>OZ010744.1:113665114-114408614 GCA_963932245.1 Tachinus rufipes | reverse complement strand
ATTTATTTTTGACACACCCTGTATATACAAAATCTTTCGACCACCCTGTATATATGCTCGTTCGCTTGCTGCCGCTAGGTGGCTGCTGCTGCTGCTGTTTGGGTTGCCTGCTGCTGCTGCTGTTGTTTGGGATAAATTTCCCGCCAAAAATATGTCGGTAAAGTAGGGAGGCCGGTTGCAAAATGTGTGTTTAGACCCCCCATGTAAACCTTATGGGATTTTGAGCCAGAACCCGCCTAGCCTCTCTACTTTTTGACCCAAAAGTCGAAAAATTTCCGTTTTTTACGCGTTTTGAATAAAAATAACGAATGCTGAAAAAAATTGAAATTTTTAATTTTTGACCCAAAAGTCGAAAAAATTCCGGTTTTTACGCGTTTTGAATAAAAATAATGAATCCTGAGAAAAATTGAATATTTCAATTTTTGACCCAAAAGTCGAAAAATTTCCGTTTTTTACGCGTTTTGAATAAAAATAACGAATGCTGAAAAAAATTGAAATTTTTAATTTTTGACCCAAAAGTCGAAAAAATTCCGGTTTTTACGCGTTTTGAATAAAAATAATGAATTTTGAGTAAAAGTGAAATTTTCAGTTTTTGACCCAAAAGTCGAAAAATTTCCGTTTTTTACGCGTTTTGAATAAAAATAAAGAATCCTGAGAAAAATTGAAATTTTCAATTTTTGACCCAAAAGTCGAAAAATTTCCGATTTTTACGCGTTTTGAATCTTGAGAAAAATTGAAATTTTTAATTTTTGACCCAAAAGTCGAAAAAATTCCGTTTTTTACGCGTTTTGAATAAAAATAATTAATCTTGAGAAAAATTGAAATTTTCAATTTTTGACCCAAAAGTCGAAAAATTTCCGTTTTTTTACGCGATATGAATAAAAATAATGAATCTTGAGAAAAAGTGAAATTTTCAGTTTTTGACCCAAAAGTCGAAAAATTTCCGTTTTTTACGCGTTTTCAATAAAAATAAAGAATCTTGAGAAAAATTGAAATTTTCAATTTTTGACCCAAAAGTCGAAAAAATTCCGTTTTTTACGCGTTTTGAATAAAGATAATGAATCTTGAGAAAAAGTGAAATTTTTAATTTTGACCCAAAAGTCGAAAAATTTCCGTTTTTTACGCATTTTCAATAAAAATCTTGAGAAAAATAGAAATTTTCAATTTTTGACCCAAAAGTCGAAAAATTTCCGTTTTTTACGCGTTTTGAATAAAAATAACGAATGCTGAAAAAAATTGAAATTTTTAATTTTTGACCCAAAAGTCGAAAAAATTCCGGTATTTACGCGTTTTGAATAAAAATAATGAATCTTGAGTAAAAGTGAAATTTTCAGTTTTTGACCAAAAAGTCGAAAAATTTCCGTTTTTTACGCGTTTTGAATAAAAATAAAGAATCCTGAGAAAAATTGAAATTTTCAATTTTTGACCCAAAAGTCGAAAAATTTCCGATTTTTACGCGTTTTGAATCTTGAGAAAAATTAAAATTTTTAATTTTTGACCCAAAAGTCGAAAAAATTCCGTTTTTTACGCGTTTTGAATAAAAATAATTAATCTTGAGAAAAATTGAAATTTTCAATTTTTGACCCAAAAGTCGAAAAATTTCCGATTTTTACGCGTTTTGAATAAAAATAATGAATCTTGAGAAAAATTGAAATTTTCAATTTTTGACCCAAAAGTCGAAAAAATTCCGTTTTTTACGCGTTTTGAATAAAAATAAAGAATCTTGAGAAAAATTGAAATTTTCAATTTTTGACCCAAAAGTCGAAAAAATTCCGATTTTTACGCGTTTTGAATAAAAATAATGAATCTTGAGAAAAAGTGAAATTTTCAGTTTTTGACCCAAAAGTCGAAAAATTTCCGTTTTTTACGCGTTTTGAATAAAAATAAAGAATCCTGATAAAAATTGAAATTTTCAATTTTTGACCCAAAAGTCGAAAAATTTCCGTTTTTTTACGCGATTTGAATAAAATTAATAAATCTTGAGAAAAATTGAAATTTTCAATTTTTGACCCAAAAGTCGAAAAATTTCCGTTTTTTACGCGTTTTGAATAAAAATAACGAATGCTGAAAAAAATTGAAATTTTTAATTTTTGACCCAAAAGTCGAAAAAATTCCGATTTTTACGCGTTTTGAATAAAAATAATGAATCTTGAGAAAAAGTGAAATTTTCAGTTTTTGACCCAAAAGTCGAAAAATTTCCGTTTTTTACGCGTTTTGAATAAAAATAAAGAATCCTGAGAAAAATTGAAATTTTCAGTTTTTGACCCAAAAGTCGAAAAATTTCCGTTTTTTACGCGTTTTGAATAAAAATGAAGAATCCTGAGAAAAATTGAAATTTTCAATTTTTGACCCAAAAGTCGAAAAATTTCCGTTTTTACGCGTTTTGAATAAAAATGAAGAATCTTGAGAAAAATTGAAATTTTCAATTTTTGACCCAAAAGTCGAAAAATTTCCGTTTTTTACGCGTTTTGAATAAAAATAACGTATGCTGAAAAAATTGAAATTTTTAATTTTTGACCCAAAAGTCGAAAAATTTCCGATTTTTACGCGTTTTGAATAAAAATAATGAATCTTGAGAAAAAGTGAAATTTTCAGATTTTGACCCAAAAGTCGAAAAATTTTCGTTTTTTACGCGTTTTGAATAAAAATAAAGAATCCTGAGAAAAATTGAAATTTTCAATTTTTGACCCAAAAGTCGAAAAATTTCCGTTTTTACGCGTTTTGAATAAAAATGAAGAATCTTGAGAAAAATTGAAATTTTCAATTTTTGACCCAAAAGTCGAAAAATTTCCGTTTTTTACGCGTTTTGAATAAAAATAACGTATGCTGAAAAAAATTGAAATTTTTAATTTTTGACCCAAATGTCGAAAAATTTCCGTTTTTTACGCGTTTTGAATAAAAATAAAGAATCCTAAGAAAAATTGAAATTTTCAATTTTTGACCCAAAAGTTGAAAAATTTCCGATTTTTACGCGTTTTGAATAAAAATAAAGAATCCTGATAAAAATTGAAATTTTCAATTTTTGACCCAAAAGTCGAAAAATTTCCGTTTTTTTACGCGATTTGAATAAAAATAATGAATCTTGAGAAAAATTGAAATTTTCAATTTTTGACCCAAAAGTCGAAAAAATTCCGATTTTTACGCGTTTTGAATAAAAATAATGAATTTTGAGAAAAAGTAAAATTTTCAGTTTTTGACCCAAAAGTCAAAAAATTTCCGTTTTTTACGCGTTTTGAATAAAAATAAAGAATCCTGAGAAAAATTGAAATTTTCAAATTTTGACTCAAAAGTCGAAAAAATTCCGTTTTTTACGCGTTTTGATTAAAAATAAAGAATCCTGAGAAAAATTGAAATTTTCAATTTTTGACCCAAAAGTGAAAAAATTCCGTTTTTTACGCGTTTTGAATAAAAACAATGAATCTTGAGAAAAATTGAAATTTTTAATTTTTGACCCAAAAGTCGAAAAAATTCCGGTTTTTTCGCGTTTTGAATAAAAATAATGAATCTTGAGAAAAATTGAAATTTTTAATTTTTGACCCAAAAGTCGAAAAAATTCCGATTTTTACGCGTTTTGAATAAAAATAATGAATTTTGAGAAAAGTGAAATTTTCAGTTTTTGACCCAAAAGTCGAAAAATTTCCGTTTTTTACGCGTTTTGAATAAAAATAAAGATTCCTGAGAAAAATTGAAATTTTCAATTTTTGACCCAAAAGTGAAAAATTTCCGTTTTTTACGCGTTTTCAATAAAATTAAAGAATCTTGAGAAAAATTGAAATTTTCAATTTTTGACCCAAAAGTCGAAAAAATTCCGTTTTTTACGCGTTTTGAATAAAAATAATGAATCTTGAGAAAAATTGAAATTTTTAATTTTTGACCCAAAAGTCGAAAAAATTCCGTTTTTTACGCGTTTTCAATAAAAATAAAGAATCTTGAGAAAAATAGAAATTTTCAATTTTTGACCCAAAAGTCGAAAAATTTCCGTTTTTTACGCGTTTTGAATAAAAATAATGAATCTTGAGAAAAAGTGAAATTTTTAATTTTGACCCAAAAGTCGAAAAATTTCCGTTTTTTACGCATTTTCAATAAAAATAAAGAATCTTGAGAAAAATAGAAATTTTCAATTTTTGACCCAAAAGTCGAAAAATTTCCGTTTTTTACGCGTTTTGAATAAAAATAACGAATGCTGAAAAAAATTGAAATTTTTAATTTTTGACCCAAAAGTCGAAAAAATTCCGGTTTTTACGCGTTTTGAATAAAAATAATGAATCCTGAGAAAAATTGAATATTTCAATTTTTGACCCAAAAGTCGAAAAATTTCCGTTTTTTACGCGTTTTGAATAAAAATAACGAATGCTGAAAAAAATTGAAATTTTTAATTTTTGACCCAAAAGTCGAAAAAATTCCGGTTTTTACGCGTTTTGAATAAAAATAATGAATTTTGAGTAAAAGTGAAATTTTCAGTTTTTGACCCAAAAGTCGAAAAATTTCCGTTTTTTACGCGTTTTGAATAAAAATAAAGAATCCTGAGAAAAATTGAAATTTTCAATTTTTGACCCAAAAGTCGAAAAATTTCCGATTTTTACGCGTTTTGAATCTTGAGAAAAATTGAAATTTTTAATTTTTGACCCAAAAGTCGAAAAAATTCCGTTTTTTACGCGTTTTGAATAAAAATAATTAATCTTGAGAAAAATTGAAATTTTCAATTTTTGACCCAAAAGTCGAAAAATTTCCGTTTTTTTACGCGATATGAATAAAAATAATGAATCTTGAGAAAAAGTGAAATTTTCAGTTTTTGACCCAAAAGTCGAAAAATTTCCGTTTTTTACGCGTTTTCAATAAAAATAAAGAATCTTGAGAAAAATTGAAATTTTCAATTTTTGACCCAAAAGTCGAAAAAATTCCGTTTTTTACGCGTTTTGAATAAAGATAATGAATCTTGAGAAAAAGTGAAATTTTTAATTTTGACCCAAAAGTCGAAAAATTTCCGTTTTTTACGCATTTTCAATAAAAATCTTGAGAAAAATAGAAATTTTCAATTTTTGACCCAAAAGTCGAAAAATTTCCGTTTTTTACGCGTTTTGAATAAAAATAACGAATGCTGAAAAAAATTGAAATTTTTAATTTTTGACCCAAAAGTCGAAAAAATTCCGGTATTTACGCGTTTTGAATAAAAATAATGAATCTTGAGTAAAAGTGAAATTTTCAGTTTTTGACCCAAAAGTCGAAAAATTTCCGTTTTTTACGCGTTTTGAATAAAAATAAAGAATCCTGAGAAAAATTGAAATTTTCAATTTTTGACCCAAAAGTCGAAAAATTTCCGATTTTTACGCGTTTTGAATCTTGAGAAAAATTAAAATTTTTAATTTTTGACCCAAAAGTCGAAAAAATTCCGTTTTTTACGCGTTTTGAATAAAAATAATTAATCTTGAGAAAAATTGAAATTTTCAGTTTTTGACCCAAAAGTCGAAAAATTTCCGTTTTTTACGCGTTTTCAATAAAAATAAAGAATCTTGAGAAAAATTGAAATTTTCAATTTTTGACCCAAAAGTCGAAAAAATTCCGATTTTTACGCGTTTTGAATAAAAATAACGAATGCTGAAAAAAATTGAAATTTTTAATTTTTGACCCAAAAGTCGAAAAAATTCCGTTTTTTACGCGTTTTGAATAAAAATAATGAATCTTGAGAAAAATTAAAATTTTTAATTTTTGACCCAAAAGTCGAAAAAATTCCGTTTTTTACGCGTTTTGAATAAAAATAATTAATCTTGAGAAAAATTGAAATTTTCAATTTTTGACCCAAAAGTCGAAAAATTTCCGTTTTTTTACGCGATTTGAATAAAAATAATGAATCTTGAGAAAAAGTGAAATTTTCAGTTTTTGACCCAAAAGTCGAAAAATTTCCGTTTTTTACGCGTTTTCAATAAAAATAAAGAATCTTGAGAAAAATTGAAATTTTCAATTTTTGACCCAAAAGTCGAAAAAATTCCGATTTTTACGCGTTTTGAATAAAAATAACGAATGCTGAAAAAAATTGAAATTTTTAATTTTTGACCCAAAAGTCGAAAAAATTCCGATTTTTACGCGTTTTGAATAAAAATAATGAATCTTGAAAAAAATTGAAATTTTTAATTTTTGACCCAAAAGTCGAAAAATTTCCGATTTTTACGCGTTTTGAATAAAAATAATGAATCTTGAGAAAAAGTGAAATTTTCAGTTTTTGACCCAAAAGTCGAAAAATTTCCGTTTTTTACGCGTTTTGAATAAAAATAAAGAATCCTGATAAAAATTGAAATTTTCAATTTTTGACCCAAAAGTCGAAAAATTTCCGTTTTTTTACGCGATTTGAATAAAAATAATGAATCTTGAGAAAAATTGAAATTTTCAATTTTTGACCCAAAAGTCGAAAAAATTCCGATTTTTACGCGTTTTGAATAAAAATAATGAATTTTGAGAAAAAGTAAAATTTTCAGTTTTTGACCCAAAAGTCAAAAAATTTCCGTTTTTTACGCGTTTTGAATAAAAATAAAGAATCCTGAGAAAAATTGAAATTTTCAAATTTTGACCCAAAAGTCGAAAAAATTCCGTTTTTTACGCGTTTTGATTAAAAATAAAGAATCCTGAGAAAAATTGAAATTTTTAATTTTTGACCCAAAAGTCGAAAAAATTCCGTTTTTTACGCGTTTTGAATAAAAATAATGAATCTTGAGAAAAATTGAAATTTTTAATTTTTGACCCAAAAGTCGAAAAATTTCCGTTTTTTACGCGTTTTCAATAAAAATAAAGAATCTTGAGAAAAATAGAAATTTTCAATTTTTGACCCAAAAGTCGAAAAATTTCCGTTTTTTACGCGTTTTGAATAAAAATAAAGAATCCTGAGAAAAATTGAAATTTTCAATTTTTGACCCAAAAGTCGAAAAATTTCCGATTTTTACGCGTTTTGAATAAAAATAATTAATCTTGAGAAAAATTGAAATTTTTAATTTTTGACCCAAAAGTCGAAAAATTTCCGTTTTTTACGCGTTTTCAATAAAAATAAAGAATCTTGAGAAAAATAGAAATTTTCAATTTTTGACCCAAAAGTCGAAAAATTTCCGTTTTTTACGCGTTTTGAATAAAAATAAAGAATCCTGAGAAAAATTGAAATTTTCAATTTTTGACCCAAAAGTCGAAAAAATTCCGTTTTTTACGCGTTTTGAATAAAAATAATTAATCTTGAGAAAAATTGAAATTTTCAATTTTTGACCCAAAAGTCGAAAAATTTCCGTTTTTTTACGCGATTTGAATAAAAATAATGAATCTTGAGAAAAAGTGAAATTTTCAGTTTTTGACCCAAAAGTCGAAAAATTTCCGTTTTTTACGCGTTTTCAATAAAAATAAAGAATCTTGAGAAAAATTGAAATTTTCAATTTTTGACCCAAAAGTCGAAAAAATTCCGATTTTTACGCGTTTTGAATAAAAATAATGAATCTTGAGAAAAAGTGAAATTTTCAGTTTTTGACCCAAAAGTCGAAAAATTCCCGTTTTTTACGCGTTTTGAATAAAAATAAAGAATCCTGATAAAAATTGAAATTTTCAATTTTTGACCCAAAAGTCGAAAAATTTCCGTTTTTTTACGCGATTTGAATAAAAATAATGAATCTTGAGAAAAATTGAAATTTTTAATTTTTGACCCAAAAGTCGAAAAATTTCCGATTTTTACGCGTTTTGAATAAAAATAATGAATTTTGAGAAAAGTGAAATTTTCAGTTTTTGACCCAAAAGTCGAAAAATTTCCGTTTTTTACGCGTTTTGAATAAAAATAAAGATTCCTGAGAAAAATTGAAATTTTCAATTTTTGACCCAAAAGTGAAAAATTTCCGTTTTTTACGCGTTTTCAATAAAATTAAAGAATCTTGAGAAAAATTGAAATTTTCAATTTTTGACCCAAAAGTCGAAAAAATTCCGTTTTTTACGCGTTTTGAATAAAAATAATGAATCTTGAGAAAAATTGAAATTTTTAATTTTTGACCCAAAAGTCGAAAAAATTCCGTTTTTTACGCGTTTTCAATAAAAATAAAGAATCTTGAAAAAAATAGAAATTTTCAATTTTTGACCCAAAAGTCGAAAAATTTCCGTTTTTTACGCGTTTTGAATAAAATTAATGAATCTTGAGAAAAATTGAAATTTTTAATTTTTGACCCAAAAGTCGAAAAAATTCCGTTTTTACGCGTTTTGAATAAAAAGAAGAATCTAGAGAAAAATTGAAATTTTCAATTTTTGACCCAAAAGTCGAAAAATTTCCGTTTTTTACGCGTTTTGAATAAAAATAACGTATGCTGAAAAAAATTAAAATTTTTAATTTTTGACCCAAAAGTCGAAAAATTTCCGATTTTTACGCGTTTTGAATAAAAATAATGAATCTTGAGAAAAAGTGAAATTTTCAGTTTTTGACCAAAAAGTCGAAAAATTTCCGTTTTTTACGCGTTTTGAATAAAAATAAAGAATCCTGAGAAAAATTGAAATTTTCAATTTTTGACCCAAAAGTCGAAAAAATTCCGTTTTTTACGCGTTTTGAATAAAAACAATGAATCTTGAGAAAAATTGAAATTTTTAATTTTTGACCCAAAAGTCGAAAAAATTCCGGTTTTTTCGCGTTTTGAATAAAAATAATGAATCTTGAGAAAAATTGAAATTTTTAATTTTTGACCCAAAAGTCGAAAAATTTCCGTTTTTTACGCGTTTTCAATAAAAATAAAGAATCTTGAAAAAAATGAAATTTTTAATTTTTGACCCAAAAGTCGAATGATTTCCGTTTTTACGCGTTTTGAATAAAAATGAAGAATCTTGAGAATAATTGAAATTTTCAATTTTTGACTCAAAAGTCGAAAAATTTCCGTTTTTTACGCGTTTTCAATAAAAATAAAGAATCTTGAGAAAAATTGAAATTTTCAATTTTTGACCCAAAAGTCGAAAAATTTCCGTTTTTTACGCGTTTTGAATAAAAACAATGAATCTTGAGAAAAATTGAAATTTTTAATTTTTGACCCAAAAGTCGAAAAAATTCCGGTTTTTTCGCGTTTTGAATAAAAATAATGAATCTTGAGAAAAATTGAAATTTTTAATTTTTGACCCAAAAGTCGAAAAATTTCCGTTTTTTACGCGTTTTCAATAAAAATAAAGAATCTTGAGAAAAATTGAAATTTTCAATTTTTGACCCAAAAGTCGAATGATTTCCGTTTTTACGCGTTTTGAATAAAAATGAAGAATCTTGAGAATAATTGAAATTTTCAATTTTTGACTCAAAAGTCGAAAAATTTCCGTTTTTTACGCGTTTTCAATAAAAATAAAGAATCTTGAGAAAAATTGAAATTTTCAATTTTTGACCCAAAAGTCGAAAAATTTCCGTTTTTTACGCGTTTTGAATAAAAATAACGAATGCTGAATAAAATTGAAATTTTTAATTTTTGACCTAAAAGTCGAAAAAATTCCGATTTTTACGCGTTTTGAATAAAAATAATGAATCTTGAGAAAAAGTGAAATTTTCAGTTTTTACCCAAAAGTCGAAAAATTTCCGTTTTTTACGCGTTTTCAATAAAAATAATGAATCTTGAGAAAAAGTGAAATTTTCAGTTTTTACCCAAAAGTCGAAAAATTTCCGTTTTTTACGCGTTTTGAATAAAAATAAAGAATCCTGAGAAAAATTGAAATTTTCAATTTTTGACCCAAAAGTCGAAAAAATTCCGTTTTTTACGCGTTTTGAATAAAAATAATGAATCTTGAGAAAAAGTGAAATTTTCAGTTTTTACCCAAAAGTCGAAAAATTTCCGTTTTTTACGCGTTTTGAATAAAAATAAAGAATCCTGAGAAAAATTGAAATATTTAATTTTTGATCCAAAAGTCGAAAAAATTCCGTTTTTTACGCGTTTTGAATAAAAATAACGAATGCTGAAAAAAATTGAAATTTTTAATTTTTGACCCAAAAGTCGAAAAAATTCCGATTTTTACGCGTTTTGAATAAAAATAATGAATCTTGAGAAAAATTGAAATTTTCAATTTTTGACCCAAAAGTCGAAAAATTTCCGTTTTTTACGCGTTTTGAATAAAAATAACGTATGCTGAAAAAAATTGAAATTTTTAATTTTTGACCCAAAAGTCGAAAAATTTCCGATTTTTACGCGTTTTGAATAAAAATAATGAATCTTGAGAAAAAGTGAAATTTTCAGTTTTTGACCCAAAAGTCGAAAAATTTCCGTTTTTTACGCGTTTTGAATAAAAATAAAGAATCCTGAGAAAAATTGAAATTTTTAATTTTTGACCCAAAAGTCGAAAAATTTCCGTTTTTACGCGTTTTGAATAAAAATAATGAATCTTGAGAAAAATTGAAATTTTCAATTTTTGACCCAAAAGTCGAAAAATTTCCGTTTTTTACGCGTTTTGAATAAAAATAACATATGCTGAAAAAAATTGAAATTTTTAATTTTTGACCCAAAAGTCGAAAAATTTCCGATTTTTACGCGTTTTGAATAAAAATAATGAATCTTGAGAAAAAGTGAAATTTTCAGTTTTTGACCCAAAAGTCGAAAAATTTCCGTTTTTTACGCGTTTTGAATAAAAATAACGTATGCTGAAAAAAATTGAAATTTTTAATTTTTGACCCAAAAGTCGAAAAATTTCCGTTTTTTACGCGTTTTGAATAAAAATAATGAATCTTGAGAAAAAGTGAAATTTTCAGTTTTTGACCCAAAAGTCGAAAAATTTCCGTTTTTTTACGCGATTTGAATAAAAATAATGAATCTTGAGAAAAATTGAAATTTTCAATTTTTGACCCAAAAGTCGAAAAATTTCCGTTTTTTACGCGTTTTGAATAAAAATAACGTATGCTGAAAAAAATTGAAATTTTTAATTTTTGACCCAAAAGTCGAAAAATTTCCGATTTTTACGCGTTTTGAATAAAAATAATGAATCTTGAGAAAAAGTGAAATTTTCAATTTTTGACCCAAAAGTCGAAAAAATTCCGTTTTTTACGCGTTTTGAATAAAAATAAAGAATCCTGAGAAAAATTGAAATTTTCAAATTTTGACCCAAAAGTCGAAAAAATTCCGTTTTTTACGCGTTTTGATTAAAAATAAAGAATCCTGAGAAAAATTGAAATTTTTAATTTTTGACCCAAAAGTCGAAAAAATTCCGTTTTTTACGCGTTTTCAATAAAAATAAAGAATCTTGAGAAAAATAGAAATTTTCAATTTTTGATCCAAAAGTCGAAAAATTTCCGTTTTTTACGCGTTTTGAATAAAAATAACGAATGCTGAAAAAAATTGAAATTTTCAATTTTTGACCCAATAGTCGAAAAAATTCCGTTTTTTACGCGTTTTGAATAAAAATAATGAATCTTGAGAAAAATTGAAATTTTTAATTTTTGACCCAAAAGTCGAAAAATTTCCGTTTTTTACGCGTTTTCAATAAAAATAAAGAATCTTGAGAAAAATAGAAATTTTCAATTTTTGACCCAAAAGTCGAAAAATTTCCGTTTTTTACGCGTTTTGAATAAAAATAAAGAATCCTGAGAAAAATTGAAATTTTCAATTTTTGACCCAAAAGTCGAAAAATTTCCGATTTTTACGCGTTTTGAATCTTGAGAAAAATTGAAATTTTTAATTTTTGACCCAAAAGTCGAAAAAATTCCGTTTTTTACGCGTTTTGAATAAAAATAATTAATCTTGAGAAAAATTGAAATTTTCAATTTTTGACCCAAAAGTCGAAAAATTTCCGTTTTTTTACGCGATTTGAATAAAAATAATGAATCTTGAGAAAAAGTGAAATTTTCAGTTTTTGACCCAAAAGTCGAAAAATTTCCGTTTTTTACGCGTTTTCAATAAAAATAAAGAATCTTGAGAAAAATTGAAATTTTCAATTTTTGACCCAAAAGTCGAAAAAATTCCGATTTTTACGCGTTTTGAATAAAAATAATGAATCTTGAGAAAAAGTGAAATTTTCAGTTTTTGACCCAAAAGTCGAAAAATTCCCGTTTTTTACGCGTTTTGAATAAAAATAAAGAATCCTGATAAAAATTGAAATTTTCAATTTTTGACCCAAAAGTCGAAAAATTTCCGTTTTTTTACGCGATTTGAATAAAAATAATGAATCTTGAGAAAAATTGAAATTTTTAATTTTTGACCCAAAAGTCGAAAAAATTCCGATTTTTACGCGTTTTGAATAAAAATAATGAATTTTGAGAAAAGTGAAATTTTCAGTTTTTGACCCAAAAGTCGAAAAATTTCCGTTTTTTACGCGTTTTGAATAAAAATAAAGAATCCTGAGAAAAATTGAAATTTTTAATTTTTGACCCAAAAGTCGAAAAATTTCCGTTTTTACGCGTTTTGAATAAAAATAATGAATCTTGAGAAAAATTGAAATTTTCAATTTTTGACCCAAAAGTCGAAAAATTTCCGTTTTTTACGCGTTTTGAATAAAAATAAAGAATCTTGAGAAAAATTGAAATTTTTAATTTTTGACCCAAAAGTCGAAAAAATTCCGATTTTTACGCGTTTTGAATCTTGAGAAAAATTGAAATTTTTAATTTTTGACCCAAAAGTCGAAAAAATTCCGTTTTTTACGCGTTTTGAATAAAAATAATTAATCTTGAGAAAAATTGAAATTTTCAATTTTTGACCCAAAAGTCGAAAAATTTCCGTTTTTTTACGCGATTTGAATAAAAATAATGAATCTTGAGAAAAAGTGAAATTTTCAGTTTTTGACCCAAAAGTCGAAAAATTTCCGTTTTTTACGCGTTTTCAATAAAAATAAAGAATCTTGAGAAAAATTGAAATTTTCAATTTTTGACCCAAAAGTCGAAAAAATTCCGATTTTTACGCGTTTTGAATAAAAATAATGAATCTTGAGAAAAAGTGAAATTTTCAGTTTTTGACCCAAAAGTCGAAAAATTCCCGTTTTTTACGCGTTTTGAATAAAAATAAAGAATCCTGATAAAAATTGAAATTTTCAATTTTTGACCCAAAAGTCGAAAAATTTCCGTTTTTTTACGCGATTTGAATAAAAATAATGAATCTTGAGAAAAATTGAAATTTTTAATTTTTGACCCAAAAGTCGAAAAAATTCCGATTTTTACGCGTTTTGAATAAAAATAATGAATTTTGAGAAAAGTGAAATTTTCAGTTTTTGACCCAAAAGTCGAAAAATTTCCGTTTTTTACGCGTTTTGAATAAAAATAAAGAATCCTGAGAAAAATTGAAATTTTTAATTTTTGACCCAAAAGTCGAAAAATTTCCGTTTTTACGCGTTTTGAATAAAAATAATGAATCTTGAGAAAAATTGAAATTTTCAATTTTTGACCCAAAAGTCGAAAAATTTCCGTTTTTTACGCGTTTTGAATAAAAATAACGTATGCTGAAAAAAATTGAAATTTTTAATTTTTGACCCAAAAGTCGAAAAATTTCCGATTTTTACGCGTTTTGAATAAAAATAATGAATCTTGAGAAAAAGTGAAATTTTCAGTTTTTGACCCAAAAGTCGAAAAATTTCCGTTTTTTACGCGTTTTGAATAAAAATAACGTATGCTGAAAAAAATTGAAATTTTTAATTTTTGACCCAAAAGTCGAAAAATTTCCGTTTTTTACGCGTTTTGAATAAAAATAATGAATCTTGAGAAAAAGTGAAATTTTCAGTTTTTGACCCAAAAGTCGAAAAATTTCCGTTTTTTACGCGTTTTGAATAAAAATAAAGAATCCTGATAAAAATTGAAATTTTCAATTTTTGACCCAAAAGTCGAAAAATTTCCGTTTTTTTACGCGATTTGAATAAAAATAATGAATCTTGAGAAAAATTGAAATTTTCAATTTTTGACCCAAAAGTCGAAAAAATTCCGATTTTTACGCGTTTTGAATAAAAATAATGAATTTTGAGAAAAAGTAAAATTTTCAGTTTTTGACCCAAAAGTCAAAAAATTTCCGTTTTTTACGCGTTTTGAATAAAAATAAAGAATCCTGAGAAAAATTGAAATTTTCAAATTTTGACCCAAAAGTCGAAAAAATTCCGTTTTTTACGCGTTTTGATTAAAAATAAAGAATCCTGAGAAAAATTGAAATTTTTAATTTTTGACCCAAAAGTCGAAAAAATTCCGTTTTTTACGCGTTTTCAATAAAAATAAAGAATCTTGAGAAAAATAGAAATTTTCAATTTTTGATCCAAAAGTCGAAAAATTTCCGTTTTTTACGCGTTTTGAATAAAAATAACGAATGCTGAAAAAAATTGAAATTTTCAATTTTTGACCCAATAGTCGAAAAAATTCCGTTTTTTACGCGTTTTGAATAAAAATAATGAATCTTGAGAAAAATTGAAATTTTTAATTTTTGACCCAAAAGTCGAAAAAATTCCGTTTTTTACGCGTTTTGAATAAAAATAATTAATCTTGAGAAAAATTGAAATTTTCAATTTTTGACCCAAAAGTCGAAAAATTTCCGTTTTTTTACGCGATTTGAATAAAAATAATGAATCTTGAGAAAAAGTGAAATTTTCAGTTTTTGACCCAAAAGTCGAAAAATTTCCGTTTTTTACGCGTTTTCAATAAAAATAAAGAATCTTGAGAAAAATTGAAATTTTCAATTTTTGACCCAAAAGTCGAAAAAATTCCGATTTTTACGCGTTTTGAATAAAAATAATGAATCTTGAGAAAAAGTGAAATTTTCAGTTTTTGACCCAAAAGTCGAAAAATTCCCGTTTTTTACGCGTTTTGAATAAAAATAAAGAATCCTGATAAAAATTGAAATTTTCAATTTTTGACCCAAAAGTCGAAAAATTTCCGTTTTTTTACGCGATTTGAATAAAAATAATGAATCTTGAGAAAAATTGAAATTTTTAATTTTTGACCCAAAAGTCGAAAAAATTCCGATTTTTACGCGTTTTGAATAAAAATAATGAATTTTGAGAAAAGTGAAATTTTCAGTTTTTGACCCAAAAGTCGAAAAATTTCCGTTTTTTACGCGTTTTGAATAAAAAATAAAGATTCCTGAGAAAAATTGAAATTTTCAATTTTTGACCCAAAAGTGAAAAATTTCCGTTTTTACGCGTTTTCAATAAAATTAAAGAATCTTGAGAAAAATTGAAATTTTCAATTTTTGACCCAAAAGTCGAAAAATTCCGTTTTTTACGCGTTTTGAATAAAAATAATGAATCTTGAGAAAAATTGAAATTTTTAATTTTTGACCCAAAAGTCGAAAAAATTCCGTTTTTTACGCGTTTTCAATAAAAATAAAGAATCTTGAGAAAAATAGAAATTTTCAATTTTTGACCCAAAAGTCGAAAAATTTCCGTTTTTTACGCGTTTTGAATAAAAATAATGAATCTTGAGAAAAAGTGAAATTTTTAATTTTGACCCAAAAGTCGAAAAATTTCCGTTTTTTACGCATTTTCAATAAAAATAAAGAATCTTGAGAAAAATAGAAATTTTCAATTTTTGACCCAAAAGTCGAAAAATTTCCGTTTTTTACGCGTTTTGAATAAAAATAACGAATGCTGAAAAAAATTGAAATTTTTAATTTTTGACCCAAAAGTCGAAAAAATTCCGGTTTTTACGCGTTTTGAATAAAAATAATGAATCCTGAGAAAAATTGAAATTTTCAATTTTTGACCCAAAAGTCGAAAAATTTCCGTTTTTTACGCGTTTTGAATAAAAATAACGAATGCTGAAAAAAATTGAAATTTTTAATTTTTGACCCAAAAGTCGAAAAAATTCCGGTTTTTACGCGTTTTGAATAAAAATAATGAATTTTGAGTAAAAGTGAAATTTTCAGTTTTTGACCCAAAAGTCGAAAAATTTCCGTTTTTTACGCGTTTTGAATAAAAATAAAGAATCCTGATAAAAATTGAAATTTTCAATTTTTGACCCAAAAGTCGAAAAATTTCCGATTTTTACGCGTTTTGAATCTTGAGAAAAATTGAAATTTTTAATTTTTGACCCAAAAGTCGAAAAAATTCCGTTTTTTACGCGTTTTGAATAAAAATAATTAATCTTGAGAAAAATTGAAATTTTCAATTTTTGACCCAAAAGTCGAAAAATTTCCGTTTTTTTACGCGATATGAATAAAAATAATGAATCTTGAGAAAAAGTGAAATTTTCAGTTTTTGACCCAAAAGTCGAAAAATTTCCGTTTTTTACGCGTTTTCAATAAAAATAAAGAATCTTGAGAAAAATTGAAATTTTCAATTTTTGACCCAAAAGTCGAAAAAATTCCGTTTTTTACGCGTTTTGAATAAAGATAATGAATCTTGAGAAAAAGTGAAATTTTTAATTTTGACCCAAAAGTCGAAAAATTTCCGTTTTTTACGCATTTTCAATAAAAATCTTGAGAAAAATAGAAATTTTCAATTTTTGACCCAAAAGTCGAAAAATTTCCGTTTTTTACGCGTTTTGAATAAAAATAACGAATGCTGAAAAAAATTGAAATTTTTAATTTTTGACCCAAAAGTCGAAAAAATTCCGGTATTTACGCGTTTTGAATAAAAATAATGAATCTTGAGTAAAAGTGAAATTTTCAGTTTTTGACCCAAAAGTCGAAAAATTTCCGTTTTTTACGCGTTTTGAATAAAAATAAAGAATCCTGAGAAAAATTGAAATTTTCAATTTTTGACCCAAAAGTCGAAAAATTTCCGATTTTTACGCGTTTTGAATCTTGAGAAAAATTAAAATTTTTAATTTTTGACCCAAAAGTCGAAAAAATTCCGTTTTTTACGCGTTTTGAATAAAAATAATTAATCTTGAGAAAAATTGAAATTTTCAATTTTTGACCCAAAAGTCGAAAAATTTCCGTTTTTTTACGCGATTTGAATAAAAATAATGAATCTTGAGAAAAAGTGAAATTTTCAGTTTTTGACCCAAAAGTCGAAAAATTTCCGTTTTTTACGCGTTTTCAATAAAAATAAAGAATCTTGAGAAAAATTGAAATTTTCAATTTTTGACCCAAAAGTCGAAAAAATTCCGATTTTTACGCGTTTTGAATAAAAATAATGAATTTTGAGAAAAAGTGAAATTTTCAGTTTTTGACCCAAAAGTCGAAAAATTTCCGTTTTTTACGCGTTTTGAATAAAAATAAAGAATCCTGAGAAAAATTGAAATTTTCAATTTTTGACCCAAAAGTCGAAAAATTTCCGTTTTTTACGCGTTTTCAATAAAAATAAAAAATCTTGAGAAAAATTGAAATTTTCAATTTTTGACCCAAAAGTCGAAAAATTTCCGTTTTTTACGCGTTTTGAATAAAAATAACGAATGCTGAAAAAAATTGAAATTTTTAATTTTTGACCCAAAAGTCGAAAAAATTCCGATTTTTACGCGTTTTGAATAAAAATAACGAATGCTGAAAAAAATTGAAATTTTTAATTTTTGACCCAAAAGTCGAAAAAATTCCGATTTTTACGCGTTCTGAATAAAAATAATGAATCTTGAGAAAAAGTGAAATTTTTAGTTTTTGACCCAAAAGTCGAAAAATTTCCGTTTTTTACGCGTTTTGAATAAAAATAAAGAATCCTGAGAAAAATTGAAATTTTCAATTTTTGACCCAAAAGTCGAAAAAATTCCGTTTTTTACGCGTTTTGAATAAAAATAATGAATCTTGAGAAAAATTGAAATATTTAATTTTTGACCCAAAAGTCGAAAAAATTCCGTTTTTTACGCGTTTTGAATAAAAATAATGAATCTTGAGAAAAATTGAAATTTTCAATTTTTGACCCAAAAGTCGAAAAATTTCCGTTTTTACGCGTTTTGAATAAAAATGAAGAATCTTGAGAATAATTGAAATTTTCAATTTTTGACCCAAAAGTCAAATTTTTACGCGTTTTGAAAAAGTGAAATTTTCAGTTTTTGACCCAAAAGTCGAAAAATTTCCGTTTTTTACGCGTTTTGAATAAAAATAAAAAATCCTGAGAAAAATTGAAATTTTCAATTTTTGGCCCAAAAGTCGAAAAATTTCCGTTTTTACGCGTTTTGAATAAAAATAACGTATGCTGAAAAAAATTGAAATTTTTAATTTTTGACCCAAAAGTCGAAAAAATTCCGATTTTTACGCGTTTTGAATAAAAATAATGAATCTTGAGAAAAAGTGAAATTTTCAGTTTTTGACCCAAAAGTCGAAAAACTTCCGTTTTTTACGCGTTTTGAATAAAAATAAAGAATCCTGAGAAAAATTTAAATTTTCAATTATTGACTCAAATTGAAATTTTTAATTTTTGACCCAAAAGTCGAAAAATTTCCGTTTTTTACGCGTTTTCAATAAAAATAAAGAATCTTGAGAAAAATTGAAATTTTCAATTTTTGACTCAAAAGTCGAAAAATTTCCGTTTTTTACGCGTTTTCAATAAAAATAACGAATGCTGAAAAAAATTGAAATTTTTAATTTTTGACCCAAAAGTCGAAAAAATTCCGATTTTTACGCGTTTTGAATAAAAATAACGAATGCTGAAAAAAATTGAAATTTTTAATTTTTGACCCAAAAGTCGAAAAAATTCCGATTTTTACGCGTTCTGAATAAAAATAATGAATCTTGAGAAAAAGTGAAGTTTTTAGTTTTTGACCCAAAAGTCGAAAAATTTCCGTTTTTTACGCGTTTTGAATAAAAATAAAGAATCCTGAGAAAAATTGAAATTTTCAATTTTTGACCCAAAAGTCGAAAAAATTCCGTTTTTTACGCGTTTTGAATAAAAATAATGAATCTTGAGAAAAATTGAAATATTTAATTTTTGACCCAAAAGTCGAAAAAATTCCGTTTTTTACGCGTTTTGAATAAAAATAACGAATGCTGAAAAAAATTTAAATTTTTAATTTTTGACCCAAAAGTCGAAAAAATTCCGATTTTTACGCGTTTTGAATAAAAATAACGAATGCTGAAAAAAATTGAAATTTTTAATTTTTGACCCAAAAGTCGAAAAAATTCCGATTTTTACGCGTTCTGAATAAAAATAATGAATCTTGAGAAAAAGTGAAATTTTTAGTTTTTGACCCAAAAGTCGAAAAATTTCCGTTTTTTACGCGTTTTGAATAAAAATAAAGAATCCTGAGAAAAATTGAAATTTTCAATTTTTGACCCAAAAGTCGAAAAAATTCCGTTTTTTACGCGTTTTGAATAAAAATAATGAATCTTGAGAAAAATTGAAATATTTAATTTTTGACCCAAAAGTCGAAAAAATTCCGTTTTTTACGCGTTTTGAATAAAAATAATGAATCTTGAGAAAAATTGAAATTTTCAATTTTTGACCCAAAAGTCGAAAAATTTCCGTTTTTACGCGTTTTGAATAAAAATGAAGAATCTTGAGAATAATTGAAATTTTCAATTTTTGACCCAAAAGTCAAATTTTTACGCGTTTTGAAAAAGTGAAATTTTCAGTTTTTGACCCAAAAGTCGAAAAATTTCCGTTTTTTACGCGTTTTGAATAAAAATAAAAAATCCTGAGAAAAATTGAAATTTTCAATTTTTGGCCCAAAAGTCGAAAAATTTCCGTTTTTACGCGTTTTGAATAAAAATAACGTATGCTGAAAAAAATTGAAATTTTTAATTTTTGACCCAAAAGTCGAAAAAATTCCGATTTTTACGCGTTTTGAATAAAAATAATGAATCTTGAGAAAAAGTGAAATTTTCAGTTTTTGACCCAAAAGTCGAAAAACTTCCGTTTTTTACGCGTTTTGAATAAAAATAAAGAATCCTGAGAAAAATTTAAATTTTCAATTATTGACCCAAAAGTCGAAAAATTTCCGTTTTTTACGCGTTTTGAATAAAAATAATGAATGTTGACAAAAATTGAAATTTTCAATTTTTGACTCAAAAGTCGAAAAATTTCCGTTTTTACGCGTTTTGAATTAAAATGAAGAATCTTGAGAAAAAGTGAAATTTTCAGTTTTTGACCCAAAAGTCAAAAAATTTCCGTTTTTTACGCGTTTTGAATAAAAATAACGTATGCTGAAAAAAATTGAAATTTTTAATTTTTGACCCAAAAGTCGAAAAAATTCCGATTTTTACGCGTTTTGAATAAAAATAATGAATCTTGAGAAAAAGTGAAATTTTCAGTTTTTGACCCAAAGTCGAAAAATTTCCGTTTTTTACGCGTTTTGAATAAAAATAAAAAATCCTGAGAAAAATTGAAATTTTCAATTTTTGACTCAAAAGTCGAAAAATTTCCGTTTTTTACGCGTTTTCAATAAAAATAAAAAATCTTGAGAAAAATTGAAATTTTCAATTTTTGACCCAAAAGTCGAAAAATTTCCGTTTTTTACGCGTTTTGAATAAAAATAACGTATGCTGAGAAAAATTGAAATTTTCAATTTTTGACCCAAAAGTCGAAAAATTTCCGTTTTTACGCGTTTTGAATAAAAATAACGTATGCTGAAAAAAATTGAAATTTTTAATTTTTGACCCAAAAGTCGAAAAAATTCCGATTTTTACGCGTTTTGAATAAAAATAATGAATCTTGAGAAAAAGTGAAATTTTCAGTTTTTGACCCAAAAGTCAAAAAATTTCCGTTTTTTACGCGTTTTGAATAAAAATAAAGAATCCTGAGAAAAATTTAAATTTTTAATTATTGACCCAAAAGTCGAAAAATTTCCGTTTTTTACGCGTTTTCAATAAAAATAAAGAATCTTGAGAAAAATTGAAATTTTCAATTTTTGACCCAAAAGTCGAAAAATTTCCGTTTTTTACGCGTTTTGAATAAAAATAACAAATGCTGAAAAAAATTAAAATTTTTAATTTTTGACCCA
This sequence comes from Tachinus rufipes, assembly GCA_963932245.1. Lineage (NCBI taxonomy): Eukaryota > Metazoa > Arthropoda > Insecta > Coleoptera > Staphylinidae > Tachinus > Tachinus rufipes. The sequence continues at coordinate 114,387,880 of OZ010744.1, read as the reverse complement.
AAAGTCGAAAAAATTCCGTTTTTTACGCGTTTTGAATAAAAATAAAGAATCCTGAGAAAAATTGAAATTTTCAATTTTTGACCTAAAAGTCGAAAAATTTCCGTTTTTTACGCGTTTTGAATAAAAATAATGAATCTTGAGAAAAAGTGAAATTTTCAGTTTTTGACCCAAAAGTCGAAAAATTTCCGTTTTTTACGCGTTTTCAATAAAAATAAAGAATCTTGAAAAAAATTGAAATTTTCAATTTTTGACCCAAAAGTCGAAAAATTTCCGTTTTTTACGCGTTTTGAATAAAAATAAAGAATCCTGAGAAAAATTGAAATTTTCAATTTTTGACCTAAAAGTCGAAAAATTTCCGTTTTTTACGCGTTTTGAATAAAAATAATGAATCTTGAGAAAAAGTGAAATTTTCAGTTTTTGACCCAAAAGTCGAAAAATTTCCGTTTTTTACGCGTTTTGAATAAAAATAAGGAATCCTGAGAAAAATTGAAATTTTCAATTTTTGACCCAAAAGTCGAAAAATTTCCGTTTTTTACGCGTTTTGAATAAAAATAACGAATGCTGAAAAAAATTGAAATTTTTAATTTTTGACCCAAAAGTCGAAAAAATTCCGTTTTTTACGCGTTTTGAATAAAAATAATGAATCTTGAGAAAAATTGAAATTTTTAATTTTTGACCCAAAAGTCGAAAAAATTCCGTTTTTTACGCGTTTTGAATAAAAATAATTAATCTTGAGAAAAATTGAAATTTTCAATTTTTGACCCAAAAGTCGAAAGAATTCCGATTTTTACGCGTTTTGAATAAAAATAGTGATTGCTGAGAAAAATTGAAATTTTCAATTTTTGACCCAAAAGTCGAAAAATTTCCGTTTTTTACGCGTTTTGAATAAAAATAATTAATCTTGAGAAAAATTGAAATTTTCAATTTTTGACCCAAAAGTCGAAAGAATTCCGATTTTTACGCGTTTTGAATAAAAATAGTGATTGCTGAGAAAAATTGAAATTTTCAATTTTTGACCCAAAAGTCGAAAAATTTCCGTTTTTTACGCGTTTTGAATAAAAATAAAGAATGCTGAGAAAAATTGAAATTTTTAAACTTTGACCCAAAATCGAAAATTTTCCGTTTTTTTACGCGTTTCGAAGCAAACTGTGACATTTTGAAAAAAATTGAAATTTTCAATTTTTGACTCAAAAGTCGAAAAATTTCCGTTTTTACGCGTTTTGAAAGCAAATTCTTCTTCTTCTTCTTCTTCTCAGCCCATAGTTGTCCACTTCTGGACGTAGGCCTCCCCTAGTATCTGCCATGACTTCCTATCTTGCGGTATTTGGTGCCATTTCCTTCCCGCTATCTCCTTTATATCATCTAACCATCGTTTCTGTGGTCTACCTTTTCCTCTTTTAGTTGATCTTGGGCGCCATTGTGTTATGCGAGTTGTCCACCTGGATGGGTCTTGTCTGGCGACATGTCCAACCCAGCTCCATTTAAGTTCGGAGATGCGTTTGGCGACATCGGCCACTCCGGTTCTTTTACGAATCTCTGTATTTTGTATATGTTCTCTTAAACTTACGCCTAACATTGCCCGTTCCATTGCACGTTGAGTTGTTCGTAATTTATCCATACTGCGAACCGTGAGCGTCATAGTTTAAGGCCATTAAGCAAATTAAGAATCTAAAAAAAAAACAAATTGTCAAAGATGTGATTAACCATCAAAAATGCAAAATCTAAAAATTTTGTAAACATTAAAAAAATTGTTTTGTTTAAATAAAATGACATCAAGAACCATTAAAATGCAAAATCTGAAAATTTAATTAAAGTTAAAACATAAATACCGTTTAACAAAAAGATTTATTATTTATTATTTATAATTTTTTTAAAACTTTATTAAACTACTCCGGTATAATTATCCGATCATCCTGTACAATGATAATAATACATGTAAAGATATGCAACCAACAATGCATTTACGTAATTGTTTAATTTTGTTGTTATTGCGTTTTATTTATAATAATTGATATAAATTACGTAATTCTTAATTATACGTGATGGTTTGGGATAAAAAAATTACATTTGTTAAAATTTTTGACGGTTTAACTAATATCCCACAGTTGGCAACAATTCGCCGCAATTTTATTTTTAACGGATTTAGGTTGGCAATTTCTAGCCCCGTCCTGGTGTCATTTGAGGGTTAATTTTATCAAATATCGCATTTATTTAATTATATTAAACAATGGCTTTAAATCCACAATACGAAGCGATAGGTAAAGGATTCGTTCAACAATATTATGCCATATTTGATGACCCAGCCCAAAGACCCAATCTAGTTAATATGTACAATGTGAGTATACAAAACTTTTAACCACACATTTTCCAGTTTGATCTAATTATTTAATTCTATTTTTATTATTACAGGTTGAAAGTTCGTTTATGACTTTTGAAGGTGTTCAACTTCAAGGATCTGTTAAAATTATGGAAAAGTTAACGGTAAGAAAAGATCGGTTAGTGTGTTGCTTAGCAACATTCATTTTTGTTATAATTGTTTCATGATTCATAGAGGATGATTAAATTGTGTAATTTATTTTGTTTTAGAGTTTGTCATTTCAAAAAATAAATAGAGTAATAACAGCAGTAGATTCACAACCAATGTTCGACGGCGGTGTCTTAATAAACGTACTGGGAAGACTACAGGTAATAACTTTTGCATTTATAATGTAATACAATAATGGCGTAGAATTAAGGCGTTGATTGTTAATAGACGGATGAAGATATGCCTCATGCATACGTACAGACATTTGTTTTGAAAGCTATCGAGGGGAGTTTTTTTGTACAGCATGACACTTTCCGACTTGTTCTACATGACTCTATGTAGCCTCGTTGAGTATGTATACAGTGATTAGCTTTTTATTATTGTTTTTAATATTAATTTTGTTTGCTAATTTTATTGCATGAGCTACTTATGCAGTTTCAGTATAATTGGTAGCGGATAACAATATTAATCTCTATTGCTGTGTAATGTTTATTTTTTATATCTAGTAATCGCCCCCCCCCCCCCCCCCCCTTTTTTTTTGTATGAACGTAGTAAAAGAAAATATCGGATTTATTTGGGTGGGAATTTGTAGGGGAAAGGAGGGGAATACAGAAATTGACCATTTTATGGCTATTTTGAGTCAAACTATGTATAAAAGATTGACAAACTTTGTGTGTAACGAATCTCCAGATCCAAGTGGCTCAGTTTATTGAAAGTGGGCTGGTAGTTTCTACTAAGGTTCCTGCCCATCTACCCAATTGTTTTCTCTTTTTGCAAATGTTATTTGTTACTAAATTGAAAAAGGTGAGTGACAAATTTGGTCCATTCATGATAAACACTTGTGTGGGTGGGCGGGGCACTCAGTTTAATGAAAGTGGGCGGGTAGTTTCTATTAAGGTTTCTGCCCACTCACCCTTGTTTGTTATCCAGAAATAGGAGTTCCCTTCTTTGCGAATGTCATCACTAAATTGGAAGAGGTGGGTGACACAGTTACAACAAACCCCGCCCTAATAGATGAACTACTTGATCCACCCACCCACCCACCTGAGTGTTTGTTATCAAACTATTCTCGCAACCACTGCTGATGCTCCTGCAATCATTACATCAACAAAAATGAATGTTAGCTGTCATTCAAGTGCACTAACAAAAAGAATAAATCAACCACTTGATAACAAACACTTGGGCGGGCGGGCGGGAACACAGTTTCAAAAATCCCCGCCCCAATATATAAACTACTTGACCCACCCGCCCACCTTTGTTATCAAACTATTGAATCTCGCAACTACTGCTGATGCTTCTGCAATCATTACATCAAAAAGAATGAACGTTAGCTGTCATTTAATGCACTTACAAGAAGAGTAAGCCTCAACCACTTGATAACTAACACTTGGGTGGGTGGGCGGGAACATAGTAGCAAAAATCCCGCCCCAATTGATAAATTACTTGGCTCACACACTCGCCCGAGTGTTTGTTATCAAACTATTTGATATTGCATCCACTGCTGATGCTCTTGCAGACAATTGCAAAGAGGGGAAATTTCAATTTGCGCGGGTATTTTCCTATCCACTCAGTTGCTTGTATCCAGAAATAGGAGTTCCTTTCTTTGCGAATGTCATTTATCACTAAGTTGGAAGAGGAGGGTTACGGATCCACACGGGTGTTTAGATGCTACTGCTGTAGAGCAGGATGTATGTTTGCCATTCTTGAAGGAGGCGAGGCGTTGGTGTTAAAGTCATAGGTGGCCGTGTAGAAGTATCGAGTGTTTGTACTCATTCAGTTGCATCGTAGAGGTGTCTGTATAATTCCAGTCTATGATCTTACTTCGCAGCTTAATTTCGCGCAATGAATGTTACCGGCGTTCAGGTGTGAAGAACTTGGTAGGGGGTGGAGGTGCAATTCCCCGTGCGATCAACTAAAGTGCGGATCCGTTCGGGTTTTTGTAGAGGAAGATCCCGACCGTCACAAGTCGATGATGAAGGTCACGATGTGCTATGTGGTTGCGCCAGGTATGGTCTTCTGGTGTCATGTAGGGTGACTCGGAGCAGTCGATTATAATGAGAGTTGATACTAATGCGGACTTGTGTATAGCGTGACTTTGGACTGGTATGGTTCCAGTACCGAGTTGCCTTCTAATTTTTGGGTTTTCAACGTGAAGCACTTATCGATCCGTAAGGAATTTGCGGGAGCATACAGCTGGCAGGATTAGTCCAAGACGGACTTTCAGTCTCTAGTACCGATGAGGTGACTACTGATGCTGCCGCGGATCTCTTAAACAAATTCTTTCTATTCACTTTGTTTGGTTGACTCGCGAGTCTTACTGATGGTCAGGACTCCTTGACGCCCGTAACAGTTCCTTCTTACAAGGGTGAGAGAACTTTGTCGTTCTTGAAGTAAAAAATATTTCTGGTCACGTCACCCGGGTTCCACTATATGTTTTTTGAGTTACGGAATGAAAAGTCTACAAACTTGCAGCACGGACTTTTATACGAATTTTGTGCTCCAGAATTCGGTGGAGACTTCGGAGGCAACCGTTCACTAGAATTTGTAAAGTTCTAGTCCACAAGTTTCTTTCAGGCAATGGTAAGCACGTTTCTGGCCTGTTTCTTGCGTGTTTGCCGGTTGCATTGAATTTAGTCCGTATTAAGTTCCGGCTACCTGACCTACGCGCACTTGTGTGATGATGAGTCGTGTTGTTCCGCTTCTTTCTTTTTCCATATTTTCTGATGTATTCACATGTTTTTAGTCGGCGTATTGCTCGTCGCGTCTTGGTTGTGGTTATCTTGGCAATCTTTATCTTTCACGTCCAATGTATCTTCTTTTTACACGTTTGGAAAGGTGACTTCAGCTATGAAGCAGCTTTCGTCTTCAACGATGCAAATTGCGTTCTTTGTCATTGTCACTTCGATCCGAAATCTCCAGGATATTTCTGGATGATGACCGTAGTTGTTGGCATCGAAGGCTAACCCACGTTTGCAGGTCTCTATGTCATTGCTACTTTTTAGCTTTCTTGCTATCAGCATCTACGCTTCTAAACATTCTCTTTTTCAAGGTAGTTTGTGGGGTTAAATCACAATTGCTTTAGTTGTGCTCTAGTTAGTAGTAGTCACAATTTCAAGGAGTTGGTGAGGTAGCTCTTGGATGTCGATCTTGGTGATGAAGATCAGGGTTTGGTAAATTGTTTAGTTTATAGATATACAGGGTGGGGCAGGGAAACTTGCTTGCTGATTTGAAAGGACAATAAAAGAAAACGTATTTTATATATCGATTTAATTCTTTTTTTATTGTATTGTATACATCCTGAATTTTTGTTTCAAGTGGTTTTAAAAATGACATTGGACAAATGGTGTGTGCCTTGGTTCCGTCCTGCTGGAACCATACGTCCCCAAGTTTAATTTCTTCAAGTTTTGGGAGAAAAAATGCCTCAATCATTTCTCTGTAGCGAACTGCATTCACAGTAACAGTGTGTTCTTCTTTCTCGAAAAAGTAAGGCCCAATTATCGCAACTCTCGACAATGCACATCACACAGTAACACGTTCACAATGAAGTGGCTTCTCATGAAGCTCACGGTGATTGGCACCTCTCCAATAACGCATGTTTTGTTTGTTTATGAATTAAATCATTACTGAAAAACACGAGGGCGTCGTGAGGCAAGTTAAGGAGCGCTTCACATTCAATTTGGCGAGAAACAAAATTGCGTTCACAGAGCTCTTGCACCACACCAAGTTTGTAGGGATGAAATTTGAGTTTCTTGTGAATAATTCGTCTCACACTGCTATCAGAAATCCCCAGAGCACCTGCCTGTTTGCGCGCCGAATGCCGGGGAGAGTGCAAAAACGACAGCCTCACCTTCTCGTCGTTTTCTGGGGTTCTGGAAGTCCGTTGACCTCCAGGCTCTTTTTTTGCCACACTTTCATTTTTCCTGAATGCTTCCACCCACGAAACGATCGATTGCCGACTAGGAACTGGACCGTGGGATGAATATTGAACCGAGTTGGGAAGGCACGTTGGGTGGCGATTACCGAACGGCCATTGGAAAAGTAGACCTCGACGGCTAACGCACGCTCCTCCTTTGTCCAACGCATGACGACAACTGGCTTGAGCGGTAACAAAACTTCAAGACCCCCTTTTTTGAATGAGACCCTCCCTACTCCTTTCTGACCACGTCTCGCTCATTGGCGCCCAATTCAAATCAGCAAGTTTCCCTGCCGCACCTTGTATTATCTATCCTCGATGTGCTATGAGGTGGTTTTGGGATGATACCAGGTGTGGTTCTTCTGGTATCATGTAGGATGACTCAGCGCAGCCGACTATCATGCGAGTTGAAACTTGTCTGTCTTGTGACCTTTGACCGGTATTGCTTGCGTTACTGATGGTCTTCATAATTAATTAACAAATTGGAGGCAATTAACTTGTTTGCAACAATACTTTTGCAACGGTGCATAGATCCACTTGAGGAATCTTTTACTTCCGTTGAGGATCTTTCTATATTTGCATCGCTTCCAGGTCGAAATTGCGCACTAAAATTACTGAAGATCTTGGGATACCTGCAGATTCATTGTGTTAAGAATAAATTGTCATTTTCTCACATATTACTTAAAATTTTTTAATAATATTTTCTATTGCACTGGTGGTTCTAGCAGCTGGTTTCAGCTAGCGACTGTGCGAAGTAGTTTTTATCTGTCACAAGTCCGTCTTCTTGGTTTCTTTCTGACAACTTTTTTTGCAGCCGAATAATGATGTCCTTGTAGGTGAAATGGCACAGGGAAATAAGACAAAATTCTACTTAGATTTCACTGAAATCACGTAATTTTAATGAACCAAAGTCACCGAGATCAGAATCGGTCGTCTGGGGTCAATTCTGATTGCTGTGACTTTTTATCATCGGTGACTTTTCTCATAGAAATGACGTAATGTTTGAGTTTTTATTGTCGGCTTTTAGTATGATATGTTTGGAAGTTGTAACTAGCCTCGAAGTCTTCGTAGTCTTGACAAAAGTGCATCTATTTTGTGGAAATAGTGGTAGTCTTTTTCATCTCTTCCTATATGTGCTTGGATTGGCAGTGAGTGCCTTAAGGCTAGTACACACTAGTAGACCATGCTCCGCGATTTGTCTATAGACCGACACCGTTCTTTGTCTCGTCTAGCGTCCACTTTACGATCTGAATTTCTCAGTTCCCTGTTCTTCTTCTTCTTCTTTACGTGCTTTGTCCTCCACGAACGTTGGCGATCATCAACATTATTTGGGTCTTGTTGACAGCTCTATGAAAAAGAGTTGTATTGCTGACCCCAAACCACTGTCGTAGGTTTTTTCCCTGTTGAATGATGTTTTTAAATTATGGATTTTTGCCACTGTCATATTGTGCTTTGCAGCTACAGATTCCATGGCCACTCTTTGTATCCAGTTTTTGTAGTCGGCACTCGTAACATCCCACAAACAATAAGACGCATGGTAATCTTCAATTAGTTTTAAAAGTTTCTTGTTAGACCACATATTTTCAAAAGAACTAAAACTTTGGAAAATAACTGTAATCAGCCGAACCACACCACTCGGTAGGTGGAGACTGACTGGGACGTGTTTTGCCGAGTAACGTCCACACTGTTAAAAGGTTGCGCAACATGTCTAAGGTTGCATGCGGTCTTCCATTCTGATCGGGAGACTTTAGACCTGCAATTCAAAATCGCGCAACATGTCTACTATATAGTGGTTGGTTCAACAGTTGCTATAAACTAGGTGGCTATATATTTTTTAGAATAGCTACTAGAGCTCTGTTGCCAGTTTTTATGAGGAATTGTTATCTTCTATCGCCAATCACTCTAGTTTGTTGTTGTGGTGGGTGTACTTACTACTTACCTAATGGTTTTTTAAAATGAAAAAGCTTATCCTCTTGGAAGTTTAGAGCATGCTTGTTATGATGGACCATCAGTTTAGCAACCTTCGATTGTAGTTGGGTAGATCTGAAGTAGCCAGTCTGACATGTCTATCGCGAATGTGCTATGGTTTTGGTTTTCTGTTTGGTTTATCTCCGGAGATGGATGGCGATGTGGTCTCCTAGTAGTTATCAATGGGGATGGCAGAAGTATATTTCTTTATGGCATCACGGCATACCATAAACTACTACTTTAACGGTTTTTTGGGAGTTTGGATTTTCTTTTTTTGAGATGCTTCTAGTACTAGACCATTTACTCTTAAGTGGGATTAATTTAGATCCAGGCAAGTCAAATGTGCTACTAACCGACGATTCTTAGTACGAGAGTCCGCTTGCAACTGAATAGAATCAAGCTACTCGCAATACACTTTGATTGCTTATTAACGTACGAGTCCGGGAAGCCGATTTTACAACGCAAAACTCCCATTCAGAAGGTATTCTTTGGTGATGGGTTTTGCCATCTTCAACGCGCACGCTTTTTCCGATCATGCTCTGTCATTGAGAACTTGTACTAGATTATAATTATAGACGTATTATGCCGTATTACAATCAGGGTATGTACCTTTCATCAGTGTGCCTAGCATCTCACTGGTCAGAGAGACAATTTACATAAAATCACAATTACTATGATACCTTTTAGTAACCCAACGCCCTCTATTATTACTAGTAAGTTGAACTGAACAGTTAAAGTGTATATCTCACACTGAGTGAGACAATTTACATAAAATACCATTTATTGAATTTAAATAATAAATAAGGATTTAACTGTACTACAGACTACTTACACATATAGAGTTCAACTTACTCTTAATGGAGGACGTTGCTTTACCACCTCTCAAATCAAACATTGCTGATGTATAGAATAGAATAGAATAGATGGAATTTGGGTTGGCTGAATCTTTCAATAAATAATGTCAGTAGACAGTACGAGATATTTTCTTTTATTAGTTTAATAATATTATATATTTTTAATAACTTATTGCGAATAGTGTTTAATTTTCCTTCTAAAAGTGATTTTAGTAAACGCTATTTTTAATGATTGTGATTTGAGGTTGAATATGAGAAATGCGTGTTTGATAATTTGAACTTACTTTTCTTTACCGTGCATACAGCGATATTTCTCATAATCATATTTTTATGCTATATAATAATCTTAACTTGCATGCTTAGTAACGACTTAACAAAAATTCTATTTTACTTTATATTTTGCAGGCCGATGATGATCCACCACACGCGTATTCACAGGTTTTCGTTCTAAAACCATTAGGAAATTCATTTTTCGTTCAGCATGACATCTTCAGATTGGGTATCCATGATTCAGCATAATAAAAATATTAAAATATATATATAAATATTGATATTTAAATAATAACTCATTTCTGTTACTTCATTTTATTATTATTAGCTATATAAATATAATAAATATTTTTCATTTTTTTCTTTAATGTTTTGTATATCTAAATCAAAAAAGTTAAATCCATACAGTTAATGGTTCTTTGTTTACATTTTATTGTTATTATTTTTGCTTTTATTACTTCACATGATGTTTATTTGCTTAACAATATAATTGTAACTCTAAATTTAATAAAGAATTTTTTTAATATTATGTTTTTTTCTTAATTTTGTTTGCAGCATTTGCTTTTTGTGTAAAAAACTTAGTCTAGGGCTTATTTAAACAAATATGGCCATCATTACTGGACTTTGCGAGAGGTGATTTGTTGGTGGTCATGTACTTTCAACTGCACGAACAAATGAAACGAACGTTTCAGTCAGGCAACAACCATGGGCGTAAAATTGCATCGAGCTACTACGATTTAGCAAGGTACTGGTAAGCTATTAACGTCTTCTGGACCTAAAGGCAATTTGCTAGGACGAAACACTGCGGGAAATGAAAAGACTAACAAGACAAGCTCGAAGAAGATTACGCAAACCCACATGGTCAAGAAAATGGAATACGAAGGAAAGAATCAACAACATTATTAGCATAAGAAGCTGCAGCAGAATAGTAAAGAAATGGACGGTCTTGATGACATTGTAAAGAAGGTGGGTTTTAGTGAGTAGGATCTTCCAGATACGGAAAGAAGTACCACAGACCCCTGGACATGCTTAAAGCATTTGCACTACTCAGTTTATCTCTAGCAACAACAAATCCCAGTTTACCTTCTACTAAGGCAAAAACCTCGTGCAACAGCGACGTGCATGTGGTTTTATTACTTCTAATATCTCCCAATATGTTCACCGCACAAAGATACATTAAAATAATCAACCGAAAGACCGTCCACTAACTCGACAAACTAAGAGATCCTATCGTTGGCCTCACTAAATATTTTATTTATAGTGATAAACAATATTCAATATGTAGCAGTAGCCATAGTAAACTAAGTTGCATACATTAACGTCCACAATGTAATTTGTCAAGTTTTTTTAACAAATATAATTTAAAAAAATTATTAGAATTACTATCACACAATCCGCCACATTATCACTATTAATATTATGATATATTGTTCTCAAGATGGTTTATTAATAATAGTCAATATGTAGCAGTAGCCACAGTAGACAAAGTTGCATACATTACACATCCACAATCTTAATATAAACTTTAGTTCAAAGTTCTCTAACAGATGTCGCTGCATACCCCAAAAATTTGAATTAAAGCGGCCATCTTCTATAAAACGGTTCATCACTTGTCAATTTTTATTTTGTTATTTATTTGTTGTTAAAGTAAACATTTTTGAATAAACAAAACTCACAACAATAACACATTACAATGCGGTAACATTCGCATATAAATCATACAATATAGCAGAAACCGAATTATTTTTATATTTAATCAATATAAAAGTTAGGTTAATTGAATAGAATATAAACAAATTAAAGGAAAACAATCACAGTGATTTATAGAAATAATAAAATGATACCACCTCTTGCTCCTGGGCAAATAAATGAACAACATAACATGGTGGGATGGGTAAGTGATTAATTCGATAAGTTAATTGAATTATATTAATTGATTTGATTTAGAAGAATACATTTAACATGCGACAAGTCACACTTATGAATTTGGCTGCATCTCAAGGGAATACAAGGAATGGATTGAAGAGTGATTTTAAAAATTATATTAAAAATGATTGTATGGCTGGGACGGCTAAATCATTGGAAATATTACGGAAGAATCTACAGACTGCTATAAATAAAGATATTGAATGTGTTTTGAGAAAATATTTAGAAGTAAGTATGCTGTGCATAAATTGCATAGTAACAGAAACAAAACTTATTGATAAATAGTTTGATGATTGTTAATAATGATTTCTTTGCTTGTAGAAATTTTTTCAACCAGCCATAAGTAATATACGAAACAATCTTGGTAGAGATAGTGTAACAGACGACCATATCAAAGTAGTTTGTAGGCAGATGTTGGAAGAAGCTAAAGTAATGTATAAGACGTATACAGGGTCGAGGGATAGTTCTCCATTTGAAGGAAGCGATTCGGAGCTTGCATTGGATAATAGGAATGTTAAAAAGGTAACAGTTATCTTTTCTGCTTCTAATAGCAACAAATAAATCACAACTAATATACAGAGTGAGCTAAAAATCTGGAAGTTGTGAGGTAGGCAACCAAATATACTTTCTGTCTATGGTGTTGCCTAAAATTAAATTCTTAATAATATAAGCTTATTATGCAAGTTATTACAAAATTATAATAGGATAATGTAAATTTAATATAAGAATAACCAAAACTAATCATTCAAAAATAAATAATATAAGATTTTGATCATTTTACCCCTGAAATTATCTTTATTATTAATAAAAAGAATAGTTGAAAGAGGTGATGGAACAGGATGAACTGTGTACCTCCCACCATCATCCAATATTGCCCACTGAGGCTCTGTAGTAGATTTAGTAATTTTTAGCCTTCATTTAGCTGCACAAAAAGACTAAAATTGTCTTAAAAATAACCTAAATACTTTGCCATTAGTAATTTTTTTAAATTAATGTATTCAAAACAAAATATACAGGGTGTTTATGGAAAAGAAAATTATTCCTTTCTCTTTTCCATGTTGAAGAATTATAAAAGATTTCTTGTTAGATAAATTGAGATTGACGATATAAAAATCAAATTTCAATATACAGGGTGTTCAGAAAAAAAAGCATGTGATTTTTTTATAGTTGACACTATTTCAAAGCAGGCAATTTAATTTAAAATTAAATTTAAGTCTTATTCTATCTTCTGGGCTTAGCCTGGATCATTGCTATGCCTCAAGGGTTTGCTTGAGCTGCCCTACTTACCCAATTTGGTGAATGAAAGCTGTTGTTGGTGTCTTAGTTTTGTTTAGCAAGTTATGAGTGGTAGTCGGCTGGATAGAGGTTGTATGTCTTGGGAATTCTTTTATTTTCGTAGTTTGAGGGGGTGCAAGGGCCACAGCGTGATTGTTTGAAATTTAGTTTGATTATAGTAACAACATTGAGTGAGTGTTACCCAAACGTTTGGGGTACTATACGGATACTGCTTCCACCCACTTGCTGCATAAATCCACCGTTAGTACGACTTTGTTCCCTTTGTGGTAGGATCAAATAGGCCGATATACGAGGGGGGACCCAAAAAAACGGGAATTTTGTCATAACTTTTTAAATTCTTAATATTTTTACACCAAATTTTGATCACCTTTAAAGTATTCTCTCTTGACAACAACGCACCTCTGCAAACGAATTCTTTCATTGTTCTAAACATTGATTATTTTTCTAGCGATTTTTGTTTTACCTCTTCCTCAGTGGCAAAACGCTTTCCTCTCATGTCTGAGGATCAAAAAAAAATTACAGGGGGCTAGATTCGGTGAGTAGGGTGGGTAGACAATTGGTGTCATGCGGTTTTTGGTCAAAAACAGCTTTACGGAGAGAGCGGTGTGCTCCGGCGCGTTGTCATGATTGAAGAACCAGTTGCTTGTGCGCCAAAGATCTTTCCTTTTCTTCCGGATATTCTCCCTCAATCTTTTCGAAACCTGAAGTAGAACTTCTGGTTAATAGTTTGACCCGGGGAACGAACTCCGTACAACACCTCTGCAATCGAAGAAACAAATGAGCATTGTCTTGATGTTTAATGTAATGTTCACTTGGCGAGCTTTTTATTTGGCACGAGGAGAGCCAGGTGTCTTCCACTTGCTTGATTGCTGCTTTGTTTCGGAGTCGTATTCATAACAACACGATTCAATCACTTTGGAAAAAAAATCAGGGTTCTCTTTGAGCTGATTGAAGCTCAAAACATGCCTGAAGTTGACGCTCCATTTGCTCGTCTGTGAGAAGGCGAGGAACAAATTTGGCTGCAGCTCTTCTCATGTGCAAATCTTCGGATAAAATCCTCTGAATTGAACTCATGATATTCCAAACAATGGTTCAGCGAAGGTCTTCACGAACGAGAGCATTCATTTTGTCGACGTTTTAGTCACTTCTTGACGTTGAGGGGCGTCTTGAACACGGGGTTGGTCTTCAATTGACATTTCTCCATTTTAAAATGTGAAAACCACTCGTAGACTCTGATTTTACTTAGGGCAGCATCCCCATTTTGAAGCATTGCAATAGTTTCCGTGGCCGATTTCCCCAACAGTAAACAAAATTTCAAAGCCGCGCGTTGCTCTCGATAATCGGCCATCATGTTTTTGGCGAAATGGAAAAAGTTGTTTCACTAAAAAAATTCTCCTAGACGAACTGATACTCACAGCGACAGAATTTCGCACACTAACTCAGAAGACATATCCCAATCGGTTTCCCCACCCTCCGCCACAACGCGATTCCCGTTACTTTTGGGTCCCCCTCTCGTAATTGATGACCGCCTTCTCCCATGGGCTTTCTGTTGTTTATGGACTCATTGAGTGGTTTGCGCCGGTTTTAGTTAGTCCAAACGCATATGATGAACTCTCGCACACACGTGCGTATGTCTTTCCGTACTCCGAGCCAGCGGAGGAGGCAGTGGCGTAGCAACCTGTAAAGATTATACTTTTCTTCTTTTCAAAACAGTCTCTGTCTATTCCCCATCTCAATATTTTGCGGGAGAGCCTAAAATCATAACTACGGCACCGATAGGAAGATAATCTCAACCAGTTAGTTCCAGCTGACTCCCTTGCGGTGGCCTAGGTTTTTGGGCTCGGCGACCGATTCTCGGTAGCGTTGAATGATCGCCTGTCTCGATTTGAACGTTAATTCGTTTGCGCACTTTGTAGTAGCGTCGGAGTAGTTGTTGGTACACCGTCTTGAAGCAGTTTCTGATGTAGGTTCTACAAATCTGGGCGTTTTCTGAGGCATTTCCTGTAGCAAGCTTATGGAACCAGTAGGAGTGACCACCTGATAGCGTTTTGAATAATTGTCTGGGTCTGGAATCATTCTTATTGTGTGAGGAGTATCTTAATTTGTTCACACTATTGGTGGAAGCGTCGGCCTAATTGGTACAGCGCCGGGGTAGTCGGTCTACGTCCTCGACTCCTTTGCCAACGAGTTTGTCTTCAGAGTGTCGGGACAAGGCGTCCGGTAGCAAGGAGTGTAATCTAGATAGGAGTGGCCACCTGGTAAACCTTGCTTTGCTGTCGGTAAGTGTGTTCAGCCACACCAGCTCTTTGTTGTCTGTTCGTAGTGAAAATATTTCATCCTCCAAGTTCGGTCTGTACCACTTGATGGCCAGACAACGGCCACGCACCCCAATTTGTTGGAGTGATAGCAACTTTGTCTTTGACATTTGATACCTTTCTCTTAGTAGAGAACCGTGCCCATGTTGCAGGCGTCGGTTTGGAGCACAAAGTACAGGCCGGGTTGGGGTCTTGCTAGTCGGCTGTACAACAAAAGTTTGGCAAAACCGGGCACGTACTCTCTTAGCGAAATGCATAAGCCAAGGAAACGTAGTTGCTTTTTGTTAGTGTTTGGCTTGAGGTTGTTCATTATCAACTTTAACTTTATGAACGACTTTCTTTAAAATATATTACTTCTAAGATATTTGAGAAAATTAGCTATTAAAAAGCACTTTCCATACATTTTATTTCTCACAACTTTTGTTCTATAAATTTTGAGATAATTGATAAAATTGGCTCCAAAACTAGCTTTCTTGTATTTTTGACAGATCAAGTCTTATGTATTTGAAGAAATCTTAGCCAATTTCTTCAAATACATAAGACTTATGGCATTTTTGTCAGTTTTAATGCCAAAATAGCAAAAAACACAACAAACCAACCTTAAAACATTTAAATTTGGCCACAGAAAACATATACCAAACCAAACAGTATTTAAATCCGGCCATAAGGCAAAAATTTGACCACATAATAATAAAATTTATCAACAAACACAAAATCCGACTACAAAATGTTAAAAATCCGACTACAAAATACTAAAATCTGTCATAAAATATTAAAATTTATTCGCAAATTATTAAAATCCCGCCATAAATATCAAATTAAAGCCTTAAAATATTAAAATCCGGCCTCAAAAATAAAAATCCGGCCATAAAATACTAAAATTTATCAATAAAGACAAAAATTAGGCCACAAAATACTAAAATGTGTCACAAAATATTAAAATTTATCCGCAAATTATTAAAATCCGGCCATAAATATAAAAATAAGGTCATAAAATATTAAATTCCGGCCTCAAGAATAAAAATCCGGCCATAAAATTCTAAAATTTATCAATAAAGACAATAATCAGGCCACAAAATACTAAATTCTGTCGCAAAATATTAAAATTTATCCACAAATTATTAAAATCCGACCATAAATATAAAAATAAGGCCATAAAATATTAAAATCCGGCCCAAAAATAAAAATCCGGCCATAAAATACTAAAATTCATCAATAAAGACAAAAATCCGGTCGCAAAATACTGAAATCCGGCCAAAGAAATAAAAATCCGGCCATAAAATATTAAAATCCGGCCACAAACTTAAAAATTCGATCATAAAATCCTAAAACTCATTCAGAAAAACAAAAATTTTGCCATAAAGTACTAAAATCCGGCCTTAAAATATTAATATCTGGCCACAATATACTGAAATGCATCTAAAAACAGTAAAATCCGGCCATAAACATAAAAGTTTGGACATAAAACATCAACATTTATCACTGTGCCCTAGAAGTTTGTTCCCATCCGCATATATTCAATTTTCTCAAACGGGTTGTACTGACTGACTGCCCGTTGTCAATTCGTCTTCCGGTATTTGTCTCTTCTGTAAATTTCATAGTGAAGGAGACATTGTCCTTTTGGGTGTAGGGGATTCAAAGGCACTATGCCTTTCGTCCCTGCTCGTGCGCTTTGTTTCCGGTGCATTAAGTATCAAACTTTTCTACGTAACGGTCAGTCAAGTCCCAAAAACTAAAGCAAGGCAGACAATTTGCGTTAACAATTACAGAACCTGATGCCATCTACAACTCGGAGGTAGTTACAGCATGCGGAAATTGCAAGGCTACTGCAACCCCATAAACTCTGATCTTGCACACGAGGACCTTCAACAACAGAACTGTTGACTTAGGAGAACAAAACTGACAAACTATTTCTGGGAGATACGCCCAGCCGGTGATACCGTCAACGCAGCCCACTTCTGCTGAAAAACTTGACATTCCGAATCACATCAACACAGACATCTGTCCTAACGTAACCTAACTCTCAACCGATGATGCTCGTTTAGTGATTCTTCATACTACTACAAACCTCTTTTTATCCTAAACGGTAGAAAACGGTGTGATATGCTGAGTACGCCCTCAACACGTACAAACACTGAATTTTGCTATCTCAATCTCCATAGATTGAACTAACCACGCCTAACATCAGAAAATGTTTCTATATTTGAGTACAACTCGACGTCGGCCACACAAACTATTACTGAATTCATGGCTCAAAATAAACCCAAGAGACAAGTAATCCCGCAAATCAGACTAAATTCTCAGACAGTTCTGTATGCTAAGCTTACACCACACTCTTTGATGTCAACCGAACTTGTCAAAGTAAAAAATCTCAAATGACGCAGCTAAGAAAATACTTTCAGCAGTGTTCATTAGCAATTTATATTGGTCAAGTTGAGTGAAGCCTTTAAGGTAATCTCAAGCCAACAAAAAACATATCACTTCAGGTTGTAGTAAAGCTTAACATTAGAAACAAGTTAACAACAATAAATACATTTTTAAAGGAAGCGTCCTCAAATTTTTAAAACTAAATTTTCAAATGCGTCCTGACCTGAATTTACATTATCTAGTCAACACTCAATATAACAGTAATGGCTGTGTACTTAACATTTGAATTTTCTAAGTATCCCTCGGGTTGTAACCACTTATAATACGAATTGATCGATATAAACACACACACACGACAAATTCCGTCAGTTAAATATTATTTATTATCTAAAATAGACTTTAAATACAATCATTTCAAATCTATTCAAATTAGAATTCATTGCGGAACTACATCGTTCCATCCTGACATATATCACGAACCCTATTTATCCCCCCTTCCACTTTTTCACTGTATGTGTGCGCTTCAGAAAATAATTAAACACCTGGTGCACTTTACATGTCATCATGGCACACAACCAAATTCATAAATCTAAAATTGGGAAGGTTCTGATGTTGAGCTTAGTGTGGTAATGTGGGTCGAACCGATATCTGAACGGTCCGTGCGGTTTTCGGGCAGGTCACATAATAAATTTATCTTTTAGCGGCGAAATGGTTTATACTTTAGCATAGCGAAGCGTATTTTTATAATAAAGATGTACCATGACTCATAAATTAAATAAATATTAAGTAACAACAATAATATATTTTTTTTATTAGTCATTATTCATAATTATATTTGCATAATGATTTATTCAGCATTGAATTGTCCGACATGCAATGCAGATTACTACTTTCTGTACAACATATTATAAACAAGTAAATGCATTATTCCAATGTTTTATTAAAATTCAACAATTTAATTCAATGGTTTCATGTTAATTTTACGCATTTCAGTTAGTAGTATACGTAAGAAATTATAATATTTTGAAGGAATTATGTAAATTTGTTATTTATATACTTTGCGGATTAAGATATCACAATCCCATAACTCAATGGTTGATTTATACTCTATCGATCTTATCCAAAATAAAAATTGTTAACAGGTTTTAAAGTTATCTAATTTGTCACTAGAAAAAATCCGTAAAATTTATTTGATATTAAGGTGGGCCCAGAGCGTTTTACACTAAACAAAAAGATCGATGTTAGAATATTGAGAAGGAAAATTGCCCCAAAAGAAGCTTTGAGAGATCAAAAAGTTACGGCCCTCCAAACCGGCGACCCTCTTTTCAGGATGATCGAAACTGGGCTTCAAACTTTTATCTGAGAAGAAGGGGGCCCGTTTGCTGCCGGCGATTTTTCTCGTCCTCTTTGGGGTGGACGCTATCAAACGGGGAGGCAGGCCCATCGTGGCAAAAAAAATCGAAAAATGCTTTAGACCCGAGCAAAAGAAAAATTAAAGAGTCAACCCCCATCCGGGAAATTGAGGTTTGTGCGCCGCTGGCTTGAGGACGCGGATTGCAATTCTATTCCCAGATTGAGTTTCTGCTGTCTGTCCAAATTCCGACAGTCTGGTCCCGTCGCAATCGTACGGCGGGCGCCGAAGCGGTACCCCGAAGAAGGAACGGCCGAATCAGTCCGATCGGCGATCAAGAAAAACGACCTCAAAAGTGCATAGGGTAGTTTCCGGTGGACCTCCTGACAAAATTCGAACCTCGTCCGAGCACGGGAAGCGGAGATACCTTCGAAAAACCCGAAAATCGGTTTTTTGACCTTTACCGGAAAACCGTTATTTTGCACTTTACCGGAAAACCGGTTTTTCGCACTTCGGACACCCGTTTTTTTACACTTTACCGGAAAACTGACTGTTTTTTGCACTTTATCGGAGAAGCTTCGGTCTCATTTTTACCAGCGGAACCGGCAAGACGCCATTTGCCCGTAAACTCCTTTTCAAAAAGGAAATAATAATTGCACTAAGAGCCAGTATATGGAGTTGAGGTACATTGAAATCTCTCGTAAAAGAAAACAAATTAAAGTCATCACAAATGTTTTCAAATAAATAAAAAAAGATTGACCCATTTATCTCAACAACTTTTTGAACTATTAATGAGTTTCCCATATATAAAAAATGTTTTCAGACTCATTAATTTTTAACAATATTTTTTATCCTATTTATAACTGAAGTCGTCGTAAATATCTATGGACGATGTAAAATATGTAATAATTCAACAAATATATTTTTCGTATCCAATTATTTAAGTTTTATGAATATTTACAGTAAATGTTTTCCAATATTATGTTCTCATTAATAAATTAATGGAACATGTCTGATCTGCTATTTTATGTTATTATTTCCTGCTTAAGAATTTTATCGTATTTTTATTAGCGCATCCTTTCAGCCTGATTGCAATTTATAAATGGATAAGTGTGTTTTTATTTCGTTATTAATTTCATTTAGATTATGAAAATGCGAAGGAGGCAAATTACGATGAATCATGCCACACAATTACTATCAATTTTTATCTCGTTAATTATTATTATAACATATTACTGTGCAAGGTGTGTCCGTTTATTGATTCAATGTGAAGTCATCATTATTAAATCAGATTGGTTCATATTGGAATCAACAAGATTTAGAAATTATGTAACAAATTGTTACCAAAAAATTAGTGGAAGCTATAACATACAAAGTAAATTATGCTCCCAATATTTGATAACTGTTGTGTCACGGTATGTATCTTAACTAAAAATGTTACATTTAATCCTTATGTGATTGACATTTGAGTCACCGTATTCACACATATGTTGTTATATGAAAGTCATGTGTGTCACGATGCGTTTGATAGTTTTGTGTCACGGTATGCATCTAATTTAACAATTATTATCTAACTTTGCGGAGATTGTGTACCCAAGTTTAAACTACTAATCTAAAAATGATATTTTATCTGTTATGTGATTAACATTTGTGTCACGGTATACACCTAACTATGTTGTACAAAAATTGTCATTTTTTTTGTAGACATTTGTATACATTGATTTGAGATCGACAGTTGTGCCACGATATGCACACAATTTACAAATACTGCTTCTAACTTTGTGATTAATATTTGAGTCACGGTACACGTATGATTAAATTTTGCTTTGCGATTGATAGTTTTGCGTCACGGTATGCACTTAACCTAAAAATATTCTTTATACTTTGCGTTTGAAAGATATGATATGCGATTAAGAAATTATTTTATCTGTCGGCACACAAACGTCAATTACATAACGATTGACGTTTGTGTCACGGTATGCACCTTACTTAAAAAATGTTGCATCTAATCTGTAGTCAAATCTTTGAGATTGACATGTGCCACGGTATGTATCTAACTTAGCGATTAATAGTTGTGTCACGGTAAGCGTTTGTGTCACGTATGAACTTGGCCTAAACATGATTGAAAATTGTGGTACGTTGACAGTTTAAATGTTTTACTTCTAATTTGTTGTTTTTATTAACAGTTGTGTCACGGTATGCACCTAACCTAAAAATGTGTCACGATATACAATTAACTAAATTTGTTTAGATTTTCTGTCTGATGACAGTTGAGTCACGGTATGCACCTTGCTTAATAAACATGAATCTATAAAACCTTTTGCTTTACGATCGATAGATGTGTCACGGTACGATATAGTTTAAAATGTAACACAAGAATTAGATACGATCTTTCGATAAAAAAATTGTTTTACAAATTTTTCTGTCGAATGAAAAAAATGCGGTCAAATAATTTTTAACTTGATTCCATCAACATGTTTGTGTATAAATAACATAGGATCGGTTTTATTGTATGTATATAAATAGAATTGCATGGTCGTTAGAATGAAATCAAATAGGTAATTATTTTATATTATTTACAGAATCAACGGAAACGTAAAGAATCGGATACAGATTCAGAAACAAATTATAAGCGACATAAATTTTTAAGCACTTATTTAGTTGAGAATCAATTGCATAAGTTGCCTTTAAAAAGGGATGGACCTAAATGGGACTCGGATAGAATAACACAAAGTACACTTTTTATTATGGGTGCGAAGGCGAATAAAGCGTTAGGGTTCGGTCAAACAAGGGGACGACTTTACGTTCGACATCCGGAATTGGTGAGATATTCCGGTGACCAGGAGGATAAGGAATGGCTCACTTCGAAAAATTTAATGCCTCCCAGCGGTGGGAAAGCTTACTTGATGATTTTAGAAGATATACGTGAACTGGCTCAATTAGACGATTATAAAAACAGTCCGAACCTGCAATTAAATGAGTTGGTTGGTTTCGAAGCGCCGCCTTTTCTCGTTAATAAAATAAAAAATTTCATTGAGCATGTGAGAACGGATAAAAGGCAACATACACAATTAGATTTATTCGATTTCCATCAGAGCCACTCAATGACGCCGCCTATCGATTCCGCACCATCCACACCTTCGGATACACTACAAATGCTTGAATCGCAATCAGTTAGCACCTCCAGCTCAAAGCATTCTGAAAATAATTATATTCATATACCTGAAATATCGCCTGGTTCTAATAATTCGTTGCTACAAAGTCCACTACCTACGAATTGCAGTTTGCTATCTCCCAATATGCTAATGGCCATGGCTTCAAGTGACAACAATAGTTCAGTCAT
Organism: Tachinus rufipes; assembly: GCA_963932245.1. NCBI lineage: Eukaryota > Metazoa > Arthropoda > Insecta > Coleoptera > Staphylinidae > Tachinus > Tachinus rufipes. Next base: position 114,365,753 of record OZ010744.1, on the reverse strand, counting down.
GGTGATACCCGAAAATGCACCTAATGGAACTACATGTATATCATCACTATTAGCCAATCAGTTATCCAGTGATAATTCTCAAGATTTTTAACAACGACTCTTAATGGAGCTATTGTAAATCATAGCATAGCCTCAATGTTTTAGTACGTATTTTTGCATAGATTTGTATATCCAGAACAATATCATCTAATAATCTCATACAACTACATGCCAAAGGTAATTTATTTATTTATTATATTTATTAAATATATATACAAATTTGGAAAGTGATAATGGTAAGTGCTACTTTCAATATAAATGATTATTTCAGTATGCTACTAGCATGGGCTTACGAAAAAGGGGGGGGGGGGGAAGGAATACCGCGATGAATCTTTATATTCGGTTTAAGATGCACTATTATTGATTAAATTATTTGTTTTAAAATTTTACCCTTCTAACTTTTTAAGGACACCACTGGCTAATTGAATTTAATATTGAACTCCAATTGACTAAACGATTAATTCTAATTAATTAATTCATATGCGGTGGGAGGATTAAATTATTTGTCTCTTAAAGTTTACTCCCCCTCCCCCTCCGTGTAGAACTTTTTGCGGACACCACTGGCTACTAGAATATTGAACTTCAATTGAACAAACGATTAATTCTAATTAATTGATATGTGGTGGGAGGAGGGTTGATTAAGTTATTTGTCTCAAAGTTTTACCTCCCCCCCCCCCCCTTCATAGTAACTTTTTGCAGATACAGATATTGAACTTCAGTTGCCCAGAATTCTAATTAATTGACAGCCGGAGGAGGGGGGTTGTTGCTTGTTTTTTGCATTCAAGATGTATATTAGGTAAAATGTTTGAACAGAAAACATTTAATACATATCAAGGGAAATGGCGCAATAGTTTAGACATTCGACTTCTGCACCAAACATCGTGGGTTCAAACCTCGCATCATAAGTTTCAAACGTATATACGCTCTCCCACTCCCTAACCTGCTTTGTCTACATGGGGTTTTATGACTAAGCTCTTTTTCTTGTCCGGAGTAGATAAATAATCTCTCCCTCCAGTGGTTCTCGGAATCCACTCAAAACTGTAGGTCCATCCGTAATGTAAGTTGCCTGCATTACGGGCAGAGAAGAGGCTAATGCGTCAGTAGTGGCCTGTATACGGCTAAAAAACGACGATTATACAACAGAACAGAAGACATTTAATGCATATCAAAGCTGATGGTGACAATTAGGAAGATTGGAATTATTAATGTTGCTCTATGAATCGAGAGGTGTTGAGAGTAAAAAATATCCAATGGCACAACCCCAACTTACAGAAAGTTTTCTCCGATCGGTGTCATTGGCCATTTTTAATCTTGAGAGGCACTAAACTAAATACATCTTCTAAGGTACGTCACTGCTTACTTGTACTGATTAATTATTTTAAGTTTAAGTTGAGTTTTTTGCTTTTTTTTTTAAACCGTCTCCGATTCTACTCAATATGCCCCAAAAAACTTCTAGATAATATCAGCATCATAAAATGTCATCGTTTCCACAACTGCTGGTGAACCCCTAGTGGTAGTCGTTGGTTAAGACCAAGTTTTGAGCAAAGTCAGTGAAGACTTTCATACGATGGCTTTGCTACGGCTGATTTTCTAAAGGTTTGATCGGAAGATTTCTTTTCCGTCGTAGAATTAATGTTTTCTTGGCTTGTGTTAAGGTTTTCTTAGTTTGCCACTACTGCTCGGTCTGTCTGAGGTTGGTGAAGTCATAAGTCATCATAGTGATGAAAAGAGAATTCTACGCCAAAATTGTCATTAGATTTACATAGGACTCAACTTTTTGAATTTTAATTTTAGCGAGAGTACAATTTTTTTAAACAAATTTTGCCTCTGCACCCTTTGGCTTAGAAACCTAAACATCTAACCACAGCGCCATGCAGATAAGTGGCGTTTGTTCAACCACAAATTCACCGGGACAGGTAATAGAATCGATATTTTTATAACTGAGAAACCGCCGATGCCGCTTTATTAAAAATGGCCGTGGTGGAGGGGGTTTACATTCCGCCTCTATCTTGGAAATGGGCGGGTTAGAGTGAGTCATATTAAATGGGGAAGTAGCATTTACTCAAAACACTTTCCATTCTTGTATGAAACTACGAATTGCATGTGCGGAAAGGAACAATTAAATAATATTTCAATTCCAAAAAAAGTACAAATTGCTAATAAAATTTTAAAATAATTAATCCTCGATTGCCTTTAATTAGCAAATTTGGGAATCAACTAAAATAATTCAAGCATGTAATTATACTTGAATGCATGTGTGGTGCATATAGACATGTCGATATTTCCACAGCGATTCAATTCCCGGTATACAAAGTGTTTACGGATAAGTGTAAATGATTAGTTTGTTACTGATAAATACATTGTTAAACAAAATAAAAAATGAGTTATTAGTACGTAAATAACAAATTTATGTTCGGTTCAAACATTTCAGTGACAATACAACGTATTGCCTATGGTAGCGTTGTATTATCACTGTAAAAAAAATGTTTTTATTATCAAGTCTCAGGCCTATCGACCGTGGAAATTTCGTCACCGATTATCATCCGCATGCAAGTAAGCTCCGATTGAATCCTTTCCAATAATTTTTTGCAAATTATTTAAGCTAATTAGAGTTCTAGATGAAATTTATATATAAAATTTGTATTGTAATGTTAAAATAATATTTGCCAAAGAGTCAAAATAAAAATTGGACCAATATTTTTCAAAGCTGTTTTTTATATAGAATTTTTCACAAAAATATATTCATATATTAAATGTTTATGCTTATAGTTGAATTTTTCATTGTGATTTACCTCATTGATCTGCACACTGTAAATATCATTAAATAAAATCATTGTTTTCTACAGTGGAATGCAATTGTTTTAATTTTTTTTGTAATAAAATTCGAATCCTTTAGTTAATTCTTCCTTTTAAATTATCCTGATGATTTAGTTTTCAAACAATCATTTTTAGGAATTGTGTGTTAATAATAAAAAATTTCAGCTTTTTTAAGGAATTATTTAAAGGTAGGTTTGTTACCATGTTGCTCGAAAGTGAGCGATTTTTCATAGATTCAACATAATTCTGAGCGATATTTCAAGAATTTCTTGCAATAAATGTATTTTCTGTGCGAAATTAGATTCATTTGTGTTTTTTGAGCCAGATTTTAGATATTTTTTGTCTATTAAATGAGTTTTCTGCACAATTTTTGATGAATTTTATAGGTTAGTTCAAATTTTATAGAATAGCGATTTTTTTAAAAATTATTAATTCAATTCATAATGTTTGTGTTTCTTTATAGAACGAGGTATCCTGAGGCTGATGAAAATCTGTAAGGTAGGTTCGGACGAATGGTGATGGTATGGTTTTTTGGTAATGAAAACGACTTGGGAGTTGCAGATTAAGGTATTAGTATGCTATGTATATGAGTCTTATATTCAGTTTTTGTGTTTTTATTTGATTAGGAAAAAGAGCAAGGACTGGAAGCCTTTTACAACTCCGATGTTGATCTGTGATGTTATTTTTTTTGGAGATGTACTCATATAAAAACTACTCAACTAGTCTTTGCTTTTGAAGATCGTTTAGTTTATTAGGAAAAAAACGGAGACTGAGACCCATTAAGCTTTGCATAGTATCCTTTTACAACTTTGATGTTATTTGTGATATTATTCTTTGACGATGTTACCATACAAAAACGACTCGACTAGTCCTTGGTTTTGCATATTAATCGCTTACAAGTCCTATGATGTTATCTTTACGATATTGTTCGGCGATGCTAACATCGTACCAACAGGACGAACTGAACTTTATGGGATTTCCATGAAAGAAACATTTTGATGGGTTCTCTGAGCCTTTATGCAGTGAAATTTGTTCGAAATAATGACATAAAAGTGTGTGCTACTAATTAGTGACGCCACTGGACGAATTTTATGGATTTTGCGGTTTTTTTTTGTAAAAAATCCTAGTTCGACCGGTTAATTACTAAACAATTAGGGGCGGCTCCAGGATTTTTTGTCCCAATTTTCCATAAAGAAATTTGTGTAGAAAGAGCAAACATATGGGTGATTTTTGAGTATGCTAGGAGATCTCACAAAAAAAAAGAGAGAAGGGGTTAAATTTTGACAAAAGTCGAGTAGCGGAAGGATTGAAATCTGGTTTCAAAGTGGGTCTCCCAGCGCCTTCGCCAAATTTGTAGCAAAAATTGGCCAATCCATTGATAACTAATACTTGGGTAGAACGACAAAGCACACTTGTTTAAGACTACGGTTAAGAAATTTGAACTGGAGTGCCAAAGTGTTTCTTATCAAGAGATTTATTGACTCTGATAAAGTCGGTAGTCGCTATGTTACAGGAGGAGATAGTGATAAGTAAACACTTGGCTAGGTGGGCTGGTAACACCAATTTCCTATCCATTGATAATACCAGTTTATGATTATAGCCAAGAAGTTATAACTGGAGTGATCCGCCCACCCGCCCCAGTGCATCTCATTAAGGGATTGGGTATTCATCAACTCTGTTAACGTTAGTAGTGACTAGATTAAAGGACCAGATGATTATATCCAATCTCTTGATAACTGACAGTTGGTGGTCTGGGAACATCAGTTCATAACCCGCTCCCTCTCGATCAAACTAAATGGCACCTTATTCAGCCGCTCCATTTTGGCTGGGGTCCTACAAAGCTCTATTCTTTCACCTGTTTATCTTATTTGTTGCCGACATTCCTGTTCCTACAAACCAGGTATCTCTTGCTCAATACGAAAACAACAAAACCCTACTCATAAAAAGCTTTTTTTCAATAAAAATCTCAACACATTCACCAGGTCTTAACCACGTAGAACCTTAACTACATCTGCACTACACTTACAGGCACAGAAACAATTCTAGGGTCTGCCCAGTGTCGTCACACACTTTGATTGGAACCTCGCTCTATACCTGGACAGCTATTCCATGGAGTTGCCACCAAACAAATCACAACCAAAAAGTATTGTATTTTTTAAATTATTATAGAGCATATTTGCAGTTCTAACTTTGTATCCTATTTACCATGGGGGAAGAAGATTACAGAAAATGGATTTGGTAAGTTATTTACTGGACTGGTAAATCAATGCAAATTAATGAAAACTACTAAATTAATTTATTACTTTTATTATATTAGGGGATGCAGCCAGACTAAAGCAACTGTGTTCATTGCCCTTAAACAGTTGAAGCAGTTTACAACTTTGATGTTATCTGTGATATTATTCTTCAAGACGTTTCTACAAAAATTAAACTGAAAGCTTGATAAATTGTTTATGAATTTAGCTTAAACTTTGATGTTATCTGTGATATTATTTGAGGGAGTCGCCACAATTAAATAAAATTAACTGAAAAACGACCCAATTCCAAGATGCCCAGCTACTTACTTAATAATTTAAAAAAAATGAATTTTGGCTAAGAAGACTGACTCTCTTACAACTTCGATGTTATCTGTGATATTATTCATCAACATGTTGATACAAAAATGAAAGCTTGATAAATTTAGCAAGAACTTTTTTCAACTTTTGATGTTATCTGTGATATTAATTTGGAGGGGTCAATACAATTAAATAAAATTAACGACCAAGCAGTTTGCAACTTTGATGTTATCTGTGATATTATTCTTCAAGATGGTACAACAAAAATGAAATTATATATAAATTTAGCAATTTTTTTTTTAATTTTGATGTTACCTGAGATATTATTTGGACCCAACTCTACTGCAATAGTAAAAAAATAGTCTTTTGGCCGCTATGATCGTTAGATTGAGTTTGAACAAATTAATTTAATAATAAAAAAAATGCTTTGGCAGAAGAGAATCAATCTTACAACTTTGATGTTGTCTGTGATATTATTTATTATAAATTTGATGACAATGAAAATTGCATTTTACAAATAAACAATGAGCGCGCAATAACGTTGTTTCTAAGTAATTATTCAATCAAGTCGACTGAAAATATATAATTATCTGTAGTAGCGAGGCATTTACTACAAGTAAATAGGGTGTAGTAGTATCAACGTAGATATTATTAAACTAAAGGAAAGCCCTATCAAAGATTGAATGTCCAGATGAGACGATGCGGAACGTCCACCCTTCAAAACTTTAAACTCAAACGGTCGATTCGAGGCGAACGGTTTGTTTCAAGACCCAGCGCGACCCTCGCTTCAAACTTTTGCAACCTTCTTTAGAAGTAATCTAACTTATTTTTTACTCAAAATGACCATTCATGCAAAAATATACAAAGAATACTAAATTATTATGATAGCAATTACGTATTAGTTGCAATAGCTGAGCGAATTTAAAAATAAAAGTTTTGCGGTGGAATTAATCCCTGAAAAGTGGAAGTAAAAAAATAATTAATTCAAAAGAAGTGCTCATTATAAATGCGCGGTTTTGTATTACCCGTGTGTATCATGTTCTATATGAAAGCGAGAGTGGAATTGTTATATATGTAAAATAATAATAACAACGGAAGGGTTTTTTTGATTGAAGTGGCATCATTAGTAAGAGTGGTCACTGCGTAGAGATGATTGGCACAGTGGCCTATATCTAAGTTTCCGTCGTTTCGCGGCCCCATTCTGTCGTAGTTTTTTATATCAGTTACCTGAACTACTAGTGAGATGTAGTGGATGGTATGGAGCGCAGTGGCCACGATGTTGCGTCACCACCGCACTGACGGTGCACGGATTGCATCCAATCACAGCCATTGTTTGTCTCATCCATCAGCAGCAGGTTGACGCAGCCGCACCAGTTTTGCGACGAATATTCCCGAATGCGAACGAGTTACCGTCTGTACGCCTCTCTCCACTACCTTCTCAGTATCGTGTTGATAGCGTAGCTGAGCGAGCATCACCGGGAGCCCGCCAACCTATCCCGGTCTCTATTTACCTTTAGTTTTAGTCGTAGTTGAAGAATCGATTAAACTGTTTGTTATGGAGCCACAAAATCAAGAGATAGTAGCTAGTGGATCCCCAGCGGAGGTCCCCAACGATCCAGGGTAGGTTGTCATCACACCTTACCTAAACTATTGGGTCATAATTTAAATTTCCTACTACCACAATGATAGTTAAATTATTAATTGAATTTAATAGTGGTTGTCAATGTCAAGAAACCGGCCGGTTGGTTAGCGCATGCACATGCACGTCTCGTCGCACAATTATTAAATACATAGACGACGCTCACATGACTTGTCAGACCCTCGTGGTCCGCCCCACCCCCAAAACGCATATCACATAACCATTCGTGCGAATATTTATATATTTATATTGTTGCAGGAAAATGTTTATCGGAGGCCTCAGTTGGCAAACTAGTCCAGGTAAGCATTGAGCGCACGTGACTATGCAAATCTATAACATGCACCTACATGTATGCTCATGCCTCGCAGCAAGAATTAAGAAAAGGAATAATTGTCTTTGCGTGTCTTCAAATTATGTGAAGTGAACACTACCGCGAAATGTTTCGGATGAGATAGATATACCTGACTGTGTCGTTATGTAATTTAAACTAATGAACTGTTTCCTGCTTACGAAAATCTTGTGCATAATTTATTAATAATTTTGAAGATTTGGCGCGATTTTCGCACCCCTACACAGATGTCGCCCCATTGACAATTTCGGCATTTTCATTCAGTTCGCGACCGTTCATGCGTTTTTTAATATCCCACCAACCATCCATATCTTTACTTTTCCTGCATTCAACTGCAATTACAGACATGCGATGACTGGGAATATGTGTGTCGGCGATGTCAATTCGTGTTTTATAATCGTTTTTATCGCGGTTACATCGTTATGTTGTTCACATAACTGACAGTATTTATTTTTTTTTCATTTCGTTTTGTTGTACGATTGCGTCCGTGACGAACAAAACGTTTAAGAGAATCGCAAGCAACCAGGCGAATAAAGTTGATAAGCCGTAAATCGGATGTCATTCTGGTATTAGGTTGTTCCGCTAATGCATTACGTCACTTCCAGAGCATTAGGGTGTTGTGCGTGCTGCGAAGAACGGTCACGTCCAGAAATCGGTCATCCCGGATGACTTCTGTCGAAACATGTGGAACAGCTGTGGGCTTTATGTCCCTTGCATCCATTTATTTGCACATCCGCAGCGTCATTGCCCTTGACTCGCAACCTGACCTCGCGAATAAAATGCAATCTGACCCTTTTATCTTTATCTACAAACTATGCATTTCTATTCCCATAATTCCTGTTAATTAATTAACACTAGTCTGTGATATTTTTTAAGGGTACTATTTACATTGTCAATTAGTATGAAGTTTTCAAAGCTATTAGTATACTTGTGAGAATTTAGGAAACTATCTAGTTTCAAGCGAACATTCGCGTTGCCAAAGCAACATATTTATGAATGAGGATGCTAAAGTTTATGCGCAGAATTACGAAATCACTGTTCTTATTGAATTAACAATTTATGGCGCCATTTCAATAAAAACGTATCAAGTGATCTGCAGTGTTATCAATCAATTCATAAATGTTTTAACGACCTTTTATTGCATGCATAGTTCGAGGCTAATTTACATTATTTAATTGTTATGCAAAATAACGTAAGATGGCGTATTTGTGTTTGTTTATAACAGGTGTTTAGTGGATTCGGATGGGATTGTTAAGATATCCAATTAAAATTAACAATAATAAGAAAATAATGGATAAAGGATTAATTTCAAAAAGCTTACTTTACTATTTAAATATTCTTAATTTAGTTTTATAAAAATAAATTGATGTTTGTATTACTCACTAGGCAAAAGAATAATTTATACAAATGACATCTTGTTTGGATGAAGATTTTAAAATTATTTGGAAAATCCTTAAGCAATTATGGTTCTCACAACTGTTTGGGTACAATATACCAAGGTTATTTTGCAAGGTTTACAAATATTTCATAAGATTCTGATAACATCCAGAGGCGCCGAGTTTTGTAATTTCCAGAAGGGGCACAAATTTTCATTACCACCTTCCAAAAAAACAAGCATTAACTTTTTTTAAATGTGGATATCACAATATAGTTTTAAACTCTTAACAAATGTTAGCTTTTGAACTGTCAAAAAAGTGTGTATTATGTTGAAAACGTTCTCGATATCATAAACTGCTATTGAGATATATTAAAATATCCTTAAACTGCTACGAATTTCTAAAACTAATCTGTCAAAATTCTCTTAATATGTCAGAAAAGTTTGTAAGCTGTTATTAACGTTTTAAAATGTTTCTGAACTACCCACAAATGTCAAAAATTGTTTTCTAAACATTCATAAATATTATAAAGCGTTCTTAATCAGTTATTCTGAGCTACCGCAAAATATGTTCCTGAGCTACCGTGAATGTCAAAATATGTTTCTAATCTGTTAAAGCTGTTACTCATAGTAATCGAACCTTCCTGAATTGACAACAATGTTTCTGAGCTATCATAATATGTGATTGAATTGTCATAAAATGTTCTTTAACTGTCAAAAACGTTCTTAAACTGTCAAAAATGTCATAAAACTGTCAAACAGATTTTTGTATGAAACTGTCATAAATGTGCTCCAGCTGTCACATATGTCATAGAATGTTCTTGGACTGACAAAAAAAATGAAGAAGAAATGTTCTTAAACTGTCATAAATTGTTTACGAACTGTCACGTTTATGAACTACTAAAAATGTGAAACTTTAGAACTGTCATAAATGTGCTTTAGATGTCACATGTCAGTTTCTGAACTGTTACAAATGTCATAAAGTGTTCTTGGACTATCAAAAAAATTATGAAATGGGTTTAAACTGTCATTAAATGTTTATGATCTGTCACATGAATGTCATATAATGTTCTTAAACTGTCATGAATTGATTCTGAACTGTCATAAATGTCATAATATGTGCTTCAGCTGTCACATATATCATAAAATGTTCTTGAACTCTCAAAAAGTTATAAAATGTTCTTAAACTGCCATCAAATGTTAATGAACTGTCACATAAATGTCATAATATGTTCTTAAACTAGCATGAATTGTTTCTGAACTGTCATAAATGTTAATAAGGGTTTCAGCTGTCACAAATATCATAAAATGTTCTTGAACTATCAAAAAAGTTATAATTTGTTCTGAAACTGTCATCAAATGTTTCTGAAGTGTCATATGATTGTCATAATGTGTTCTTAAACTGTCACGAATTGTTTCTGAACTATCACAAATGTCCTAAAGTTTTCTTGGACTATCAAAAAAGTTATAATATGGGCTTAAACTGTCATCAATTGTTTATGAACTGTCATATAATGTTCTTAAACTGTTTTGAATTGATTCTGAACTGTAATAATATGTGTTTCAGCTGTCACATATATTATAAATTATTTTGGAACTGTCAAAAAGTTATAAAATGTTTTTAAACTATCATCAAATTTTTATGAACTGCCACATACATGTTTTTAAACTGCCATGAATTGATTCTAAACTGTCATAAATGTCATAATATGTGCTTCAGCTGTCACATATACTATAAAATGTTTTTGAACTCTCAAAAAGTTATAAAATGTTCTTAAACTGCCATCAAATGATGATGAACTGTCACATAAATGTCATAATATGTTCTTAAACTATCATGAATTGCATCTGAACTGTCATAAATGTCAATAAGAGCTTCAGCTGCCACAAATGTCATAAAATGTTCTTGAACTATCAAAAAAGTTATAAATTGCTTTGCAACTGTCAAACTGTTTATGAACTGTCACATAAATGTCATAATATGTTCTTAAACTGCCATGAATTGTTTCTGAACTTTCACAAATGTCATAAAGTTTTCTTGGACTATCAAAAAAGTTATAAAATGGGCTTAAACTGTCATCAATTGTTTATGAACTGTCACATAAATGTCATATAATGTTCTAAAACTGTTTTGAACTGATTCTGAATGGTCATAAATGTTATAATATGTGCTTCAGCTGTAATATATATCATAAATTATTTTGGTCTGTCAAAAAGTTATAAAATGTTCTTAAACTGTCATCAAATTTTTATGAACTGTCACATACATGTTTTTAAACTGCCATGAATTGATTCTAAACTGTCATAAATGTCTAACTATGTGCTTCAGCTGTCACATATATTATAAAATGTTCTTAAACTGTAAAAAGTTATAAAATGTTCTTAAACTGTCATTAAATTTTTATGAACTATCACATAATTGCCATAAATGTTCTTAACTGCCATGAATTGTTTCTGAACTGTCACCAAACGTCAATATGGGCTTCAGCTGTCACAAATGTCATAAAATGTTCTTGAACTATCAAAAAAGTTATACAATGTGCTAAAACTGTCATCAATTGTTTGTGAACTGTCACATAAATGTCATAATATGTTCTTAAACTGACATAACTTGTTTCTGATTTGTTATAAATGCCATAATATGTGCTTCAACTGTCACATATGTGATAAAATGTTCTTGAACTGTCAAAAAGTTATAAAATGTTTTTAAACTGTCATTAAGTTTTCATGAATTGTCACATAAATGTTCTTAAACTGCTATGAATTGATTTTGAACTGTCATAAATGTCATAATATGTGCTTCAGCTGTCACATATGTCATAAAATATTCATGAACTGTCAAAAAGTTAAAAAATGTTCTTAAACTGTCATCAAATGTTGATAAACTGTTACATAAATGTCATAATATGTTCTTAAACTGTCATGAATTGCTTCTGAACTGTCATAAATGTCAATATGGCCTTCAGCTGTCACAAATGTCATAAAATGTTCTTGAACTATCAAAAAAGTTATAAAATGTGCTTAAACTGTCATCAAATTTTTATGAACTGTCACATAAATGTTCTTAAACTGGCATGAATTGTTTCTGAAGTGTCACAAATGTCAATATGGGTTTCAGCTGTCACATATGTCATAAAATGTTTATGAACTGTCACATTAATGTCATAATATGTTCTTAAACTGACATAAATTGTTTCTAAACATAATAATATGAACTTCAGCTGTCACATATGCATAATTTTCTGAATTGTCATCATAAATGTCATAATATGATGTAAGTAATTTACTTCAGCTGTCATAAACTGTTCTTTAACTCTCAAACAAGTTCAAAAATGTCATGAATTGTTTCTGAAGTGTCATAAATGTCATAATAGATGCCTCAATTGTCACATATATCATAAAATGTTGTTGAACTGTCAAACAAGCCGTAAAATGTTCTTAATCATAAATTGTTTCTGAACTGTTGAATGTTTCTTCTAAAAATATCATAAAAGACTTAAACTGTCATCATTCGAACTGTCATAAATGCCATAAAATGTTATTGAATTGTCAAAAAAGTTATAAATACCCTTAAACTGTTATCAAATATTTGTAAACTGTCACATAAATGTCATCATATGTACTTAAACTCTCAAAAAGATATAAACTAGTCTTAAACTATGATCAAATGTTCTTGAACTGTTATAAATGACATATGTTTTTGAACTAGCATAAGTTGTTTCTGAACTTTATAATATAAATACATTCTTAAACTGTTATCAAATGTTTCTAAACCGTTGTTCCATTATATTTAATGTTACAGTATGTGCTTAAGCTGTCACATATGACATTAAATGTTCTTAAATTGTCAAAAAAGTTATAAAATGTTTCTGAACTCTCATAAATGTCACAATATGTCATAAATTATTTCTAAACCTAATAATATGTGCTTCAGATGTCATAAAATGACCTTGAGCTGTCAAAATCAAATGTTTGTGAACTGTCACAAATGTTATATGTGCTTCAGTTGTGACACATGTAAATTAAACAGAATTTTACCGAATATCAAAAAATATTATGAAACACTTTTGAAGTGTCATCAAATGTGCTTCAGCACTTGACATATATGTCATAAAATGTTCTTAAACTTTATAAACTGTTTTTGAATCCAGAAACTATCAATAAAATGTCCTTGAACTGTTATAAAATCCTTATGATGTAACATTAATGTTGAAATGATATTAAACTGTCATAATAATGAAATTAACTGTCATCAAAACTATTAAAAAGTGTTCACAAACTGTCAAAATATTGTAAAATGTTCTTGAAATGTTTGAAATGACATAAAATGTTCTTTAACTGTCATAGAAATTGGTTTCCAAATTGTTATATTACTAAATTATCAAAGTTTCCAAAACTGTTAAAATTCCTAAATTGTCAAAGTGACAAAAACAAAATTGTTTTTTGATTAACATAAATTACTGCCAATTTTGTTTTGTCATAATAATGTCGTTGAGTAACGAGGAGAAGGATTAATGCTTTAATAAAGTTGATGACACATCAGACTATAAAATTAATCCATTATTATTGCAAGCAAACAATTGATGGAAATACCTACTTTTCAAGTGAAAGTAATTGATTATAACATTTCTTGGAGATTAAGTTTCATACATAATTTATCGGTTCTTCTAGATAACCTTGAGCAAATGATCAACATTATATCAATTACCACAACAAACAATTTATAAAATGTAATTCAATCTTATTAGTTCACCATAGCTTTCTTCCTTTTTATTTAATGAATACTACAAGTAGGACTTTTAACCAAGGTTTTTAAATTAAAATCACAATCTATTTCAAGTTAAGAGGGTTTGAAATTTGTTTGTTTGAAAATTGCAGCTTTCACATTTAAAAGTCATTACGAAACTTTATAGATAATCGCGATAGTAGTCAGTAGTTTTTGAGAATTTTTGGACAGCTATCTAAACCAAACACTCAATAAGGCTTTGAAAAACTTAAAAGTAAACTATGATAGAAGATTCGAAATTTTCTTGTTCCACATTCTATTCACAAGAGGCGTTATCTGTCAGTTATTATTACCGTGTTACAAACTTTTATGAAACAGTATCCATTTTGCTCTAATTGAAAACCTACATTTTGTTGTGGTTTTTTTGCTTAGTGTTGATTTTTTTCTGCAAAACTTGTCATTCACGCGGTGTACTGTACTTAACAGGTTATAATGCCTTTAGGCCCTATTGTTGTGGCAAGAATTATAGCGTCGATTGAAGATGGGAGAAAACGTAAAACTGCAAAGATTTTTGGTAAAAGCCTTTGTGCTATACAAAAGGTGTATCAGCGTTACTTGGATACTGGCCTGATAACCAGAAGATCAGGATCTGGGCGAAAAAAAGTCACCACGAACAAGTTTGAGGAATAGAACAGCTTCTGCAGTTTATTTACGAAATCAACTCCATGAAGTTAGAGATGTAAATGTTAGTGAATGGATTGTTAGGAGAAGGTTTCGGGCTGCTGGATTGTCTTGTAGAAAGATGGCTAGAGGGTAACCTTTACAACGACGAAATCGTGTTGCAAGATTGGCTTTTGAAAATCACTGTGCATAGAATAATGAAGACTGGAGCAGGGTACTGTTTTCAGATGAGTCGCGTTTTTGCCTCAATGGATTAGACAGACGTCGGAAAGTGTGGAGAAGACGCGGAGAAAGATACGCTTCAGTTTGTATTGATGAGCGACTTCCATTTGGCGGTGGGTCGGTTATGGTTAGTGCCGAAATTTCTACCGAAGCACGCACAGTGTTGGTCTTTATAGATAATAGCTCCCTGACAGCTTACAGATACATTATGGAGATTCTCGAAGTTTATGTTATGCCCTTCATGACAACTATGAGCGATCGCGGCATTTTTATTCAAGATAATGCTAGACCTCACGTAGCCAGAGTTGTCAGAGATTATCTGGATGAAGTGGAAATTTTGCGGTTTGATTGGCCATCTCTCAGCCCGGACATCAATCCCATAGAACATGTCTGGGATGAGTTGGGACGACGTATCCAAAAGCATACACCTGCTCCAAGAACTGTTCAGGAGCTAAGACAGTTGCTATTGCAGGAATGGAATAATATAGACCAAAATGTGATCCTTAATTTACTTCAAAGTATTCCTTGTCAATTTCAAACAGTCATTAATGCAAAAGGGGGTAATATTCGTTATTAGTGATAAGTTTTTTTTCATATTTTTTGTTCCATATTAGTCTGAGAACAAAAATTTGAATTTTGTCTAAACTGTAAATTTGTGATATTTTGGAAGGCTTTTTATGACTTAATAGTGAAATAATAGATGTAACTAAAAGACTTCAGACATGTTATAATGACTTTTCAAGCTGAAAATTGCTTCATATGAACAATAGGGCTACTACTATAAGCTATAAAGAAGTTTTGAAGCTTACAAGTACTAATTGTCTGATCCAATTTAAAGTTTCTCAAGCTTCTTATGCGATTGTAAGGGAGCCTTTAAAGCTTAAGTATTCAATGAAGAGTTTTTTCTAATGCAATTTAAGATC
Source organism: Tachinus rufipes (assembly GCA_963932245.1). Taxonomy (NCBI): domain Eukaryota; kingdom Metazoa; phylum Arthropoda; class Insecta; order Coleoptera; family Staphylinidae; genus Tachinus; species Tachinus rufipes. The sequence continues at coordinate 114,350,427 of OZ010744.1, read as the reverse complement.
TTTAGAGCTATTGACGCGATTGTAAAGAAGCCTTAGAGAAGTTCAAAGCTTAAATAAGCTTCAAAGTCGGTTGAATGTTACCAGAAGCCATTCAAAAGATTTACAGTAGCTTTTTGTTGATCTCAAAAGCAACCAAATCATTCATAAAGTTTTGAAAGTTGTAAGAAGACCATAAAAGAGTATTAAATTGTTATAATTTTATGCAAATAAATAATTTCATTGTTGACTTACTTCATAACCTGTTAAGAGGTTTAAAAGCAGTCAATGCTTCAGTGTAGAGTATTATCATTAACCAAAAATAAGAAGTTAAATCTGTAGAATGCTATGGCAGTTTCGTTAGTGATTCCAAGCATTAATTGAGAGGCTTTAAGAGGCAATAAAGACACAAATGACCAAAGCTTTATAAGTAGCTTGTAAAAAAGCTTTAGAAATCAAGATTTTTTTAATTTTGTTTATCTTTGCAAGTTTTTTGTAATTTCATAAGCAAATGAGTCTGTAGGAAATTTAAAGATCATCAAAAATTTCCACAAACTAGTTAAAAAGCTTCAAAATAGTAAAATAGTAAAAAGAGAATCCAATACATAAATGAAGTAATTAAAAGATTTGATTATAGACTTCTCGAGTGGGTTTAACAAATATTGAAAGCCTGCCAAAAATTAATGTTAATCTATCTTGATTATAGCTGACTGCAATAATAAGTGTGAGCTTCCAAGTTGATAAAAGTACATGCTTATATTTTTGAATTTAAGTACCCGTTCACTCGCTTAAGTGTTGTTTTCCAATGTTTTGATAACTGACACTTGGTCGGATGGAGGTGGTACACTTATCTAAGATACACGCTTGCTTATCGAAAAATCTCCTCTTTTCTAATTTAGCTTAAATTCACAAGCTGGAAAAACATTCAATCTTGATAGTGTCGGGTAAGGGAATACACTTATCTGAACTAGAGGCACATAGTTTTTAGCCATTCAAGTGTTGCTTATCCAATTTTTTGGTAACTAACACCTGGGCGGGTAGGCTTCATATTATTAAAAAAATTCAAAATTGCATAAGATACAAGAAAAAAAATTCCAGCAAAAAGAAATTTTAATTAAAAAAAAAACAGTGTGACGCCACTGGATAGAAAACGTTGCATTGAAATTTATGTCCACTTTTGCTGTATTACTTTTTTTATAGTTAGTTTTATAGAAATTTCCCCAAATTGGTCGGTAATTAACTACATTTTTAGTTTAAAAAATTTGCAACAATCCAGAGCATAGTTTTAAAATGGAGTGGCCCACCCATCCACCTAAATGTTAGTTATCAAGAGGTCAAATCACAACCTCTCTTGTGACTAAATGATTTCTAATGTCCGCAGATAAGACAAGACAAGACAAACATCCAATTCCTTAATGAGGAACAGAGCATAGTAAGAGACAATTACTTTGAAATGGAGTAACTCGCCCACCCACCCAAGTTTATCAAGTTTCTTGTAACAAAATGAGTTCTATTGTCGGCATAGAGGACAAACATTCAATTCCTTGATGACGAACACTTGGGCGGGCGGTATACTCTAGAACATGGTAAGGGGCCAATACTTTTAAATGGAGTGGCCCACCCACCCACCCACTCAAGTGTTACTTATCATAAGTTAGATCACGAACTTCTCTTGTGATAAAATGACTTCTAAAGTTTGCATAGAAGACAAACATTCAATTCACACGGAGGCCAATACTTTTCATTCAGTTTATTTGAAAATTCTTAAACTTTGAAAATTTTTTAATTTTTGTAAAATTTTTGTTAAACATTTTACAAAAAATGTTTTTTTTTAAATCCAATGCCACTCAATTTCTCTTTAGTAGCGTCGCAGTAAACAAAGTTTTTTTTCAATATAATTTTTTTTTTATTACTTAAAAATTTTGTATAAAATTTTTATTCTTATACCTATTTACATAAAGAAATTTTGATTTCAAATTTTGTTTTAGAGAACATTTGACAAAAAAGTAGGTTTTTTGAAAATTTTAAAAAAATATTTGATCATAACATTTTGACTATTGAGTCGATTTGAACATGGCATCATTCACTTCTTCCAATGCACAGTTTTCTGTCCAGTAGCGTTGCATTGAACATTATTTCTACTACCACTCAGTCGCCGATGTTCAGTAAACTTATTTTAAATACATTTTTTTTTTCCAAAATAAATTTTTTTTCATGCGCTTTTTTTGGATTTTTGAACAGAAAATCATTCTGTTTCGACCAGGACCGGATTTAATTTTGTTATTCTTTTTATGATAACTTTGTTATTGTTGATAGTAGGAGGTTAAAGGACATACCAAATTGTTCAGAATTAGCAAGGAAACATTATATTCTCAAAGTGAATACAATCAAAATGTGCGTTTTTTATAAAAATTACAAACAGTGAGCAGCCTCAAAATTCTTAGCGATCGTCTGATCCAAAATTCCATTAAACTTTTCAAAAATAGAAGAAACCAAAGTGTTTTGTTTCAAATCGGTAAATGAACTTTTTGTAAATTAAAAGTTTTTAAATCTTTTCTCAAGAATGTGGCAAATTTAACAAAAAAGTCGCAGTTACTTTTGGATTGTGTCATTCTTTTAAGAGTTCATGTCTTCTTAAGTCTAAATGACTAAAGAAGTAATTGCCAAATTTTAAATTAAGTAGGGATAGATAGGCAGGTAGCTTCTTCTACTGTGGCCAACTCACCCACCCAAGTATTGGTGCTTTAAAAAGTTATTATTTCAACCACCGTTTGTGTTCCTGCAGCTATTCTTAACAAGAGGATTATTGCAAGTTGTTAGCAATACAACAGAGGATTAATTTACAAGAAATTTCTTGATAACAAACGCTTGGGTGGGTGGGCGGGAACCAAGTTTAAATTGTGGGCGAGTAGCTTCTTCTATTATGACCCACCCACTCACGCACCCACCGAAGTGTTGTTGATCTAAAAATTTATTACTTCAACTACCGTTTGTGATCTTGCTGCTATTTTTATCAAGAGGATTATTGTAAATTGTTAGCAATACAACAGACGATTAGTTGATAACAGCTTCTTCTACTGTGGCCCACCCACTCACCCAATTGTTGGTGAGCTAAAGATTTATTATTTTAACCTTTGTTTGTGTTCTTGCAACTATTCTTAACAAAATAATTTTTGTATGTTGTTAGCAATACAACAGAATATTATTTTACAAGAAATTTCTTGGTAACAACGCTTGGGTGGGCGGGCGGGAACCAAGTTTAATTTGTGGGCGGACAACTTCTTCTACTGTGAGCCACCCATCCACTCAATTGTTGGTGATCTAAAAGTTTATTATTTCAACCACCGTTTGTGTTGCTGCAACTATTCTTAACAAGAAGATTATTATAATTTGTTAGCAATACAACAGAGGATTAGTTTACAAGAAATTTTTTAATAACTAACGCTTGGGTGGGCGTGCGGGAATCAAGTTTAAATTGTGAACGGGTAGCTTCTTTTACTGTGACCCACCCACCCACCCAAGTGTTGCTGATCAAAAAATGTATTACTTCAACCACCGTTTGTGATCCTGCTGCTATTTTTATCAAGAGGATTATTGTAAATTGTTAACAATACAACAGACGATTAGTTTAAAACAAATTTCTTGATAACAAACGCTTGGGTGGGCGGGCGGGAACTATATTTAAATTGTGGGCGGGTAGCTTTTTCTACTGTGGCCCACCCACCCACCCAAGTGTTGTGATCAAAAGATTTATTACTTGAACCACCGTTTGTGTTCCTGCAGCTATTCTTATCAAGAGAATTATTGTAAATTGTTAGCAATACAACAGAAGATTAGTTTAGAACAAATTTTTTAATAACTAACGCTTGGGCGTGCGGAAATTGAGTTTAAATTGTGAACGGGTAGCTTCTTCTACTGTTGCCCACCCACTTAACCCAAGTGGTGATCAAAAAATTTATTGCTTCAACCAGGGGCGGTGCTACCAACTATGTTAAAAAACATAAATATTACTAAAAACTGTATATGCATTTTGTGCGCACATGCTTTGAGATTACACATATTGCTCAAAGTGAATGGAGAATACCCGACTTGATTCGTGTCTTTGTTATGCAGTTACGTTCTAAACTGACGTTGATGCCCGAGAAAATTAAAATTAATGTGGGCTTTCAGGCTATTTTCCTTGAAAAAAGCCATAGAAAGTAGTGACACTTGCGAGGGTGCAGCGGTTACTTTCTAGGATACCGCTAGGTTTTGGCGAAGATTGCCAAAAATATTCTCCAAGGTTAGGCGTGGTCTCGGCTCATCGTACAGGTACATTTCTCTCAGTAGTTGACTAGTGACGAAGAGTTTTATGTATGCTCTTAAAAGAAGGTTAGTGTCTCCCAAGGACAAAAATGCCCGGCGGATGGGGCTTTGCGGTTGGTTTTTGGGTGTTTTATTTGTACTCTGGTAGAAGGTGCAACCGCAGCGAGTGCGGTTGTAGTATCTATTACGTGGTGGTTGACAACACTAGGGTAGTGGTTGTGCAGAAACTGCAGTGTGGTGTAACTATAGTCACCTGGTGGCACAAGACGGAATTCCTCAATCTATATTTGTAGCCATATTATTTCTTTAACCAAAATAACATAATAATTTGATATTTATAAGAGTCACAAAGAAGTGTGATGCTATTGATAAAATGAAACTCTTACTTGCGGCACCAATTCCCCCTGCTTTCGAAATTCTTCCAATATGGAGATGGTGTTCGGGTGTCGTCAAATATTTGTTTACTGCATTATTGTTCCAGACGGGAGTAATTTATTTTTTAATCAAAGTGTTTATTGTAGTTTCATTTGGGTGTTGCGGTACGGGTTAGTTCAAAATTATTTTAAGTTTCAGGTTTTGGCGGTGATTTCCTCGCTGTTCTGTACTGTAGAGGCATATATGAAGTCAAGTTTAATCTTTCGCGCTCAAGGTCTTATGTCACTACGCTGTAATTTTGGGCCTCAATATTAGTTTAAAACTAATTTCTTGATAACAAACGCTTGGGTGGGTGGGCGGGAACCAAGTTTAATTTGTGGACGGGTAGATTCTTCTACTGTTACCCACCCACCCACCCAAGTGTTGGTGATCAAAAGATTTATTACTTCAACCACCGTTTGTGCTCCTGCAGCTTTTCTTAGCAAGAGGATTATTGTCAATTGTTAGCAATACAACAGAAGATTAGTTTAAAACTAATTTCTTGATAACAAACGCTTGGGTGGGTTGGCGGGAACCAAGTTTAAATTGTGTGCGTTTAGTTTCTTCTACTGAGGCCCACCCACCCACCCAAGTGTTGGTGATCAAAAGATTTATTAGTTCAACCACCGTTTGTGCTCCTGCAGCTATTCTTATTAAGAGGATTATTGTCAATTGTTAGCAATACAACTGAAGATTAGTTTACAAAAATTTTCTTTATAACAAACGCTTGGGTGGGCGGGCGGGAACCAAGGTTAAATTGTGGACGGGTAGTTTCTTTTACTGTGACCCACCCACCCACCCAAGTGTTGGTGATCAAAAGATTTATTACTTGAACCACCGTTTGTGCTCCTGCAGCTATTCTTAGCAAGAGGATTATTGTAAATTGTTAGCAATACAACAGAAGATTAGTTTCAAACTAATTTCTTGATAACAAACGCTTGGGTGGGTGGGCGGGAACCAAGTTTAAATTGTAGGAGGGGTAGTTTCTTCTACTGTTACCCGCCCACCCACCCAAATGTTGGTGATCAAAAGATTTATTACTTCAATCACCGTTTGTGCTCCTGCAGCTATTCTTAGCAAGAGGATTATTGTTAATTGTTAGCAATACAACAGAAGATTAGTTTAAAACAAATTTCTTGATAACAAACGCTTGGGTGGGTGGGCGGGAACCAAGTTTAATTTGTGGGCGGGTAGCTTCTTCTACTGTGGCCCACCCACCTACTCAAGTATTGGTGAACAAAAGAATTATTACTTCAACCACCGTTTGTGTTCCTGCAGCTATTCTTAACAAGAGGATTATTCTAAATTGTTAGCAATACAACAAAAGATTAGTTTAAAACTAATTTCTTGATAACAAATGCTTGGGTGGGCGGGCGGAAACCAATTTTAATTTGTGGGCGAGTAGCTTCTTCTACTGTGGCCAAACCACCCACCCAAGTGTTGGTGATCAAAAGGTTTAATACTTCTACCACCGTTTGTGCTCCTGCAGCTATTCTTAACAAGAAAATTATTGTAAATTGTTAGCAATACAACAGAAGATTAGTTTAAAACTAATTTCTTGATAACAAACGCTTGGGTGGGTGGGCTGGAACCAAGTTTAAATTGTGGGCGAGTAGTTTCTTCTACTGTGACCCACCCATGCACCCAAGTGTTGGTGCTCAAAAGTTTTATTACTTCAACTACCGTTTGTGCTCCTGCAGCTTATCTTATCAAGAGGATTATTGTAATTTGTTAGCAATACAACAGAGGATTTGTTTTCAACAAATTTTTTGATAACAAACGTTTGGGTGGGAGCGGGCTTCTTTCACTTCTTCAGAATTAGGAAGAAAACAATTTTGTAATTGTATCAAAATATTTCAGTGGTGTCACATACGTTTTTCTTCTTAAAGTCAAAATGTGCGTTTTTATGAAGTGGAAGAAAACTCTAGCAACCACCTGGGGCAAAAACTCTAAAGACTATTTAGAATTAGTAGGACTTTTGTTCCAAAGTAATTTTTGATTTAACATTAACCCGGAAATACACGCCACTGCATTGAAACTTTATTGACAAATTCTTAAAAAGTAAACAAACATGTTTAGAACTTTATAAATAAACCAGTGGCGGCTCGTCAAAGTGAAAAAAAATATTTTTGCAATATTCCTAAATTTAATTTTTTGGAAATAGAAAATTAAATTCCAATTCTAGATCTATAAATTATGTTGTCATTGAAACAACAATTTGCAAAACGTATTAAGTTTCAGCTTAAAGCGTTTATACCATCGCGTGATTTATTTAAAAAAATAATGAAGCAATTTAAATAACACATTATCTAGTAACAATTTATAAATTCTCATATATCTAGGTAGAAAGTAGACCTATAACGATATTATCAACTCCTTCTTCTGCATTGGACTTTCAATGTTATATCGAAACACTTGTACGTTTACTTGGGGCCATTAAGTACGTCGCTTTTAATCGCAATAAAACGAAAGCTGTCGAGTACATTTACAAGCCAACACAACTGCAGGAATTTTACGATCGTGGCCCTTTAGACAACACAGGAATAAAATTGTAAAAATATATATAAAAGTATTCAGCCCCGAGGGTGGTCTGGAATATCGCATCAAGTAGATACAATTTGTCAATGCGTGTATAAATAATAAAGCATACCTTCAGGGGTAGCTTTAAATACTTACAATAATTTTGTAAGCAAAATTTAATAGCCTTGAGCTTTGAGGGGGGGATTTATTTTATTATTATTGCAATGATGTAGTGGGGATATCATCGCCACATCTGATTTATTCCGAAGCTGTATAGGAATGTGGTTGAACAGAACGTTAAAGCCGGATTCTCTCTCTCTTTCTGACACCCGCAACCACCCCGGGCTCGCTCGCAGCTCGGCGAAAATCAATAGTCCCTTCCGCGTGGTGTTTCTGCCACATTTGCTGGACCGCGGACACTAGGAGGTGGCTAATTTCCACCTACACCTGTAGTGAAAACACGTGGGTTTTAATTGATTGTCATTATTATTTAATTCAAACTAAATATTTTTGTTAAATAATTAAGCTTAATTGATTGATTTAATTGAATTTATTGATTCATCCCCATATCCCAAAAGACGTCCAACATGCTTATTTATAATATGGGATTGTTATAATTAACTTATACTATTGATTATGGCTAATATTGGGTTTAAGGATTCATACAAAACCTAACCTAACCAAGCTTTGACATTTAAGATTGGGGTGGTGTGCGATCAATAAGTTTGAGAAGCACTGCCCTTACCCACGTCTACTAAAGTGCGTAAGTATAAAGTATAAAAATATCGTCAAACATTTTACCGTAATTAACCTCACGTAATCCTATACTATTCTAATAAAATATTCAATCGGTTGAAAATATATGAAAATTTCCCCTCCCAAATATTTCTAATTATCTTTTAATATTTTATTTCGGTATTGAATTTCATATTAAAATGTTAAAAGTTCTAATGGCAGTCGCTCGCTATTATATTCCAAACAATAAGTTGCTTGACCTTATTGATACATATCATGTTTATAATATGAGAGAACGGTACGTATTTGAATAATGAATTTTTTTACCAAGCATTTCTTATTCATATTGCGGCTACTTTATTTTTATAATATTATTTTCAATTCAACAAACTTGAATATTTATTTTAGCATTTGCGGAACATTGACTTCAATTATTGCATTAGTTAGATTAGTGCAAACCTTGATTTTGATTAAAGTTAATTTGAATTTGATTCTTTGTGTGGTTAGGATTAACATTTATTAATTAGTAAGCGAATTAATCTGCATAATATGCAAATAGCTTTAAATTATTACATGAGAATGCAAAAGTAGTGGCACCAATCAATCAATTAAACAATTGCTGTGCCTGTTTAAGGTATAAAATTTGGCAACAGTTTTGGGAATAATTTAATATAATGACAACTTTGAGATCAATTTGACAGTTTATCAAAGACATTTTAGTTCCTCATTTAATAGATTTAGCAAAAATTTGATAGTTTTTGCAATAGTTTGACAGTTTTGGGAATGATTTTGTAGTTTTGGAATAGTTTGATACATTGATCAATTTGATTAGTGGCATTTTAATGAAACATGTTATCAATTGTTTCACAGATTTGACAACAATTTGACAGATTAAACCACTATTTGTAGTTAGTAACCATTTAAAGATTTATCCACAAATTTGAAGGAGATTGTAAACACTTGGGTTAGTAAAAATAAGCCTCACATGCCACCTGTCATACAGCATTTTGACGACTGGCATCCAACATCATCAATTGAAAACCTCAGAGGATAAAATTGCCGCCCAGGAAGTGGAGAAGATGAGGGGAGGATTGATACCGTACAAACCAACAGTATTGAACATCAAAACAATTTTGACTACTTTTTTGGATCTTCAACCATAATCACTTCCACACCGACGACCGTTACTGGAATAATTATAAATACCGGCTTGCACACGAGCAGCTTCTCAGTTTCAAGCAGTATGACCTCCTTCTGCACTACTGGGTACACATTATATTCACTTTCTACGCCGACCACTGCTATTCTTATGGGACAACTTCGACAAACACTCTAGAGGTGACCCACCTACATTTGCACCCTACGACTTGGGACAATACTAGAACCTTAGGAAACACTGGCGATGACATGGGTCGTGCAAACACCTAGTTTTGGTTACATACCTAATCAGGTGGCACTAAATGCATGTACACACTGACTACTTTTTGTGTGCTTGGATTTACATATGCGAGAATTGTTTAACACAAATCTCTTGATAACTAACGCTTGGGTGGATAGGTGGAAACCAAGTTTAGTTTGTGGGCGAGTTACACGTTCTACTGTGACCCACTCACCCACCCAATCAACAGATTTATGTTTAAACAATTCTCTCAAATCTAAATCCAAGCCCAAAAGAGGTAGGACGAAGAATAGATCCTTAGTTAGGCGAGTGGGTGGGTCAAAGTAAAAGAAGTAACTTGACCACAAACTAAACTTTGTTCCCGGCCACCCACCCAACCGTTAGTTATTAAAAGGTTTATGTTTAAATAATTCTCTCAAATCTAAATCCAAGCACAAAAGAGGTGGGACAAAGCATAGATTTTTTGATGATTAACACTTGGGCGGATGGGTGGGTTACAATAAAAAAAATATTTCGCCCACAAACATAACTTTATTCCCGGCCACCAACCCAAGCGTTAGTTATCAAAAGATTAATGTTTAAACAATTCTTTCAAATCTAAACCCAAGCACATAAGAGGTGGGACAAATAATAGATCATTTGATGACTTACACTTGGGCGGATGGGTGGGTCACAGTAGAATAAGTAATTTGCCAACAAAATAAACTTTGTTCCCGCCCACCCACCCAAGCGTTAGTTATCAAAAGATTAATGTTTAAACAATTCTCTCGAATCTAAATCCAAGCACACAAAAGGTGGGACAAAGAATAGGCCTTTTGATAACTTACACTTGGGAGAGTGGGTGGGTTACAGTAGAAGAAGTAACTTGCCCACAAACTAAACTTTGTTCCCGCCCACCCACCCAAGCGTTAGATATCAAAAGATTTATGTTTAAACAATTCTTTCAAATCTAAATCCAAGCACAGAAAAGGTGAGACAAAAAATAGATCCTTTAATGGCTAACAGTTGGGCGGGTGGGTGGTCAGAGTAGAAAAAGTAACATGACCACAAACTAAACTTTGTTCTCGCCCACCCACCCAAGCTTTAGTTATCAAAAGATTTATGTTTAAACAATTTTCTCAAATCTAAATCCAAGCCCACAAGAAGTGAGACAAAGAATAGATCCTTTGATGACTAACACTTGTGCGGGTGGATGGGTCACAGTAGAAGAAGTAACTTGCCCTTAAACTAAACTTTGTTCCCACCCATCTATTCAAGTGTTAGTTATCAACAGATTTATGTTTGAACAATTCTCTCAAATCAAAATCCAAGCTCACAAGAGGTGAGACAAAGGATAGATCCTTTGATGACTAACACTTGGGCGGCTGTCTGGGTCACAGTAGAAGAAATATTTTGCCCACAAACTAAACTTTGTTCCCACCCACCCACCCAAGCGTTAGTTACCAAGAAATTTATGTTTAAACAATTCTCTCATAAATCCAAACACAGAAGAGGTGGGACGAAGAATAGATTTTTTGATAACTAACACTTGGGCGGATGAGTGGGTTACAATAAAAAAAGTAACTTGCCCACAAACTTAACTTTATTTCCGGCCACCCACCCAAGCGTTTGTTATAAACAGATTTATGTTAAAACAATTCTTTAAAATCTAAACCCAAGCACACAAAAGGTGGGACAAAGAATAGACCCTTTGATGACTAACACTTGGGCGGGTGGGTGGGTCAAAGTAGAAAAAATATTTCGCCCACAAACTATACTTTGTTCCCGCGCACCCACCCAAGCGTTAGTTATCAATAGATTTATGTTTAAACAATTTTCTCAAATCTAAATCCAAGCCCACAAGAGGTGAGACAAAGGATAGATCCTTTGATGACTAACACTTGGGCGGGTGGGTGGGTCACAGTAGAAGAAATATTTTACTGACAAACTAAACTTTGTTCCCGGCCACCCACCCATGCGTTAGTTATCAAAAGATTTATGTTTAAACAATTCTCTCAAATCTAATGCCAAGCACAGAAGAGGTGGGACAAAGAATAGATTTTTTGATGACTAACACTTGGGCGGATGGGTGGGTTACAATAAAAAAAGTAACTCGCCCACAAACATAACTTTATTCCCGGCCACCAACCCAAGCGTTAGTTATCAACAGATTTATGTTTAAACAATTCTTTCAATTCTAAACCCAAAGCACATAAGAGGTGGGACAAATAATAGATCATTTGATGACTTACACTTGGGCCGATGGGTGGGTCACAGTAGAAAAAGTAATTCGCCAGTAAACTAAACTTTGTTCCCGCCCACCCACCCAAGCGTTAGTTATCAAAAGATTAATGTTTAAACAATTCTCTCAAATCTAAATCCAAGCCCACAAGAGGTGAGACAAAAGATAGATCCTTTGATGACTAACGCTTGGGCGGGTGGGTGGGTCAAAGTAGAAAAAAAATTTCGCCCACAAACTAAACTTTGTTCCCGCCCACTCACCCAAGCGTTAGTTATCAAAAGATTTATGTTTAAACAATTTTCTCAAATCTAAATCCAACCACACAAGAAGTGGGACGAAGAATAGATCCTTTGATGACTAATACTTGGGCGGATGAGTGGGTCACAGTAGAAGAAATAGCTTGCCCATAAATTAAACTTTGTTCCCGCCCACCCACCCAAGCGTTAATTACCAAAAGATTTATGTTTAAATAATTTTCTCAAATCTAAATCTAAGCACACAAGAGGTGGGACGAAGAATAGATCCTTTGATGACTAACACTTGGGCGGGTGGGTGGGTCACAGTAAAAGAAGTAACTTGCCCACAAATTAAACTTTGAACTAAGTTTAAATTTTGTGATCGTGTAGTTTTAATTGGTGTTCTTGCCCACGCTCCCAAATGTTTGTTATCCAATTTTGTGATCTCAAACAATTATAAAATATTTTGACAGTTTTGGGAACAATTCTAAAATTTTAGTAAAGTTTGATAGATTGATCAATTTGACTGGTAACAATTTGATCAAAAACTGACATTGTTTGACAGTTTTGCCAACTATTCTATAGTTTAAATAACAATTTGACAGGTTTGGACAATTTATAAACAATATGTATAGTATACAGTTTTAACAACTTGACAGCTCACAATTCAGCATTAGTTTGACAGATTTATCAAGCATTTTTTTCAACAATTTGACAGTTTAATTGACAATTCGGCAACAAACTTGACTGTTCTTGCTAAAACAAAATTTTTGTGTATTTACAAATTTGACAGTTGACTAACAATTTGACAGTTTTATAAAAAATGTTATTTTTATCAACAATTTGACAGTTTCATTAAGAGTTTTCAATTTTAGAAACAATTTGACAGCTCACATTTTGACAATAACTGGTTTAAATATGTTCATAATTGTCAAACTGTCAAATGTCAAATTTGTAAATAGTATCATTCACAAACTGTCCAAAACGGTCACAGAAAGCAATACTTTAGTATGATTCACAAACTATTTAGAAATGCCAAATAAAATGTTAATAAACTGTCATTATTAAACAAAAATTGTTTATAAATGTCAAACAAATCTTTAAAGATATGTCAATATCATTCACAAATCTGGAAAACTATCAAATGTTACGTTTGTGGAAACACAAATCGTCCAAAACTGTCAAACAAAGCATTATTTTAATATCATTTACAAATTATATCCCTAACCTAACCTAACCACTGTAAAATAACTGGATTTTATATGAAATAAAAATAAAAACTGTCAAACACTAACAAAATTGTCAAATAAATTTGTAAAACAACTAGAAACTGTTAAATCGCTTAATGCAACTGTCAAACTTATAAAAAATAAGTAAAAACTGTTGAATAAATTTGTGAAACAAATAGAAACTGTCAAACAGTAAGAAAACTGAATTTCTAAAATCAACTAAAAACTGTCAAACGTTAACAAAGCTGATGTGTAAAACAACTAAAAATTTATGAAAAATAACTAAAAATTGTTAAACACTAATAAAACAGTCAAATGAATTTGTAGAAGCAACTACAAACTATCAAACGCCAACAAAACTCTCAAATGAATGTGTAAAAACAAATAAAAAATGTTAAATCTTTTGATACAACTGTCAACTTTGTAAAACATAACAAAACACAGCCAAACACTAATAAAACTATCAAACGTGTTACGCCCAGTTTATAAATGACGCATGCTGAACCTCCCAACCACCACACCGTGCCTGAACGTCGTGTTTTAATTAATTAACACTAATTTATAAATCAATGAATGGTTATTGCCATCAAACAATTCGACCGCATCACTTTACTGCGCAAAAGTTACTGATCCTCTTTGATTCGACTCACAGATGACTCCCACTCCAGTTGTTCTTGTTTCAGTGCGCTCCATTCGTGCCGATCCGGTCTTCTCTAGATTGTCTAAGAGAACTCTGCATTATATTCAGAGTACCTTACATGACTTTATATGTTTGCCAGTGGCTTCTAAAGCATCTGAATAACCTTTGACGTCTCTTAATAATTGTTTGCAGAAAAGAATCTCCATTTTCATAAAACATATTCTAAATGCTTTCTAATCTTTTGCAGAATGTTATTGAAGTATGAAGACTGCATTTTGCAATCATTAATGATGCTTCAAATTGCTTATTAGGTTACTACAACATGACTAATTGCATTTTAATAAACTCTAAAGCCTTTTAATGATCTATGAAGCATCTTGGGTTCTACTTAAATCGACTTATAATGAGACATGTGTTAAATCATTGCTTTCGAGTAACTTTCTCCATGGTTGCAAGACTTTTAAACTATAAAGCAATAGTTTTAAAACATTTAAACATTTTTTTAAATTTAAATTCAAATGAACGCCTCTTTTTAATATTGCTTTATTCTAGTAAGATGCTAGACATACTGATGAAAGATGCATACCCTGAAACACTGCTTATGTTTTTCAAATTTTCATTAAAAACCTTTAAAATGGCTTCACAATAATTTTTAAACAGCTAAGAAGCATTTCAGTTACTGCTTTGAATGAATTATGAAGCATTATGTGCTTGTGATGCGTCTGAGGAACATTCTATGTTAATTTAGGCATATGTAATTAATCTAGTCATATTTTATGACAGTTAACAAACATTTTATGACAGTTTATGACACGTTTAACATATTATTTTATTGAAAGAACATTTTGTAAAACTTGCTGCGCCTGAGAAACATTTTATGTCAATTTAAGTAATTCCAAAAAAATGAATTGCTTCAAAACTATACATTGGATTATTATGAAATTTGGCAACAATGCAGACAAACATCATTACTACCAACTCTATAAAATTAATTAAATTTACACGGCAAATTTAACATAACCTATAATTTATTGACGTGGCTCCATTAAATGATAATGTCTGGGGTATAGTCTTAAAACTATACATTGGATTTTGATGACATTTGGCAACACTGCAGTTCAACATCATTACTACCAACAATAAAAAATATAATAAAATTGACTGGGCAGTTTTGAAATAATATGTAATTTAGTGACCCGCCACAATTCAATGTTGATGTAGTATGTACGAAAAAATAATCATAACCTCAAAACTATTCATTGGATTTTGATGACATTTGGCAATAATACAATCAAACATCATTACTACCAACTCTATAAAATTTAATTAAATTCACCCAGCAAATTTGACATAATCATAAATTTATTGATTTGGTTCCATTAAATGATAATGTCTGGGGTAAAGAATTAGTTATAGTCTTAAAACTATACATTGGATTTTGATGACATTTGGCAACACTGCAGTCAAACATCATTACTACCAACAGTAAAAAATATAATAAAATTGATTAGGCAGTTTTGACGTAACATCTAATTTAGTGACCTACCACCATTCAATGTTGATGTACTAGGTACAAAAAAAAAATCATAACCTTAAAACTATTCATTGGATTTTGATCAAATTTGGCAATAATGCAACCAAAGTTCAATGCTACCAGCTCCAGAAAATTTAGTAAAATCAATACGGCAGTTTTAGCATAAACTCTAATTCAGTGATTTGTCATCTTTAACTATCAAAGTGTTAAGTGTGAAACAAAAATGCATAACTTAGAAACAATTCATTGGATTTTAATCAAATTTAACAAAAATATAGCTAAATATTAGAACTAACAACAAAATGTAATAAAATAGATACGACAATTTTCACATAACCTCTAATTTAGTGACCTGCCATCTTTAACTATTAAAGTGTTGAGTGTTGAACAAAACGTTATAACTTTAAAACTAATCATTGGATTTTAATAAAATTTAACAACAATATAGTCAAACATCAGAACCTACAACTGCTCAAAATTCAATAAAATTGATACGACAGTTTTTACATAACCTCTAATTTAGTGACTCGCCATTTTTAGTTATGAAAGTATTGAGTGTTAAACAAAAATTCATAGCTTAAAAACAAAACATTGAATTTTGATTAAAATTAACAATAATGTAGTCAAACATCAGTACTAGCAATTGCATAAAATTCAATAAAATCGATGCGGCAGTTTTTACATAACCTCTAATTTAGTGACTTGCCATGTTTAACTATTAAAGTGTTGAGTGTCAAGCAAAAATTCATAGTTTAAAAACAAAACATTGGATTTTAATCAAACTTAACAATAATATAGTCAAACATCAGTACTAGTAACTGTATAAAATTTATTAAAATCGATACGGTAGTTTTTACATAACCTCTGATTTAGTGACTAGCCATTTTTAGCTATTAAAGTGTTGAGTGTCAAACAAAAATTCATAACTTAAGAACAATACATTAGATTTTAATCAAACTTAGCAAAAATGTAGACATATACCAGTACTAGCAACTGCATAAAATTCAATAAAATCGATACGGCCATTTTTACATAACCACTAATTTAGTGACTCGCCATTTTTAGCTATTAAAGTGTTTAGTGTTAAACAAAAATTCATAATTTAAAAACAATACATTGGATTTTGATCAAATTTAATATCAATGTAGTCAATCATCAGTACGAGCAACTGTGAAAAATTCAATAAAATCGATACGACAGTTTTCACATAACCTCTAATTTTGTGACCTGCCATTTTAAACTGTCGAAATGTTGAGTGTTGAACAAAACGTTATAACTTAAAAACTAATCATTGGATTTTAATCAAATTTAACAACAGTCTAGTTAAACATCAGTACCAGCAACTGTATAAAATTTAACAAAATCGATGCTACCATTTTTACATAACCTCTAATTTTGTGACACGCCACCTTAAACTATAAAAATATTGAGTGCTAAGCAAAAGTTCATAACTTATAAACAATTCATTGGATTTTAATAAAATTTAACAACAATGTTGTTAAACATCAGTAGCAGCAACTGCACAAAATTTAATAAAATCGATACGACAATTTTTACATAATCTCTAATTTAGTGATCTGACACCTTAAACTATAAAAATGCTGAGTGTTAAGCATTAAAACAATAAAATCACTAATTATCCCGCAAACAATATAAAATAAATAAAAAAATGTTCTATCAAATTACAAATAAAATTGAGATTTATTATTCGGTTAGAATTTATTGCGGAATTGATATTTATAACATTTTAACTGATTATGTCCATCAAATTGAAAGCAGGAATGTAACAAAGTGGAGACACTAAAAAGATAAACGAAATGTTCCCCCAGCTAAAACCCAAAGCAACCCCTTTGAGTCTATCATTATCAAAATAACTTATCACTGTCGCAACGCAATGATAAAAATGTTACTGAACAATACAATTTTGTTTCTTTTTTGTAGGATTAAATTATTCGATTAATTCAGTAAAATTCAAATCGATTATAATCTAAAATATTTATTATTCAAGAGGGTGAAATTATGCATTCAATTTTATCCAAAAAAGTGCGCTCGCACCTTTACTTATCTATAAAATAAATACACATCTCCATAAAACAATAAATTAATATTTTATGTGGCACACGCTTCTTGCCGGAATTTTATTTGCACAATGCATTCTTTATCAAACTCACACGCACAGCGAACTCGTAAAGTGTGTAAAATTATCATCAGAATTTTATTTTTATACGCAACTAGTAGAAACAGCATTGAAGCGAAAAGTAAAAGCAGCACTTTAGAAACAATGCTTGCTAAAGTGCAACTGAGAAGATTAAATATTTAATAAGTAAGTAGTTACGATTGTAGGGAATTATATGATAAACAATTAGAATTTTAAATAATTGAGGGTTTAGAAGAATTGCAGTGAAGTTTACAAAAATATTATTTTGTGTACAGTACGCCAATAATAGTGTGACCGGTGGTAGGAGTACAATACACTCAGAGACACAAACTTTTATACAATATAAATATATTTAGCGCCGGCTTTGCATTTATACATTAATAGATGTTTAATTTTGCATGCGAATATACCTATTTTACTATTGGTATAGTTTAACGTTCTCATCTCACTTTTGTCTCAGGAGTGACCGGTCACAGTATGGTTGGTTTACTGTATATACAAACATTTTAAAAGAATTCTGAGACCTCACAAACATATAAACGATTTAAACGATATGTTCTTGACGTTCTGAAATCATTGTGAGGCTTTCTCCTTCATAGACTTCATATACGATTTAAAAAAATTAAAAATTAAACTAAAGTTTACAACAAAAGTTTAGTAATATTTTATGTGAAATAAATTTTTTGAAGACTTTTAAAGAAAGAATTCCACTAAAATAAATAGATTTTTTTTAAATTGTTTTTTTTTTTAATTACACGACCGATGTACGGTATTCCGATACACGTAGTTGTCGAGTAGTTTTATGATATTTCTAAAACGTATTGTCTGGGCTAGTTTAGCTCTAGTTTTCTTTATTACAATCAATTAATAGTGGATGCGCCTAATATACCAAATAATAGTGTGAATATACAATAGATCACACCATCCAGTCACCATTCTATGCATGACCTTTTACCTCTTCAAGCTAATGTAAAAGTAAAACAAAGAATTAAAACCAACTCTCAAACACATACAATCTTTATACTTCCTAAACAAGTTAACAAATTCTAACCCTCTAATTGTCAAATAGGTGATAAAATATATATTCCGAATATACCTTTGCGACCCTGGTCATTCGAAACTGGCCTAATTTTAATTGAATTTATTCTATCCTCCATCCAACCCTTTCGCTACATTTAATTGCTACTTTCCAAGAAAATGTCCGACCCATGTCCAATACGTATTTCAATTTTCTTCATCCGAGTATTTATCATATTATGCTTCCATTTTATTTAAAAATTGATTCTCCAGTAAAATTTTCTAGGAATTTCCCAGAAAATCTAATAGGTGGCCTCAGCAGTCCCGTTTATCATATTTTTGTGTTTTAGCGAAATTTCGTAAATTGAATAATTAAATTCAACTGAGTGTATTATATTGATTTTAAGGTAGAATAATGACCCCATCTACACGGTCGTATTAAAATTTCATTGATTTATGTGTGACATTTAGTGTGGTTGGCGCACTGTACTGGATTTCATCATGCGATCGCTGAAATTATGCAATTTTTGGAATAAGACGTAATAATATTCTTTATTGCGTTTTATTATTAATAATAATGATACAAAAATGATATAAATAACATTGGTTGCGAAGCGGAAATAACAATTTAACTTGTAATAGGAGTGTGAGATTGTTTATAGTGAGTGAATTCTGGTTTCAAACAAAACCACAGCAGTGTTAAGCACCTCTTTTCCAATGCATAGGCAAATTAGGTAATATCAGATGTATCAATAGAAAAGATAATTTGTTAAATGCGTCATTGATGTCATTGTTAAATGCAGTGACTACAATGTAGAAGTAAACATAGATTATTTTTACAATGCTATTTATTTTCAGTATGTGATGATCTCAGTTGATATGCAATAACAAATTTGTAAAGTGGACCATTATGGAATATGTTCACAATTTTATGTTTTTATTTTTAAATTAAATTCACGTCTTTACAACTTTGTCGCTTTGCAATTGATTAAAAGTCAGTAATTTCTCAATATGTCGCTTTGCGATTGACAAATGATAATTACCAATGACAACTAACAACTTTGCTAAACAACGTGTCGCTTTGCGATTGATTAAAAATCAGTAAAGTCTTAATATGTCGCTCCGCGATTGACAACTAACAACTTTGCTCATTATGTCGCTTCGCGATTGACAAATGATAACTACCAATGTGTCGCTTTGCGATTGACAACTACCAACTTTGCTTAACAATGTGTCGCTTCGCAATTAATTAAAAGTCAGTAATGTCTCATTATGTCGCTTCGCGATTGACAAATGATAACTACCAATGAGTCGCTTCGCGATTGACAACTACCAACTTTGCTTAACAATGTGTCGCTTCGCGATTAAGTAAAAGTCAGTAATGTCTCAATATGTCGCTTCGCGATTGACAACTAACAATTTTGCTTAACAATGTGTCGCTTCGCGATTAATTAAAAGTCAGTAATGTCTCAATATGTCGCTTCGCGATTGACAACTAACAATTTTGCTTAACAATGTGTCGCTTCGCGATTAATTAAAAGTCAGTAATGTCTCAATATGTCGCTTCGCGATTGACAACTAACGACTTTGCTTAACAATGTGTCGCTTCGCGATTAATTAAAAGTCAGTAATTTCTCATTATGTCGCTTCGCAATTGAGAAATGATAACTACTAATGTGTCGCTTCGCGATTCACAACTAACGAGTTTACTAAACAACGTGTCGCTTCGCGATTGATTAAAAGACAGTGATGTCTCAATATGTCGCTTCGCGATTGACAACTAACAATTTTGCTTAACAATGTGTCGCTTCGCGATTAATTAAAAGTCAGTAATGTCTCAATATGTCGCTTTGCGATTGACAAATGATAACTACCAATGTGTCGCTTCGCGATTGACAACTAACGAGTTTACTAAACAATGTGTCGCTTCGCGATTAATTAAAAGTCAGTAATCTCTCATTATGTCGCTTCGCGATTGACAGATGACAACTAATCCAATTTAAAAACCAAATACGTTTTGTTCTAATTGACTATTAAAAATTATGAATACTATTTTAAAGATAAAACTTGCAAAGATAATTTCAATACTTTATAAATAAAATAAAATCATAGAAACGATTAATTAATTCATTTAGGAACAAAACATATTCGTATTCTCTTTTTCGTGTTTTGTTATTTGTTTTGAAATCTTACAATTACACGAGCGCCGTTATAACGCAAATTGTATTTATATAACTTCAATTATTTGTAATTTCATGTTCACGATAAAACGTAAACAAACAGATTGTTTTGTAAGCAGCGTTTATATTTCAAGTAAATAAACTACTATACTGGGATGTTTCATTACATTAATTTATTCAATCATCATTTTCACACATTTTATTGTTTACGGATAATATTATATAAATTTAATTATGGATTGAAGTATTTTAGATGTGTTAAGCATGGATTTGAATTTATTAATTCAGTCTTTTGGTTTAAATTTGTTTGGAAATTTAGTTTTTGCCTGCTCACTCTGAAAAATAGTGTTTTTACTCGTATTTTGAAAAGTGATGCTTTGCGGTTCTACGGCGGAAAAATTTTGGATTCAGCATACTTGAATTTGTTAAAAAATGTTTTGAAAAATATGTTTTTTTATAGAAATTTCCATTAAATTAGCAATTATGTTGATTAAATTGAGTTTTTGCAATAACCAGCAGGATTTTTGAGATGCGGTTTGAAATTTTGGATTCAGCATACTTCAATTTGTTGGAAAATTTGTAAAAAAAATTTTGGAAAATTTTATTATTTATAAAAATTTCTATTAAATTGAGAATATTAGCAAATTTATTGATTAAACTAAGTTTCTGCAATAACCAGCAGGAATTTTAGGACGCGGTTTGAAATTTTAGATTCATCATACTTCAGTTTGTTAGAAAATTTATAACAAAATTTTAGAAAATTTTATTTTTCATAGAAATTTCTATTATTTTTAAAATATTAACAATTTTGTTGATTAAATTGAGTTTTTGCAATATTCAGCAGGAATTTTGGGATGCGGTTTAAAATTTTGGATTCATCATACTTCAATTTGTTAGAAAATTTGTAGAAACTATTTTGGGAAAAGTTATTATTTATAGAAATTTCCATTAAATTGAGAATATTAGCAAATTTATTGATTAAACTAAGTTTCTGCAATAACCAGCAGGAATTTTGGGATGCGGTTTAAAATTTTGGATTCAACATACTTCAATTTGTTAGAAAACTTCTAGAAAATATTTTGGAAAATTTAATTTTCTATATAAAATTTTATTAAACTGAAAATATTAGCAATTTAGTTGATTAAATTGAGTTTTTGTAATAACCAGCAGGAGTTTTGAGATGTGGTTTAAAATTTTGGATTCATCATACTTCAATTTGTTAGAAAATTTAGAGAAACTATTTTGAAATTTGGTTTATTTATAAAAATTTCCATTAAATTGAAAAAATTAGCAAATTTGTTGAATAAATTGAGTTTTTGCAATAACCAGCAGGAATTTTGAGATGCGGTTTGAAATTTTGGATTCACCATACTTCAATTTGTTAGAAAATTTGTAAAAAATATTCTGGAAAATTTTATTTTTCATAGAAATTTTTATTATTTTGAAAATGTTAGCACATTTGTTGATTAAATTGAGTTTATGCAATGACTAGCAGGAATTTTGGGATGCAGTTTAAAATTTTGGATTTAGCATACTTAAATTTGTTAGAAACTTTGTAGAAACTGTTTGGAAAATTTTATTATTTATAGAAATTTCCATTAAAGTGTAAATATTAGCAATTTTGTTGATTAAAATGAGTTTTTGCAATAATCAGCAGGAATTTAGGGTTGCGATTTAAAATTTTAAATTCATCATATTTGAGTTTGTTAGAAAAATTCTAGAAGCCACTTTGAAAAATTTAATTTTTTTTAGAAAATTCTATTAAATTGAAAGTTTTGGCATTTTTATTGATTAAATTGAGTTTTTAGAATAACCAGCAGGAATTTTGGGATGCGGTTTAAAATTTTGGATTCAGCATACTTGAATTTGTTAGAAAACTTCTAGGAAATATTTTGAAAAATTTAATTTTTTTAAAAAATTTCCATTAAATTGAAAATATTAGCAGTTTTATTGATTAAATTTAGTTTTTGCAATAATCAGCAAGATGCGGTTTAAAATTTTGGATTTAGCATACTTAAATTTGTTAGATAATTTGTAAAAACTATTTTGATTTTCTTAATTATTTATAGACATTTCCATTAAATTGAAAAAATTAGCAATTTTGTTGATTAAATTGAGTTTTTGCAATGACTAGCAGGAATTTTGGGATGCAGTTTAAAATTTTGATTTTTCATAGAAATTTCCATTATTTTGAAAATATTGGCGTTTTTGTTGATTAAATTGAGTTTTTGCAATAACCGGCAGGAATTTTGCAATGCAGTTTAAAATTTTGGATTAAGCATATTTAAATTTGTTAAAAAATTTGTAGAAACTATTTTGGAAAATGTTATTATTTATAGAAACTTCCATTAAATAGAGAATATTAGCAAATTTATTGATTAAATTAAGTTTCTGCAATAACCAGCAGGAATTTTGGGATGGGGTTTAAAATTTTAAATTCAGCATACTTGAATTTGTTAAAAAATTTGTAAAAACTATTTTGATTTTCTTAATTATTTATATGAATTTCCATTAAATTGAAAATATTAGCAATTTTGTTGATTAAATTGAGTTTTTGCAATAATCAGGAGGAATTTTGGGATACGGTTTAAAATTTTAGGTTCAGCATACTTAAATTTGTTCGAAAATTTGTAGAAATTATTTTGGAAAATGTTATTATTTATAGAAATTTCCATTAAATTGAAAATATTGGCATTTTTGTTGATTAAATTGAATTTCTGCAATAATCAGCAGGAATTTTGAGATGTGCTTTAATTTTGGATTTTAATTTTGGATTCAGCATACTTAAATTTATTAGAAAATTTGTAAACAATTTTTTGGAAAATTTTATTATTTATAGAAATTTTTTTTAAATTGAAAATATTAGAAAATTTGTTCATTAAATTGAATTTATGCAACAAATAGCAAGAATTTTGAGATAAGCTTTAAAATTTTGAATTAAGCATACTTGAATTTGTTAGAAAATTTCTAGAAAACACTTTGGAAAATTTAATTTTCCGTAAAAATTTCCATTAAATTGAAAATATTAGCAATTTTGTTGATTAAATTGAGTTTTTGCAATAACCAGCAGGAATTTTGAGATGGGGTTTAAAAATTTAGATTCAGCATACTTGAATTTGTTAGAAACTTTGTAAAAAATATTTTGTAAAATTTTATTTTTTATAGAAATTTCCATTATTTTGAAAATATTGACATTTTTGTTGATTAAATTGAGTTTTTGCAATAACTAGCAGGAATTTTGGGATGCGGTTTAAAGTTTTGGATTCAGCATACTTAAATTTTTTAGAAAATGTTTGAAAAATAATTTGAACATTTTGATTTTCCATAGAAATTTCCATTAAATTATCAATTTTGTTGATTAAATTGAGTTTTTGCAACTAGCAGGAATTTTGCAATGCAGTTTAAAGTTTTGGATTTAGCATATTTGAATTTGTTAGAAAATTTGTAAAAAATATGATGGAAAGTTTTATTTTTTATAGAAATTTCCATTATTTTGAAAGTTTTAGCATTTTTGTTGATTAAATTAATTTTCTGCAATAAATAATAAAAATTTTGAGATGAGCTTACAAATTTTGAATTCAGCATACTTGAATTTATAAGAAAATTTGCAAAAAATGTTTTGAAAAAATTAATTTTACTTAGAAATTTTCATTATTTTAAAAAATATTAGCATTTTTGTCGATTAAATTGAAATTCTACAAGAAAAAACAGGAATTTTGAGATGAGCTTTAAAATTTTGAATTCAGCATATTTGAATTTATTAGAAATTTGGTAAAATTTTATAAACTACTCGTTAGTAATCATGATATGGAGTGTTTACTTCAGATCATGATTACTAGCGAGTATTTTGAATTGGATGTGTGCTGGGGCAGAGTTAGGTTAGCCCTGGAGAAGGTACAAAGAGCTTCATAAGACCTAAGTTTAGTGGAAATTGTTCCACCTTCAGATCAGAATCCATAATCTTTATTTAGTTAGAAACATCTAACAATCAACAATTTGTTTACAAATCAAATTTGTTACGGAAAGTTAAATCATCAACTCTGCTAAAGATGTGGCAACAATGTAAAATTGAAATTTATTCCATATCATGTCATCAAACGACCCAATATTTTTCTAAAATATTAAACTTCTAAATATTAAAACAAACAAAAATATTTAGGTTCAAAAACATTATCTGTTTTTAGTCAGTTAAACATTAACTGCCAAAGATGTGGCAACAATGGAAAATTGACTACATACCACATAATGTCATCAGATGACCCAACATTTTTTTAAAATATTGAATCTCTAAATCTTAAAACAAAAAAAGTTATTCAATAAAAAAAAATCTGTTTTCAGTTTGATTTAGATTAGTTAAACAGTAGCTGTCAAAGATGTGGCAACAATGGAAAATTGAAATTTATACTGCATAATGTCAGCATATGAACCAACATTTTCGTAAAATATTAAATCAATACATAACAAAACAAAGTTCTTCAGTATTAAAAAATAATCTACTGTTAATCAATTGATTGGTTAAACATTAATCGGCAAAGATGTGGCAACAATGCAAAACTGAAATTAGTACCAAATAATGTCATCATTAGACCCAAAATTTTTCTAAAATATTAATTCACTAAAGTTTTTTGTATCGTGAGAGTTGGAATTAGTTACAGTTTTAAATTTATTACATGTTAAACTTGTTTGGTTTAATTTAATTATGTTATTAAATGATTTAAAACAATGTTTCATAAATTATTCGACAAAGTTTTAATAATAACATAAATATCAGAGATAAATACATACACAAATTCCATAAAACTCATTCATACTTTCCCTTCGGCCGAGCGGCAATTTAATTAAAATTGCAGGCATTCTACATTTATTCCACATGGTTTTGTGTTATCACACAACACATCAATATGTAAAATATTCTATTTAATTGTAACATATTATTAAATTAATATCAAGATTAACTAACATTGTGCAAAAATCTTTAAATTCATTTAATAGACTGTATGAGAATATATCACTTTATCGCCTCGTGTCTGTCTAGTTTTATCGATCAATTTGAAGCATTTAATCTTCTGTATGTTAATTTATCTACAATTTTTTTTAGGGGAATTAATGTATTCACACTGTATTATATATATGGGGTCGCATTTACATAGACATCGGTCCCGCACTGACATAAAATAATCTTCACCCCAAAAATACATTAATTTTGATATTTTTTTCCCCATCGCGAAGTCGTAAAACAGATGATTCTCTTGTGGCTCGTGCATGACATTTAAGTTAACGTAAAGCACCATTCAAAATCTTGATATGACATATTTAGAAGAATTATAGCCAAAAAAAAAAACTTCATATGTAATTTTTAAGCTTGCTTGTAATTAAGTGACATTAATTTAATGGCACAGATTTGTATTTTAAATGTTTGTTAAATTAGAAGGTAGCTTTTTTCAAATATAATTTCATATAATTAAAATTGTTAAAGGTTATCAATGTTGTGAAATGTTATTCATGTAATATTTACATTTTTTATCGTAATTATTTTAATTGCCTGTTACTATTGAAATTCTAATTATCTGATAACAATTTCAAATTTTATGTATATTAGGAACGAATTAATAAATTTGTTTACGCCATACGGGCGTTAGAGCAATGAATAAATCCAGAATTAACTTGCCGTGAAGATATTGTTTTTGATTATAATTAATGTAAATTTTAAATAAATATTGTTTTGTAGCTTGAACACCTGCGGAATTTATACAATCTTATTCATTTAATTATTAGCACAATTTTAATTTTTAACTTGTTTTATAACGACTAAAATGAGCTTACTAAAATACGCAAATCAAGCTTAACGTAATGCACTCAACCAAAGTTAATTTACGATCATAAAATTTAATTTACGATAAGTTAGATCATTATTAAAGTCATCTTGCGACATATTAGAACATATTTACAATGATCAATAGGCTACATTAAACTAAATATAATCATGCAACTTTGTATTTGACGTTACATAAATTTTAAATCAATATTAAATGATTATTAAATTTGTCAAATTATCTTGCAATATTTTAGAATCAACTGGAATGATAACTGGCGTTATAATAAATATTTAAATGAGCGATTCTTTGTCTTTATTTGTGCCATCAAACGCCTGATTTGCAATCTTTATTTAATCTCATTATGATAGCAATGTGGGAGGGGGTTAGGTTTGATCGGGTCAATAGTGGTCTACCCGTGAATACACGGCGGCATATAACAATCGTGGTAACTGAGTTAAATACCTTAACTCAACTATCAACAAAACAGACATCGATTTATTGGTCCTGCAAACCATCTGAAGTAATGTTTGAATAAATTGATTGGTATGTCTATATACAAATATGCCACTAAATGTCAACATAATATATTTTTGCATAACTTGCGTCATATTTTTTTTTTTATTAACTTTTAAGTTTCTGGCATATTTCAGTTATGATTTGGAATATGCATCATAACCTATACCTTCAAAAACTCAATTTAAGCAACAAATTTCGTATAAAACACTAATTTAAAAACCCAATACATTTTTCTCAACTTCACTAATACAAATTTTATACAGAATCAAGTCTTTTGAATATAAATTTTTAATCCCTAACTCAAAATTGTTGCTACTTTACTCAAAAACTCATTTAACCAACAAATTTTACTTAAGTAATCACTAATTTAAAAATGCATTAATTTTTTTTCGACTTCACTGGTGCAAATTCTAAATAGAATTAAGTCTTTTGAATCTAAATTTTTAATCCGCAACTCAAAACTCCTACTACTTTACTCAAAAACTCAATTTAACCAACAAATTTTGTAAAAAACTTAAGTAATCACTAATTTAAAAACCGAATAAATTTTTTTTAACTTTACAAATACAAATTCTACATAGAATTAAGTCTTTTAATCATCAACTTAAAATTCCAACAACTTTACTCAAAAACTCGATTTAACCAACAAATTTTGTATAAAACTTAAATAATCACTAACTTAAAAACCCAATAGTTTTTTTTTTAACTTCATTATTACAAAGTCCATATTGAATCAAGTCTTTTAAACTAAAATTTTTAATCCCAAACTCAAAATTCTTGCTACTCTACTCAAAAACTCAATTTAACCAACAAATTTCGTATAAAACTGAAGTAATCACTAATTTTAAAACCCAATAAATTTGATTTAACTGTACTAATAAAAATTCTATATAGAATCAAGTCTTTTCAATCCAAATTTTTATTCGCCAACTCAAAATTTTTATTACTTTACCCAAAAACTTAATTTAACCAACAAATTTTGTATAAAACTTAAATAATCACTAACTTAAAAACCCAATAGTTTTTTTTTTAACTTCATTATTACAAAGTCTATATTGAATCAAGTCTTTTAAACTAAAATTTTTAATCCCAAACTCAAAATTCTTGCTACTCTACTCAAAAACTCAATTTAACCAACAAATTTTGTATAAAACTTAATTAACCACTAATTTTAAAATCCCAAATTTTTTTCTTGGTTCCACTAGTGCAAATTCTATATAGAATTAAGTCTTTTAAACTTAAATTTTTAATTCCAAACTCAAAATTCCTAATACTTTATTCAAAATTTCATTTTAACCAACAAATTTTTTATAAAACTTAGGTAATCACTAACTTAAAAATCCAATAAATTTGTTTCAACTTTACTAATGCATATTATATATAGAATCAAGCCTTTTAAACTCAAATTTTTATTTCCCAATTCAAAATTCTTAATACTTTAACCAAAAACTCAATTTAATTATCAAATTTTGTATAAAACTTAAGTATTCGCTAACTTAAAAACCCAATAAATTTTTTTGAACTTTACTAATAAAAATTCTATATAGAATCAAGTTTTTTAAACTCAAATTTTTAATCCTCAACTTGAAATTTCTACTACTTTACTTAAAAACTCAATTAAACCAACAAATTTCGTATAAAACTTAAGTAATCACTAATTTAAAACCCAATAATTTTTTTTCAACATTACTAATACAAGTTCTATATAGAAACAAGTCTTTTAAACTCAATTTTTTAATCCTCAACTTAAAATTCTTACTACTTTACTCAACAACTCAATTTAACCAACAAATTTCGAATAAAACTTAAGTAATCACTAATTTAAAAATTCAATAAATTTTTCTCAACTCCAATAATGTTAATTCTATATAGTCTTTTAAACTCAAATTTTTAATCCCCAACTCAAAATTCTGAATACTTTAACCAAAAACTCAATTTATCCAAAAATTTTTGTATAAAACTTAAGTAAACACTAATTTAAAAACCCAATAAAATTTTCTTAATTTTACAAATACAAATTCTATATAGAATCAAGTCTTTTAAAATTAAATTTTTAATCCCCAACTCAAAATTCCTACTACTTTACTCAAAAACTTGATTTAACCAACAAATTTCGTATAAAACTTAAGTAATCACTAATTTAAAATCTAATAAAATTTTCTCAACTTCATTAATACGCATTCTATGTAGAATTTAAAAATTCAATTTAACCAACAAATTTTGTATAAAACTTAGGTAATCACTAATTTAAAAATTCAATAAATTTTTCTCAACTCCAATAATGTTAATTCTATATAGAATCAAGTCTTTTAAACTCAAATTTTCAATCCCCAACTCAAAATTCTTATTACTTTAACCAAAAACTCAATTTAACCAACAAATTTTGTATAAAACTTAAGTAATCACTAATTTAAAAACCCAATAAAATTTTCCTTACTTTACAAATACAAATTCTATATAGAATCAAGTGTTTTTAACCTTAATTTTTAATCCTAAACTAAAAATTCTTACTACTTTACTCAAAAACTCAATTTAACTAACAAATTTTGTATAAAACATAAGTAATCACTAATTTAAAAATTCAATAAATTTTTTTCAACTTCAATAATGTTAATTCTATATAGAATCAAGTCTTCTAAACTCAAATTTTCAATCCCCAACTCAAAATTCTTAATACATTAACCAAAAACTCAATTTAACCAACAAATTTTGTATAAAACTTAAGTAATCACTAATTTATAAAACCAATAAATTTTTCTTAACTTTACAAATACAAATTCTATATAGAATCTATTCTTTTAAACTTAAATTTTCAATCTTCAACTTAAAATTCTTACTACTTACTTAAAAACTCAATTTAACCAACAAATTTCGAATAAAACTTAAGTAATCACTAATTTAAAAATTCAATAAAATTTTCTCCACTCCATTAATGTTAATCTCTGTAGAATCAAGTCTTCTAAACTCAAATTTTCAATCCCCAACTCAAAATTCTGAATTCTTTAACCAAAAACTCAATTTAACCAACAAATTTTGTATAAAACTTAAGTAATCACTAATTTAAAAATTCAATAAATTTTTATCAACTTCCATAATGTTAATTCTATATAGAATTAAGTCTTTTAAACTTAAATTTTCAATCCCCAACTCAAAATTCTTAATACTTTAACCAAAAACTCAATTTAACCAACAAATTTTGTATAAAACTTAAGTAATCACTAATTTAAAAATCCAATAAATTTTTCTAAATTTTGCTAATGCAAATTCTATATAGAATCAAGTTTTTTAAACGCAACATTTTAATCCTCAACTTAAAATTTTTACAACTTCACTCAAAAACTTAATTTAATCAAAAAATTTCCTATAAACCTCAATTAATTATTAATTTAAAAATTCAATAATTTTGTCTTAACTTCACTAATGCAAATTCTATATAGAATCAAGTTTTTTAAACTTAAATTTTTAATCTTCATCTTAAAATTCCTACTACTTTACTTAAAAACTCAATTAAACCAACAAATTTCGTATAAAATTAAATTAATTTAAAAAACCAATAAATTTTTTCAACTTCACTAATGCAAATTCTATATAGAATCAAGTCTTCTAAACTCAAATTTTTAATCCCCAACTCAAAATTCTTAATACTTTAACCAAAAACTCAATTTAACCAACAAATTTTGTATAAAACTTAAGTAATCACTAATTTAAAAACCCAATCAATTTTTCCTAACTTTACAAATACAAATTCTATATAGAATCAAGTCTTTTAAACTTAAATTTTAAACTATCAACTTAAAATTCCTACTACTTTACTCAACAACTCAATTTAACCAATAAATTTCGTATAAAACAAAAGTAATCACTAATTTTAAAATCTATTAAATTTCATTCAACTTTACTAATACAAATTCTATATAGAATTAAGTTTTTTAAACTTAAATTTTTATTCCTCAACTTAAAATTCTTACTACTTCACTCAATAACTCAATTTAACTAACGAATTTCGTATAAAATTTAAGTAATCACTAATTTAAAAAACCAATAAATTTGTCTTAACTTCACTAATGCAAATTCTATATAGAATCAAACTTTTTAAACTCAAATTTATAATCCCCAACTCAAAACTCTTACTAGTTTACTCAAAAACTCAATTTAACCAACAAATTTCGTATAAAACTTAAGTAATCACTAATTTAAAAATTCAAAATTTTTTTTCTTAACTCCAATAATGTTAATTCTATATAGTATCAAGTCTTTTAAACTCAAATTTTTAATCCCTAACTCAAAATTCTTAATACTTTAACCAAAAACTCAATTTAACCAACAAATTTTGTAAAAAACTTAAGTAATCACTAATTTAAAAACCCAATAAATTTTTCTTAACTTTACAAATACAAATTCTACATAGAATTAAGTCTTTTAAACTTAAATTTTTAATCCTCAACTTAAAATTCCAACAACTTTACTCAAAAACTCGATTTAACCAACAAATTTTGTATAAAACTTAAATAATCACTAACTTAAAAACCTAATAGTTTTTTTTTAACTTCATTATTACAAAGTCTATATTGAATCAAGTCTTTTAAACTAAAATTTTTAATCCCAAACTCAAAATTCTTGCTACTCTACTCAAAAACTCAATTTAACCAACAAATTTTGTATAAAACTTAAGTAATCACTAATTTAAAAAACCAATAAATTTTTCTTAACTTTACAAATACAAATTCTATATAGAATCAAGTCTTTTAAACTTAAATTTTTAATTTTCAACTTAAAATACTTACTACTTTTCTTAAAAACTCAGTTAATCCAACATTTTCGTATAAAACTTAAGTATTCACTAACTTAAAAACCCAATATTTTTTTTTAAATTTTACTAATAAAAATTCTATATAGAATCAAGTTTTTTAAACTCAAATTTTTAATCCTCAACTTAAAATTCCTACTACTTCACTCAAAAACTCAATTTAACCAATAAATTTTGTATAAAACAAAAGTAATCACTAATTTTAAAATCTATTAAGCTTAATTTAACTTTACTAATACAAATTCTATATAGAATCAAGTCTTTTAAACTTAAATTTTTATTTCTCAACTTAAAATTCTTACTACTTTACTCAAAAACTCAATTTAACCAATAAATTTTGTATAAAACTTAAGTAATCACTAATTTAAAAATTCAATAAATTTTTATCAACTTCAATAATGTTAATTCGATATAGAATTAAGTCTTTTAAACTCAAATTTTTAATCCCCAACTCAAAATTCTTAATACTTTAACCAAAAACTCAATTTAACCAACAAATTTCGTATAAAACTTAAGAAATCATAAATTTAAAATTTGAATAAATTTGTTTTAACTTCACTTATGCAAATTCTATATAGAATCAGCTCTTTTAAATTCCAATTTTTAATCCTTAACCTAAAACTCTTATTACTTTACTCAAAAACTGAATTTAACCAACAAATTTTGTATAAAACTTAAGTAATCACTAATTTAAAAATTCAATAAATTTTTATCAACTTCAATAATGTTAATTCTTTATAGAATTAAGTCTTTTAAACTCAAATTTTTAATCCCCAACTCAAAATTCTTAATACTTTAACCAAAAACTCAATTTAACCAACAAATTTTGTATAAAACTTAAGTAATCACTAATTTAAAAATTCAATAATTTTTTTTTAATATCACTAAAGCAAATTCTACATAGAATCAAGTCTTTTAAATTTAAATTTTTAATCCTTAACCTAAAACTCTTATTACTTTACTCAAAAACTGAATTTAACCATCAAATTTTGTATAAAACTTAAGTAATCACTAATTTAAAAATCCAATAATTTTTTTTTAATATCACTAAAGCAAATTCTACATAGAATCAAATCTTTTAAATTTAAAATTTTAAATCTTAAACTTAAAATTCCTACTACTTCACTCAAAAACTCAATTTAACCAACAAATTTCGTATAAAACTTAAGAAATCATAAATTTAAAATTTGAATAAATTTGTTTTAACTTCACTTATGCAAATTCTATATAGAATCTCTTTTAAATTCCAATTTTCAATCCTTAACCTAAAACTCTTATTACTTTACTCAAAAACTGAATATAACCAACAAATTTTGTATAAAACTTAAGTAATCACTAATTTAAACATTCAATAAATTTGTCTCAACTTCTTTAATACAAATTCTATATAGAATTAAGTTTTTAAACTCAAATTTTTAATCTTCAACTCAAAATTTACCCAAAAACATAATTTAAAAATCACTAATTTAAAAATTCAATAAACTTTTCTCAACTTAACTAATGTAGATTTTATATATAAAATCATTTGTACTGTTTCAAAACGATTGAAGTGATTGGATTTAATTAATTCTGGCTCTAACTTTAAATATGATCTACCAAATTCCTAAACAATATTTCAAAAATTTGCTGTAAATACGTTACAGAATAAACAGGCAAATAATCTCTTCTTTATCTAATCTAAAAATTGTGAAGTTATTATAATGTTTTAAAGTAAATATAATAAATAATAATATATCCGTCTGGTATACATATAAATATCTACATAATAGAGAATATAAACTGTTCAACCCGATAAAAAAGGTCCAACAAAATTTCCACATGAATTCTCCCAATGTTCAATGACTCCTATAGAGCTTCACCTATTCCGATAAAAAAGAAACAAACAGAAATGTATTGTCATGTAAAATTAATGTT
Source organism: Tachinus rufipes (assembly GCA_963932245.1). NCBI lineage: Eukaryota > Metazoa > Arthropoda > Insecta > Coleoptera > Staphylinidae > Tachinus > Tachinus rufipes. The sequence goes on along the minus strand of OZ010744.1, from coordinate 114,316,810 downwards.
ATTGCGATCCGATGAATGACTGCACACAAAATAAATCCCCGCCTGGAATTATTAGTATTCCTTTTAAGTTAATACGGGAGTTTTTCAATTTCCTAGTTTTCCCGCGGGGCGTTCTTCTCGTGTTAAAACAGTTCGCACCTAATTGCATTTCAGGACGTTTGCATTTTAAAATATCTGGGCGGATTTTTGCGACGCGCTTTTCAGATACAATGTAATAAGAAGACGTGGAATATTTATTTCAATTTTATGAAAATGATTTTAATTGCTTCCATTGAAAAAAACCGGATCTGGAATGATTATTGTCCCATTAACAATTAGACAATTTATTTGTTCCTCGTTTCGCCTAATGTCCACAGAGTACAATACAATTAATTAAATAGGCCCATTGTTCGGGCGGACTTTTGTGCATTGAATTAATGCCATTAAAACATGCATACACCATTATGTTGGTTCTAGAAATTTATCAAAACAAGAAATTGTGTATGTTCTAATGCACTAAATTTTAAATAAATACAATACAATTACTTTCTCTTTGATGCAAGCAATGTTAATTTAATCTGATGTTTTAAAACCAGTAAAGAGTTGAAATTGTTTACATTAGTTGTTCAGATAACTGGTGTTAACAACTGGTATCTTATCTCTAACGTCAGACTAAGCTTAAAATAAATATAAAAAATCCATCAATGAAACATTAAATAAAGCAGAGATTTCATTTAATTCAAATTAGGATAAATAGAATAACTGATATTAATAACATTAAACCTTGTAGGCTAATTATTATAAATGTAAAATAAGCTTCTCACAATTTGACTTTAATTGAGGTTAATGCATCGTTTCACTACAATAATATTTTTTAGATGTTTTAAATAAGTAATTGTTTTTTTCTTATTATTGTACTTTATTACAACATTTTGGATAAGTTTAGATTTTTCGCAATTACTTTGCAACTAAACAAATTAGTTTGGATTGTATCCGTATCATTTAAACAGATAATTTTGGATCACTTCGCTTCCTTTAGGTTACTTTGGCTTAGCACAAATTACTTTAGATCGTATTCGAATCACTTCAACAGGTCATTTTGGTCGGGGTCGGATTAATCAAGTTTATTTTGGATCAATTTAAATTGTTTGGCATCATTTCGGTAACTTTTAAACATGACGAATCACTTTGAACCGTATACGGATTACTTTAAATCACTTCAGTATAACATTACATTTCTTGCAATCACTTTGCATTAAACCACAAATTAGTTTAGATTTGATTGCTTTTAAACATCATTTGGATTACTTTCTGTCTTATTAAATAAAACATTTTGGTTAAGATTAGACCAATGTGCAACTTTGCATTACTTCAGTACATCATTTAAAAAAAGCACAAATTACTTTTGTTTGTGTACGGGTCAGCTTAACAAATCATTTCAGTTTTGAATCAATGTATAACTTTAGATCACTTGAGATTAGCTTACATTTTTTGCAATCACTTTGGTCACGTTGGAGTAGTAGTAATTACTTTAAATTGTAATTTTTGGCAGGTTTAGATCAATGTACAATTTTGAATCACTTCAAAAAATCAGTTTAAAATTCTTTGCTTCATTTTGATCGCTTTAGAAGAGCACAAATTAATTTGGATCATTTTGAACCGGTTTAGATCACTTACAGTACTATGTACATCATTTTGGACCAGTTTAAGCTATTTGGAACAATTTTGCATTATCTAGATCAAATTATTTTCAGACATTTTTGGATTAATGTTCACCTTTGCACCAATTCAGTAAATCATATTGGATTAGTTTAAAATTGCTACGATCACATTGGAATAGCACGAATTACTTTGGAAAGTGAACCACTTTAACAGATCATTTCAGGAAAATTTAGATTAATGTACAATTGATCACTTCATTACATCATTATGAATTAGTTTAAGTTTCTTGGAATCACTTTGCATCACTTCACTTCAGAATAGCACAATTTACTGTATATTGTTTGGATTATAATATCCAAAGTAATTCAAAAATTTATTTCAATCACCTTGGTTACTTTAGAACAACACAAATTACTTTGAATTGTATTCCGAATCACTTTAACAAATTATTTTAGACATGTTCTAATCACTTTAGATATTATCTGAATCACTTCAGCATTTCAGATAGGTTTTGATCAATTTAATTTTTTAATATGACTTCGATAACTTTATAATAACATAAATTACTTTGGATCGTATTTGAATTATTTTGAACAAGTTTGGATTAATGTATAACTTTGGATCATTTCAGTACATCATTTTGGATCAATTTAATTTTTTTGGAGTCCTTTTGGTCACTTCAGACCAGCACAAATTACTTTAAATCGTATCCGTAATCAATTTGGACATGTTTGGATTAATTTTTAACTTTGGATTACTTCAGTAAGTTATTTTGGATTAGTTTAAATAAGTTTGACAAATTTGAATCAATGTACAACTTTGGATCACTTCAGTATATTATGTCGAACCAGTTTAAATTTCTTGGGTTATTTAGGAACTACTTTAGATTGTATTTGTACCATTTTAAGAGATCATTTTATAGGGTATATCACTTCGAATCATCTTAGATTTCTTGGGATTACATCGCACCACATTGGTTACTTAAAACAGTAAGAACTACTTTAGATCATTTACGTATCACTGTAATAGATAATTTCAGATGGTTTTAATCAATTTGCAACTTTGGATCACTTCAGTATATCGTTTTGGATTAGTTTATTTTTTTCATCTTTTTTTTCACTTCGGTCACTTTGGAACACTATGAGATTGTATCAGATCATTTTGGATTAGTTTTAAACTATCTGAATTACTTTAAATCAATTTGTTACTTTGTGGATTAGTTTTAATTATTTTAGATCACTTCAGTACATTATTTTAATTTGGTTTGCAATGTACAACTTAAAAGTAAATTAGTTTAATTTCTTAGGATTATTTTACATTTTGATCATCTTAAAATACCACAAATCACTTTAATTTGCATTAGAATCTTTTTAGAAATAATGGCTCAGATTAGTTTAAATGTTTTGGACAAGTTGCTTTAGTTCGTTAATTTTAGACAAGTTTGGACAAATGTACAGCTTTAAATCATTTCAGTAGATACATCATTTTGGATCAGTTTAAATTTCTTGAGACCAATATGCATCATTAGTCGCTTTGAATCAGCACAATCTACTTTGGATAACATCCATATCATTTTAACAAATAATTTTAGACAGATTTAAATCAATGCATCAATTCAATAAACCTTTTAAATTTCTTAGGATTACTTCACATAATTTTGTTCAGTTTAGAACAGTTTCTTGGGATCACTTTGAAACAGCAGAAATGTTTTCGAATCTTAACCGTATCACCTTATCAAATAATTTGGAACTGGTTTCAGTTAATATACAAGTTTGAATCACTTTAGCACACCACTTTGGATTTTTTGCAATCATTAGGACTCCAAAGCATGTTAGGGGCCAATACTATGTCCGCATAGTAAGGGGTCAATATTTTGAAGTAGAGTAGCCCAACCAGCCACCCAAGTGCTAGTTACCAATAAGTTAGATCACGACCTTCTCTCGTAACAAATTGACTTCTAACGTCCGCATAGATAATAAACATTTAATTCCTTAATGACGAACACTTGAGCGGGTGGGTGGCACACTAAAGTCATGGTAAGAAACCAATATTTTGGAATAGAGTAACCCACCCACCCACCCAACTGATAGTTATGGAGAGGTGTTAAATCACGACTTTCTCTTGTAACAAAATGACTTCTAACATCTACATAGATAATAAACATTCAATTCTTTAATGACGAACACTTGGGCGGGTGGGTGGGACACATCAAAGCATAGTAGAATGCCAATACTTTAGAATGGAATAATCCTCCCACCCACCCAATTGTTAGTTATCAACAGGTTTGATCACGACCGTCTCTTGTGACAAAATGACTTTCAACGTTTGCTTAAAAGACAAAAATTCAATTCCTAATGACAAACACTTGGGCGGGTGGGTGGGACACTCCAAAACATGGTGAGATGCCAATAGTTTGGAATGAAGTAGCCCACCTACCCACCCAATTATTAGTTATCAAGAGGTTAGATCACAACCTTCTCTTATGACAAAATAACTTCTAAAGTCCACATAAAAGACAAACAATTAATTTCTCGATGACAAACACTTGAGCGGGTGGGTGGGTCACTCAAAAGCATGCAAAGAGGCCAATACTTTGGAGTGGAGTAGCCCACCCACCCACCCAAGTGTTAGTTATCAAGAGGTCAGATGAAGACTTTCTCTTGTGACGAAATGACTTGTAACGTCCGCATAGAAGACAAACAATTAATTCCTTAATGACGAACACTTGAGCGGGTGGGTGGGTCACTCAAAAACCTGGTAAGTTGAGAATAATTTAGAATGGAGTGACCCACCCATCCGCCCGCCCAATTGTTAGTTATCAAGAGGTTAGACCACGACCTTCTCTTGTGACAAAATGACTTCTAACGTCCGTATAGAAGATAAACATTCAATTTCTTAATAACGAACACTTGGGCGGGTAGGTGGGACACTTCAGTGCATAGTAAAATACCAATATTTTGGAATAGAGTGGCCCACCCACCCACCCAATTGTTAGTTATCAAGAGATTAGATCACGACCTTCTCTTGTGACGAAATGACTTCTAACGTCCGTATAAAAGATAAACATTCAATTCCTTAATAACAAACACTTGGGCGGGTAGGTGGGACACTTCAGAGCATGGTAAGGAGCCAATATTTTAGAATGGAGTGGCCCACCTACCCGCCCAATTCCTTAATGAACACTTAAAATAGTGGAGGGGACACTCCAGAGCATGGTAAGATGCCAATTTGTTAGTTATCAAGAGGTTAGACCACGACCTTTTCTTGTGACAAAATAACTTCTAACGTCCGCATAGATGACAAACATTCAATTCCTTAATGACGAACACCTGAGCGGCTAGGTGGGACTCTCCAGAACATAGTAAGGAGGCAATATTTTAATGACAAACACTCGGGCGGGTGGATGGGACACTCAAGAGCATGGTAAAGAGCCAATATTTTAGGATGGAATGGCCCACCTACCCGCCCAATTAGTAGTTATCAAGAGATTAGATCACGACTTTCTCTTGTAACAAATTGACTTCATAGAAAACAAACATTCAATTCCTTAACGACAAACACTTGGGCATAGTAAGGGGCCAATAGTTTCAATCCATCCAAGTGTTAGTTATCAAATCAAGAGATCGGATCACAACTTTTTCTCGTCACAAAATGACTTCTAATGTCCGCATAGAAAACAAATTTTTGATGACAAACATTTGGGCGCGTAGGTGGAACACTGCAGAGCATAGTAAGAAGCCAATACTTTGGAATGGATTGGCCCACCCACCCAAGTGATAGTTATCAAGAGGTTAGATCACAACCTTCTCTTGTAACGAATTGACTTCTAACGTGCGCACAGAAGACAAACAGTCAATTCCTTAATGACGAATACTTGGGCGAGTGGGTGGGACACTTCAGAGCATGGTAAGAGGCCAATATTTTGGTATGGAGCATCCCACCCACCCACCCAAGTGTTGCTCATCAAGAGGTTGGAACACAACTTTATCTAGTAACAAAATAAAATTTCTTAATGAGAAACACTTGGGCGGGTGGGTGGGACACTCAAAAGCGTAGTAAAAAGCCCATACTTTGGAATAGTGTGGCCCACCCACCCAATTGGTAGTTATCAAGAGATTAGATCACGACCTTCTCTTGTGACAAAATGACTTCTAACGTTCGCATAGAAGACAAACATTCAATTCCTTAATGACGAACACTTGGGCATAGTAAGGGACCAATAGTTTCCATCCATCGAAGTGTTAGTTATCAAGAAGTTGGAATTTCTCTCGTCACAAAATGACTTCTAATGTCCGCATAAAAAACAAATTCAATATGACATACATTTGGGCGTTTGGGTGGAACACTCAAAAGCATAGTAAGAAGCCAATACTTATGAAAAGATTGGCCCACCAACCCACCCAAGTGATAGTTATCAAAAAGTTAGATCACGACCTTCTCTTGTAACAAATTGACTTCTAACGTGCGCATAGAAGATAAACATTCAATTCCTTAATGACAAATATTTGGGCGGCTGGGTGGGACACTCCAAAACATGGCAAAAGGCTAATATTTTGGTATAGAATAGCCCACCCATCCACCCACCCAAGTGTTAGTTATCAAGAGGTTGGACCAAGACTTTCTCTTATGACAAAATAACTTCAGCATAAATGACAAACTTTTAATTAAAACGCATGCTAAGAGCCATTACTTTAGAATGGATTGGCCCACACACCCACCCAAGTGTTGGTTATCAAAAAGTTAGATCACAACTTTCTCTAGTAACAAAATAACTTCTAATGTCCGCATAAAAGATGACAAACATACAATTTCTTAATGACAAACACTTGGGCGGGTGGGTGGGACACTCAAAAGCATAGTAAAAAGCCAATACTTTGGAATAGAGTGACCCACCCACCTACCCAATTGATAGTTATCAAGAGATTAGATCACGACCTTCTCTTGTGACAAAATGACTTCTAACGTTCGCATAGAAGACAAACATTCAATTCCTTAATGACGAATATTTGAGCGGGTGGGTGAGACACTCCAAAGCATGGTAAAGGGCTAATATTTTGGTATGGAGTGGCCCACTTACCCACTCAATTCCTTAATAAACACTTGGAATAGTGGAAGGGACACTCCAGAGCATCGTAAGATGCCAATTTGTTAGTTATCAAGAAGTTAGATCACGACCTCTTCTTGTGACAAAATAACTTCTAACGTTTGCATAGAAGACAAACATTCAATTCCTTAATGACGAACACTTGGGCATAGTAAGGGACCAATAGTTTCTATCCATCCAAGTGTTACTAATCAAGAGATTGATCACGATTTTCTCTCGTCACAAAATGACTTCTAATGTTCGCATAGAAAATAAATTCTTGACGACAAACATTTGGGCGGGTAGGTGGAACACTCCAAAGCATAGTAAAAAGCCAATATTTTGGAATGGATTGGCCCACCCACCCACCCAAGTGGTAGTTATCAAAAGGTTAGATCACAACCTTCTCTTGTAACAAATTGACTTCTAACGTGCGCATAGAAGATAAACATTCAATTCCTTAATGACGAATACATGGACGGGTGGGTGGGACACTCCAGAGCATGGTAAGAGGCTAATATTTTGGTGTGGAGTAGCCCACCCAAGTGTTGGTTATCAAGAGGTTGGATCACAACTTTCTCTAGTAACAAAATGACTTCTAATGTCCGCATAAGAGAAGACAAACATACATTTCCTTAATAACAAACACTTGAGCGGGTGGGCGGGTAGGTAGGATACTCCAGAGCATAGAAAAATTCCATCTATTCAAGTGTTAGTTATCAAAAGGTTGGATCACAACTTTCTCTCGTCATAAAATGACTTCTAATGTCCGCATAAGAGAAGACAAACATACAATTCCTTAATGACAAACATTTGGACGGGTGGGTAGAACACTCCAGAGCATAGTAAGAAGCCAATACTTTCGAATAGAGTGGCCCACCCACCCACCCAATTGGTAGTTATCAAGAGATTAGATCACGACCTTTTCTTGTGACAAAATGATTTCTAACGTTCGCATAAAAGACAAACATTCAATTTCTTAATGACAAACACTTGGGCATAGTAAAGGACCAATAGTTTCCATCCATCCAAGTGTTAGTAATCAAGAGATTGATCACGATTTTCTTTCGTCACAAAATGACTTCTAATGTCCGCATAGAAAACAAATTGTTGATGACAAACATTTGGGCGGGTAAGTGGGACACTCCAGAGCATAGTAAAAAGCCAATATTTTGGAATTGAGTGGCCCACCCACCCACCCACCCAATTGTTAGTTATTAAGAGATTAGATCACAACCTTCTTTTGTGATAAAATGACTTCTAACGTGCTCATAGAAGACAAATATTCAATTCCGTAATGACAAAGACTTGGGCGGGTGGGTGGGACACTCCAGAGCATAGTAAAAGGCCAATACTTTGGACTGGAGTGGCCCATTCACCCACCCAATTGGTAGTTATCAAGAAATTAGATCACGACCTTCTCTTGTGACAAAATGACTTCTAACGTTCGCATAGAAGACAAACATTCAATTCCTTAATGACAAACACTTGGGCATAGTAAGGGACCAATAGTTTCCATTCATCCAAATGTTAGTTATCAAGAGATTACATCACGACTTTTTCTCGTCACAAAATGACTTCTAATATCCGCATAGGGTGGAACACTCCAGAGCATAGTAAAAAGCCAATACTTTGGAATGGATTGGCCCACCCAACCACCCACCCACCCAAGTGATAGTTATCAAAAAGTTAGATCTCTTGTAACAAATTGACTTCTAACGTGCGCATAAAAGACAAAAATTCAATTCCTTAATGACAAATATTTAGGCGGATAGATGGGACACTCCAAAGCATAGTAAAGGGCTAATATTTTGGTATGTAGTAACCCACCCACCCACCCAAGTGTTGGTTATCAAAAGGTTGGATCACAACTTTCTCTAGTAACAAAATGACTTCTATTGTCCGCATAAGTGAAAACAAACATACAATTCCTTAATGACAAACCCTTGAGTGGGTAGGTGGGAGACTCCAGAGCATAGTAAAAGGTCAATATTTTAGAATGAAGTAGCCCACCCACCCAGCCAATTGGTAGTTATCAAGAGGTTAGATCACAACATTCTATTGTGACAAAATGACTTCCAACGTCCGCATTTGGGCGGGTAGGTAGACACTCCAGAGCATGGTAAGGAGCTAATATTTTGGTACAAATTACTTTAAACCGTTTCTGGATCACTTTAACAGATAATTTAAAACAGGTTTGGATTAAAATACAATTTTGGACCACATCATTTTAGATCAGTTTAAATTTCTTAAGATCATTACTAAATTATCCTTTAATTTTAAAAGATCATTTTGGACAGGTTTAGATCATTTTGGATCAATTCAATTTTTTGGCATCACTTTGGTCAGTTTAGTACAGCACAAATTACTTTAATAAATCATTTTAAACAGGTTTGGATTAATTCCCAACTTTTATCAATTTTTGGGATTACTTTAATCACTTCAATCACTTTTCAACAGCACAAATTACTTTAGATCACCTTCGTATTACTTTAACTGATTTTTATAAAATTATAATTCTAATAAAATCTTAAAATTTCAAAATGTAGCGTATTGATTAAATTCAAAATTTGGCAACATTTAAAACCATTTTAATATTAATTGTTGCAAAAATTTCAATATTATGTCTAGAATAGAAGTAATTTAAATTATTGTAAAAAATGTAATTTTTATAAAAATATAATTCTAATAAAATCTCAAATTCTAAAAATTGAGCGAGTTGATTTAATTCAAAATTTGGCAACATTTAATACTAACTTAATATTCATTGTTGCCAAAATTTCAAAATATTCTAATGTCTAGAACAGAAGTAATTTAAAATAAAGTAAAAAATGCAAATGTTATTAAAATAAAATTCTAACAAAATCTCAAGATTGAGCGTATTGATTTAATTCAAAATTTGGCAACATTTAATACTAACTTATTATTAATTGTTGCCAAAATTTCAAAATATTCTAATGTCTAAAACGGAAGTAATTTAAATTATAGTAAAAAATGCAATTTTTATAAAAATAACATCTGATAAAATCTCAAAATCTTAAAACTGAGCCTATTGATTTAATTCAAAATATGGCAATATTTAAAACCAACTTAATATAAACTGTTGCCAAAATATCAAAATATTCTAACGTCTAGAACGGAAATAATTTAAATTATAGTAAAAAATAAAATTCTCCAAGTTGAACGTATTGATTTAATTCAAAATTTGGCAACAGTTTTGGATGAAAGTACAACTTTAAATTACTGCATTGCAAAATGTTCCAAACTAATCCAAACAAATTTAAAGTAACCAAACGGATTATAACCTCTAAACTGTTCTAATATCATCAAAAATATTTCAAAGTATTTTAAACTGATACAAACTAATTGATAACATCGTCCGGATTAACCCAAAGTAATGATAAAATTCAAAAAAACTAAAATGATCCAAAATAATTTGGCTTAACAACAGCATTTAGTATTAATCCAAACTGTTTTGAATTTATTCGAAATGATTACTAGAGTAACTCAGAGTAATCAGAACTAACCCAAATTGATGTTTTGAAGTAATTCGGAATAATCCGAATAATCCAAACAGATCTAAAGTAATCTAAAATGGTCTAAACTGATTTTAACTGATCCAAACTTTATATAAACTAATCCAAACAATCCCAACTAATTGAAAAATGCAAAACTGCTCCAATTACGCAATTCAAATTGATCTAAACTAACCCAAAAAAATTCAAAATGCTCAAAACTGCTTTAAAACATATCAAAAACAGATCCAAATAATCCAAAATGTTTCAAAATAATCTAAAATATTATAGGCGTATTAACTAGGTCTTTTTTATGACTTGTGTAAACAAATTTTGTATTCAGCATTAATAAACTCATTATTATTATGATTAGTTTGGTCACATTAGAACAGTTAATGCGCTTTGGGTTAGATTATTATCAAATTAGTTCAAATCAGTTCATTTTGAACAACTCTAGACTAATTTAACAGTTAAAAATTGTTAGGACAATTTCAGATCACTTTAATTCAAACAAGTTTTGTCATTTTGAAATAGTTTGGATTACTTTGAATCATAAGTTTAAATCAATCATTTTAGATAGCTTTATTGGATCACTTTAATCAGTTTCAAATTCTTTGAATTGCATTAAGTTTGAAACACTTCAAATTGGTTCAATACTATGGATTAATTCCAATTACTTTAAATTTGTATGCAATTACTTTGGACAATTTTGGATCAATCAGGATCAAAGCAATTTGTGCTGTTCAAAAGTGGCTAAAGTGATGCTAAAAAATTTAAACTGATCTAAAGTGATGTAAAGAAGTTCCAAAATGATGTACTAATAACAAAGTAGTCCAAAGCTGCACATTGATCCAAAACTGTCCAACATGATTTGTTAAAGTGATCCGAATTATTATCCAAAGTAATTCGTGCTATTCCAAAATGATTCTAATTAATTTGAATTGATCAAAAATTGTTGTACCAATAAAATCCAAACTTGTAGACTGTTACAAACCTAACCAAAATTCTCTGTTAAAATGACTCGGACACAATCTAAGTAATCCGTGCTGTTCAAAAATGATTAAAAAAAATTAAACTAATCCAAAATGATGTAATCTAAAGCTGTACATTGATACAAACTTGTACAAAATGATCTTTTAACGTAATCTGGAATTGTCTACAAAATAATCAAAATAACTCAAAATTTTGTGATTCAAATTAATTTGAACAGATCCAAAATAATCTTAATGAATCTAAACTTATCTTAATTGATCTAAACCAATTTTATTGAACTGATTTGTTAAAATCAATTTAATGCTAAATTAAAAATCTAATTTTCAAATTTTCTGTCTGATTCAAAAAAACTCAAAATGTTTCAAAAGTAAACAGAGCTGAGCCAAACTAATCTGTTGAAGTAATCCAAAACTATTTAAACTGAACATGACTGATCCAAATTGATCTTCTTCTTCTTCTTCTTATAGTGCCATACTCGCTACGAGCGTCGGCACCCCTCACGTATGTTTGTGGTGCGCGATAATAGTTCCACACAAACATACGGGACCTACAGTTTAAAGTGGAATCCGAACCACACCACTAGAGGGGTTTACTAGGCAAATACTTTGCTGGTTTGCCATTGCCTTGCAAAGGAGACGACCGCATCGAAATATATTCGACAAATTAGATATTGCCGCTGCCGGGAATCGAACCCGGGCTGCCTGCACAACAGTCTAAAAATAAAAAAAAAAATTGATCTTAACTGATTGAAACTAATTTTATTGATCAAAATTAATTTTCAAAATTTCTATCTGATTCCAAAAAGTGTTTCAAAAGTAAACAAATCTAAAGTGAGAAAACAGAGTTAAACTAATCTAGTTTGGATAGAGATGGACCATAATAATACAAAATAACCTAAAGTAATCCAACCAGATCCAAACTGTTTGGAATTGTAAGGAAATCTTTCAAAAATGATTCAAATTAATTCGCTTAAGTGATTTTAAAACTCTCAAAATTGCTTTAAAATAAATTGATGTGATCTTAACTGATCCAAACTGATCTTAACTGATCCAAACTGATCTTAACTGATCCAAACTGATCTTAACTGATCCAAATTAAGTTAAGAAACTGATCCAAACCACTTTTATTCATCCAAACTAATCTAAACAGACACAAACGATCTCGATTGCTCCAAACTGATTTGTTGAAGTCGTCAAGTTGTCTAGCTTTCAAAATTTCTATATTTAAAAAGAAAAGTTTCAAATGTAAAAAGAGCTGATCCAAACTGGTCTTAACTGATCCAATTTCTTGATTCAAATTGATCTAAAGTAATTCAAACAGATTCAAACCAACTGCTCCGAACTGATTTGTGAAGTCATTCAATTTGAGCTGAACGATTGGTCTGGATATGTTTAGTCCAGTTTTCAAAACTGTTTTAAAATAAACCAAAATGTTCTGAACTGAGTGATTCATAACAATACAAATTGATCCAAGCTGTTTAAAAATGTATCAAACTGATTCAAACTAACACATACACAGAAACAACCATAACCGTCTTCAGGAGAGAGTTGACAAACTTTCCCCTTCAGTCTTTGAAAATCTTTGAATTGTGGAAACAACAATTTATTGGTTTTTATTCAAAAGAAATTTACTACGTATTGAATGCATTAATTATATAAATTCAATGAAATAGAATCCCCACAAGCCTTCTAAAATAATGTGCATATAATTAAAAGTAATTAAAATGATTCAATTCAATTGACTTTAAAATAATGTTTGCGTTGATGGCAACTATGTATTTAATTTGAATCGAGATGTTGAGCAACGATTAGTAAAGGATTAAGTCGAGTGTGCAGATTACGGGCTGCACATGGTTATTATCATATCTTATGTTAAAGATGCCATAATATTTGCTGTAGAAATTCCTTAATAACTAAACTTTCTCGGTATTCTAAGCATCGGATGTAATAGTTTTGGAAGTTCGCTCTGAATGTGTCCACTCGGCTGAACACACTTACTACATTTGTTTTATATTATTTTAACTTACTTTTCTTTACATCCTTCTTGAGTTAATGTGAATATTTTAATGTTAATAAATAGTGTACATTTTGAAAAAGTTTTTCTTGAGTAAACATTAAAAGAATTTCCACAAAGTTTTAAAAATAAACGCGCTCGCGCTTCATAAACAAGGAAACTAATGTCATCACAACTTAAGTTCACAAAACAAACAAACAAACATCTTAAATTCACTTTAAGCACTTTAATTATAAACTCATTCATTAGTAGAAGCTTGCCGACGAAATATTTGATTTTTTATTTTTGAACCATCTGCTTCCGATACTGAACTATGATTTAGGTCGTTAAGTATACATAATTTTGTCTATTTGTAATTTAACAATATGAGAAAGGAAATTGCAATTATAGTAATAAGGAAAAAAAGGAACAAATTACCGTTAAATTGTAGCTTAAAATGTTGAATGAATTTGACATACTCAATTGTTTTTAAGTTACAGTTAAACTAAATAATTGTTTAATTTCTGGAAACAAGCCATAAAATGCTTCATTATTTAATGTAATTTTGGAAAATTTATTATACAAATTTATGTTATATCATCAAACCAATTTGTTAATATTGGTAATATATTCAAGCCCTTAATTCTGTTGCCAATCAAATATATCGAGTATCAGAGCGTCAATAATTATTCGATCGCACAGAGCGCTGGCTAACAACGCACTAAATATAATTTACGTTGTGCTTCCATGTTATTCAGTTGAAGTGAATCATGTTCGGCAATTCGAGACGTTTTAGTGTGGATGGAAAGGAGAAATGTGGTCCGGGGAAGTAGGATCATGTTACCGCAAAAGAATATTATAAGAAAAATAACGGCTGTAATAAATGTTGCACTAAAAACGTGGACAGGTCTAATAATAAGGGGAATATTAATTTATATATCTTGAAAAAAGAAACATTTTGGGTGCTTATGGTTAACAAAAATTATTGCCGGATATTTATCATCATAAAATGGGGCAATTATTACTTTATTTTGCTTTAGTTTGTTGCGAACATTAAATGTTATTTTTTGGCATTGATTATTTCTTTTTGTTTCAGGTGAGTTATCAACTATTTTCTTAGTAAGTAGCTTTTTTGTTGCCTCTTCAAATTCCTTACTAATTCACATCCGGGTGTTTTTTATTGTTTGGTATTTATTGTGACCATGTTACGTACATTTATTTTGTACTTTAGAGAATGGAAGAAGAAGCCGCGTCATGTTCGTGCGACAGGTCGTTATCCTTCTAATGACTGTATAAAGTTCCACATTTCGTGGGCAAGGTGAATTAATTATTTTCATTTTATTGATGACAAAATAAGTAAATAATCAAACGAAAGACTGGTTTGCCATATTTATTTAAAATTGTCTTCGCTATCATGCGATGCCGTGGTCGTACAAGGCATACTGACGAGGTTTGTAGAACCGAAACAATTGTCTATGCTTGACCCTTGGCCGCTGTGATTCGATTGACTGATTTTGAATAAATTATTAATTCATTTGACAAAATAAGTATTTTACAAATGTAAATTTAGTAATTTAGTGCAGTGAGAATTAATTAAAGTGGCAGGGTTATTATTATAGAATATGTAATGCTCCAAATGCGTTGTTAAAATATTGTAATGAGATGGTAGACACTGATTAACTGAGTAAACATATAAGACTAAGATGAGCGTTATTGATAATAATTTGAAAAGCATACATTGAATTTGAATAAAATTTTGCAACAATATAGTACAACATTAGTACTCCCAATTGTATAAAATTGATTGAAATTTATGCATTAAATTATACATAACCTCAAATATAATGACACCACCAATCAGTGTTAAACGTTAGTGAATCTAAAAACATTTATTTCTTTAAAACTAAACATTGGATTTTTGTGAAATTTGGCAACAATGCAGTTAAACATTATTACTACCAACTCTATAAAATTTAATTGAATTCATACGTTAAATATGACATAACCTACAATTTAGTGACTAGTCACCATTAAATGATGATGTCTTGAGTATGAATAATTGGTTATAGCTGCAAAACTTTACATTGGTTTTTGATGATATTTGGCAACACTGTAGTCAAACATTATTACTACCAACTGTCAAAAATAAAATAAAATTGATAAGATAATTTTGACATAACCTCTAGTTTAGTAACCTTCTACTTTTGAAAGTTGATAAGTTAGATATGAAAAAAGTATCATAACCTCAAAACTATACATTGGATTTTGATCAAATTTGGCAACAATGCAGCTAAACTTTAATACTACCAGCTCTACAAAATTTAATAAAATCGATACGGCAGTTTCTACATAACCTCTAATTTGGTAAGTCGCCATTTGTAGCTATTAAAATGTTGAGCGTTGAACAAAAATTTATAGTTTAATAACAGTACATTGGATTTTAATCAAATTTAACAAAAACTTAGTCAAACATCAGTACTAGCAACTGTATAAAATTCAATAAAATTAATACAGCAGTTTTTACATAACCTCTAATTTAATGACTTGTTACTTTTAACTATTAAAGTGTTAGTGTTAAACAAAAGTTTATAGTTTAAAAATTGTACATTGGATTTTAATCAAAATAAGCAATAGTGTAGTCAAACATCAGTACTAGCAACTTTATAAAATTCAATAAAACCGATACGATAGTTTTTACAAAACCTCTAATTTAGTGACCCGCCATCTCTAGCTATTAAAGTATTGAGTGTTAAACAAAAATTTATAGTTTAAAAACAAAACATTGGGTTTTAATAAAACTTAACAATAGTGTAGTAAAACATCAGTACTAGTAACTGTACAAAATTGAATATAATCGATACGGCAGTTTTTGCATAACCTCTAATTTAGTGACTTGCCATTTTTAGCTATTAAAGTGTTGAGTGTCAAGCAAAAATTCATAACTTAAAAACAATACATTGGATTTTAATCAAACTTAACAATAATGTAGTCAAACATCAGTACTAGTAAATGTACAAAATTGAATAAAATCAATACGGCAGTTTTTGCATAACCTCAAATTTAGTGATTTGACATTTTTACCTATTAAAGTGTTGAGTGTCAATCAAAAATTCATAACTTAAAAACAATACATTGGATTTTAATCAAACCTAACAACAATGTAGTCAAACATCAGTACTAGTAACTGTACAAAATTGAATAAAATCGATACGGCAGTTTTTGCAAAACCTCTAAGTTAGTGACCCGTCATCTTTAACTGCTAAAGTGTTGAGTGGTAAGCAAAATTTATAACTTAAAAACAATACATTGAATTTTTATCAAACTTATCAACAATGTAGTCAAACATCAGTACGAGCAACTGCATAAAATTCAATAAAATCGATACGGCAGTTTTGACATAACCTCTAATTTAGTGACCCGCCATCTCTAGCTAACAAAGTATTGAGTGTTAAACAAAAATTCATAGTTTAAAAACAAAACATTGGATTTTGATCAAACTTAACAATAATTTAGTCAAATATCAATACTAGCCACTGCAGAAAATTCAATCAAATCGATACGGCAGTTTTTACATAACCTCTAATTTAGTGACTTGCCATCTTTAACTGGTAAAGTATTGAGTTGTAACGAACAATTCATAACTTTAGAACAATTCATTAAATTTTCATCAAACTTAACAGCAATGTAGTCAAACATCATTACTAGCAACTGTATAAAATTCATTAAAGGCAATAAGGCCGTTTTTACATAATCTCGAATTAAGTAACTCGCCACCTTTAACTATTAAAGTGTTGAGTGGTAAGCAAAAATTTATAACTTAAGAACAAAACATTGGATTTCAATCAAACTTAACAATAATGTAATTAAATATTAGTACTACCAACTGCATAAAATTTAATAAAATCGATACAACAGTTTTTACATAACCTCTAATTTAGTGACCCGCCATCTCTAGCTACTAAAGTGTTTAGTGTTAAACAAAAATTCATAACTTAAAAACTATACATTGGATTTTAATCAAATTTAACAACAATATAGTCAGACAACAGTATTAGCAACTGCATAAAATTCAACAAAATCGATACGGCAGTTTTTACATAACCTCTAATTCAGTAACCCGCCCTTTTTAACTTTTAAACATATGCTGTAAACTGACAAAAAGAGACCAAATATTGTTACAATGTGTAAAAAACTGTCAAAATATATTGTAAACTGTCACCATTTTTTTGTATTATAACAAAGTATGCTTTAATCTAACAAAAATTATTTAAAAATTGTCATTATTTGATTCTAATATAATAAAAAATGCTCTAAAACAAACACAAATTGTAAACTGTCACAATTAGTAAAAAACCGTCAAATTATGTTGTTAACTGTCATTATTTTTTGGTAATCTGACGAAAATTGCTTAAAACTGTCAAACAGCATTTAAAAATGACCACTATGTATAAAAAATGTCACTATGTGTTTGTATTATGTTAAAATATGCTGTTAAGTTGACAAAAAACAATCAGAAACTGTCACAATTTGTAAAAACTGTCAAAATGTTGTTTACTGTCACTATAGAAAAAACTACAATTTAAACTTGGTACCCACCCGCCCACCCAAGCGTTAGTTATCAAGAGATTCATTGGTAAACAATTTTCTGATCGCTAAGTGACATTTGACATTTATTCGTTTGATTATAATAACTGCAAGAACACAAGAGGTGGGGAAAGTATAGAATTCCTTGATGACTAACTCTTGGGTGGGCGGGTGGGTTATAGTAGAAAAAATAAACCCGCCCACAATTTAAACTATAACAAAATGTGCTTTAAACTGACAAACAATCTTTAAAAACTGTCACTATTTGTTTGTAATGAATCAAAAAATGCTTGAAATTGACAAACACAAATCGTAAATCATCACAGTAAGTAAAAAAAAATGTTATAATATGTTACGTCTGGCTACTCTTTTTGTTTTCATCTAACCATCCACCACACCGAGCATTCTCGATATTTATAATAAATTGCACAGGTTTGGAGTGTAAGCGATTGACACGTTACAAAATTTATATAAGTTTATGGGAGTGGCGTTTCTAGGATTTTTGAGCTTCGCCGTAAGATAAATCAAATAAAGAAAGTCAATTAACAAAATCCGGTTTAGAACTAAATTCCGATTTGCACCAAAATTTTAATATAAACTAACAGAAAATGCAAAATTCTATTTATATAAAAGCAAAAAATGTCAAAAACACCTAATCCGGCCTTGAAATTTTCAACAATTGTCAAAAAAAGCAACAAAATCCGATCATAAACGATTAAAAAGTGTCAAAATGTTTATAAAATTAAAAAAAAAAGAAAAAACTTTAAAACGTCCAAATATTGTTAGAAAAAAACCAAAACCCGGCCACAAACTGTGAAAAATAGCAATATCTAGCCATAAAGTATAAAAATATTGCCAAAAAACACCAAAATTTGGCAAGAACTGTTAAAAAATACAATAGTCTATTTATTTAAAGTCAAAAATAGTAAAATCCAATTATAAATATTAAAATATTTCAAAAAAGAACAAAAACTTGGCCAAAAACTGTTAAAAACTGCAAAATAATTTCATAAAATAGTCAAATCCGGTCCATAAAATGTTGAAAATTAACAAACAAAATCACAAAACCCCAAACTTAACAAAATCCGGCCATAAAATATAAAAATATTGTTGAAAATAGCAAAATTTGGTCATAAACTGTTAAAAAGTGCAAAATTCTATTTATAAAAAGTCAAAAATAGCAAACTTTGTTTACAAAATTGTATATATTGTCAGATAAGACAAAAAATCCGTCCATAAACTGTGGAAAGTACAAAATTCTATTCAGAAAATGTCAAAAATAGCAAAATCTGTCCATAAAAAATAAAAATATTGCATAAATCAAAATTTAAAAACAAAATCATAAACCCCCAAAATTCGGCCAGAAAATATAAATTTTTGATCAAAAATAGCAATATCTGGGCATAAAGTGTAAAAATATTGCCAAAAACACCAAAAGTTTGGTCATAAACTGTTGAAAAATGCAAAATTCTATTTAAAAAAAGTCAAAAATAATAAAATACAATTACAAAAAATTAAAATAGTTCAAAAAAATACAAAAATCCAGCCAAAAAGGGTTAAAAACTGCAAAAATCAATTCATAAAAAGTCAAAAATAGTAAAATCCGGTCTTTAAAATGTTGGAAATTAAAAAACATAATCATAAATTTTCAAACTTAGCAAAATCCAGCCATAAAATATAAAAATATTGTTAAAAATAGCAAAATTTGGTCATAAACTGTTAAAAAGTGCAAAATTCTATTTATAAAAAGTCAAAAATAGCAAACTTCGTTTACAAAATTTTACAATATTGTCATAAAAAAATTAAATCAGGCCATAAACTGTAAAAAAGTGCCTAATTCTATTCATGGAATATCAAAAACAGCAAAATCTGTCCATAAAGTATAAAAATATTGCCAAAAACACCAAAATTTGGTCAAAACAGTTAAAAACTGCAAAAATCAATATATAATATGTCAGAAATAGTAAAATCCGGTTCTTAAAATGTTAAACGTTAAAAACAAAATCATAAACTCCCAAACTTAGCAAAATCTGGCAAAAAAGTGCAAAATTTTATTTATACAAAGTCAAAAATAGCAAAAATCGAATACAACATTTTCAGAAAAAACCAAAATCCGTCATAAACTGTGAAAAAGTGCAAAATTGTATTCATGGAATTTCAAAAATAGCAAAACCCGGCCATAAAATATAAAAATATTGTTAAAAATACCAAAATTTGGTCATAAACTGTTAAAAAGTGCAAAATTCTATTTATAAAAAGTCAAAAATAGCAAACTTTGGTTACAAAATTTTAAAAAATTGTCAGAAAAAAACAAAATCCGCAAAATTCTATTCATGGAATGTCAAAAATAGCAAAATCTGGCCATGAAATATTAAAATATTGCAAAAAAACACCAAAATTTGGTCAAAAGCAGTTAATAACTGCCAAATCCAATTAAAAAAATGTCAAAAATAGTCAAATCCGGTCCATAAAATGTTAACAAAATCATAAATTTCCAAACTTAGCAAAATTCTGCCAGAAAATATAAAAATATTGTCCAAAATCTGGCCATGAAGTGTAAAAACATTGCCAATAAACACCAAAATTTGGTCAAAAACTGTTAAAAAATGCAAAATTCTATTTATTAAATGTCAAAAATAGTAAAATCCAATTACAAAATAATAGAATATTTCAAAAAATAACAAAAATACGACAAAAAACAGTTGAAATCTAAAAAAATCAATTCATAAAACGTCAAAAATAATCCTTTAAATGTTGAAAATTAAAAAACAAAATCATAAAACCCCAACCTTAGCAAAATCCGGTCATCAAATATAAAAATATTGTTATAAATAGCAAAATTTGGTCATAAACTGTTAAAAAGTGCCAAATTCTATTTATAAAAAGTCAAAAATACCAAAATTCGGTTTCAAAATGTCAGAAAAAACCAAAAACCGTCCATAAACTGTAAAAAAGTGCATGTGGAATGTCAAAAATAGCAAAATCTGTCCATAAAGTATAAAAATATTGTTAGAAAACATCAAAATTTTGTCTTAATTATACTATAACAACCTTTGGCGTTTGTCGCTAATTTCTTTTAACCGTTGTTAGCAGTTTTTTTATTTGACCGAATTGTTACCTGTAAAGAGTAAACTGTTTACTCTTCTTGTGCTTCTTTGATTTGCATTGAGCGGTAAGCGTTCAGTCGTTCTCCTTTAGACTTAATCTGGTACAAGTGGTTTTTCGTATTACCGCGTTACTGTTTGAGGTTAGTCTTTTGTGCAAATTGTAAAAATTTTATAAAAGCTTTTATAAACGTCATAAATGTTATGAAAAGTGATAATTAACAATTGGGTAGGTGAGTGGACTATTCCATTCTAAAGTATTGACCCCTTACCATGCTCTGGAGTGACCCATCCATCCGCACAAGTGTTCGTCATCAAAGAAATGAATGTTTGTCTTTTATGCAGATCTAGAAGTCATTTTGTCACAAGAGAAGGTCGTGATCTAACTTCTTGATAACTAACATTTGGGTGGGTGGGTGTGCCACTCTATTTCAAAGTATTGGCTCCTTAGCATGGATTGGAGTAACCCACCCACCCGCCGAAATGTTCGTCATCAAAAAACTGAATGTTTGGTTTGTATGCGGACATTAGAAGTCAATTTGTCAGAAGATAAAGTCGTTATCCAATCTCTTGATAACTAACACTTGGGTGGGTGGGCTACTCCATTCTAAAGTATTGGCCTTTTACCATGCTTTGGAGTGATCCACCCACCCACCCAAGTGTTCGACATCAAGGAATTGAATGTTTGTCTTTAATGCAGACATTAGAAGTCATTTTGTCACAAGAGAAGATAGTGATCCAATCTCTTGATAACTAACACTTGGGTGGGTGGGTGGGTAACTCTATTCCAAAGTATTGGCCCCTTACCATGCTTTGAAGTCATTTTATCACAAGGGAAAGTCGTGATCCAACCAAGGAATTGAATGTTTGTTTTCTATGCGGAAGTTAAAAGTCATTTTGTCACAAAAGAAAATCGTGATCTAACCTCTTGATAACACTTTAGTGGGTAGGTGCGCCACTCTATTCCAAAATATTGGCTCCTTATCATGCTTTGAAGTGACCCACCCACCCGCTCAAGTGTTTGTCATCAAGAAATTGAATGTTTGTCTTCTATGAGGACATAAAAAATCATTTTGTTAATAGAGAAAGTCGTGATCCAATCTCTTGATAACTCACACTTGAGTGGGTGAGTGGGATTTTCCAATCCAAACTACTAACTTGTTATCGTAGTATGGAGTAAACCACCCACCCACTCAAGTGTTTGTTATTAAAGAAATTCAATGTTAGACCACTCTACAAACGTTAAAAGCCATTCTGTCACAAGAGAAGGTTGTGATCCAACCTCTTGATAACTAACAATTGGGTGGGCGGGTGGACTATGCCATTCCAAAGTATTGGCCTCTTACCATTCTCTGGAGTGACCCACCCACCCTCCCAAGTGTTCGTCATCAAGGAAATGAATGTTAGTCTTCTATGATGTAGTTAAGTCATTTTATCTTAAGAGAAAGTCGTGATCCAACCTACTCCATTCCAAAGTATTGGCCCATTGCTATTCTCTGGAGTGACCCACCCACCCGCCCAAGTGTTTGTCATCAAAGAATTGAATGTTTGTCTTCTATGCGGATCTAGAAGTTATTTTGTCACAAGAGAAGGTCGTGATCTAACCTCTTGATAACTAACAATTGAGTGAGTGGGTGGGCCACTCTATTCCAAAATATTAGGCCCTTACCATGCTTTGAAGTATCACACCCACCCGCCCAAAAGTTAGTCATTAAGGAATTGAATGTTTGTCTTCCATGCGGACGTTAGAAGTCATTTTGTCACAAGAGAAATTCCTGATCCAAATCTGGTTATAAAGTATAAAAATATTGCCAAAAAAACATCAGAAATTGGTCAAAAACGGTTAAAAAATGCAAACATTTATTTAATAAAAGTCAAAACTTGTAAAATCCAATTATAAATATTTTAATAAGAACAAAAATCTGGCAAAAAACAGTTGAAAACTGCAAAAATCAATTCATTAAGTGTCAAAAATAGTAAAATCCGTTTCTTAAAAAGTTGAAAATTAAAAATAAAAGATATTGTTAGAAATAAAAGTTAAAAATAGCAAACTTCGGTTACAAAATTTTAAAATATTGTCATAAAAAACTAAAAATTCGTCCATGAACTGTGAAAAAGTGCAAAATTTTATTCATGGAATGTCAAAAATAGCTAAATTTGGTCATGAAGTATAAAACGATTGCCAAAAAACACCAAAATTTGGACAAAAACTGTAAAAAATGCAAAATTCTATATATTAATAGTCAAAAATAGTAAAATCCAATTATAAATATTTGAAAACAAACAAAATCTAACAAAAAACAGTTGAAACTGTAAAAATCAATTTGTAAAATGTCAAAAATAGTCAAATCCGGTCCTTAAAATAATGAATATTAAAAAACAAAATCATAAAACCACAAACTTAGCAAAATCCGGCCATAAAATATAAATATATTGTTGGAGATAGCAAAATTTGGTATTTTAGCTGTTAAAAAGTGCAAAATTCTATTCATGAAATGTAAAAAATAACAAAATCTGGCCACGAAGTATAAAAATATTGCTAAAAAACAAAAATTTTGTCAAAAACTGTTAAAAATGCAAATTTATATTTATTAAAAGTCCAAAATAGTAAAATTTAATTATAAATATTTTAAAAACGATCAAAAATTCGACCAAAAACGGTTTAAATCTGCAAAAATCAGTTCATAATATGTCAACAATAGTCAAATCCGTTCCTTAAAATGTTAAAAATTAAAAAACAAAATTATTAAATCCCAATATCCAAAAATAAAATATTGTTAGATACAGCAAAAATTGGTCATAAACTGTTAAAAAGTGCAAAATTCTATTTATAAAAAGTCAAAAATGGCAAACCTTAGTAAAAAAAAAAAACCAAAATTTGTCCATGGACTGTGAAAAAGTACAAAATTCTATACATGAAATGTCAAAAATAGTTAAATTTAGCCATGAAGTATAAAACGATTGCCAAAAAACACCAAAATTTGATCCAAAACTGTAAAAAATGCAAAATTCTATATATTAATAGTCAAAAATAGTAAAATCCAATTATAAATATTTAAAAACGAACAAAAATCTAACCAAAAACAGTTGAAAACTGTAAAAATCAATTTATAAAATGTCAAAAATAGTCAAATCCGGTCCTTAAAATAATGAAAATTAAAAAATAAAATAATAAAATCCCAAACTTAGATAAACCTGGCCAGAAAATATAAAGATATTGTTAGAAACAGCAAAATTTGGTCATAAATTGTTAAAAAGTGCAAAATTCTTTTTGTGGAATGTCAAAAATAGCAAAACCTAGACATAAAGTATAAAAATATTGTCACAAACACCAAAATTTGGCCAAAAACTGTTAAAAAATGTTACTATTTATTAAAAATAAAAAATAGTAAAATCCAATTATAAATATTTGAAAAAGAACAAAAATCAGACCAAAAACAGTTGAAACTGTAAAAATCAATTTATTAAATGTCAAAAATAGTTAAATTATTTACTAAGTAGCAAAATCTGGCCATAAATTATAAAAATATTGCAAAAATCACCAAAATTTGGTCAAAAATAGTTGGAAACTGCAAAAATCAATTCATAATATGTCAAAAATAGTCAAATCGGTCCTTAAAATGTTAATAATTAAAAAACAAAATCATAAACGCCCAAACTTAGCAAAATCCGGCCAGAAAATATAAAAATATTGTCAAAAATAGCATAATCTGGCCATAAAGTGTTAAAAGGTGCAAAATTCTATTTATAAAAAGTCAAAAATAGCAAACTTTGGTTAGAAAATTGTCAGATAAAGCAAAATCCTACCCATAAACTGTAAAAAAGTGCTACATTTTATTCATGGATTGTCAAAAATAGCAAAATCTGTCCATAAAGTATAAAAATATTGCAAGAAAACACATGCTCTATGAGTGTCCTCACCTACTCGCCCAGGTGTTTGGAAACACAAACGCTACAAATATTATAAATTTTACAAATGGTATAAATGCCATAAACGTTCAACATAAATGCTATATAAAGCGTTAATATAGTAAACGTTAAAATTAAATAAATAATCAAACAAACGACTGTGCAATTTAGTACTAAATGTCTTTTGCTATCATGCGATATCGTTGTCATACAACGTCACAAATGTTATAATTTTGCAAAAATCATAAATGTCTTTAAATGTCAAAGATGCCACAAACGTCACCATTGTTATAAAAACTAGGAATATCACAAACGTCACAAATGTAAAAAACGTTAAAATTATTTTCCATAAACGTTATAATTTGACAAGTGTCATAAAAGTTATAAACGTTAAAAAAGTCAAAAATATCAAAATGCCATATGGATCATAAACGTAATAATCTTTGAAGTATTTTCAAATAACATAAATGTCATAAATAAAACGTTATGAGCGTTACAAACCCGACGTATCCCGTCAGAAACGTAACAAATATTACAAACGTCACAAACGTAATAAATAATCAACTTTTTATGTCATAATTGTCGCAAATATCAAAGGTTATAGGCGTCACAAGTGTTTACTGACGTGGAATATCACATAAACGTCACAAATGTTATAACTTGATAAATATCATAAATGTCATAAGCGTTATAAATACACAAACAGCACAAATGTTACAAATTCGACATAATTCACAAACGTAGAAACGTTCAAATGGCTTCAAATGTAATAAACGTTACAAATGTCAAAACGTTATAAACGTCACACGCTTAAAAAAGCGTGATAAACGTTACAAATGCTATAAATGTTACTAATGTTATGAATGCTATTAATGTTATGAATGCCATTAATGTTACAAACGTCACTAATGTTACAAATGCCGTGTCAAAAATGTCAAATGTTAAAAGATTATAGAATGCTAATAATAAACGTCACAAATGTTTTAATTTTACAACTGTCATAGATGTCAAAAATGTCATAAACGTTAAAATGACTTGAAATGTACTAAATGTCGCAATATCAAAAAAATATGAAAACGTTATAAATGTCACACGTATCAAAAACGTGGGATACTTCACAAACGTCACCAATGTTATCACGTCAAACGTCATAAACGTCACAAATCTTATAATTGTTTTCAAATGCAATAATTGTGTTTTCACATAATATCACATAAATTACAAGTGTTTTCAAATGACATTATGTCACAAAGTCAAAATATTAATAAACGTTACACTCATCATAAACGTGAAAGAATCTATAAACGATAGAAATGTTAATACTTTACAACTTCACAAATGTCATAAACGTCATAGAGGTCACAAATCTTAACTGTCTATAATTATCACAAATGTTGTAAACGTCAAAAATGTCATAAAAGTCACAAACGATACAAATGCCATATAGATGATAAAAGTTACATGATGTCACAAATATCAAAAAAAATTATAAAGGTCACATACTTCACAAACGTAACAAATGTTAATAATGTCATAAATGTCACAAATCCTTTAAATGACTTCAAATGTCTTAATTGTCTTGAAATATTATGAATGTTACAAATGACATAATCACAAACGTAATAAACGTTTTTTTCTTTGCCAATCAGTTTTATAAATTAAATAATAAAGTTATATATAAAAAATTTAACAATATAAAATATATTTAATAGCCAATCAATAAATTTGTTATGTATATTTTTTGATAAATCATTTGACGCCGGGAAAATAGCATTAAAAAATTTACAACAAACAGTACAAAAAATAAACACAATACACTTTTGATTTATATGCTTGTTTTTTTATATAAATTTCACACAAATAAATCACTTCGGGGCGAGCTACAAAAAATATATGAACAAAATTGTTTTCACAAACATCATCAATACAATTTCAATTGCCATTCACTTCGGCACTGTTTACATTTGTAATTTAATTAATATTACATTTCCCATTAAAAAAATATATAAGAATTTTTACTATACCATCGTTAAAAAGAACCTGCATATTTTATTTGTAAACATTAACCGCTTTTTTATTATTGCATTAATTTTTAGTTTCGTAAAAATGTTTAAAAATGTGCATTCATAAAAGAATCAGCGTTAATGGATTTAGTTATTAAAAGTGTTATTTTTAAGAGCAATTTTATTACAGTTAAATTTAATTGAAACAATTGTTACTATTATATAAAAGCAATCATTATTTTATTGGCAAACTTTATATCCAAAATCCCCAATTATGTCTGAGATATGTCAAAATAAAATTTGAAATTTAACAGGGGTCAGTTGGTAGTGTCAGACGCATGTCCATGATTTTCTATAGGGGTTGTTGAGGTGAATAGGGGACTATAGCAGCGCTATTTTTTAATCTTTTTTATCCTTTATCATTTTATGGAAATGGAATGGTTTAGGGGACTAAACGATATTAAATTGTATCAACATTGCGTTAGTGTGGTGACTGCTTGCATTATATCTGACAATAAAATACTACATATAATAATAGTATTGCGATTACATGATTAGATATTGGATAGCATTACTATAATCTTTTTAATATTCTATAAATTTATGTTATAATTATGAAATAATTACCTTTTCTTAAAAGAGTA
Organism: Tachinus rufipes; assembly: GCA_963932245.1. Lineage (NCBI taxonomy): Eukaryota > Metazoa > Arthropoda > Insecta > Coleoptera > Staphylinidae > Tachinus > Tachinus rufipes. Next base: position 114,289,342 of record OZ010744.1, on the reverse strand, counting down.
TGATAATCAAAGTAAGATCACATGTTATAGTTTAGAATTATCAAGAAATAATTTATTATGATTTATTAAAAATCTAGCTAAACTTCTGGATAATGCAAGCTATCAGTGATAGTTATAACAAACAAAGCAAATTGAAGAATGTAGCACATTCATTCATCATAATTCGAGCAAAAAACTTGTTAAAGATTTATAATAAATTGCACAAGGAAACTATTTATTGCATAAAATTAGCATAAAATTCAAATTCACCCAAATTTTGTTATAAATCGCTCAAACTAATCTCACAAAATTTCTTATAAATTGCAGTTAAAACTTGTTTGTTACACAAAAATCATCTAAACTTTCCCAAAAAAAAATTTAAATAAACATTTTGTTACGCCCAGTTATACAATTTAATTGTTTTAATATAACGCAACGCATGTTGAACCACCCAACTGCCACACCGTGGTTGAACGTTGTACACTAATTAATGCACACTAATTTAGCAATCATCATAGAAAGAACTGTAATTAGACTAAATTTAAAAATTAGTATAAAATCAAAATAAATATAGATTATTTTTCAAAAAATTAACTGTAATTAAATATTTAAAATCAATATACAAACTAATAATAATAATCAAATGAAATTGTGAATGGAATTAACTCATTTCGCCTTCACAGTTCTTTTTTAACACACAACATACATTCACATTTGTCAAACAGATGCCAAGACTCAATCATTTAAAACCAATAAAACATTGTCTTAAGTAGCAGCTTGTATATTTATTTATGTACACGCGTCTTGACAACTTTAAAACCTCCAAAATGTAATAAATTAAAAGTAGCTAAATTTATATTTTTATAATGTTGTTATCGATTTGTGTTTAATTTGTAGAAACCAATGTTTGCAATAAAACGAAATAAAAATACCGTAATTGTCAATTAGGTTTTAATTGTGTAATAATTTATGAGCAGCCTTGGAAGTATTTATAGCTTGTAATAAAATGGTATAATTGTATGTATTTAGATGAATTATAGGAAGTAATTTGCGCGTATATGTGTTTATATTCACTTATTATTTACATTAAATGCATTGTTGTAAGTCTTAATTAAGTTTGAATAAGTTATGTGAAATAATATGGTATGAATTGAATTGGAACATATGGTGGCGGTCAACTGTAAAGAGGTTATTGATTAATTAGTGAAATGAATTGGCTTAAATAAAGGCTTAGATATTTATCAAAAAATATAAATATAAAAATGCGACATCATAGAAAAAATCACAAATGTAGACCCCTGCAGTTTTAACCAATAATCCAGCCGGGTGGCCTAGATGGAACTAATGTACCTTCACAAATCTCAACGGGGATGTGGAAATATTTTCAGCACTGCTACCCATCATTCGTATACAAATTATATTATATTGAAGACTTTACCCAAAAACTCAATTTAATCAACATATTTCCAATATATATATATATATATATATATATATATATATAACATCTTTATTCAAAAGAGAACAGTACAGAAAATGAAATAAAATATACATGTAGTCTAGATAAATAAACATTCTGTTTTGAAATGGCCATCGACCTTAGTCTTTCAGCCTAAGTTGAGTTACAAAAATAAGAATAATTTTATAACAAAAAAAAAAAAAGATGATGTTGTATGGAGATGAGTGAAGGTCAGTCTAAGATGTCGTTTGTCAAGTTCATAATATTTTAAAACAGTGAACCGCTGGTGTTTTAAATGTCGATACAACTGCTAGGTTTTTGGGTATTATTAAATTAGCTAGTATTTTGTGGTTGTTGGCATTATTGGCAAATTTTGTTTGAAGCTTTTTTAAGGGTTCGTTAAGCGGGACTATCTTGGTTTTAGCATATAACAGTTCATTAGAGGGATTATGTAAGGAGTTATTAGAGTGACGGATTTTGGTGATAGACCGTAAGCATGTTATTTCTTCGACATACAAGTTATTAAGAGTAGGTTTGGTAGAATTTAAAAATAAAATGGAAGCATAATCAAGTAGAGGACGACAGATAGATTTATAAATATGAGTTGCGCATGCGGTACTAATGCCGGCATTTTTATATGTCAGCGAACGGAAATGTTTTGCTCTATTGACTATTTTGAATTTAAGAGATCGGGTATAGGAATTCAATTTAAGTTTGGAGTCAAAGGATACTCCCAAGTACTTGTATACTTGTGATGGGGTGATTAATTGCTGATTCATAAAAATGCAAGGGGAGTTCATTTTTAATTTGTGATAAGAAATAAGAAGTTGGGTTTTTTGAGGGTTTGCTAGTAGGCGCCATTTATTGAACCATGTGTCTGTTTTGTCTAATAGTGATTGCAGCTGGTCTATGGAGGATTTTAATGACTTGGCATGTGATATAAGTGTGGTATCATCTGCATATTGCAGAATGTACACATTTAAATTGCAGTAATTTGGGTTAAAGTGATAGATGTTGTAGCAGAATAAATTATATAGGAGGGGTGAGAGTGGAGATCCTTGTGGGACACCTTGATGAGGAGTAAATAAATGGGAATATGACAAACGGATACGAACTTAAAAAGTTCGGTTATTTAAAAACTGGTTTACTAATTTTAACAAATACAAAGGCAGATTTAAGTTAGACAATTTAAAAAGAAGACTAGCGTGCCAGACGGAATCAAAAGCTTTGTTTATATCACTAAAGAGGACGCTTGATTGCTTGCCCATATTTTCTATTAAATGAGAGTTTGTAAAAGCATTAATTTTCTCTCAATTTTAATAATAACAAATCTATGCACGTCTTCTAAATTCAAAATTTTTAATCCCCAACTCAAAACGCTTAATACATTACTCAGAAACTTTGTTTGACCAACAAATTTTCTATACAATAAAAATAATCGCTAATTTGAAAATGTATTAAATTTGTCTCAACTTCACTATTGCAAATTTTATACAGAATCAAGTTTTTAGAATCCAAATTTTTAATCCTCAACTCAAAATTCTTAATACTTTACCAAAAAACTCAAATTAACCAACAGATTTAGTATAAAACTAAGTAATCACTAATTTAAAAATTCAATAAATTTGTTTTAACTTTACTAATGCAAATTTTATATAGAATTAAATCTTTTGAATCCAAATTTTTAATATCCAACTCAAAATGCATGATACTTTACTCAAAAACTCAATTTAAACAACAAATTTTGATTAAAACTTAAGTAATCACTAATTTAAAAATCCAATAATTTTTTTTCATTTTCCTTAAGGAAAATTCTATATGAAATTAACTTTTTCAAGTCCAAATTTTCAATCCACAACTCAAAATTCCTAAAACTTAAACAAAAAATTCAATTTAACCAACAAATTTCTTATAAAACTTAAGAAATCACTAATTTAAAAATCCATAAAATATTTCTCAATTTTATTAATGCGAATTCTACATAGAATTAAGTCTTTTAAATCTAAATTTTTAATTCCCAACTTAAAATTCTTTCTAATTTACTTAAAAACTCAATTTAACCAAGAAATTTTGTATAAAACTCATGTAATCAATAATTTAAAAACTCAATAAATTTGCCTCAACCTTACTAATTAAAATTCTATATAGAATTCAGTTTTTGAAATCAAAACTTTCAATCTCCGACTCAAAATTCCTACTACTTTACTCAAAAACTCAAATTAATAAACAAATTTCGTTTAAAACTTAATCACCAAAAAGTAATCACCAATTTAAAAATTCAATAAATTTTTCTCACCTCGACTAATCAAAATTTTATATAGAATCAAGTCTTTTAAACCATAATTTTTAATCCCCAACTCAAAATTCTTACTATTTTACTCAAAAACTCAACATAACCAATAAATTTCGTATAAAACTTAAGTAATCTCTAATTTAAAAATACAATAAATATTTCTCAACTTTACTGATACAATTTTAATATAGAATCAAGTCTTTTGAATCCAAATTTTTAATTCCTAACTCAATATTTTGACACTTTACCCAAAATCTCAATTTAACCAACAAATTTTGTATAAAACTTAAGAAATCACTAATTTAAAAATCCAATAAATTTTTCTCAACTTTAATAATGCAAATTCTACATAGACTCAAATCTTTTAAATCCAAACTCTCAATTTCCCACTCAAACTTCCTACTAATTTACTCAAAAACTCAATTTAACCAAGAAATTTTGTATAAAACTTAAGTAATCAATAATTTAAAAATTTAATAAACTTGTATCAACTTTACTCACTAAAATTTTATATACAATTGAGTCTTTTGAATTCAAATTTTCAATTTCCAACTTAAAATTCTTGATACTTTACCTAAAATCTCAATTTAACCAAAAAATTTTGTACAAAACTTAAGTAATCACTAATTTACAAATCCAATACGATTTTTTCAACTTCACTAATGGAAATTGCATATAGAATCAACTCTTCTAAATCTAAAATTTTAATCCCCAACTCAAAATTCTTAAAACTTTACCCAAAAACTCAATTAAATCAACAGATTTCGTATAAAACTTAAGTAATCACTAATTTAAAAATACAATAAATTTTTTTCAACTTTAATAATGCAAATTCTATATAGAATTAAATCTTTTAAATAAAATTTTTCAATCCCAAACTCAAGATTTCTGATAGGTTACCTAGAAACTCAATTTAACCCACAAATTTCGTATGAAACTTAAGTAATCACTAATTTAAAAATTCAATAAATTTGTCTCAGCTTTACAAATTAAAATTCTATATAGAATTAAGTTTCTTGAATCTAAACCTTCAATCCCCAACTCATAATTCCTACTACTTTATTTAAAAACTCAATTTAAACAACAAATTTTGATTAAAACTTGAGTAATCACTGATTTAAAAATCCAATGCATTTTTTTAATTTTCCTCAACGTAAATTCTATATAGAATTAACTCTTCCAAATCTAAATTTTTAATCCTCAACTCAAAATTCTTAAAACTTTAGCCAAAAACTCAATTTAACTAACTAACAAATTTTGTATAAAACTTAAGTAATCACTAACTAAAAAAACCAATAAATTTTTTCCATCTTTATTAACAAAGATGAATGAGAATGAGGTCTTTTAAACTCAAATTTTTAATCCCTAACTCAAAATTCTTACTACTTTACTCAAAAACTTAAATTAACCAACAAATTTTGTATAAAACTTGAGTAATCACTAATTTAAAATTCTTATAAAATTGTCTCAACTTTACAAATCAAAGTTCTACATAGAATTAAGTTTTTGAATCCAAATTTTTAATCCTTAAATCAAAACTATTTTACTCAAAAACTCTATTTAATCAACAAATTTTGAATAAAAATGTAGTAATTTAAAAATCAAATAAATTTTTCTCAACTTCACTGTTGCAAATTTTATATAGAATTGAGTCTTTTTATCTTAAATTTTTAATTTACAATCCAAAACTCATACTGCTTTACTCAAAAACTTAATTTAACTAACAAATTTTGTATAAAACTTTAGTAATCACTAATTTAAAAATCCAATAAATTTTTCTCAACTTTGTTAATACAAATTCTACATGATACTAAGTCTTTCAAATTCTAATTTTCAATATTCAACTCAAAATTCCTACTACTTTACTCAAAAACTTAAATTAACCAACAAATTTTGTATAAAACTCAAGTAATCACTAATTTATAAACCCAATAATTTTGTCTTAACTATATAATATATATATATATATATATATATATATATAATATAGAATTAAGTCTTTTGAATTCAAATTTTCAATGCCAAACTTAAAATTCCTACTACTTTACTCAAAAACTCAATTTAACCAACAGATTTTATATAAAACTTAAGTAATCACAAATTTAAAAATCCAATAAGTTTTTTGTAACTTTACTAATGCAGATTTTATACAGAACTAACACTTTTGATATCAAATTTTTAAGTTCCAACTCAAAATTCTTACTACTTTATTCAAAAACTCAATTTAAACAACACAATTTGATTAAAACTTGAGTAATCACTAATTTAAAAGTCCAATAAATTTGTCTCAACCTTACTAATTAAAATTCTATATAGAATTAAGTTTTTGAAATCAAAATTTTTAATCTCCGACTCAAAATTCTCACTACTTTACTCAAAAACTCAAATTAATTAACAAATTTCGTATAAAACTTAAGTAATCACCAATTTAAAAATCCAATAAATTTTTCTCATCTCTACTAATAAAGATTTCATATAGAATCAAGTCTTTTAAAGTAAATTTTTTTATCCCAAACTCAAAAATCTTACTATTTTACTCAAAAAATTAACATAACCAACAAATTTCGTATAAAACTTGAATAATCACTAATTTTAAAATCTAATAAAATTGTCTCAACTTTACAAATTAAAATTCTACATAAAATTAAGTTTTTTTGAACCCAAATTTTTAATTCCTAACTCAAAATTCCTACTACTTTTCTCAAAAACTCAATTTAACCTCAAATGTTGTATAAAACTTTAGTAATCACTAATTTAAAAGTCTAATAAATATGTCTCAACCTCACTAATTCAAAATATATATATATAGAATCAACTATTTTGAATCTAAATTTTTAACTCCCAACTCAAAATTCCTACTACTTTACTCAAAAACTTAAATTAACCAACGAGTTTCGTATAAAACTTAAATAATCACTAATTTAAAAATGCAATAAATTTTTCTCAACTTTACTAATTAAAATTCTATATCGAATTAAGTTTTTTGAATCTAAATTTTTAATCTTAAACTAAAAATTCCTACTACTTTACTCAAAAACTCAATTTAACCAACAAATTTTGTATAAAACTTAAGTAATCACTAGTTTAAAAAATAAATACATTTTTTTTAACTTCATTAATGCAAATTCTATATAGAATCAACTCTTTTCATTCTTAATTTTTAATCCCTAACTCAAAATACTTACTACTTTACTCAAAAACTCAATTTAATCAACAAATTTCGTATAAAATTTCAGAAATCACTAATTAAAAAATTCAATAAATTTTTATTAACTTTACTAATGCAGATTCTATATAGAATTAATTTTCTAAATCCTAATCTTTAATCCCCAACTCAAAACTTCTAATACTTTACCTAGAATCTCAAATTAACCAACAAATTTCGTATAAAACTTAAGTAATCACTAATTTAAAAATTCCTTTATTTTTTTAAACTTACTTATTAAAATTCAATATAGAATTAAGTTTTTTGAATCAAAATTTTTAATCCCCAACTCAAAACTCCTACTAATTTACCCAAAAACTCAATTTAATCAACAAATTTCGTATAAAACTTAAGTAATTACTGATTTAAAAATCTAATAAATTTTTCTGATTTTCATAAATTAAAATTCTATATAGAATTAAGTTTTTTGCATCTAAAATTTTATTCCCCGACTCAAAATTAATACTACTTTATTCAAAAACTCAATATAACCAACAAATTTCGTATAAAACATAAGTAATCACTAATTTAAAAATCCAATAAATTTTTCTCAACTTTATTTATGCAAATTCTATATAGAATCAAGTCTTCTAAATCCAAATTTTCAATTTCCAACTCAAAATCTCTGATACTTTACTCAGAAAATAAATTTAACCAACAAATTTTGTATAAAACTTAAGAAATCACTAATTTAAAAATCCAATAAATTTTTCTCAATTTTAATAATGCAAATTCTACAGAGAATCAGGTTTTTTAAATCCAAACTTTTAATTCCCAACTCAAAATTCTTACTAATTTACTCAAAAACTCAAGTTAACCAAAAAATTTTGTATAAAACTTAGATAATCACTAATTTAAAAATCCAATAAATATTTTTTAACTTCACTAATGCAATTTACATATAAAATCAACTCTTCTAAATCCAAATTTTTAATCTCCAACTCAAAATTCTTAAAACTTTAGCCAAAAACTCAATTTAACTAACAAATTTTGTATAAAACTTATGTAATCACTAATTAAAAAATTTAATAAATTTTTCTCAACTTTACTGATGCAAATTCTATATAGAACTAAGTCTTTTGTATCCAAATTTTTAATCCGAAACTCAAAATTATTGATACTTTACCCAAAAACTCGATTTAACCAACAAATTTAGTATAAAACTTTAGTAATCACTAATTTTAAAATCCAATAAATTTAAATTAACTTTACTAATGCAACTTTTATATAGAATCAATTGTTTTAAATCAAATTTTTTAATTCTCAACTGAAAATTTCTTCTATACTCAAAAACTCAATTTAGCCAACAAATTTAGTATAAAACTTAAGTAATCACTAATTTAAAAACCTAAGAAATTTTTCTCAACTTTACTAATGCAAAATATGTATAAAATCAATTCTTTTAAATCAAAATTTTTAATCCTTGACTCAAAATTTCTACTACTTCACCCAAAAACTCAACTTAAACAACAAATTTCAATTAAAACTTGATTAATCACTATCTTAAAAATCCAATTCATTTTTGTCAATTTTACTAATGTAAATTTTATATAGAATCAAGTCTTTTAAATCCAAATTTTTAATCCCCAACTCAAAATCTCTGATACTTCGTCCAGAAAATCAATTTAACCAACAAATTTTGTATAAAACTTAAGTAATCACTAATTTAAAAATTCAATAAATTTTTCTCAACTTCACTAATGCAAATTCTATACCAAATCAATTTTCCCAAACTGAAATTTTTAATCCCCAACTCAAATTTTAACACCGGCAGCATTAAAACCGCGTAATTAGATGTCGAATTAGTAATTCAAATCCTTATCTTAATCTCTATTTAAAGTAGAACATTTGGAACGTATTTTTATGTCTCAACCTAATCTGAGAAAAAATCAAAATTTAAAATAAACCGATTAATATAACCCTGTATAAAATATATGCCAATGTTCATTGAAACAAGAAAAAGGCTAGACACACAATCATAAAAGCTATTTGTAAGGTACATAAAGTACAGAACATAAAACTTATTATATTTACAAGTTATAACTGATAAAATATATCATAAACCTGACGTGTTAAATTATAATTTCTATTTGAAGGCAAACACATAAATCAACAACTATTAAACTCAACCCTTATGTTAAATTTTGAACCTAATTATTAATATATTTTTGCATCTCCCACTGGTAGTTGCATTGCATGCCACTGATATAATTGCGTGGAAGAATGGGAAGGAAAAACATTTTGTGTTTGGGTATAAAACTTTAACGGTTCGCTCGTTACATTACACGTTTTTCTTGAGCGCATCTAGAAAAAGTGTCCGTTTCCCCGATTGCATGCTCTATGCAATTGCATAAAATCAAAGCGTAAATGAATTCTCTCTCCCTTCTGTTGCACTTGGGAGAATTAGAACAGCTGCTATTTTTATTGTATGCGCCAAGTTTTTCCACTGGACGTGACTACATGCTTTCCTTCCTTCCTTCCTTTTAATATCAAATATCATAATACAATATTCAAGGTTGCAAACATATCCTAAGTTAAAGCAGCCGATTATTGCAGAGTGCTTCAGTATAACAATGAGCAGTTTCGCACGGAACACAACTTCCATTCTTCGAACAGACTCTAACAGTCACAGGCAGCACTCCCACGACCATCCACAACACACTATGTGGATGTGTATATGTGTACATCGGCGCTGCACTTCATCTTTCATCTTTTCATCTGCACGCATTTGCAAATTGTTTTCCGCGCGCCTCGGATGTCACACACATGCAAACAGGGACAGGAATAATTTAATTTGCAAATGACAAATATCCTTCTAGTTAACGAACGCCATTCATATTTGTGTCATCTGTATTTTATAAATATATAAGCACGATTGTCTATTACATAAAAGCTTCACTTTAATATGCAGGTAACATAGATATAATTAATTATGTATTCGTAGTAATGGTTTTTCCACTATATTTCTCAGAAATGGGTCACTAGGCTTAGAGGAATTTAATTATGATTCAATACAGATTTTTAAAATTATCACGAACACTTTGCACAACATAAGAGCTTTAGAGTAGTTAATTTAACAATATTTTTATAAAATTTATTTTTTCTGAGCGATTTTTATAAAATTTTATGTTTTTTCATGAGCGATTTTTAATAAACTTTATGCAGCAATTATGTTTTCTGTATTTAGTGCCTTATTTTTTATGGATTTTATATAATAATTATGTTTTCTGTAGAAACTAAATGCAGAAAATATGTTTTTTGTTCAGTTTTTGATGAATTTTGTACAACAAATGTCTTTTCTAAGCGATTTTCAATAAATTGCATGCAGTAATTGAGTTTTCTGCCTCTAGTGATTCAGTAATAATTGCTTTTTATGAGCAATTTTTAATCAATTTCACGCAGAAATTGTGTTTTTTATGCAAATTTATTGCAGAAAATACGTTTTCTAAACTGCTTTTGATGTATTTTCAAGCATTAACATTATTTTTAATGGATTTTATACTATAAATTACTTTTCATAATAGTTTTCTGTTTATTTTAATGCAAAAAATATGTTTTCTGTTCAGTTTTTAATAGATTTTGTATAATAATTGCTTTTTATGAGCGATTTTTAATCAATTTTACGCAGAAATTGTGTTTTTTATGCAAATTTATAGCAGAAAATTTGTTTACTAGACAGTTTTTGATGGATTTTATACAATAAATGTTCTTTCTTAGCAATTTTCAACAAATTTTAAGCAAAAACTGTGTTTTCTATGGAAATTTGTTGCAAAAAAAAATTTTTTAGACTGTTTTTGTAGTATTTTTACGCAGAAACATTATTTTTGATAGATTTTATACAATAAATGTCTTTTCTGAACAGTTTTTAATCAATTTCACGCAGAAACTGTGTTTTTTAAGCAAATTTATTGCAAAAAATACGTTTTCTAGACTGTTTTTGATGTATTTTACAAAGAAACATTGTTTTTAATGAATTTTATACTATAAATAACTTTTCATAACTGTTTTCTATTCAATCTGATTGCAAAAAATATGTTTTCGGTGCAGTTTTTAATGGATTTCGTACAATAATTGCCTTTTATGAGCAAATTTTAATCAATTTCACGCAAAAATTATGTTTTTTATGCTAATTTATTGCAGAAAATACGTTTTCTAGACTGTTTTTGATGTGTTTTTGCGCGAAAGCATGGTTTTTAATAAATTTTATACTATAAATGTCTTTTCATAACTGTTTTCTGTTTAAGTTTAATTTAAAAAATATGTATTCTGATCAGTTTTTCATGGATTTCATACAATAATTGTTTTTTCTAAGCGATTTTTAATGAACTTTACGCAAAAATTGTGTTTTTTATGCAAATTTATAGAAGAAAATTTGTTTCCTAGACAGTTTTTGATGGATTTTATACAATAAATGTCTTTTCTGAGCAATTTTTAACAAATTCCACGCAGAAACTGTGTTTTTTATAAAAATTTATTGCAGAAAATAATTTTTCTAGACTGCTTTTGATAAATTTTTAGGCAGAAACATTATTTTTGATTGATTTTATACAATAAATGTCTTTTCTGAACAGTTTTTAATTAAATTCACGCAGAAATTGTGTTTTTTATGCAAATTTATGGCGGAAAATACGTTTTCTGGACTGTTTTTGATGAATTTTTACGCAGAAACATTGTTTTTGGTAGATTTTATACAATAAATGTCTTTTCTGAACAGTTTTTAATCAATTTCACGCAAAAACTGTGTTTTTTATACAAATTTATTGCAGAAAATGCGTTTTCTAGACTGTTTTTGATGTGTTTTTGCGCGGAAACATGGTTTTTAATAATTTTTATACTTTAATGTCTTTTTATAACTGTTTTCTGTTTAATTTAAATTCAAAAATATGTATTCTGTTCAGTTTTTAATAGATTTTATACAATAATTGTCTTTTCTGAGCGATTTTTAATGAACTTTACGCAAAAATTGTGTTTTTTTTTGCAAATTTATTGCAAAAAATACGTTTTCTAGATTGCTTTTGATGTGTTTTTCCGCGAAAACATGGTTTTTAATCAATTTTATACTATAAATGTCTTTTTGTAACTGTTTTGTTTAATTTTAATGCAAAAAATATGTTTTTTGTTCATTTTTTAATGTATTTAGTACAATAATTGTCGTTTCTGAGCGATTTTTATTCAATTTCACGCAAAAATTGTGTTTTTTATGCAATTTTTTTTGCAGAAAATTTGTTTTCTAGATTGTTTTAATGTATTTTTAACGCAAAAAAAACTATTTTTGATGGATTTTATACAATAAATGTCTTTTTTGAACAGTTTTTGATCAATTTCACGCAGAAATTGTGTTTTTTATGCAAATTTATGGCAGAAAATACGTTTTCTACACTGCTTCTGGTGTATTTTTACGCAGAAAAATGGTTTTTGATGGATTTTTTTATACTAAATTATTATTTGAGCAATTTTTAATAAATTTCACGCAGAAATTGTGTTTTTATGCAAACTTATGGCAGAAAATACGTTTTCTAGACTGTTTTTGATGTATTTTCAAGCATAAAAACTGTTCTTGATGGATTTTATACAATAAATGTTTTTTCTGAGCGATTTTCAATAAATTTCACGTTGAAATTGTGTATTTTATGCAAAAAAATATTTTTATGAACTAATTTTGATGAATTTTACTCATTTTTAATTGATTTGTATGTAATAATTGTATTTTTTGTGCAAACTTAATGCAGAAAATAGGAAATATTATAAGTATTTCATTGATTTCATTTAATAAACGTTTGTTTTGAGCAAACTTTGATGAATTTCATGCATTTTAAATCGATTTTCAAGTAATAACAGTGTTTTCTGTGCAAATTTAATACAAAAAATAGGTTTACTGTGCAGTTTTTGTTCAATTTAATACAAAAAACGTCTTTTATGAGCGATTATTAAAGTATTATTATGTTTTCTGCATTAAATGTTTCATTTTTGATTGATATTTATATAATAATTGTTTAATTCTAACAAAAACATGTTTCCTGTGTAGATTTTAAATAGATTTCATAAAATAAATGTTTTTTCTAAGCGAATTTTAATGAACTTTAAACTTTAGTGCTTTATTTTTGATTATTTTTATGTAATAATTGTGTTTTCTGTACAAATTGAATGCAAAAACCATGTTATTTGTGCAGTTTTTAAAATATATTTTTAACAATAAAAATTATTTCTGAGCGATTTTTAATGAATTTCATGCAGCGATGCGTTAAATGTTTCATTTTTGATTAATTTTGATGTAATAATTATGTTTTCTGTATAAATTTATTAGAGAAAATATGTTTTTTTTGCAGTTTTTGATAAAATAAATGTTTTTTTCTGAGCAATTTTTATTAAATGTCATGCAGCAATTGTGTTTTCTGCGTTTAGAGCTTTGTTTTTGATTAATTTTTATGTAATACATATATTTTTTCTGCATATTTAATGCAAGAAATATGTTTTCTGTGCAAATGTTAATAGTTTTCGAACAATAATAGTTTTTTATGAGCGATTTTCATCAGTTTTACGCAAAAAATTTGTTTTTTATGAAAATTTATAGCAGAAAATTTGTTTACTAGACAGTTTTTGATGGATTTTATACAATAAATGTCTTTTATGAGCAATTTTTAACAAATTTCACGCAAAAACTGTGTTTTTTATGCAAATTTATTGCAGAAAATAATTTTTCTAGGCTGCTTTTGATGTATTTTTACGCAGAAACATTGTTTTTGATGGATTTTATACAATAAATGTCTTTTCTGAACAGTTTTTAATCAATTTCACGCAGAAACTGTGATTTTTATGCAAATTTATGGCGGAAAATGCGTTTTCTGGACTGTTTTTAGTGTATTTTTACGCAGAAACATTGCTTTTAATAGATTTTTTACAATAAATGTCTTTAATGAACAGATTTTAATCAAATTCACGCAGAAATTGTGTTTTTTATGTAAATTTATTGCAGAAAATACGTTTACCAGACTGTTTTTGATATATTTTTACGCATAAACATTATTTTTAATGGATTTTATACTATAAATGTCTTTTCATAATCGTTTTCTGTTTAATTTCAATGCAAAAAATATGTGTTTTGTTCAGTTTTTAATGTAATTAGTACAATAATTGTCGTTTCTGAGCAATTTTTTAACATTTTTACGTAGAAATTGTGTTTTTTATGCAAATTTATTGCAGCAAATAGGTTTTCTAGACTGTTTTTAATGTATTTTTACGCAAAAAATTGTTTTTGATAGATTTTATACAATAAATGTTTTTTTCTGAGCAATTTTTAATAAATGTTACGCAGAAATTGTGTTTTTTCTCCAAATTTATCAGAAAATACGTTTTCTAGACTGTTTTTAATATAGTTATACGCAGGAACATTGTTTTTTATAAATTTTATACTACAAATGTCTTTTCATAACTGTTTTCTGTTCAATTTTAATGCAAAAAATATATTTTTGGTGCAAATTTTAATAGATTTCGAACAATAATAGTCTTTTATGAGCGGTTTTTAATCAATTTTAAGCAGAAATTGTGTTTTTTATGCAAATTTATAGCAGAAAATTTGTTTACTAGACAGTTTTTGATGGATGTTATACAATAAATGTTCTTTCTTGGCAATTTTCAACAAATTTTAAGCAAAAACTGTGTTTTTTATGGAAATTTGTTGCAGAAAATATTTTTTTTAGACTGTTTTTGTAGACAGAAACATTGTTTTTGATAGATTTTATACAATAAATGTCTCTTCTGAACAGTTTTTAATCAATTTCACGCAGAAGCTGTGCTTTTTATGCAAATTTATGACGGAAAATACGTTTTCTGGACTGTTTTTATTTTTACGCAAAAACATTATTTTTAATAAATTTTATACTATAAATGTTTCTTTATTTTTATTTTATTTTATTTATCTAATTATTTTCTGTATAATTTTAATGCAAGCAATATGTTTTCTGTGCAGTTTTTAATAGATTTTGTACAATAATTGCCTTTTGTGAGCGAGTTTCAATCAATTTCACGCAGAAATTGTGTTTTTTATGCAAACTTATAGCAGAAAATACGTTTTCTAGACTGTTTTTGATGTATTTTCAAGCATAAAAACTGTTCTTGATGGATTTTATACAATAAATGTTTTTTCTGAGCGACTTTCAATAAATTTCACGAAGAAATTGTGTATTTTATGCAAAAAATTAATTTTATGAGCTAATTTTGATGAATTTTACTCATTTTTAATTGATTTGTATGTAATAATTGTATTTTTTGAGCAAACTTAATGCAGAAAATAGGAAACATTATAAGTAATTGATAAATTTCATTTAATAAACGTCTGTTCTGAGCAAATTTTGACAAATTTCATGCATTTTTAACTAATATTTATGTAATAATAGTGTTTTCTGTGCAATATTAATACAAAAAATAGGTTTACTGTGCAGTTTTTGTTAAATTTAATACAAAAAACTTCTTTTATGAGAAATTATTAAAGCATTATTATGTTTTCTGCATTAAATGTTTTATTTTTAATTGATATTTTTATAATAATTGTTTAATTTTATTTTTTGTGTCTATATTTAATGCAAAAAACATGTTTCCTGTGTAGATTTTGATAGATTTTATAAAATAAATGTTTTTTCTGAGCGAATTTTAATAAATTTCACAAAGCAATTTGGTTTTCTAGCATTAGTGCTTTATTTTTGATTAGTTTTTATGTAATAAATGTGTTTTAATGCAGAAACTATGTATTCTGTGCAGTTTTTTTATATATTTTAAACAATAAAAGTAATTTCTGATCGATTTTTAATAAATTTCATGCAGCGATGCGTTTAGTGCTTAATTTTTGATTACTTTTTTGTTTTCTGAAAAAAATTATTGCAGAAAATATGTTTTTTATGCAGTTTTTGATAAATTTTATAAAATAAATGATTTTTTTCTGAGCGATTTTTATTAAACTTCATGCAGCAATTGTGTTTTCTGCGTTTAGGGCTTTGTTTTTGATTTATTTTTATGTAATACATATATTTTCTCCGCAAATTTAATCCAAAAAATATGTTTTCTGTGCATTTTTTATGAATTTTATACAATAAATGTCTTCTCTGAGCGATTTTTAATAAATTTTAGGAAGCAATTGTGTTTTCTGTGTTTAGTGCTTTATTTTTGATTAATTTTTATGTGATAATGTGCAAATTTAATACAAAAACTATGTTTTGTATGCAGTTTTTACCTAATTTAACCAAAAGAATGTATTTTTTGAGCAATTTTTAATCAATTTTACGCACCAATTGCTATTTCTGCGTTTAATACTTACATTTTTGATTGATTTTAAGGTATAAATTGTGTTTTCTATGCAAATTTAATACAGAAACTATGTTTCTGGTGAAGTTTTTGATGAGTTTCATACAATAAATGTATTTTGTGAGCGATTTTTAATCAAACTCACGTAGCAATTGTGTTTTCTGCGTTTAGTATTTAATTTTTGATCAATTTTTATCTAATTATTGTGTTTTTTGTGCAAATTTTATGAAAAAAATATGTTTTCTATACAGTTTTTTGTAGATTTTATACAATAAAGTCTTTTTCTGAGCGATTTTTAATGAATTTTAGGCAGAAGTTGTGTTTTTAACATTTAGTGCTTTATTTTTGATCAATTTTGACCTAATAATTGTGTTTTTTGTGCAAATATAATGGAGAAATTATGTTTTTTGTACAGTTTTTAATAAATTTTATACAATAAATGTTTTTTCTAAGCGATTTTTAATAAATCTCACGCAATTATGCGCAAATATATGACATTTTATGTGTTTTCTGTGCAGTTTTAATACATAAATTGTATTTCCTGCTTTAATTTGATGCGGAAAACTGTTTTTTGCAATTGTTGGATATATTTCATTGAATCAATATAGTTTTTGAGCGATTTTTAATGAATTTTTCACAACAATTGCATTCTATGTATTTACTGGTTAATTTTTAATAGATTTTATGTAATAATTGTGTTTTCTGTGCTAATTTAATGCAGAAAATACTTGTCTGAAGTTTTTGAAGAAATTCTGAAGTGTTCTCCGCACACCAAATTAAGTGTTAGCCATCCAAAGTATGAAATCTTTTCTCAATGCAAACTTCAAGTCATTTAGTTACGAGTGAGGAGAGTAACATCAAAATTTTTATGACATATGGACCAACCAAGTGTTTGTTATCCAACAATTGCAAAATTTTTCTTCTCAGCAAACGCAAAGCCTATTGATGTTAGAGCGGGAGGAGAAACTTTAATTCCTTTGGAAACAAATAATTGAAATTAGAAGTTTCTCTTCTTGCAAACGTCAGTAGATACCAAGTTAACAGAAAAGAGTATGACATGCAATCCTTGAATGACTTTCACTTGGTCGGATGAGTAGGCTTTCCAGCTAAAACGACTTGCCTGCAACCATAAACTATGACTTAGTTAAACCCTCTCCTTCAATTTTTATATCCTCAGTTGGTTTCCAAAAACCTATTTGGTCTTCCTTGGCCACCAAAATTGTGTAATTTCTCAAAGAATTGAAGTATGATGGTTTCCAAAACCGGTCATTAAATGCAGATTGACAAAAACACTCCTCGTCATATAAAGATAGACCAAACAATTTTTTCTTTTTCTGGTAACCCAAAAAATGCTCTTTTGAGGATTTTGTTGTGATTGTAGAGCGTAACAAAACTAAATCTACTATTTTAAAACAAATCATTAATTCTATTCACTTTTATGTATCATAATAAATAACTAAAAAACTTTCTTTGCTCCAATATGTGTTATTAATAATAAAATATTAATCTCTCTTAAGCTAATTAAAGGGTGCTAACTAGTAATTTCATTCTATATAATAATTATAAAAATAAACGATTTAAAAGTAAGTTGAGAAACATAATAACATACAATTTCCCCAGCCACAGTTTCTACTATTTTAATTATTAAATAAGATATTTTAGAAACTTTTCCTTAAAAAAGAATTAAAATAAAATCTAACTTTGTGCCACTAGCATACTGTTACTTATGGTAATTTATACTATTTGTTCCCCTTCAAGTCCCATATGTTTCAAGGCTTTTGTGTGTAGTTAAAAAGTAAAAATGCGGTTATATAAATTATGGAAAACAATTTTCCCACCGGGAAAAGTTACAAAAAATTTATAATGTGTTGGGGTTGTTTGAAATTAATTGTTTTTTTTGTTAAATAATAGACTTAATTTGATTGATGATTGAAGCGAACAATCTGGAAGGCATTTTAAAAATCCATTAGTTACTAATTATTAAATATATTTTTGAAACAATCTAGGATTACAGATTACAAGCCACTTTCCTTAATTTATTTTTTCCTTTACTATTGACATTTGTACAAATTACTTTCCACTGCACTAACTACTAGATAAAGATAATGCACCCCGAGGAATCGTCTATTACAACTGCTTCCTTTTTTCCTTCTACGAAACGTTTCAAATAAGAACAATACAAGTGTTAATTGTGTGGACTGAGAATAACGACTTACTTTGTTAAAAATATTCTGTTGAAATTTAATTTAATATTTCTACTGAAAATGTTAACATTATAAATAAAACCTTGTGTAATCGTGCGTTCGTTTCCAATCAGTTTTATCGATGAAGTGTCATATGCCGAGTAGGAAATAATTGAAATCTGAAAGGGACCAAGCCCATCACAAAAGCAGAAAATGTGGCTTTTTTATTTGTCATATGGATTGGCGATACCGAGTTTCATTCGAATCTACAATTCTGTTTTAAAACCAGATTCATTCGTTTAATGTCAACAATCATACAAAAAGAATTTTAGAATAAATTTCATCAATTTTTAGAACAATTATTTTAGCTCAAATTATATATTTATGTGTGGCCACAATTTTCAAAATGTAAATTAAATATTTTGCGAAAAATTAGTTTGTTATGATTCGATTTAATGTCTAATTGATTTTTTTGCTTATTTTTTTGTCATTACTTAATCTAATTTAAAATGTTTTATCAACAGACATGAGAACACAACAGATATATTTCATACTAAACGCGATAATTTCAACCTCACTAAAGTTAAATAATGCAGTGTTATATAAATAAAGATTATAGTATTTACTCTGTTCGGTTGTAATTGTAGCAAATATTTGAATGCGGAATATACACGCAGGTATTTAGTTGGTTATCTCTGACTGACTCTGGTTGTATAATATTTTTAATAGTGCACCATTGAGGCCCATTTTGATAATAAATTATACATTCTAATTTTTAAAAATGTTAATTTATGCCATAAACATTAATTAAGTGATATAAATGTTGATAAATTTAAAGTAATTTCGATTTTTAATTTATGTTGTATAATTCTGGATTGCAGAAATTTAGAAATTACTAAGTTCATTGATTCCGAGACAGTAATTTCAACTTTAGTTCCCGGGCACTAAGTTCATTGACTCTGAGACACTAGTTCCCGCCCAAGTGTTTGAGATCAAGAAATTGAATTACAAACGCTTGGGTGGAGCACTAAGTTCATTGATTCTAAGACAGTAGTTTTAACTTTAGTTCCCGTCCACCCGCCCAAGTGTTTGTGATCAAGAAATTAGATCACAAACATTAGGGTGGGTGGGTGAAACACTTAGTTTAATGATTACGGGACAGTAGTTTTTACTTTAGTTCCCGCCCACCCGCCCAAGTGTTTGTGATTAAGAAATTTAATCACAAACGCTTGGGTGGAGCACTAAGTTTATTGATTCGGAGACAATAGTTTTAACTTTAGTTCCCGCCCACCCGCCCAAGTGTTTGTGATCAAGAAATTGGATTACAAACGTTTGGGTGGGTGGGTGGGGCACTAAGTTTATTGATTCTAAGACAGTCGTTTTGACTTGATCAAGAAATTGAATTATAAGCGCTTAGGTGGGTCGGTGGGGAACTAAGTTCATTGATTCCGAGATAGTTGTTTTGACTTTTGTTCCCGTCCACCCGCCCAAGTGTTCGTAATCAAAAAATTAGATCACAAACGCTTGGGTGGGAGAGTGAGGCACTAAGTTTATTGAGTAGTTTAATTTTAGTTCCCGCCCAAGTGTTTGTGATCAAAAAATTGGATCACAAACGCATGGGTGGGTGGGTGGCGCACTAAGTTCATTGGTTCTGAGACAGTAGTTTTAACTTTAGTTCCCGCCCACCCGCCCAAGTGTTTGTGATCAAAAAAATTGGATCACAAACGCTTGGGTGGGTGGGTGGGGCACTAAGTTCATTAATTCTAAGACAGTAGTTTTAACTTTAGTTCCCGCCCACCCACCCAAGTGTTTTGTTATTAAAAAATTGAATTACAAACGCTTGGTTGGGTGGTTGCTACACTAAGTTCATTGATTCTGAGACAGTAGTTTGAACTTCATTCCCGCCCACCTGCGCAAGTGTTTGTGATCAAAAAATTTGTTCATAAACACTTGAGTAGGTGGGTGGGGAAATTGGATCACAAACAATTGGGTGGATGGGTGGGGCACTAAGTTCAATAATTGCAAGACTGTAGTTTTTAACTTTAGTTCCCGCCCACCCGCCCAAGTGTTTGTCATCAAGAAATTGGATCACAAAGAATTGGGTGGGTGGGTGGATGTGGCACTAAGTTTAACGATTGCGGGACATTAGTTTTTACTTTAGATAACGCCCACCCGCTCAAGTGTTTGTGATCAGAAAATTGGATCACAAACACTTGGGTAGGTGACTGAAACACTAAAAAAATAACTTGTCAAAAAAACAGATTTAAAAAAAAACTAACAGTTAAAAAAATGAAAAAAGTCACAAAAAAAAATTATGTAAAAAAATATTGATTTGACACTATTTGAGGCTTCATTACTACCAAATTAGTTGCAAAAAAGGTTTGTTTGGCATGTTTTCGTATAAAATAAAACCTTTAAGATCCAAATTTACAATAATATTGTAATAAATTCCACAGCTAACTTGGCAAAATGCGTTTTACAACTTAACTCGATGTAAATCAATTCCAGTAATGTCTATTTGAGGCTTCATTACTACCAAAATAGCAGCAATTAAGGCATGTTTTCGTATAGAATAAAGCCTTCTAGATCTAAATTTACAATAATATCGTAAACTATTCCACAGCTAACTTGGCAAAATGCGTTTTAAAACTAAACTTGATATAAATCAATTCCAGTAATGTTTATTTGAGGATTAATTATTACCAAAATAGCAGCATTCATGGCTTGTTTGGCATGTTTTTGATAGAATAAAACCTTATAGGTTCAAATTTACAAGAATATTGTCAAAAATTCCACAGCTAACTTGGCAAAATGCGTTTTACAACTAAACTCGAAATAAATTAATTCCAGCAATGTCTATTTGAAACTTTATTACTACAAAAATAACAGTAATCAAGGCTTGTTTGACATATTTTTGTATAAAATCTAGCTTTCTAGATCCAAATTTATGATAATATCGTAAAAAATTCCACAGCTAACTTGGCAAACTGCGTTTTACAACTAAACTCGATGTAAATCAATTCCAGTAATGTCTATTTGAGGCTTCATTACTACCAAAATAGCAGCAATTAAAGCATGTTTTCGTATAGAATAAAGCCTTCTAGATCTAAATTTACAGTAATATCGTAAACTATTCCACAGCTAACTTGGCAAAATGCGTTTTAAAACTAAACTTGATATATATCAATTCCAGTAATGTCTATTTGAGGATTAATTATTACCAAAATAGCAGCATTTAAAGCTTGTTTGACATGTTTTTGCATAGAATCAAGCTTTCTAGATCCTAATTTACAATAATATTGTCAAAAATTCCACAAGCTAACTTGGCAAAATGTGTTTTACAACTAAACTCGATATAAATGAATTCCAGTAATGTCTACTTGAGGCTTCATTACTACCAAAGTAGCAACAATTGAGGCTTGTTTGGCATGTTTTCATATAGAATAAAGCCTTCTAGATCCAAATTTACAATAATATAGTAAAAAATTCCACAGCTAACTTGGCAAAATGCGTTTTATTACTAAACTTGATATAAATCAATTCCAGTAATGTGTGTTTGAAGCTTCATTACTGCCAAAATAGCAGCAATTAAGGCTTGTTTGACATGTGTTTGTATAGAATCAAGCTTTCTAGATCCAAATTTATAATAATATTTTCAAAAATTACACAACTAACTTGACAAAATGCGTTTTATAACTAAACTCGATATAAATGGATTCCAGTAATGTCTATTTGAAGCTTTATTACTACCAAAATAGCAGCACTCAAGGCTTGGTTGACATGTTTTTGTATATAATCTAGCTTTCTAGATCCAAATTTATAATAATATCGAAAAAAATTCCACAGCTAACTTGGCAAAATAAGTTTTTACAACTAAACTTGATATAAATCAACTCCAGTAATGTCTATTTGAAGCTTTATTACTAACAAACTAACAGCAATTAATGCTCTTTTGGTATGTTTTCGTATAGAATATAACCTTCTAGATCAACATTTATAATAATATTGTCAAAAATTCTACAGCTAACTTGGCAAAATGCTTTAAAACTAAACTTGATATAAATCAATTCCAGTAATATCTATTTGAGGATTAATTATTACTAAAATAGCAGCACTCAAGGCTTGTTTGGCATAATTTCGTACAAACTAAAACCTTCTAGATCTAAATTTACAATAATATCGTAAAAAATTCCACAGCTAACTTGGCAAACTGCGTTTTACAACTAAACTCGATATAAATCAAATCCAGTAATGTCTATTTGAAGCTTAATTATTACCAAAATATCAGCAATCAAGGTTTGTTTAGCATGTTTTTGTATAAAATAAAACCTTCTAAATCCAAATTTACAATAATATTGTAAAAAATTCCACAGCTAACTTGTCAAAATGTATTTTACAACAGAACTGGATATAAATCAATTTTACTAATGTCCACTTGAAGCTTCCTTACTGCCAAAATAGCAGCAATTAAAATTTGTTTGGCATGTTTTTGTATCGAATAAAGACTTCTGGATCTAAATTTACAATAATATCAACAAAACTTCTACAGCTTATTTCTAAAAATGCGTTTTACAAGCAAACTCGATATAAATCAATTTCAATAATTTCCACTTCAGGCTTCCTTACTACTAAAATAGAAACAATTAAGGCTTGTTTAACATGTTTTCATATAGAATCGAACCTTCTGATTTAAATTTACAATAAAATCCTCAACAATTTCACAGACTATTTGTTAAAATGCATTTTACAACAGAACTGGATATAAATCAATTTCAATAATGTGCATTTGAGGCCCCCTTACTACCAAAATAGCAGCAATTAAGGCTTCTTTGACAAGTTTTCATCTAGAATCTAGATCTAAATTTACAATAATATCATCTAAAATTCCTCGGCTTATTTCTATAAATGGATTTTGCAAACAAACTCAACATAAACCAATTCCAGTTTAAATTAAGGCTTGTTTGACATGTTTTCATATAAAATCAAACCTTCCAAGTTTAAATTTATAACCACATCTAATTTGATTTTCTAATCAATTAGTCAATAGATGGCAACACTGCAAAATTTCATTGTCGTGTTTGGTATCAAATTAAAACAAATGAAGAATTTCGTACAACTAATTTAGTTAATTTGATTTTATCTAATGTCAAAATGTTCTTTGAGTGTCAACATTGTTTCAAACTGTTAATCATGTTTCTAACTGTCAATTCTAATCAAATCTGTCAAATAATGTTTTTAAACTACAATCAAATTTTCAAACTTTCTTTAAGTGTCAACAATGTTTTCAAACTGTCAATCATGTTGACAATTTAGTGTCAAATTGGTTTAGAATTGTCAATGTTTTTATTTATAATCTGATAATGGCTTTGGCGCAGTCGGTAAAATACAATTATTTTTCTAACCAATTCATTTATTTAAAATTCAAAGGAAAAGCTGCCAAAATATGTTAGTATCAACTGAGAATTTAATGTCAAATTAGATTCAAAATGTTAAAATTTATATTTACAATTTGATAATAATTTTGGCGCAGTCGGTGAGATAAAATTTATGTAACCAATGCATTTAATTTAATTTCAAAGTAAAGCTACCAAAATAAGTCCATGTCAGAACTGACAATTTAATGTCAAATTGACTACAAAATATTACATTTTTAATTACAATTAGATAATAATTTTGGCGCAGTCAGTAGGATAAAAAATTGTAACTCATGCATTTAATTTAGTTTCAAAGTCAAATCCACGTTAATTGAAAATTTAATGCCGAATTGGTCTTAAAATGTCAATTTTTTAATTTTCAGAAAATAATAATAATTTTAGCTCATTGTGGAATGAAAATGAAAAAGAATTTATTCAGTTAACTGTACTAATGGCATCTAGCGGACACTGTCGAAAATGAAATTGGTAACAAAGCAACCACAAACCTGTTGCTTCCAACCTTTTGCGTCATCACAAAAAGAGGCTCAAATTAGTAGAAAAATATCCCTAAATTATGTGAACTAAAATATGTATCTAATTAGTTAAGTTAAGTATGTAATAACCAATTAATACGTGATTTATATTTAATTAAATAACTCTTATAAACTCTCCAAAGAGAGCAACAACACGTTTGCCGTTTAAAATAAAGTAAAGTCCCTTTCCTTCAATATGAAAATTAAATTAATTAAGATTGTAAAGGATGCCGTATTAGTGTCTTTAAATAAAGGCTGTTTTTACAAGCAGTTTTCCATTCTCTTTTCATTATAGCTGTTGATAGATTGAATCTGATACTTTATACTATGCTAATAGCTTTGGAATCTCTCTCTTAGACCGTCTTCTTTCATCAACATCATCTCTCGCTTGTACACATTGATTAATTTAGCGGCCGCTCGTTTATTACTTAAAACTTCTTAATTTTCTTCGAAATCCCTTTGATTGCTCTTTAATATATCAAAGAGAAGCAGTAGGCGGCTTACTCGATAGATTATTGTGTGTTATTAAAGGAATTTTCATTGTGATAAAATTAATATGAAAAGCTCAAAAAAATAATAATAAAAGTCAATAGCATTACGAGTTAATTAATTTCTGCATAATAATATTGTTAACAACTAAAGCAGTAAACATTTTCTATTGAAACAAACACATGCATGAAATATTGTTGCATTGAATGCAAATTTTATTAGTAAACTAAACGAAAATAAAATCAATAGCTTGTTGAATATTTAATTTAAATAGCAGCTGTAGAAAAAAGCATTTAATATTTCAGTTTAATAATACAGTGAAGTTGGGGTCGAAGTATGATGGGTTCAGAAGAAACTTGAGAACAGAATGGACGTCTATAAGTTTGAATGTGTCATGTTTGATTGATGACATTTTCCTTTCGGCATATCGGCTGGCTGAGACGTCTCCCATTTATATTATATACATTGTATTATATGCAAATGTGTAAAATATTTGAAAATCTGTATATAAGTTGGCTCGTTAGTCATCCAGCTTGCTCAAGGCACTAATTTTAGAAAACTGATGTAATTAGTACAATATTCCAATAACTTATAATAATTTTTTTATAAATAGATAACATAATGTTATGCTCGACGGAAGTACTCTAATTTTTACGGCATGCGTGCACCTCACAAAATAAAGTTTGATTAATGATAATAAGTCTGAGATTAAGATTTACAAAATGTAAATATATTAATATTCCAAACGAAACACCTGTGTCACCATATTTATTTTTTCTGTACAAAATTTATGAACATTTCCGTGGAGTTTTAAAATAGACCATCAAGATAATGCTTGTTGATGTAAATTTAAACTTGTGGGTTGAACATCAAAAATAGATTTATTTAGGAAGAATATGCGCCCTTTGAAATGTATGCGTATTTTATTTATTATGCAACTTTCTAATTATGAAATTTGTATCATCTTTTTTTTTTGTGATGCAAGAATTAAATTTGGCACAAGTGGAGTTATCATTTTGTTAATAGATGCCAAACGGTTTATGTTATTTATTAATATATTAGTTTGTAAATGTAATAAATTTTTAATTGCTGTTATAATTGGCATTATTTCAAATAAAATGAAACTAATTCAACAATCATTTTTCTTGAATTAGCAAAAAAAATTATGTAGCATCTCCTGTTGTACACATAAACCGTTGTTGATGGTCATCAAAATGTTCTAAAGTCATGTCCAGATTTGCAACAGAATGTTCGGATATGTATATAACAAACATTTTTTTTTTATTTTTTAAACTTTTTGAAAATCAATTAAGCAACTTGTGCACACAATTTTAATAAATTTAAAATCTAAAATTATTGTTTTAATATCAATTTTTGTTAAATAAAAATAATGCAATTTTTGAAAATTTTAAAAATACATTTAGGAATTTTTGAATTTTACCTAAATTTGGAAATGATTAACCAACTCATTGTCAACATGTTAAAAAAAATTTGAATTAATTTTCCAAAAATTGTTGCTTTAATAGCAATTTTTGTAAAATGAAAATTATGTAATTTTTGAAAATTCTAAAAATACATTTAAGAATTTTTGAAAATTACCCGATTTTGGAAATTAATTAAACAACTTATTGACAATATGTGTGAAAAATTTTAGCATAATTTTAAAAAAATTGTTGCTTTAATAGCAATTTTTATAAAATAAAAATAAAGCAATTTTTGAAAATTCCTAAAAAAAATTTAAGAATTTTTGAAAATTATCCAATTTTGGAAATTTATTAAGCAACTTATTGACAACATGTGTACAAAAATTTAAAATCATTTTCAAAAAATTGTTGCATTAATAGCAATTTTTGTAAAATGAAAATTATGATTTTTTTGAAAATTTTGAAAACACATTTAAAAATTTTTGAAAATTATCCGATTTTGGAAATTAATTAAACAACTCATTGATTACATGTGCAAAAAATTTTGAAACTATTTTCTGAAAATTGTTGCTTTAATAGCAATTTTTGTAAAATAAAATTAGTGCAATTTTTGAAAATTCTGAAAACTTGTATAGGATTTTTTGAAAATTACAAAAATTTGGAAATTATTTAATCAACTTATTGACAATATGTGTACAAAATTTTTAAATCTATTTTTCAAAAATTGTTGCATTAATAGCAATTTTTGTAAAATAAAAATTATTTATTTTTTGAAAATACATTTAAATTTTTTAAAAATTACCAAATTTTGGAAATTACTTGAACAACTTATTGACAACAAGTGTAAGAAATTTTGAATTACTTTTCTAAAAATTGTTGCTTTAATAACAATTTTTGTAAAATAAAAACAATGCAATTTTTGAAAATTCTGAAAAAACATTTAGGAATTTTTGAAAATTACCCAATTTTGGATATTAATTCAGCAACTCATTGACAACAAGTGTGAGAAATTTAAAATTAGTTTTCCAAAAATTGTTGCTTTAATAGCTATTTTTGTAAAATGAAAACTATGCAATTTTTGAAAATTCTGAAAATACATTTTAGATTTTTTTAAAATTACCAAATTTTAAAAATCAATTAAACAACTCATTAATAACATGTGTCAAAAATTTTGAATTAATTTTTCAAAATATGTTGCTTTAAAAGCAATTATTGTAACATAAAAGTTTTGCAATTTTTGAAAATTCGAAGAACACATTTAGGAATTTTTGAAAATTACCCAATTTTGAAAATTATTTAAGCAACTCATTAACAACAAGTGTGGAAAATTTTGAAATAATTTTTTAAAAATTGTTGCTTTAAAAGCAAGTTTTGTAAAACGAAAATTATGAAGTTTTTATAAATTCTGAAAACACATTTAGGAATTTTTGAAAATTACCCAATTTTGGAAATTAATTAAACAACTCGTTAACAACAAGTGTAAAAAGTTTTGAAATAATTTTTCAAAAATTGTTGCTTTAAAAGCAAGTTTTGTAAAACAAAAATTATGAAGTTTTTGAAAATTTTGAAAACACATTTAGGAATTTTTGAAAATTACCCAATTTTGGAAATTAATTAAGCAACTCATTAACAACATGTGTGGAAAATTTTAAAATAATTTTCCAAAAATTGTTGCTTTAAAAGCAAGTTTTGTAAAACAAAAATTATGAAGTTTTTGAAAATTCTGAAAACACATTTAGGAATTTTTGAAAATTACCCAATTTTGAAAGTTTATTAAGCAACTCATTAACAACATGTGTGGAAAATTTTGAAATAATTTTCCAAAAATTGTTGCTTTAAAAGCAAGTTTTGTAAAACGAAAATTATGAAGTTTTAAAAAATTCTGAAAACACATTTAGGAATTTTTGAAAATTACCCAATTTTGGAAATTAATTAAGCAACTCATTAACAACATGTGTGGAAAATTTTGAAATAATTTTCCAAAAATTGTTGCTTTAAAAGCAAGTTTTGTAAAACGAAAATTATGAAGTTTTTGAAAATTCTGAAAACACATTTAGGAATTTTTGAAAATTACCCAATTTTGGAAATTAATTAAGCAACTCATTAACAACATGTGTGGAAAATTTTGAAATAATTTTCCAAAAATTGTTGCTTTAAAAGCAAGTTTTATAAAACGAAAATGATGAAGTTTTTGAAAATTCTGAAAACACATTTAGGAATTTTTGGAAATTACCCAAATTTGGAAATTAATTAAACAACTCATTAATAATATGTAACAAAAATTTTGATTCTATTTTCAAAAAATGGTTGCTTTAATAGCAAGTTTTGAAAAAACAAAACGATGCAATTTTTAAAAATTCTGAAAATACAGTTGGAAATTTTTGAAAATTACAAAATTTTGGAAATTATTTAATCAACTTATTGACAATATGTGTACAAAATTTCAAATCCATTTTTCAAAAATTGTTGCTTTAATAGCAATTTTTGTAAAATAAAAATTATGCAATTTTTGAAAATTCTGAAAATACATTTAGGATTTTTTTAAATTTACAAAATTATGGAAAATAATTAAACAACTTATTGACAATATGATTATAAAATTTTAAACCCATTTTCCAAAAATTGTTGCTTTAATAGCAATTTTGGTAAAATAAAAAAAATGCAATTTTTGAAAATTCTGAAAATACAACTAGAATTTTTTGAAAATTACAAAGTTCTGAAAATTATTTAACCAACTTATTGACAATATGTATACAAAATCTTAAATCTATTTTTCAAAAATTGTTGCATTACTAGCAATTTTTGTAAAATAGAAATAATGCAATTTTTGAAAAATCTGAAAATACGTTTAGGAATTTTTCAAAAATTACCTAATTTTGGAAATTAATTAAGAAACTCATTGACTATATGTGTGAGAAATTTTAAATTAATTTTCCAAAAATTATCGCTTTAAAAGCAATTTTTGTATTTTTGTAGTTTTTGAAAATACACTTAGATTTTTTGAAAATTACCAAATTTTGGAAATTACTTAAACAACTCATTAATAACATGGTTCAAATTTTTTTATTCTATTCTCCAAAAATTGTTGCTTTAATAGTAATTTTTGTAAAATAAAATTCATGCAATTTTTGAAAATTCTGTAAACACATTTAAAAATTTTTGAAAATTACCCAATTTTGGAAATTAATTACGCAATTTATTGACAACATGTGTGGAAAATTTTAAATCTATTTTCTGAAAATTGTTGCTTTTATAGCAATTTTTGTAAAATAAAAATTATTCAATTTTTGAAAAACTTCAAAATACATTTAGTACTTTTTGAAAATTACCCAATTTTGGAAATTAATTAAACAACTCATTGACAACATGTGTGAGAAAGTTTGAAAAAATTTTCTAAAAAATTTTGCTTTAATGGCAATTTTTGTAAAATAGAAATAGTGCAATTTTTGAAAATTCTAAAAATACAGTTACGAATTTTTGAAAATTACGAAACTTTGGAAATTATTTAACCAATTTATTGACAACATGTGTACAAAATTTTAAATTTATTTTTCAAAAACTGTTGCTTTAATAGCAATTTTTGTAAAATAAAAATAGTGCAATTTTTGAAAATTCTGAAAATACATATAGGATTTTTTTAAAATTACGAAAATTTGGAAATTATTTAAATAACTTATTGACAATATGTGTACAAAATTTTAAATTTTTTTTTCAAAAATTGTTGCTTTAATAGCAATTTTTGTAAAATAAAAATAGTGCAATTTTTGAAAATTTCAAAAAAACATTTAAATTTTTTTTGAAATTTACAAACTTTTGGAATTTATTTAACCAACTTATTGACAATATGTGTACAAAATTTCAAATCCATTTTTCAAAAATTGTTGCTTTAATAGCAATTTTTGTAAAATGAAAAATATTGCAATTTTTGAAAATTCTGAAAATACATTTAGGAGTTTATGAAAATTACCCAAATTTGGAAATTAAATAAACAACTCATTGACAAAATGTGTGAGAAATTTTAAATTAATTTTTCAAAAATTGTTGCTTTAATAGCAATTTTTATAAAATGAAACTTATTTAAGTTTTGTAGTTTTTGAAAATACATTTAAGATCTTTTGAAAATTACCAATTTTGGAAATTAATTAAGCAACTCATTAATAACTTGTGTCAAATTTCTTTAATCTATTTTCTAAAAATTGTTGCTTTAATAGCAATTTTTGCAAAATAAAAATTAAACAATTTTTGAAAATTCTGAAACACATTTAAAAAATTTTGAAAATTATAAAATTTTAGAAATTAATTAAGCAATTTATTGAGAAATTTTAAATCTATTTTCTAAAAATTGTTGCTTAAATATCAATTTTTGTAAAATAAAAATTATGCAAATTTTGAAAAACTTGAAAATACATTTAAAACTTTTTGAAAAATACTCAATTTTGGAAATTAATTAAGCAACTCATTGACAACATGTGTGAGAAATTTTGAAATAATTTTCTAAAAATTTTTGATTTAATAGCAATTTTTGTAAAATGAAAATTATTTAAATTTTGTAACTTCTAAATATTTATTTAAGATTTTTTTATATTACCAAACAATATTTCTAAAATTTATTGAATCAATTTTCCAAAAATTGTTGCTTTAATAGCATTTTTTTTTTACATTTTATATGCAATTTTTTTAGAAATTACAAAAAATGTCTAAAAACACATTTAGAAATATTGCTTCAATAGCAATTTTTATAATGCAATTTAAACGTTAGATTCCTTATGCAATAAACAAATTTCTGTAGTTTTTAAGCGACAAAATAAACGTATCATGGCGTAGCTTAAGATAGAATCTCTTCTTGTAGACAAACACTAGTCCCGGTAGACGTTAACTAAAAGCCAATGAATACTGAATAAACAAATTTACATGCAATGGAAATTTACATAGAATAACATAAACACGATAGTTTAGTAAATAAATATAATATACATATTATATCAAAGGGGGAAATCCAATGATAACATTTGTTTTGTATGATTGAGTCCTCGATGGGAATGTAAAAAGCATGTTTTGTGTTAAACGGCAATATACAAACTATCCAGTGTAAAATGTAAAGAAAATTTGTTTGAAATTATACGTGCATTGTAAGTGGTAAATAGTTGAAAAAGTAATTTGCTAAGTGCAGTTAAAAATAGCTGTAAAAGTTTGATATCTTAAGTAGTATTTAGTGTGTCGGGATAAAAGTTATAGAGAGTACGATGAAGGAAGCATGAGGGGGTGGTGCAACACGAAGTGGGTAGTTTAAAATGAGACCGTCTCGATTTTCATCAGGAACAAACTATTCCTTCTCTCTATATATATATAAAAGATGCCGTCGAGCTGGGAATTCTATTAAGTTGCGGATACATTAATTCCAGCATAAAGTCTACTTATACTGATAAGCGTAGCCCACCAATTCAACGCTCCATCGGACAAGTTAGTAAATTACGTCAAAACGCTTCAGCCGGGGTGGTATATAACTTCCTTGAACTCTATATATACAGAATCGATACTATACCAGTATTATTAATGTTTTAGCATGTTAAACGTTATTCCTGTTTGCTGTGAGTGAGTATCCATGATGTTCGTTCCCAGCTCTCTTCTCCACCTCCTTCAAACCCATAACGAGACGCATGCTTAAACGGTATAAAGCAAGAGTTAAGAGATTGTATCAAATACATCGTGACCCTAATGCAACCAAGATCTAGAGCGAAAGATGACGCGGATTTAAGTTAATGACTCAGGGCATACACTCATATATACTGTACCCCCTCGTATACATTAGCGGATTACTGCTTGTACTTTAGGGACGTTAGGAAATGTGTCCTCATGTTTAGATTTTCGTACCGGGGACGGCTTATCGATAAACTCAGCTGCTTGTTATCACAGCTAAGCTATTGCTATGTTGGGGTAGATGGCGCGAATATTCCCTTTAACAATTTATTTAAGACACAATTTCATAATTAACTCAGCTTGCTTGGTAAAAGTATGTACTTATTAAATGCCCAATATATAACATACATGTTGTGTAATTAAATACTTTTTCTTCTTTCAAACGAATTTATTGTTTTCTCTGTCCGATGCCGTAATTTATAGCGAGCCATTTAATTGAAAGGAGTGAAAAAAAAAATGTATAGCTGCGCGAAGAGTTGACAATATTGATGATACTTATATAAGTCGCAAAAAATGTGCCTTGTTTGCACAAATAGAAAGTATTAATTAAATTCAATTAATTGTTCTCCAATAGTACGCAATATAACACATATTGTAATGCCATTGATCTTACTGCAAATGTGCATTAGTTACCATAAGAGGAACCACAATATCCATAGCACTAGTGGATACGATATTCAATCAGCTGCGCCCACAGATATAATTTGTGATTTGAAACCACAGTCAAATTATTAACACAAGGAGCCGTATAATATATTGTATTGAATTTGTAGGTCACTTCTATTACTAGTTGCTGAAGAAGAATTAGATAACATTTTCCGAATAAAACTAATTATTGGTAAACTACATTGACTCAATTTTTTTTTTAAATAATAAAAAAATCTCAGTTAACGTTAGAGAGCAGTTTAATTAAGAAATTTTAGAAAAAACAGATTTGATAACATATTTTCCGAATAAGACTAATTACAAAATAAATTAAATTCTACAAAAAAGTAAGTGCTGACTAAGACTAAAAATTTTTGGAAACTTTAATGAATCTTCAAAAAAAGAATTCAAAAAACTAAAAATATTTTTTTTGATTAATCAAATTGTAATAACATTTCTTTAAAGTTTAAAAATACTTAAAGCATTTTATAGAAAACACTTAAAAGCTACTAAATTAGGCTTAGATAACTTTAACGGTCTTTAGAAGACGTTAAAAGTCCAAAAATTCTTATAAGGTATTAAGAAAATTGTAAAAAGCTATAAGAATTATTAACTTGAAAATAAAGAAAATAGGATTAAAAAAAAAAACAATAGTATAGACAAAAAACACTTAAAATTTTAGAAAACTTGGAAGCTTTTTAGATAAATTTACTTTTTAACACTTTTAGTTAGTTTTAAGATATCCCAGAAGCTCTTTAAAAGATTTAAAAGCAACAAAAAGATTTAAAAAAATAATGATATCGGGTCGTAGACAATTTTTTTTTTTGAAAACTTTGTTGACCTCTAAGAAGATTAAATCATCTTTAAAGACGAGAAATGTTTTTAAAGCAATTTGCAAAAATAATAACAAAATTAATAATTTCATTGAGTTTTAGAGATAATTAACAGTTTTTAACAGACCTAAAAAAATGGAAAACCTCTTAGAAAGTCAGTCTAATTTGAAAAATTTGTGCAAACTGTAATTTTTTTCTTCACAAAGATTGTAAAAAATTGAGCCTAAACTTTCAACAATTTTTTAGGTTAAATTAGGTTAGGTTAGGTTTTTTTTCACAAAGATTGTACAAAATTAAGCCTAAACTTTCAACAATTTTTTAGGTTAGGTTAGGTTAAGTTTTTACACAAAGATTGTAGAAAACTGAGACTAAACTTTCAACAATTTTTTAGGTTAGGTTAGGTTAAGTTTTTACACAAAGATTGTAGAAAATTGAGCCTAAACTTTCAACAATTTTTTAGGTTAGGTTAGGTTAGGTTAGGTTTTTTTCACAAAGATTGTAGAAAATTAAGCCTAAACTTTCAACAATTTTTTAGGTTAGGTTAGGTTAGGTTTTTTTCATAAAGATTGTAGAAAATTAAGCCTAAATTTTCAACATTTTTTTAGTTTAGGTTAGGTTAGGTTAGATTTTTTTCACAAAGATTGTAGAAAATTAAGCCTAAAGTTTCAACAATTGTTTAGGTTAGGTTAGGTTAGGTTTTTTTCACAAAGATTGTAGAAAATTAAGCCTAAATTTTCAACAATTTTTTAGGTTAGGTTAGATTTTTTTCACAAAGATTGTAGAAAATTAAGCCTAAAATTTCAACAATTTTTTAGGTTAGGTTAGGTTAGGTTAGGTTTTTCTCACAAAGATTGTAGAAAATTAAGCCTAAACTTTCAACAATTTTTTAGGTTAGGTTAAGTTTTTTCACAAAGATTGTAAAAAATTGAGCCTAAACTTTCAACAATTTTTTAGGTTAGGTAAGGTTAGGTTAGGTTTTTTCACAAAGATTGTAGAAAATTAAGCCTTAATTTTCAACAATTTTTTAGGTTAGGTTAGGTTAGGTTTTTTTCACAAAAATTGTAGAAAATTAAGCCTAAACTTTTAACAACTTTTTAGGTGACTTAAAATTTTAGGTCATATGTTGGCCATGCCCATAATTTTGCAGTTTTAGTTTTTACAAAGTACTACGAAGTTTTCTGGTTCAAAAATATTTTATACTTTATAATCATTTTTTTTTTAAATCTGATGTCTTTTAAACTGTCCAAAGCGCATTTTATAGTTAGACTATAGTCGCTTCTAGACTTTTGTTAACTCCGTCACAAAATATTTTTTGCGGTCAAAAGAGTTTTTTTTGGTTGTGGAAACCGCATTAACCTACACTGGTTTTTTGGAGCTTAAACCTACTAAAAACCCTCTTAAAATAGCTCAAATTGCCTTCAGAGACCCTTCAGCTCTTGCTTATTGCTTCTTTTTCAACTCGTCACTAATGGAGTATGGAGTTTTGCTTTTCAAGCCCAATCTGATGATCTATTTGTTTTACCTTTTCATCACGGCTACTATAAAGACTTGAACTGCGTTTTAATTTTTCCTGAAGTCTATCATTATTTTCACCAATATGGTTTTTTCCACTTCTTTGTACTTCCAATTGCTGCCTCTCTTATTGTCTGTCGCAGAATATTATTGTGTGTTCCGGAACTCCATAATATCTGCATTTTTTGATAAGTAATATTTAGTTTATTTGGCAGTGTAGTATGGAGTTTTGGTCGTTAAGCCTAGCTTGATGCTCCTTTTTCCTCTTATTTTTCTGCGTTTAGATTTTTCCTGAAGCTTAATAATTTTCATCAATATGGCTTTTTCCACTTTTTTGTACTTCTAGTTGCTACCCTTCTTGTTTTGCAGAGTATTATTAATGTTATTATGTTCCGCAACTTTACAATATCTGCATTCTTCTATATTTGATACTTTTATCTTCTTTGTGTAGTTCCGATAAGAGTTATGATCAGACAAAATTAGGTTAGGTTAGGTAGGACATTTTTGCTCCAACCATAGCATTTTACTCTTGGTCAACGCTCCAACCTTGGAACACTGAAGCTTCAATCTTAAATTTGTGTTTTCGCTTAAATATCAGAGGTAAGGGTACCAAGCTAAGATAAAAAGTCAAGTGTTTCAAGTTCAAAGCACTGAGCAATAAGTGAGGATACAATGCTATGGTCGGAGTAAAAGCCTCCGCTGTGTCCACAAACTTTATCCCCCTTCCCTTTATCTTTAATATCATTTTTGTAGTAACTCTTTCTTTTATCTGCTTTTTTTGCTAAAGTATTGGTGCATTTAAAAGTTTTGAGAATCATTCAAAAGCTTTGAAAATCACTTAAGAGCTTTAAGGATCCTTTAATTAAAAGTTTGCAGCTTTGAATTTCAAACTTTTGAGAAGCATGTATAAAATTTAAAATACATTCCAAAATTTTTAGAAAGTTTATAGATATTTTGAAATCAGCATTTAAAAGCTTTAATATCAATTCAACAATAGCATATACATTTTCAAAAGCGTTTGAAGCTTTTAGAAGCGATCAAACCGCTTTGGAATGCATTTTGAGTGCATTTTCTATGAGGACATATTGCCCAAGTCTCGAATGAGTGTCTCAGATTTGTCATATCTAATACTAGTTTTGTAATTTTGTAGTGACTTAATTTTATCAATTGTACCACTTTACATAATATAACTTTCTTATTACTGTTAGAAAATCCCATATGTAATGGTTAAGATGGCAAGTTTAGTTTTTTTCCTGCTTTTATAATGAATTGCTTTATGTGCTCTCTAAAAGTAACCTTTTAGTCCATTAAGATTTCAAAGTAGTTTATAGTTGCTAAGTTTCATCCGCATATTTTTAATTCCTAGAATTGTCTGTACTTTTTAATCTGGATCTTTCAAAATCACTGCCTCATTCATCCACTGTCAAAGTTTAGTCGTTTTTCTTCATTCATCTGTTGATTTCATTGAGTGACTGATTTACTAGAAGCTTGAATTCGTTGTTATTATAAGCAAGATCTTTAGCTTAGGCAAATGCAGACGCCTCTTCTGGTAGCTTCATTTTTAAGACTCAATCGTATAAAACATTTTATCAAAAGTCCCAGTATAGATCCATGCGGAACCCCATCGTTATCCTTGTTTTTGTTTTTTCGGTTATCTGTATGATGCGGCCCTTAAAATAATTTACTAAATTTACAAGATAAGCAAGGTTCTTCTTCTGTACAACCTTCTACCTGGGTTCTAGCTAGTTTATTTAATATATATAGTTAACTTTTGAGATCACGTTACAATTTTTGACTTAGCACCAGCGGTGCGCAGAAGTTGCTGTCAAAAACTTCGTTTATTCCGGCGTATAAGATCTCTTCAACTTATTAATATATTAATCTTTATTTCTTGGATGACAGGTTTTGCTCTTGTGCACCAGTTTCTGAAATCCGCGGCGTCAGGGAAAGCATACCCATACACACACCCACATTATGGCTTGTAGTAGTCGTGTGAAACCAGTAAATTTAGTCGCGACTGTCTTGCCAAAAATCTAATTAATGCCGCTTTCAATCTAGTCAAGGTGGTTTCTATTGCAAAACCAATAGTTGGTCAAAGTGCATTTTTTGTTTAGAGCTTATTTTGCTTCAATTCTGCAAGAAACGTACATGACGAAGTTTATGTCATGGAATTCCAATAATCCTACCGTTCAGGGCTCGTTTTGTTTTAGTTCTGCCAGTAATACCCATGAGGAGATGCATGAAATTCCAATAATTCAATCATTTGTTGATAAGGCCGCTTTAATCTGCTATTTTTATCAAGAGGATTATTGTTAATTGTTAGCAATACAACAGACGATTAGTCCACAACAAATTTCTTGATACCAAACGCTTGGGTGGGCGGGCGGACACCAAGTTTAAATTTTGGGAGGGTAGTTTCTTCTTTTAGCAGGACTCCCCTTGGTAATAAAAGTGTGGCCATGTATGCTCTTAAAAGAAGGTTAGTGTCTCCCAAGGACAAAAAGGCCCGGCGGATGAGGCTTTGCGGTTGTTCTCCCATATTGGTTTTTGTGTTTTATTTGTACTCTGGTAGAAGGTGCAACCGCAGCGAGTGCAGTTCTAGTATCTACTACTTGGTGGTTGACAACACTAGGGTAGTGGTTGTGCAGAAACTGCAATGTGGTGTAACTATAGTCACCTGGTGGCACAAGATGGAATTTCTCAATCTATATTTGTAGCCATATGATTTCTTTAAACAAATTAAGAGTCACAAAGAAGTGTGATGCTATTAATGAAATGAAATTCCTATTTGCGGCATCAATTCCCCCTGCTTTTTCAAACTGAGCTTTTACATTCTTCCAATATAGAGATGGTGTTCGAATGTCGTCAAATGTTTGTTTACTGCACTATTGTTCGGGAGTAATTCATTTTTTAATCAAATTGTTTACTGGAGTTTCACTAAATTTGGGTGTTGCGGTACGGCCTAGTTCAAAATTATTCTAAGTTGCAGGTTTTGGCGGTGATTTCTTCGCTGTTCTGTACTGTAGAGGCTCATATAAAGTCAAGTTTAATCTCTCGCGCACAAAGTCTTATGTCACTACGGGGTAATTTTGAGCCTCACAACATAAACCTAGAGTAGTTATAAGTTACCTTCTTCTTTTTGACGTGTTCGTTCACCAACTGCAAGATGCCACGTTCTCTTTTGCGGGTTCGGTGCGTTGGTTCCCGATTATCTTGTGTGCTAAAGTTGTCTTCTTTGTTGTGGTAGACGGTAATATGTATATGAGCTATACATGCGTTGAAGGCTTCGGAGGGCTCAATTACAGATTGTGAGTGAGGTCTGATATAATTCATTTTTGGCCGAAGTATCTTCGCATACAAACAAAATGGGTCTTGCATTGATGTCGGCCGTGAAGCGGAAGTGTATCACTTCTTTGTAGTACTCTCCCTCGACGTGAACCGTAATGTCATGGTGACTGAGATGTTTAGTTGGTGTCTCATCATCAAAGATAATTGCTGAAGTCTGCTATGCTTCTACAGAACGTCTCTGTGGCTTGTTTTTTTCGTCTAATTTTTTTTATTTTGTGACTGGAAAGCACTATGCATTCAATCGCCCCACATAAGGCGTCATTTGTTACTGGCTGGGTTTTTGTAGATTATAAGTTTGCGGCCATGTATGATTTTAAACTACCCACCCACCCAAATGTTGGTGATCAAAAAATTTATTACTTCAACCACCGTTTGTGCTCCTGCAGCTATTCTTATCGAGAGGATTATTGTTAATTGTTAGCAATACAACAAAAGATTAGTTTAAAACTAATTTCTTAATAACAAACGCTTGGGTGGGTTGGCGGGAACCAAGTTTAAATTGTGGGCGGGTAGTTTTTTCTTCTGTGACCCACCCACCCACCCAAGTGTTGGTGATCAAAAGATTTATTACTTCAACCACCGTTTGTGCTCCTGCAGCTATTCTTATCAAATGGATTATTGTCAATTGTTAGCAATACAACAGAAGATTCGTTTAAAACTAATTTCTTGATAACAAACGCTTGGGTGGGTAGGCGGGAATTAAGTTTAAATTGTGGGCGGGTAGTTTCTTCTATTGTGACCCACCCACCCACCCAAGTGTTGGTGATCAAAAGAGTTATTACTTCAACCACCGTTTGTGCTCCTGCAGCTATTCTTATCAAGAGGATTATTGTCAATTGTTAGCAATACTACAAAAGATTCGTTTAAAACTAATTTCTTGATAACAAACGCTTGGGTGGGTGGGCGGGAACCAAGTTTAAATTGTGGGCGGGTAGTTTCTTCTACTGTGGCCCACCCACCCCCCCAAGCCACCCACCCCCCCAAGCGTTGGTAATCAAAATATTTATTACTTCAACCACCGTTTGTGCTCCTGCAGCTATTCTTATCAAGAGAATTATTGTCCATTGATGATTATTTACTACTGCAAGAACTAGTTACTTGTTACCAAGATTCCTTTTTTTGTCAATTCTGTTAACGGCATCCATAAAGTGTTGTAAAAAGATCCATCAGCTGGGTTCGCTATAGCTTGATGACATTGTGTTCTTGACTCCACAGCTGCATGATAAGATTGATGGCGTTGTTGGGGTTGCAAACGTCTAGAGGTGAACTTATTTGTCACATAGTCTATTTCTGCTGCCAAGATTAATAACCAACATTAGAGATTAAAACTACAAGATCTAGGAATTCTGCCGCAAATTCAGGTATTCCAACTTAAATGATTGGATTCTTTGACATGCAGTACATGGGACCTATTAAAGTTTTTCTTCTTGTTAGAAAAAAGGCGTACTCAATTTTTTTTAACCAGAAAAAATTACCCTCCACATACAGGACTCAAACCTGAGTCAAGTACGCTAACCACTACACCACATGGGCGGTGTTTGTTTGTTGTACCGCCTTTTTTAGTAAGCTCAGTGTTGTGTTATAGACCAACTACGGCCCGCGGGCCAAATTTGGCCCGCCATATGTTTTTAATTAAGCCCGCAAAGTTCTAAGTTTAAAAAAAAAAAATTGCATCGGATATATTTTCTGAAGTTAAACTACAACTACAAAAACTTTGTTGTATTTTTTAAGTATTGATGCAAGTACAAAAGAAATTTCCTTATTTAAAACATAAAATTTTTACAATCTGGCCCGTTTTAAAATAAATTTGCCAATCCCTGTCGTAGGCAGTCGCACAAATTAATTTGTGTTGCTACTCGTAAGGTGGAATTGAATACGGTCTACCTGAAACACAAGGATGCCTGCTAGTTTATGAAAGCCTTAAGACTGATATTCTTCCAGTTATGGGCGTAGAATGTATCTTTTTCTGACCCCATGCCGGAGGTAACAATGGTGATCCGCATTGTTTTGAAGAGCCAAGCAAGTAGTTGTAAACCATAGTGCCAATTTCCGCCTAAGTGCTCTGGAGAAATGGAAATTATTGATCACCTAATAACCCTTTTCAAATGGATTGTAATTGGTTGGAATGCTTGATACGTCAAAATTCTGGAATTAGACCACAAACCTCAGATCATAAAGCCCGATTTTGTTTTGTAGATTACGATGTGGTAGTCGGCTGGATTGAAATTGTAAGAAATGAAGTTTTTCCAATAATAGCAGAATTTTTTTTGCTTGATAATATTTGATGGTGGTCTGGATTTGACTGCCCAAAGCTGCGTCCGTGTGGCGGCGACACCGTAGCATTATCACGCTCCTTTGCAATTCCTTCAGTCAGGTCAATCATTTTTTCTCCTGATGAAAATTATACCCTCAACAATATCTGCCTTTGCCAGAATCCAATAATAAAACTATACCTCAAATACGAATCCTTCCCATTTTTCTAAAATGGTGCCATCCTCCGCTACGTACAACTATTATTTTTCTGAACTAATAACGACCTCTGTTGCTCACCTGAGCAGTGCTTCAAAATAATGCTAACTTTAGACAACAATCAAACTTTTTTGACACTCTCCGCATTCACTCCGACTTACCCAACGACAGAACCTACACCAAGAGCACGCCGTAGCTTGTGCTCTTGGTGTAAGTGAAAGTTTGGAAGTACACTATCAAGGAACTATTACTTTATTAACTATTATTATCAAAATGACTGACAAAACTTCTTATCGACGTTGACCAAAAAATTCTCATTTCTCACCTTGCTACCTAAAATGTACTATGAAAACATGCAAGAAACCCTCCGATTTAAACCTTATCACTCTTTTACCATGATACTACACCGACGTTTATACCGGAAACTATTACCTCGTCACATTTCCGATGCGAGAACACATCAACCTCTGCATCATTGCATAAGAGCCGCTACATCTACTTCGAGAAAAAGCACAAACCATCGTTGTTACCAACTAGATGATTAATGACATTTATGGTATTGTTAATTTTGGGGCTACGAGTAAGCCACGCTCCGGCGCAGTAGCATGCGTCGCAGACAAAGTGAATGTATAGTATAGTTGAGCGCACCAGAATTTTTTTATAGTGCCTAGATTTGTCCAAAGTTTACAAAGAATAAGACTCCAAAAGCAGGAAATTGCTTCCACCTTCTTCCTTTATTTTATAACATGATCTTCTTACTAAAAGTCAAAAGTCAATTTTATCACAAAAAAAGCATAAAATGGTACAATAACATAATGTTTTATTCAATTTATCATTTGAGGCAAAACCCAAGTAAAGACTTTTGGTGTAGCTCTCCATTTTGGGAGAGGCTACTAAAATTGGTTCAAATAGTTCTCCAAACACGTGAACCTCTAACGCTTATTTTGTCATTTTGAATTACCTAGAACCAGTAAACTTTGGTATAATTTTTTTTTTGTATATTAATGCTCTTCTAGCAGATCCGTCCATACTATTCTATAGACTCTTACTCTTTAAAACTCCTGGTCTGAATGCCATTTTTAATTGTTCTCGGCATCTTGCAGCAGCAGTTTTTGGCAAGTCTTCAGTAAACAGTAGTTGGCCTCCATAGTTACACCCTAGTGGCAGATAAATTTTTAATTGGAAATAATTTTACAAATATAGCCTTTCCCATTCGTCTTGTCCATTGCACTTAGGTCTCAATAACCCCTTTGCATCTCTTCTAGTAGAAATCTCACTTTGTTGCTCCAACGCACAACCAACCTATATAGTTGATGTATCAGATCACAGTTTGGAAGAGTACCTATCCTTTATGCTGACCATTTCGAGCCAACTCTACGTAGGAGCCGGCATGTGATGTTCCATTGTCTTCATCAGTGTAATAAAGTCATTGCCAAATATTACGACGCGTCATATACAATATTACACAGAAACGGACTCAAAATTGAGCCTTGGGGTACTTCTGCAAATATTCTAAAATTATGCCTACATTTACCATGTCAGGTTTAGAAATTTTTGATAGCTTTAGAAAAACACCATCACTCAATCATCGATTAAGAGCCTCAATAATTGCTAACTTTAGCTATGTACGCATGTAAATTACTAAAATACTAGTACTACTAACATTTTAGTATTGGAAAAACTGAATGTCAAAGTTTGTCTGATACAAATAATCAATCGAACTTATCTTCAATACCTCAAATAATTAAAAAAAATTGAGCAACTGAATAAAGAAGTTGTCTTGAATTATCTTAGCAGTTTTTCTATAAATACAGCGCCAAATAATGCCAACAATTTGATTATCTAATTTTTAGTGTGTATTTTGTTAAGCAGGTCTAAGTCACATCTTTTATTCCACTTTTCCAGATTATTTTTTATTTTTATTATATTTTATTCAAAATTATTGAGAAAATTTTAACAAACAAATACAATACATGCTTTGTTGTCTAATTCTCTTCAAGCGTAGCACATTTTAAATTTGACTAATATTTAAAATCTGATCAAAATAATTAAATTTAGATTTTAAATTTAGATTAAATATAAGCAAAAGAGGAATATGTATTATTTTGCTTTAAAATGTTTTATTAGTTTTTATGAATACCGCGCCAAATAATGCCAAAAATAGAATTTTTAGAGTACATTGTGCTTTTTCTAAATATTTTAAATTTTTTTGAAGAAGCTTCAACAAACCAAAACAATATATTTATTTATAAATTGCCAATTTTACTCAAATATAAGAGCAAATTTTAAAATTAAAAAAAATACTTTTTCAAAAATATGAACTAACTGAATTTGATTTTAAAATAAATTTTCAATAGAACGCAATAATTATTACATTTTTTTATAAAAACATTTTTTTTTAAATTTATTTGAAATATTATATTTTTCTATGAATACAGCGCCAAATATTGCCATCAAAAATTAGAATGTGCTGATTAAATTCTAATGGTGGTGGAGCAGCACATTTTAAATTTAAAAACATTTTTTCAAAAATTAAAAAAAATAATTTTTAAACTTATAACAACATATTTTTTATTGAATAATTTTGTTTTTAAATTATTAGCAAAGAAAAAAGATACGTATGATTCAATTCTACCCATTTTACTATGAATATAGCGCCAAATAGTGCCAAAAAAATAGTATGTCCTAAAAACCTAATGTTTAGTGTGTTATGTGTTTATTTAATGCAGTGGTGATATATTTTAACTTCCATGTGTTCATATTGTTATTGTTTCTACTGTAAATCAACCTGAGTATATTAAAATAATTACAAAAAATTATTAGCACATAAAATTGCTTAATATTGCTAACAAGAAAAAAACTTAAAACTGCAAAAATGACCTTGATCTTTTATTTAGAAAAAAAAATAAATTAATATAATTATTTCTAATAAATTTAAAATCCTACCTTATATTAGTCAGCAAACATGACGCTCCTTCTGCAACAATTGGAAAATAACATCATCACAATTGCATACATAAAATCAAAGCATTCAACTAACAATGACAACACTAATACTGTTCAAGTTGAAAGCACAAAGCTCTATCAATAGCGGTCTCATTAAAAATCAAAGAATCGCAAATACACTAAAAAGAGCACTCGTATTCTTATAAAAACCCACTTTGTATACAATCTGGAATTTTATGTTTATCCCACCAACAATTTAACAAATTTAAAACTATTTAATTTATAATTGATTCCAACATAGTAGTAGTTGTAGTAATTCTTCTATAATAAATGCTTTTTGTTTCAGGTGAGTTGTCGAAACTAGTGTATTGCATCCATCCATTCATGTTGTAAATTGGGTGAGTTTATTCAACAAATTTCTATACTGAAAGCGCCCACTGATTGCACAGAGAGATCGCGTGCATATTTAATTACGTTTGTATGTCTTCGGGCGTTTTGTATAGTTCACATTCAAAGATAGAAATTGATACTACAAATTTGTACAATCTCATTATGTAATAAACAGGACAATGCATTTGATATGAAAATATCATTTTCCGATTGTCGAAGCCTTTGATATTGATGTATGTAATATAAATGCGATTGTACTGAATTTATTAATCAATTTCA
Organism: Tachinus rufipes; assembly: GCA_963932245.1. Lineage (NCBI taxonomy): Eukaryota > Metazoa > Arthropoda > Insecta > Coleoptera > Staphylinidae > Tachinus > Tachinus rufipes. Next base: position 114,244,950 of record OZ010744.1, on the reverse strand, counting down.
ACACTATTGTTTGTTATCGATGATTATATAAATTAATAAATTTGTAACGTATGTTATTATAACAAAGTATAGATTCACATTAATACAATTTTAATAAACGTCTTTCCAAAATCAATAAAGTCACTTTAAGTAGATTTAGTCGACATAGAAAGTATACATCATATGCAATACGTCCACAAACATTGCGATTGAATTAATATCATAAATTATATTATCGATTTCTCCCCTATTAATATTCTTTTGTAAACTGGCATCATCACGTCAATATTGTATGGAATTCCTATAAAATTTATAACCTCTTTCATAATACATTGAACGAAAAATGATAGAACCACACCGCACCCGCACCAACAATGTATTATAACAGAGTTTAATTTATGTGGAAATTTAGCACACACATAGGATTTGCTGTGTAAAATATCAAGTGGTGTGTACGTATGTGGGGCGAACTGAAGTGATGTTAAGTCTCACCTGATTGATTGATAGCCGAGACGATATTAGATCTACATCGTCGGGTTCAGTTCAATGCTCTGTTTGTCGCTCGTTTATGTCATGCGTAAATGTCTTCGCTAAGCGCACATCAACATGTCATGCCTTGTTTGAAGTACAATAGATGGAAATTTCATAAATTATTTTCCTGATATTAGATAGCGAAGAGTATATATATAAAGTTTACATTGATGGAAAAAAATGTACGAACATGTTTACAACATTAACGTATCGATGTTATAAAAGCATGTTTGCACACTACTCATTTCCCTCTAGCTATTCCACACGTGATAATTATGCAAAGTCAATAAGTTGCGTGGATATTCCGCATTAAGAATATGTCATAACATTAATTAATCCGTGTTTTATTAACATATTTCATTCAGTTGCTTGTAGTTATTACTATTTTTATTGTAAATAGTCTTGTGATGTGTTGGAATCAATAATAATTAGCTTTTATTAAATTAACACCTTTTTGTTTACACTCTATTATGGAAATTTAATTTGAATAACAATAAAGCTTTGAAGGATTTATGACAATTCAACACAACAAGGTTGTAGTAATGTTTTTCAATCTTAAAAAAATTAATTCTGTTTAAAGTTAATATTAAATTAATCTATGAAAATAATAATAGTTTAATCAGTCCGACTGCGCCAAAACCGTTTCGAGCCCAAAATAACAATCGAACAAACTAAAAATATTGCGCAACTTATGGTAAATGTATAGTACAAAAGTACAAAAAATTATGGATTTGGCGCAGTCGATCAGGTTTTGTGATACACTTTTTTAATTAAATTTAGGTTAAGCAAAATTGGACGTGTCAATTTTATTAAAATTTATACAGTTGGTTGTAAAGCCATTGGAAAGTATTGGTACCAAGTTTTATTAAAATCCAACGTATTGTTTAGAAATTATGATTGTTTTAATGGCCTCTATAAATTCTAATTTGTATAAAAAAGTGTAATCAAATTGAGGTTATGTAAATTTGGTTGTGCCAATTTAATTAAAATTTATACAGTTGGTAAAAAAGGATTTGGAAAATACTATTACTAAATTTCATTAAAATCCAATCATTAATTTAAAAATTATGACTGCTTTAATGGTCTTCATAAATTCTAGTTTCTAAAAAAAAAATTTTTATCAAATTAAAGTTATGTAAATTTGGTCAAGTAGATTCAATTGAAATTTATACAATTAATTGTAATGGTATTGAGGAGTATTGAAACCAAGTTTCATTAAAATCTAATATTTAGTTTGGAAATTATGATTACTTCAATTGTTTTCATAAATACTAAATTCTATAAAAAAATTGAGGTTATGTAAATTTGGTCGTGTCAATTAATTTGAAATTTATACAAATAATTGTAATGCTATTGAAGAGTATGACAACCAAGTTTTATTAAAATCCAACGTATGGTTTAGAAATTATGAATGTTTTAATGGCCTCTAAAAATTCTGATTTGTATAAAAAAGTTTAATCAAATTGAGGTTATGTAAATTTGGTCGTGCCAATTTAATTAAAATTTATACAGTTGGTAACAATGGTTTTGGAAAGTAATATTACTAAGTTTCCTTAAAATCCAATGATTAATTTAAAAATTATGATTGCTTTAATGGTCTCCATAAATTCTAGTTTCTAAAAAAAAGTTTAATAAAATTAAGGTTATGTAAATTTGGTTGAGTAGTTTCAATTAAAATTAATACAATTAATTGTAATGGTATTCAGGAATATTGAAACCAAGTTTCATTAAAATCCAATGTTTGGTTTGGAAATTATGATTACTTCAATTGTCTCCATAAATACTAAACTCTTTAAAAAAATTGAGGTTATGTAAATTTGGTCGTGTCAATTAATTTGGAATTTATACAAATAATTGTAATGCTATTAAAGAGTATGACAACCAAGTTTTATTAAAATCCAACGTATGGTTTAGAAATTATGATTGTTTTAATGGCCTCTATAAATTCTAATTTGTATAAAAAAGTTTAATCAAATTGAGGTTATGTAAATTTGGTCGTGCCAATTTATTTAAAATTTATACAGTTGGTAACAATGGTTTTGGAAAGTACTATTACTAAGTTTCATTAAAATCCAATGATTAATTTAAAAATTATGATTGCTTTAATGGTCTCCATAAATTCAAGTTTCTAAAAAAAAGTTTAATCAATTTAAGGTTACGTAAATTTGGTTGGGTGGATTGAAATAAAAATTATACAATTAATTATAATGGTATTGAAGAGTATTGAAACCAAGTTTCATTAAAATCCAATATTTGGTTTGGAAATTATGATTAATTCAATTGTCTCCATAAATAATAAATTCTTTAAAAATATTGAGGTTATGTAAATTTGGTCGAGTCAATTAATTTGAAATTTATACAAATAATTGTAATGCTATTAAAGAGTATGACAACCAAGTTTTATTAAAATCCAACGTATGGTGTAGAAATTATGATTGTTTTAATGGCCTCTATAAATTCTAATTTGTATAAAAAAGTTTAATCAACTTGAAGTTATGTATATTTGGTCGTGCCAATTTAATTAAAATTTATACAGTTGGTAACAAAGGTTTTGGAAAATATTATTACTGAATTTCATTAAAATCCAATGATTAATTTAAAAATTATGACTGCTTTAATAGTCTCCATAAATTCTAGTTTCAAAAAAAAAGTATAATAAAATTAAGGTTATGTAAATTTGGTCGAGTAGATTCAATTAAAATTTATACAATTAATTGTAATGGTATTGAGGAGTATTGAAACCAAGTTTCATTAAAATCCAATATTTGGTTTGCAAATTATGATTACTTCAATTGTCTCCATAATTACTAATTTCTATAAAAAAGTTGAGGTTATGTATATTTGGACGTGTCAATTTTATTGAAATTTATACAATTAGTTGTAATGCTATTAAAGAGTATTGAAACCAAGTTATATTAAAATTCAATGTTTGGTTTGGAAAATATGTTTATTTCAATAGTTTGCATGAATACTAATTTCTATAGAAAAGTTGAGGTTATGTAAATTTGGTCGTATCAATTTGATTGAAATTTATCCAATTAAATTTTATGTTACTGAAGACTATTAACACCAAGTTTTATTTAAATCCAATGTTTGGTTTGTAAATTATGTATATTTCAATTGTCTTTATAAATACAAATTTCTTTAAAAAAGTTGAGGTTATGTAAATTTGGTTGTGTCAATTTAATTTAAATTTATACAATTAACTTTTATGTTATTGAAAACTATTAACACTAAGCTTTATTAAAATCCAATGTTTGGTTTGTAAATTATGTATATTTCAATTGTCTCCATAAATACGAATTTCTATAAAAAAGTTGAGGTTATGTCGATTTGGTCGTGTCAATTTGATTGAAATTTATACAATTAAATTTTTTGTTATTGAAGACTATTAACACCAAGTTTTATTAAAATCCAATGTTTGGTTTGTAAATTAAGTATATTTCAATTGTTTCCATAAAAACGAATTTCTACAAAAAAGTTGAGGTTATGTAAATTTGGTCGTGTCAATTCAATTCAAATTCACACAAATAATTGTAATTCTGTTGAAAAGTATTAATTACAAGTTTCATTAAAATACAATGTTTAGTTTGAAAATTATGATTATTTCAATTGTCTCAATAAATTCTAGTTTCTGTAAAAAAGTTCAATCAAACTGAGGTTATGTAAATTTGGTCAAGTGATTGTAATTGAAATTTACACAATTGAGTGTAATGTTATTGAAAAATTATGAAATCAAGTTTTATTAAAATCCAACTTTTGGTTTGGAAATTATGATTATTTCAATTGTTTTCATAAATACTAATTTCTATATAAAAGTTGAGGTTATGTAAATTTGGCCGTGTCAATTTAATTGAAATTCATACAATTAATTGTAATGTTATTGAAGAGTATGAAAACCAAATTTTATTAAAATTCAATGTTTGGTTTAGAAGTTATGATTGTTTCAATTGTCTCCAAAATATCAAATTTCTATAAAAAAGTTCAATAAAGTTGAGGTTATGTAAATTTGGTCGTGCTAATATAATTAAAATTTACATAGTTGATTGCAATGTTATTTGGGTAGTTAATTAAAAAAAAAAAACATGTTTACAATTAAGTACCAAAAATAATGGATTTGGCGCAGTCGGTCTGGTTTTGTAATACTTTTTCTCAATTAAATTGAAGCTATGCAAAACTGGCCTTGTCAATTTAATTAAAATTTATACAGTTAGTTGTAATGCTTTTGGAGACTATTTGTACAAATTTTCATTAAAATCCAATGTTTGGTTTAAAAATTATGATTATTTCAATTGTCTTTATAAATTCAAATTTTTATAAAGAAGTTCAATAAAGTTGATGTTATGTAAATTTGGTCTTGTCAATTTAATTGTAATATATATATACAATTAATTGTAATGTTATTAAAAAGTATTGGTACCTAGTTTTATCAAATTCCAATGTTTGGTTTAAAAATTATAAGTTAAGGTTATGTAAATTTGGCCGTGTCAATTTAATTGATATTTACACAATTAATTGTAATGTTATTGAAGAATATTGAAACCAAGTTTTATTAAATTCCAACGTTTGGTTTGGAAATTATGATTATTTTAAGTGTCTTCATAGATTCTAATTTCTATAAAAAAGTTCAATAAAGTTGAGGTTATGTAAATTTGGTCGTGCTAATTTAATTAAAATTTACATATTTGATTGCAATGTTATTTGAGTAGTTAATTAAAAAAAAAAACATGTTTACAATTAAGTACCAAAAATAATGGTTTTGGCGCAGTCGGTCAGGTTTTGTGTTACACTTTCTCAATTAAATTGAAGCTATGAAAAATTGACCTTGTCAATTTAATTAAAATTTATACAGTTGGTTGTAATGATTTTGGAGAGTAATTGTAGCAAGTTTTAATAATATCCAATATTTGATTTGAAAATTATAATTGTTTAAATTGTCTTCAAAAATTCTAGTTTCTATCAAAAAGTTTATTCAGATTGAGGTTATGTAAATTTGGTCGTGTCAATTTAATTGAAATTTAGGCAATTAATTGTAATGCTATTGATGAGTATTAAAACCAAGTTTTATTAAAATCCAACGTTTGGTTTAGAAATTATAATTATTTCAATTGTCTCCATAAATACTAATTTCTATAAAAAAGTTGAGGTTATGTAAATTTAGTCGTGTCAATTAAATTGAAATTTATACAAATAATTGTAATGCCATTGAAGAGTATGAAAACCAATTTTTATTAAAATCCAATGTTTGGTTTGAAAATGATGATTATTTTAATTACTTCTATAAATTCAAATTTCTATGAAGAAGTTCAATCAAATTAAGGTTATGTAAATTTGGTCATGTCAATTTAATTCAAATTTATACATTTGGTAACAGTGCTTTAAGAGAGTACTGTTACTAAGTTTTATTAATATACAATAATTAACTTAAAAATTATGATTGCTTTAATGGTCTCTATAAATTTCAGTTTTGATAAAAAAGTTCAATCAATTTGAGGTTATGTGAATTTGGTCGTGTCAATTTAATTGAAACTTCTACAAATAATTTTAATGCTATTGAAGATTATTGAAACCAAGTTTTATTAAAATCCAATGTTTGTTTTGAAAAATATGATTATTTTAATTGTCTCCATGAATACTAATTTCTATAAAAAAGTTGAGGTTATGTAAATTTGGTCGTGTCATTTTAATTAAAATTTATACAATTAATTTTGATGCTATTGGAGAGTATTAGTACCAAGTTTCATTAAAATCCAATGTTTAATTTAAAAATTATGAATGTTTTAATTGTTTCCATAAATTTTAGTTTCTATTAAAAAGTTAAGGTTACGGTTATTTGGTCGTGTCAATTTAATTAATATTTATACAATTTCTATTGATGCTATTGAAGAGTATTGAAACCAAATTTTATTAAAATCCAATGTTTGGTTTAAAAATTATGATTGTTTTAATTGTCTCCAAGTTTCTATGAAGAAGTTCAATTAAATTGAGGTTATGTAAAGTTGGCTGTGTCAATTTAAATAAAATGTATAAGATTTTTTATAAATTTTAATATAATAAGTACTCTTATAGTACCAAAACTAGTGCAATATTATTAAGAATGAATGTACGTTTTGTATTGAGTTAATATTATTATGTGAAATTTATGTCCATTCAAAACGTTTTTATTACTCAATATTTTTATGTATTATGTTTAATTAAAACAAGTAGTGTCAATTAAATGTTTGGGAAATATCCTAAATAATATAATTAAATGTTGCATAAAATAATAATTTTGAAATTTAACATCGTGAATGCTGAAAATGAAACAGAAAGCGGGTATTATCCGTTATGTAAATGATGTACAAACATAAATTGTTTCATTTTATAATTTCATGTATAATTAATCCCAAATGAAACACCTCGGTGATGTAGCGGTTGTATGTAGACGCGGCATTGATCAAATATAATGAAGGCATGTGTTCAGAGATTCAAGCATATGTAAGAAGAAGATTTCCGAATCGTTTGTAACCGGAAATTACGTAATAAAGGAACAAAAAGTTGTGAGCGCGTGGATGTTCACCATTAAAGCAATTACCATACAAAAATGAATATCCCTTAATAATTCACATAAAAACAGCTGCGATTGACTATAGGGTGAGTTATGGGCCGCTTAGTGTAGAATGGATTAGCACTCATCCATGAAACACAACCCCTAAAAATCATCCCTTCTAACTTGACTTTCAATACCCTCTCTCTCTTGATTTAAATTATTATTTCAACAAATAATTAACTTCGCTATAATGTAGTTATTATCTGCAGGTAAAATCAATTTGCATTTTAACCGTGTTTTGTGTTAGGCAACATGCGATAATCAAACTGTTTAAATTTGAGGTGATGATTGAAATTGATTCGTTTGTAAAAATATTGAATAAACTTCTAGTGTAATTATTTAATCACATCACACTGTTGGCTTTACTAATTTAATTTTATCAAATGAAATATTGAAAGTGGAAGGTTAATTTACAGTGGTTTAATAATTCAATGCGTTTTCATTTGAAGTGGAATCTAAAGGAGCGCTTGTGTTTGTGCATCAAAGAGATATGGCATTACTATTTTCATCGCCATTTACTTCTATCTATAACAAACTGAAACGATACAGATTTATAAAAGAGCCAATAAATATATGTTATTTTGAAACGTTATTTATTTAGATTTAAATTTTATAAACTTAGAATGTAAGAGCTGAGCCAAAAATATTGATTTGATGCTTAATTCCAAGATAAAAAAGTTTCCAATTTTAACAATTTATTGAAGCTTAGCGCATAAAATGGATTTGATACATAAAATAAGCATTAAATTCACAAATTTATATTTATATTTAGTCTAAAAGTACCAAGATTTAATTCTACTCACATGACAAAAAAAAAATGTAAAACAATTGTGGCGCAGTCGGTGGAAATAAAAGTTTATATGCAATTTAATCTAACAAATAAGCTTACACATTATAAGTGGATGGAATTTTTGCACATTTTGGCTTTGATTTTCATTTATTGTATATTAAGAAGATGTAGTGAAACGATTATGGCGCGGTCTGCAAAATTAAAAATTTGTTTAATTTAATTGCGTTAAAAATATTATATTCAACGTCAAACTAAGTGTATAAGTCAGTTAAATGATGCTTGCGTACTTACAATAAGCGGTTTTGGCGCAGTCGGTAGGTGCATTAGTTGCAAAATTCAGTCATATTTAACTTTGTTTATAAATTATGTAAATATAATTATGCACAATATTGCAGTCAAATTATAATTTCTTTTTTAATTTAATTAAATTAAATCTAACATAAACGAACGATGTTTTGCGTTTAGTAGCCGGCTCTAAATCCGTAAATTACATAACCGACTTTTGTATGCATTTTCACAATGATTTAGCATACAAAACATTGCCATTTAAATGTGACGTTTTGCACGGATTAACAACTATTGTATAAATGGGAATTTCCTGGTTTATTTATTAAAATAAAAACACGCACTCACACACACTCACTCACTCACAAATGAGAACGAATCCCATTTTAAAATTAATTTAAATAAAATACGTTGTGAATGGTCGCAATGAATTTTGTTTGTTGCGGTTTCAATTTTAATAAATATTAATTTAAAAAAATAATAAATTGAGGAATAAATGTTTTAAAATGGAATGAAATTAAAGAGATTAAATGGAAATTTTGTGGGAATAGTATAGCAACCACCTGGTGTGTTTGGAATTATTTAAAATATATATATGAAATTGGTATTTTACTAGGTATTAATTTTCAAGTTGATTTGATATTTTAACTAATGAAATATTAATAGAAAACATCACTCCAATAACACGTTTTATTTATGAATCAATTGAAATTTGAAATTTATTTGAGGATGCTGATTGACATAAACAATTTTTTGTTGTTAATTACTTATTGGTTTTCTACATGTCTTAAGGTTATTTTGTAAAAATATTAAGTTTTGTTGTGGACACTCAGTAACAACACAAGACGTTTTTAAGATTTTTGCAATTTTTCCATGTCTTTAAATTATTTTGTAAAAAATTAAATTACCATTTTAAAAATTGTGGCTACACTCAGCAATATTGCCAGAAATGTTTAGAAAGTTTCCCTAATTTTTCTAAAACAATGTTATATTGTATACCTAGTTACGCCGTTTCTTTTTGAGGTTAGCAATCAAAGTGTCGGGCATACCGAGCCACAGAGAAGATATGTGTATATTTGGTTGCATATATGATTATTGTTAAACATACAAGTTTTGACAAAACTTCCAAAAACTTTGCATATAATATAAGGTAATACTGTGTACAAATTTTGGAATCATTTTTCAAAAATGGTTGCTTTAATAGCAAATTTTTGAAATTTCTGAGAATAAATTTTTTTTTTTTTGAAAATTGCTATATTTTGGAAATCAATTAAGCACTCATTGACAAATTTTAAAATTTAACAGTATATCTTGAAAAAACTGTATTTAAAAAAAAAATACCAAAAAACTGTTAAATAATTTGCTAAGTTTGCAAAATTTTGAAAATGCATACATAAGAAATTTTAGGCAAAATTACATTTTCCACAAAAATTTTTTGAAATTTTTAGTTACAACTCCAAAAAAAATTTTTGATAATTTTATTGAAAAACTAGAAGTAATTCGCTTATTTTGAGAAATTTTTAAAATTTTCATATAATCATTTTTAAGCATAATTAAGTTTCCTATAAAATTTATCTGAAATTATTTTTGAATTTTTTAGTGGATACTGAATAAAACTGTATTTTTTGAAAATTTTACCAAAAAACTGTTAATAACTCGCTTATTTTGCAAAAATTAAAAAAAGAATACATAAAAAACTTTAAGTAAAATTACATTTTTTAAAAAAATTTGAAAATTTGTATATACAAATTTTTAAGCAAAATTAATTTATCTATCAAATTTATTTGAAGTATTTTTTCTAATTACATAAATGAATTTTTTGTAGAAAAACTGTAAAAACTGACATATTTTGAAAAAATTTTGAATAAAACATTTATTAAAATTTACTGTAATTTCTTACAAAAATTAATTGAAACATTTTCCAAAATTTTATAAAATAATAATTTATTTTGAAAAAATTGATTAAATCATATCAAAACTGTAAATAAATCGCGTGTTAACTCCAAAAGAAAAAATTTAATAATTTGATTAAAAAACTAGAAATAATTTACTTATTTTAAAAAAATTAAAAATTTTGTACATAAACATTTTTAAGCAGAATTGAGTTTAATATAAAATTTATTTGAAGTAATTTTTAAAAATTTTAGTGATAATTCCATAAAACTAAATTTTTGAAATTTTTATTGAAAAACTAATAATTAACTAATTTTGATTTTTTTAATAAAACGTTTATTAAATTTTACCGCAATTTAATTTCCTACAAAAATTAATTGAAACATTTTCCAAAATTTTATAAAATAACAATTTAAAATCATAAAAAACGGTGAATAAATCGTTTATTTTGCAAAATTTTAAAAAAGCATACATAAACAATTTTAAGCAAAATTAAATTCTCCACAAATCTTATTTGAAGAATTTTTTAAAATTTTTAGTGATATCTTAAAAAAACTAAATTTTTTAATAATTTTATTGAAAAACTAGAAATAATTTGCTTATTTTGAGAAATTTTGAAATTTTTTATATAAACATTTTTAACCAGAATTAAGTTATTTATAAAATTTATTTAAAACATTTTTTTAAATTTAAAGTAAAAACTTCATAAATTTGAAATTTTCATTGAAAACTTGTTTATTTCAAGAAATTTTAGAATTGTTTATATAAACATTTTAAAGCAGAATTAAGCTTTCTAGCAAATTTATTGGAAGTAATTTTTAATTTTTTTAATGATAACTTGAAAAAACTAAAACTTTTGATATTTTTATTGAAAAACTAGAAACAATTTGCTTATTTTGAAAAATTTTGAATATTAAAAAAACAAACAGAAGTTTTTAAAATTTTCAGTGTGAACTCTAAAAAGACTAAAATGTTTGATAATTTTATTGAAAAACTAGAAACACTTTGTTTATTTTGAAAAATTTTGAAATTTTTTATCTAAACATTTTTAAGCAAAATTGAATTATCAATAAAATTGATTTGAAACTTTTTTTGATATTTTTAGTAATATCTTTTTGAAGTTTTTATTAAAAAACTAATAACTGACTCATTTAATTTTTTTTTGAAAAATATTTTAATTAAAATTTACCGCAATTGTAAATCCCTTCAAAAATTAATTTTCCATTTTCCAAAATTTTATAAAATAACAATATAAAAAAAAAAGTTTTAAAACATAAAAAACTGTCAATAACTCTTTTAATTTGGAAAAAATTAAAAATACATTTATAAAACATTTTAAGCAAAATTAATTTTTTTATCAAATTTATTAAAAGCTAATTTTGAAATTTTCAGGGATAACTTGATAAAACTAAATTTTTTGAAAATTTTACAAAAAAACTGCTAATAACTCGCTTATTTTGAAAATGCATACATATAAAATTTTAAGCAAAATTAAATTTTCCACAAAATTTAATGAAAGTTTTTTTTTTATTTTCAGTGATAACTTAAAAAAACTAAAATATTTGATAATTTTATTAAAAAACTAGAAATAATTTGCTTAATATAAAATTTTTTTAAATTTTTAAGCACAATTGAGTTAGCTAAAAGTTAGCTAAAAAAATTATTTAAACTTTTTTTGAAATTTACAGTGATAATTTTATAAAATTGAAATTTTTATTAAAAAACTGTAATAACTGACATATTTTAAATTAAAAAAACATTTACTAAAATTTACCGCAGCTGTAATTAATTAAAATATTTTCTAAAATTTTATAAAATAACAATTCGTTTTGAAAAAAAAAAAAAAAAAAATTAAATCATAAAAAACTGTCAATAACTTGTTTATTTTGAAAAAAATTGAATTTTTTATCAAATATATAAAAAGCTAGTTGTGAAATTTTTAGTGATAACTTAATAAAACTGGATTTTTTTTTTAATTTTACCAAAAAATTGTTAATAACTCGCCAATTTTGCAAAATTTAAAAAATGCATACATAAGAAATTTAAAACAAAATTTAATTTTCCACAAAATTTATTTTGCGATTTTTTTGAAATTTTTAATGATAACTTGAAAAAACTAAAATTTTTGATAATTTTATTGAAAAAATAGAAATAATTCGCTTATTTTAAGAAGTTTTGAAAATTTTTATATAAATATTTTTAAGCAAAATTGAATATATATATAGATAATAAAATTTATTTGAAACTTTTTTTGAAAAAATTTTTTTTGAAATTTTCATTGAAAAACTGTAAAAGTTATATATTTTGAAAAAAATTTGAATAAAACATTTATTAAAACTTACCGCAATTGTAATTCCCCTAAAAAAATTTATTAATTAAAATATTTTTCAAAATTTTTATAAAAACAACAATTTATTTTGAAAAAAATGTTTTAATACTTATAACTTGTTTATTTTGAAAAAAAAAAAATACATTAGTAAATCATTTTAAGCAAAACTGAATATTAAATTATTAAAAAGCAATTTTTAAAATTTTCAGTGATAACTTTTTTTTTTTTTTTTTTTAAACTAGAAATAATTCGCTTATTTTGAAAATTTTTGATAATTTTCATATAAGCATTTTTAAGCAAAATTACTTTTTAGTGTCGTTATGTTTTAATTTTTCAATGGTAAGAGCTTTTTGTTCTTTTATAAGTTTCTAGTCTGGTTTTTATAAAAAAAACTGTTGGGTCTATGGTCAATGCTTGTGTTCGGTTTACGACTGCAACGTACTTACACTTTTGTTTGTTATTGGAGACGATATAGTCGATTTTATTTAGAAGACCTAGTTTTGGACTTTTCGATAAAATTTTAGTCATCACTCTTTTTATATGTTGAACTACATACAATATTCTATATCTTCATGTTTTTGGTTAAAGATTTAAAGTTACATTTAACAAGTAAAAAATTGATTAAAAACGTCACTTTTTAAAAATTAATTGCAAAGAAACAATTTATTGCATCAAATTTCTACAAGTTTGAGGACACAGATTGGACTTTCTTCAACAATATGTAAAATTTTTATTCAATTATATTTAGGCGTTTTCTTGCCGAGTTGGATGCTGTAAACCCTTATTATAGCGCAACTATTCTCTTCCCTTAAAGTGTTTGGCCTTAACTTTTTCGCTTTATCGTCTTTCAATGCCGTTCCTGGTGCATTAGCTTGTATAATTTGAAGACTCTTCGTTAATTGAAGCATGACACATGACTCTTTTCAATATTGCTGGATATTTAGACACTAAATGTTTAATTTTCTTACTAGCAAGGATAACAACTCTATCATTTTGATAGACTAGGTTGCTTTAAGTATTGTGATTTGATGAGTCAGTTATAGTCCCATTGACAAATAATTCCATCCCATTCAATATATGAGCAAAAAGACAACGGAACCGGAGAAGGAATCTGTATGAATTAGCAGTAATTGGTTCAAAATTTTGAGTAGATCTGCTAAGACGGAAACTCAGGATAGTAACAGACTGCAAAGCATGCACAAAAAATCTACAAGACCTAAGCACTGCTAGAAAAATATGAATACAAAATTGAGCACTAAAATGAATCATATCGACAATTTCAGTAGGTACCCCATTATGAGAATAGTGGACGACACACTGTGGAAAATTTGAAAAAAAATATGACATCACCATAAAGACATTGCAAGAGAAGAAAGAAAATGACAATTACGGGATCACCAACAACGTACTATATAAATTGAAAATGGTATAGTGCAGCTAATTTCAAAGATTATGAAAACAAATATTATTAGATCAATTCACAAATGAAGACATTATGCAGTGAAAAGAGAGCATTGATCAGAAATGTTATTTCAGGAATCTACAAAATAAAATAGAAAAAATCATTGTATTCCATTCCGTGTATTTTGATAAACAGAAAATGAAGTGGAAAGGTTCTTATATGCCATGCCTAAGGAAAATGCACCCTTGAGGACGTATCACATTGACCATTTGAGACACTAGAACTACGTCTTGGCAATAATAGTCGCCCAATAAACAAAGTTCAAGTGGCTATACTATAGAAAGTCAACATCTACCGCAGAGGTGATGTGGAAATTGGATTGTACATTTTTTTTACAAACAATAAACTCAAGGAATATCGTAAAAAGAGAAGATTGAAGAAGATTGTGCCTTAAACCGCACTATCATAACAGTTCTGAGCAAGATTACAATCAATGATGCAACAAAATGGTACAGAAAGTCCAGAGCATAATCAATTTAAATGTGTAAAGAAGCATAGACTCTACCCCATTCAAACTACTAACAGAAGTGGGAATAAAAAATCCCGAAAATCTCAAAATCAAAAAACTTATTGAGCAAAAGACGATCAATAAGTTTCAAGAAAATAGAGATGCACTAAGAAAACTATAACGCTAAAAAGAAAAGTCAAAAAAGATATAGAAGTATATTTGTTTCCATACTGATTCACAAAGATCATAACACACAACACTTACAACGTGAAAAAGTAGGGCACCCAGAAAAAACTTCAAGACATCCACCACCAAATTCATGAAAATATGATGTAATGGGTAATGACTTATAAAGTAGAAGACAAGCAGGGTGTCCAAAATGTGGGAGAATTGCTACAAATGTAGCGGTCTCTTGCTGCTTTCCTAGACGCACCCATCATTACTAACTTTGTAAGGTTTATGAATTTTGACATAACCTCTAAATAGTGATTGCCATAAAAAAAATTATCCTTAAAACTTTAATAATAAATTATTTACGACCACTTTTACATAACCTCTAATTTAGTGACCTGCCATCTTCAACTACTAAAGTGTTAAATCCATAACTTATTGAGTTTTCTAAACAATTTTTAAACATTTCTAAAATAGTTCTAAAAAGGTTGCAAACGCTTAAGGCCGGTATATTCATTGATTGGTAAGGTATTAATTAGTAAACTTATAGATCCTTGTTACAAAATTTATTTGAGAGTACTCATTAGTAACGCTACTAAACACTTTATTGGAAGGTGAATATATCGACCCTTAGTACAATAAGAAACTAAACTAAAAATCAAATTTACTAAAATTACTAATAACTTTAGTAGCTTAATTACTACTACAATATACTTTGTAAAAAAAGTTCCATTAATAAAAGAATTACTTAAATAAGCTGTGGTAAAATAAGGATGATAAAACCTGTGAAATATTATTAGTATTACATTATAAACATATAATTATTAAATGACTAAAGTTGGCTTATAAATAAAAAGTCTGGTTCTTGTTATTTATCGTTGTCGTTTGACAAACTGAAAGTTTATTCCTCTCCAGTCTGCATATGTTAAGATATATAGCCTGCACATCGCCACCAAAACAATTGGGTTCTTGACCTTGATACTAGATCGCATCGGTTGCCAAGTTTTCTCCTCAAAACGATAACTAAAATTATTGCTCGGCTCCCTCTGGGAATTGTTCCCATGGATTTATTGTGATATCTATTGTCACGCAACTATTAATCCTAAGCTATTTTCACGCGTTTAATTGGCAACTTGTCTAAATCCTGCAACGCTTCACAATTTATGTGCATCTCAGGGAAACCCAACGTATACAAACAATGCGTTTTATGTGTTATAATTCATTTGGTTGGAAGCCAATAATGACCATTTTAAATTTGTTTTCTCCCCTAATATTAAAAGAAAATAAACAGGAAATGACAAATATCATTTTAATTGGCTTTGTTGGAAACGAGTTAAAATAATTTTCTGTGACATCACGTCACGCGCCGAATGAGTTTTAGTTTCGATCAAGAAAAGAACGAGACTAGAAAAAAATAAAATACTAATGGAAAATAAATAAAGCGTGATGGAGGTGAGATCTATTCGACACAAATTCAATACTCGTCTTGCATCTCTGTTATTTGGGATAAACGAAAAAGGAAGGAGCGAGTGTGGCATTTTTTTGAATGAACGATTTTCCTTATTTAATGGTTTCTTTTTTTTTAAATTAACTATTAAGTAATAGTAATAGTAAAATAAAGTAAATTCTAATAATATATTAAGTGTAAAATTTAGGTTGTACTACAAGTATCAAGTTCACGATCAGCATTGTTCTGCCAACTAGCGAATAGCAAAAATAAAATAAAACGCGAAACACTGGCACCGCTCGCAAACGCAATTTTATATCAATAGTACAAGATTTTTAGAGGCAGCCTCCTCCACAATTTCATTTATCTCGCGGCGCATTTCCTTCAGTGTGTGTCGCGGAATAAGCATTTTACAACGAAAGTTATGGCCACTAAACCATTGCAATAAAATAATATCACATACGTAAATTTATCACAGCTTGTAATGAGTTTTCAGCGTGAATAGTATTAAAACATGTTAATTAATTCAGTAAAAATAAAAGAATGAATGTAGAGCAGTGTGTGTGTTATATATATATACAGAGAGGGTGAAGTTATTGATGGTGAAGTATGGTCGTGAAGGCTTTGTATTTTAGATGACATAGAGGAAACTAAGGTCGCTTTTACCCTCTGCCTTGGTAATTGATCGCGTTCTAGCGGGGTGTAAAGCTCGAGGTGAAATATATAAACGAAATTGAATTAAAAAAAAGAAACGACGAGGGTATTTATTACGTTGTTACTTTAAAATATTAACTTGAGAATTATTGTTAAAATTGTTTCTTATATTTATAAAATTTTATCTTATTAGATTGAAGATTATCTTGGAAGAGTTTAATTTGGTAGTCAATAAAAAATCACTTTCCATGTTTTTTGTCGATTAAATATTAAATTGTGCTCAAATCATTTAGTATTTCAATCTATAATTTTACGCATCCACACGATGCGGATATGTCGTACGGCTTTTCGCGACGTCTCAGCTTTCTAATACCCAAGTTGTGAGGAAATCCGATTGTACATTCTCTTCTATTTAGTTCTAAGCACATATTAGTTCCAACTACAAGTATAAGGAAGTTGTTTTCTATGATGATGTTCAAGGAGTCGATATATGGTCAAGCGGTTTCAGACAACGATGAAGAAGACGAGAGTTACTGCAGATTTTTCTATAAAATCGACTTCGAATCAAAGTTAGATAAACTTGAGACAAAACTCAAGACTTGAAGTTGTTCTTGGTTAATTTTTACTGCAGAATTCTACATGCGCAATCCTTCTACTTAAAAAATCAGATTTAGTGCACTGTTTGCCTATGGAGATGTTGTCCAAATTATCACTTAAGGTCCAGTTTGTTGTCACTATTGCTATAGGAATGCAATAAATCAATAATAAAAATACACAAACAATTTGCAATTAAATGACGCGGACTTATCCAGAGGTATTTTAGTCTCATAGAAGTTTCACTGTAAGCCTATCTTTTGACGCAAAAATACTACCAGCACGCTATCAAAATGCACTAAACAACTACGAGTAATCGGAAGTTTTGGCCGGTAGTCTCCCTAAGGTTTGTTCAGAATAATGTGTAAACTATATTGGCAATTTCTTAAAAAAAAATTGGGTATTGTAGAACACTAAAGGCATTGCCAGGCTCAGTTACAGATTTGCCAATGTGTCTTCTTTGGTGTGTGCAAATTAGTTAAAGACAGTGTAAGTTGCCATTATCTTTTGCTCATCCTTAATGACAACAATTTGGCTAGGTTGGCTTCAGCTATGAAGCAGCTTCCCACTAATTGTTTGCACTGTTGTATCAAAGTGGAAGTCAATTTATTTGTAACCTTTAGATTAGCGTAAGACCACAGCAGACTAATATTGTTCCTTGCTGACAACAATTTTTTTTGCATACCAATCTGGTGACAGTAGTAACCGAGCATGGTCAATAAAGTTTTTGCTTGTTCCTTTAGATCATGTTTTTGTTGACGGTGATGTTTGGTCTTTTTGGAATAGAATTTCCAGGGAATGCAGGAACAATTTGTTATCAACGAATTCGATGTGACAACCTCTTCCCTTAACTTAATAACAAATATGTAGTTAATTAAATAGTTTTAGAAAGCAGAGTCCTCCAAAACTTCTTGCCCGCAATCAATGTAATGTTGATTTTGCAACCACTTTGCGCATGTTCAAATCTTACGCAATGCATGCGCCTAGCCTCACTAGTATGCGCGAAAAAATTCAAGATCGGATACCTTTTAGACAGACTTCGTAGAAAAATATTAAAACTTTTTATCAGAAATTGGGAAAGTGCATCAAACAGAAGAACCTAAGAAGAATTGTTCAGTGATTGGCGCAAAGATTAACGATAAAAATAGCAAAACTCATAAAAAGAAAATCACTTTGCAGCAAAGAATATCAAAATTTAGGCCAACACAGAACAAAAATATACCTATCTAGAGCCTGAAAACGCAACATTGTAAGGCAGTCAGTAGCTTGCATAGCTCATAAATAACCTTAGTTAACTTTGGTGGTAGTTTCTATGTATCTTATAAAGAAACCAACTTTATGTATATCAAGTTAATTTGGATTACATTTTGGTTTTATGACAATTTAGCTAATTTTTAACATTTCAAATTTTAATATCTTAGAGCCACATTTTAATATTCTCGTACAAATTTTGATCCCCCCCCCCTCCCCTCGAAGGGATAAAAAGGGATAGTAAAAAAAAAAAAAAAAATTGGAGTTTGATATAATTGTTTTGAACCAGATTTAGAATCTCATGCCAGCATTTTGATATCTTTTTTAACATTCTAGTCAAATTTAGTTAAGTTAGAGCTAAATTTTAATATTTTAATCTTAGGTTTTTGCAATTTTAGAGCTAGATTTTTGTGCATTTTGATATTGTGGATAATTAAGCAGGATTTTGACATGTTGGAGCAAAATTTTGATATTCTTAAGCCTTTTATAAATTCAGATGTGGATTTTTATATGTTAAAGCTGGGTTTTAATACCACAGCCAAAAACAAATATTTCAAGATTTGAGCATAATTTTGAATTTCTGAACAAACTTTCCAGTTTTAGAGTTAAAATTTGACATTGTCATACTCCGTGATCAGATATAATGATATATTTTAGCCGGTTTTTGAAAACTTAGAGCCACATACTAATATTCTGGTACAAGGTTTTACAATTTTAGAGCTAGGATTTTGATATTGATATAATTTTAATACCTATCTAGCCTTTGATGTTTTTGTGACACGTTTTGATATTTTAGAGTAAAATTTTTCACTTTAAAGCTAGATTTTAATGTCTTATGTTTGAACTTTGATAGCCCGTGGCCAAATTTTATTATATTTTAGCTACGTTTTGATTTTGTGAATCAAGATTTTGCAATTTTGCATCCAGTTTTAATATATTTTAACATTTTTGCCAGATTTAGGTATCTTAGAGCCACATGTTCATATTCTGAGACAAGATTTTGAAGTTTTAGAAATTGATTTTGATATATCATGGCTTGATTTTGATCCCTCGTAGTTAGATATTATTAGTTTGCAATAAATTAGACAGATTTAAATAAATTAGATCCACTGTTTGATATTTTGGAACAAAATTTTGCAATTTTAAGGCTGGATATTTAATATTTTTTATTTCTGGCCAAATATAACTGAATATTAATATAGATAATTTCAAAAAAGTTAATTTTGCTTAGACGATGAGTGTTTGTTTTGAAGAATATATGAAATGAGGTACTGCTGGAGCTATCAAAGTCACTTTTTAGAAACGCTATGTGTGTTTTCAGTCTAACTTTGTTATTTTTTAGAAACTCAAACAAATATAGACTTTCCAAATTATAGAAAATCTAAGACAGCAAAATTAAAAACTCAAAAATATCTTCTAGCCTACTCTAAACTGCTATAATGTAAACCCAAACAAAGCTGTTTATTAGTGGTTGGACCACCTAACCACACTCAAAGCTGAAAGCACCAGAACAAAAAAAGACAAAACGAAACCCAATAAAAAAAAAGTTGACAAAGCATACAAAATCAACAAAGTGGAAAATGATGTATGGACTGGGATTCAAAACTGTTACTGATAAATATTCAACCAAGCAAACACAATCATCGACCAAAAAAGAGATGGCCAAACAACATTTTACAAAATGCCCAATAGTGAAATGGCCAAAGGTCACCAAAGACAAAGTAACTCTGCAGGAGCTCCTCCTAAAACTGCAAAAAAAGTGTTGAAAGCTGCTCCTAAAACTATCTTAATTATCCTTAGATTTCCCAAGGTATAGAAATTGTTAAAACTGATGCAGATAGCTAAATCTCAAAAAACTAAAGACAAATTTGCTTTATAAATACATTGGAAAAAATATACAAAACATACTTAGGGAAGAAGTGAAGGATCAGCTATTTGAAAACCAGCTCTGGTTCCGGAAAAGGAAGACTTGCTGAGGCTGACAGTGACACTTGGTAGAAGAGCTCAAAAAAAAAAACTGAAAGCTTTGCTAGACATTAAAAACGCGTTTGGTACGATTCCATGGAAAGGGGTGGTACAAGCACTGATTAGAATGAGAGTAAGCAAAAAACTTATTAGGATATCCATGAAATATTTGGAAAGCAGGAACTGCTGATAGGGAATAGTGAAGAGATGATGGTCACGTGCGGCGACGTACCTTAAGTCTTTTGCTGTAGATCGTCTATTACAATAACATTCTAGGAGTGACCATGCCAAAAAGAACAACATTGCGGTCAACAGAATCATCCGCACAATTAAAGAGTTAGGATTGGATATTGTCCAGGAGAAGCTGTCATAAAAGTCAAAAAAGTTTTTACCAAAACACGTGGTTGTGTAAACACAAAAAAAACTGTAGAAAAGGCTACAAAAAGCTTAACTGTCTTAACGCCAAACAAAAACGGGAGAACACAAGGCAAATAACCTCACCAAGAAGCAACTAAAAGCTGACTGTCTGGTCAGAAGTTGAGTTAAGTAATAACTTAACTCAACTTCTGACCAGACACGGTTGTTTCAAAACATATTTATAGAACTTTTGATCAATAATAACATATGCAACAGATGCCAGATAAAACATAGTCCAGAATAGTAGTATGCAGAACAAAACAAACTGGAAAACGCGACCGGTCTGGTGTTAACGCTAGAAAATAAGGTTATGCTATAGGAAATAATCTCTACAGGGCGAGATGAAGAAAGAGAGGGTGCAGAGACTATCTAAGCGTTAGAGCTGCTAACGTCCGGGCGTGT
This sequence comes from Tachinus rufipes, assembly GCA_963932245.1. Classification (NCBI taxonomy): domain Eukaryota; kingdom Metazoa; phylum Arthropoda; class Insecta; order Coleoptera; family Staphylinidae; genus Tachinus; species Tachinus rufipes. Next base: position 114,223,743 of record OZ010744.1, on the reverse strand, counting down.
ATTCTTAAAAGTATGCTTAGCAATTCCATCTTGTCAAGTGCGAGCCCTACACTCAGGCTTAGAGAGCTTCCCCCAAACCACAATTAAATAAAAAAACTACTATAATGTAATTTCTATAAATAAAATAAATTTTATAAAGCATTGTAACAGTTTATAGAACGCATTCGGGTTCTTCTCTTGTGATTGCTTTAGTACCAAAACAATTGTTTACAAATGATTAATTATATTTATGTAATCGAAATGATATTTGAAGAAACGTACATCAAGAAATAGTTTTCATCCGGTAAGCGTCACCGGAACTAGTTAATAATTATTATTATATAACACTATGGATGTTTGCATCACAATCACACCAAAAAAAAGACTTTAATTTCGCTTGGTTTATAAAAAAATATGTTAAATAAATAGCATCTACATTTTTTATTTTCTGTAACTTTGAACAGTTGCTTATTAAAAAAAGTATATGTGACATAAAAAGGTAATTACTAAACATCTCAATAAAAAAAGTCATGGTAAAACCGGTACTCAAGTGACTAACGTAATATCCGCAACTACTACAATATTGTAAAACATCATCTTCACTCTCAGGTAATATTAATAAGCAAAACTGGGAATCCCATTTACAATAAAAATTCCACAATAAAGCTTAATAATTGCATAAAATGCTAATTGATAATATGAAATTATGACATTTATTATTATGTGCCTATCAGCACTTCTTATCTCCCACTTCATTTCATTCATTGCAGTTACATATTTAACTTTATAATACACTAATGGGGAAGATAAGGTTTAATTATTCTATTATTACACAAGCTTGCATAAATAATGTTAAAAATTATAATTTGTATTGAATTATTTCTTAAACTAATTGTTTCAGGTTAGTGATTCCTGTTTATATTTAAAAGTAATTTAACAAAGACTCATTAAATTAATCTAAATATAAAACTTACAATCAAATTAATTTAGTCACGTGAAATGTAGCACAAAGTTGTAATTGACATGTATGTTTTTGAGACAGATTGACTGATTTTTAAATGTTTCATTACTCATAATAATAATCAATTATGATGTGTTAATGCAAATGATAATGAGTTGTATCGCCAATAAATATGTTGATTGTGACATATTTGATGAGCGAATAAATGAAATAGAAACCTTTCAATTATTTAATGCAATCTCTTTCTTAAAACACTCAATCGTTCTTATCTATTTAATCCATTTTATCTTAGGGTTAAGGGGATAGGTCAAGGCCATCGACCTATGTAGGAAGACTTTTTTTTAACCATCACTTCTTATCAAATTTTCGTTGTTTTAGTAGATCAATATAAATTCTCATTCTAAAAGCTATTTAGCAAAACAGATATCAATAAATTCAAACCACTCGAAGTAGTAGTAGTAGCAATCATAATTGCTTTTAGGTCAGTTATTTTTATGTCTACGATCTATTCCTATTTATATTGAGACTAATTTATATTAATTGTTCCATATTAAAACTGGTTCTGAAGAGATTCTAAATGTTTTGTAATTGATTCGGCCTATTTTGCGTTTCGATAAAAAAAAAGTTATTAATCGTTTCGGGGAGATTTATTCGGGTCATATGCATTATTTTTTTACTTCTTCTGCGGGTATAAATCAAATAGTGCGACATGAAAAAAGTTGAATTAATGCATGAATGAATATCAAAGGTTTTTTGAATTTAAGGAAGGGAATTAATTTCTCATATAGTTTGTCCGAGTATTGAATGAAGTAAATTGAGTAAAGAAAGGTTTTTTTTAAATTAATAAATTTGAGTTTTGAGTTTGCATAAAGATAAAGTAATATTTTGCTACTCAAATGAAGCTTCTAATTAGATCTAGCTTTAGGGTAAAAAATATAGTTATAAGCAGTTAATACTAGTTAAGAATTACGGTGAGTTTTGTACAAATTGAATCTTGCCGAGTTAATTACATCAAGCTTACAGTCATAACTGATTGAATTAATGTCATAACTTTTATATTATTCATTGGATTTTAACGCAGTTTGGCAACAATGCGCTCCAATATTAGTATTACCAATTGTGTAAATTGCAGCTGATTTGATACATCGAGTTTTGAACAAACTGAATCTAGCCAAGCTACTTACATCAAGCTTAAAATCATAACAGATTGATTGAATTTCATAACTTTTGTATTATTCATTAGAATTTAATGAATTTTGGCAACAATGCGTTCCAATACTATTGTTACCAATTGTGTAAATTGCAGCTAATTTGATACAATGAGTTTTGAACAAACTGAATCAAGCCAAGTTAGTTACATTAAGCTTAAAGTCATAACAGATTGAATTAATGTCATAATTTTTGTAATAATCGTTGGATTTAAATGCGATTTGGCAAGAATGTATTACAATACTATTGTTACTAATTGTGTAAAGTACAGCTAATTTGATACAGTGAGTTTTGAGTAAACTTTATCTAGCCGAGTTACTTAAATTAAGCTTAAAGTCATAACAGATTGATTTAATGTCATAACTTTTGTATTAACCATAGGATTTTAATGCAATTCGGCAACAATGCGCTCTAATACTATTGTTACCATTTGTGTAAATTGCAGCTAATTTGATACGATGAGTATTGAACAAACTGAATCTAGCCGAGTTAGTTACATCAAGCTTAAAGTCATAACAGATTAAATTAATGTCATAACTTTTGTAATAATCATTGAATTTTAATGCAATTTGACAACAATGCACTTCAACACTATTGTTACCAATTGTGTAAATTGCAGCTAATTTGATACAATGAATTTTGAATAAACTGAATCTAGCTGAGGTCACTTATACCAAACTTGAAGTCGTATGAGTCAATAGATAATTAAAAAATCATAACTCCCAAACTGTTGATTGAAAATTGATGCAATATAGTACTAATATACCTCATAATTAAAAGTATCAAGTGTGTAAAATTTATGAAAATCCATAAGACCAATTTTGCATAACCTCAAATTATCCGATTTAGTCAAATTTTATCAAATCCATTAAGAGATAATTAAAAAAATTATAACTCCTAAATTGTTTGATAAAAATTGATGCTAAATAGTACAAAGATACCTTAGTACCATTAGTACCAAGTGTGTAAAATTGATGAGAATCCATAGAACCAAATTTGCAAAACCTAAAATTATTTGATTTGGTCAAACTAAATTTTCAAAACTCAAGAGACAATTAAAAAAAAAATTATTATCATAAATGGTTAATTAAAAATTGATGCAAAATAGTATTTAATATTCCTTTGTACCATTAATACTAAGTGTGTAAAATTAATGAGAATCCGTAGGATAAAATTGAGCACAATCTCAAATTATCCAAAAAAAATCTTTAAAAAATATTAATCATAAATGGTTTAATACAAATTGGTATCAATATACCTTAGTACCATTAGTACCAATATATCTTAACTCTGTCGATTACGTCTCTGAAATAACTAATATCATCTCCAAGTTTTAAATCATTCAGTCTTTCTTGCTCTTTATTGAATTATCTTAAGCTCTCCTTATTTGTTTGTATATATACTTATATTTAAAATGACAATTTCTTTAATTAAGCATTTTTGTAATTTAATGAATCATTGCAACAAGATTGTTTCAATTCCACTATAAATCACTTTAATTTTCAGCACTAAAGACACGTAAAACGTCGTCTTACATAATTACACTAGACTACTATTTTACACTTCATTACGTAATTTCTCTTTGTTAATTACTTTTAAGTTGGAATCCTGTGAGAATATTATTAACACCCCACCCTTACAACAAGAGGAATTCTAGTTAGAATCAAATAATTATTTCGGGCAACAACATTCAATTCGAACTATTTCTCTTTATAGCTTAAAAATTGTAATTCGATGCAAACAATTTTAATTAATTTTTTTTGTATATATAATTTAATTTTATTATTGGCAAATATAAAACGGTATTAATCTTAATAGTCAGGAATATAAACGACGCGAAATGCGAGAACAATAGTTGGGAATAATGTGCAATCAAAATTACTTCCATTGCAATCATGCAGAAACGTTTTGCAAAACAAATTATAAACAGTAACATAACATTTTATTGACTATAACTTATTTGGAAACAATTACATCGACTTTTTAGTCGCAATAATTCAGATTGCGGTTGATTATTTTTCTTTTTATATTTGTCATTTTTATGTTGGCGTTTGAATATATGTTTTTTATAACAGGAATTAAGATCCGCATCACTTAATGTATTTGTTGGGTCACGCAATTTTTCTATTATAGTTAAAATAATGTATATCTTCTTTTATTAAAAATTTAATTACTTTGTTAGGTGATACTTTATGTAATTTTAAAGATAACTTATCTATCTTACATTAATAAATGTAATTATTAAATGCATTGCATTTATTCGTCACAATATTATATATATTTTTTAATTCCAATGTGTTTGCAATGGTAAACATGAGTAAAATTACTTGATTGGGTTTTGTTCACAAAGCTTGAAACTTTGATTTTATGTACAAATTTCAACAAAATTTATCATATAGTTTTAAACTTGCGTCAGAATAAAAATTTTACTTTTTCGTATTTTTTATTAATAAAGCATTGATAGACAATTATGTACAAAAAAATGTAACAAAATTCCTCGATTAGTTTTTATTTTATGCCACAATTAGTGATTAATATCCAAAATTTGCATCTAAGTATTTTGAAAAATTTAAAAAAAAAAACGTCAGAATGGAAATTTAACTTTTTCGTAATTTTCATTACTAAAGCATTGATTGACAATTATGTACAGAAAAAATCAACAAAATTCATAAATTAGTTTTTGTCTTAATTTACAATTAGTGATTAAAGTCCAAAATTTGCAATTAAATAATTTTGGAAAATTAAAAAAAATACTTCTAAATAAAAATAATACTTTTTCTATTGTTTTATTATTTAAACATTGATTGACGATTATGTACAAAAAATTTCAACAAAATTCCTTGATTAGTTTTTGTTTTATTTCACTTTTATTGATTAATGATCAAAATTTGCATTCAAGTATTTTGAAAAATAAAAAAAAAAACGTCAGAATGGAAATTTAATTTTTTCTTAATTTTTATTATTAAAGCATTGATTGACAATTACGTACAAAAAATTTCAACAAAATTCATAAATTAGCTTTTGTCTTAATTCACAATTAGTGATTAAAGTCCAACATTTGCAATTAAATAATTTTGGAAAATTAAAAAAAAAACTTATAAATAAAAACTTTACTTTTTCTATTTTTTCATTATTTAAGGATTGATTGACGATTATGTTCAAAAAATTTCAACAAAATTCCTTGATTCGTTTTTGTTTATTTCACTTTTAGTGATTAATGATCAAAATTTGCATTTAAGTATTTTGAAAAATTAAAAAAAAAAGTCAGAATAGGAATTTCACTTTTTTGTAATTTTTATTATTAAAGCATTAATTGACAATTATATACAAAAAATTTCAACAATATTCATAAATTAGTTTTTGTCTTAATTCACAATTAGTGATTAAAGTTCAAAATTTGCAATTAAATAATTTTGGAAAATTCAAAAAAATACTTCTAAAAAAAATTTTAATTTTTCTATTTTTTTATTATTGAACATTGATTGACAATTATGTACAAAAAAAATCAACAAAATTTCTTGTATAGTTTTTGTTATATTTCACATTTAGTGATTAATGATCAAAATTTGCATTTAAATATTTTGAAAAATTCAAAAAAAAAAACGTCAAAACGGAAATTAACCTTTTTTGTAATTTTTATTATTAAAGCATTAATTGACAATTATGTACAAAAAATTTCAACAAAATTCATAAATTAGTTTTTGTCTCAATTCACAATTAGTAATTAAAGTTCAAAATTTGCAATTAAATAATTTTGAAAAATTAAAAAAAATACTTCTAAATACAAAATTTCCTTTTTTTATTTTTTTATTCTTAAAGCATTGATTGACGATTATGTACAGAAAATTTCAACAAAATTCCTTGATTATTTTTTGTTTTATTTCACTTTTAGTGATTAATGATTAAAATTAGCATTTAAATATTTTGAAAAATCTAAAAAAAAATCGTCAAAATAAAAATTTAACTTTTTCGTAATTTTTTATATTACAGCATTAATTGACAATTATGTACAAAAAATTTCAACAAAAATCATAAATTAGTTTTTGTCTTAATTCACAATTAGTGATTAAAGTCCAAAATTTGCAATTAAATAATTTTGGAAAATTAAAAAAAAATACTTCAAAATAAAAATTTACTATTTCTATTTTTTTATTATTAAAGCATTGATTGACGATTATGTACAAAAAATTTCAACAAAATTCCTTGATTAGTTTCTGTTTTATTTTACTTTTAGTGATTTATGATCAAAATTTGCATTTAAGTATTTTGAAAAATTAAAAAAAAAAACGTCAAAATGGAAATTTAACTATTTCGTAATTTTTATTACTAAAGCATTGATTGACAATTATGTACAAAAAAATTCAACAATATTCATAAATTAGTTTTTGTCTTAATTCACAATTAGTGATTTAAGTCCAAAAATTGCAATTAAATAATTTTGAAAAATTAAAAAAAAAACTTCTAATTAAAAATTTTACTTTTTCTATTTTTTTTGTTATTAAAACATTGATTGACGATTTTGTACAGAAAATTTAAACAAAATTCCTTGATTAGTTTTTGTTTTATTTCACTTTTAGTGATTAATGATCAAAATTTGCATTTAAATATTTTGAAAAAATCAAAAAAAAAAAACGTCAGAATGGAAATTTATTTTTTTCTTAATTTTTATTACTAAAGCATTGATTGACAATTATGCACAAAAAATTTCAACAAAATTCATAAATTAGTTTTTGTCTTAATTCACAATTAGTGATTAAAGTCCAAGAATTGCAATTAAATAATTTTGGAAAATTAAAAAAAAAAAACTTCTAAATAAAAATTTTAGTTTTTCTATTTTTTTATTTCTAAAGCATTCATTGACGATTATGAACAAAAAATTTCAACAAAATTCCTTGATTAGTTTTTGTTTTATTTCACGTTTAGTGATTAATGATCAAAATTTGCATTTAAGTGTTTTGAAAAATTAAAAAAAAAAAACGTCAGAATGGAAATTTAACTTTTTCGTAATTTTTATAATTAAAGCATTAATTGACAATTATGTACAAAAAATTTCAACAAAATTCCTTGATTAGTTTTTGCTTTATTTCACTTTTAGTGATTAATGATCAAAAATTGCATTTAAGTGTTTTGAAAAATCCCCAAAAAAAAAACGTCAGAATAGAAATTTAACTTTTTCGTAATTTTCATTATTAAAGCATTGATTGATGATTATGTACAAAAAATTTCAACAAAATTCCTTGATTAGTTTTTGTTTAATTTCACTTTTAGTGATTAATGATCAAAATTTGCATATAAGTATTTTGAAAAATTCAAAAAAAAAACGTCAGAACAGAAATTTAACTTTTTCTTAATTTTTATTACTAAAGCATTGATTGACAATTATGCACAAAAAATTTCAACAAAATTCCTTGATTAGTTTTTGTCTTTATTCACAATTAGTGATTAAAGTCCAAAATTTGCAATTAAATAATTTTGGAAAATTTAAAAAAATACTTCTTAATAAAAATTTTACTTTTTCTATTTTTTTATTATTAAGGCATTAATTGACAATTATGTACAAAAAATTTCAACAAAATTCCTTGATTAGTTTTTGTTTTATTTCACATTTAGTGATTAATGATCAAAATTTGCATTTAAATATTTTGAAAAATCCAAAAAAAAAAACGTCAAAATGGAAATTTAACTTTTTTGTAATTTTTATTATTAAAACAGTAATTGACAATTATATACAAAAAATTTAAACAAAATTCATAAATTAGGTTTTGTCTTAATTCACAATTAGTGAATAAAGTCCAAAATTTGCAATTAAAAAATTTTGGAAATTTAAAAACAAAAACTTTTAAATAAAAATTTTACTTTTTCTATTAGTTTATTATTATTAAAACATTGATTGACGATTATGTACAAAAAATTTCAAAAAAATTCCTTGATTAGTTTTTGTTATATTTCACTTTTAGTGATTAATGATCAAAATTTGCATTTAAGTATTTTAAAAAATCCAAAAAAAAAACGTCAAAATGGAAATTTAACTTTTTTGTATTTTTTATTATTAAAGCATTAATTGACTATTATGTACAAAAAATTTCAACAAAATTCATATTTTAGTTTTTGTCTTAATTCACAATTAGTGATTAAAGTCCAAAATTTGCAATAACATAATTTTGAAAAATTAAAAAAAAAAATTTCTAAATGAAACTTTTACTTTTTCTATTTTTTTATTGTTAAAACATTGATTGACGATTATGTATAGAAAATTTCAACAAAATTCCTTAATTAGTTTTTGTTTTATTTCACGTTTAGTGATTAATGATCAAAATTTGCATTTAAATATTTTGAAAAATCCAAAAAAAAAAACGTCAGAATGGAAATTTAACTTTTTTGTAATTTTTATTATTAAAGCATTAATTGACTATTATGTACAAAAAATTTCAACAAAATTCATAAATTACTTTTTGTCTTAATTCACAATTAGTGATTAAAGTCCAAAATTTGCAATTAAATAATTTTGGAAAATTAAAAAAAAATACGTCTAAATAAAAATTTCTCTTTTTCTATTTTTTTATTAATAAAGCATTGATTGACGATTATGTACAAAAAATTTCAACAAAATTCCTTGTTTAGTTTTTGTTTTAGTTCACTTTTAGTGATTAATGATCAAAATTTGCATTGAAGTATTTTGAAAAATCCAAAAAAAAAACGTCAAAATATAAAATTAACTTTTTTGTAATTTTTATTATTAAAACAGTAATTGACAATTATATACAAAAAATTTCAACAATATTCATAAATTAGTTTTTGTCTTAATTTACAATTAGTGATTAAAGTTCAAAATTTGCAATTAAATAATTTTGGAAAATTAAAAAAAAATACTTCTAAATAAAAATTTAACTTTTTCTTTTTTTTTATTATTAAAGCATTGATTGACGATTATGTACAAAAAGTTTCAACAAAATTCCTTGACTAGTTTTTGTTTTATTTCACTTTTAGTAATTAATGATCAAAATTAGCATTTAAATATTTTGAAAAATTTTACTTTTTCGTATTTTTTATTACTAAAGCATTGATTGACAATTATGTACAAAAAAAATCAACAAAATTCATAAATTAGTTTTTGTCTTAATTCACAATTAGTGATTAAAGTCCAAAATTTGCAATCAACTAATTTTGGAAAATTAAAAAAAAATACTTCTAAATAAAAATTTCAGTTTTTCTATTTTTTTATTATTAAAACATTGATTGACGATTATGTACAAAAAATTTCAACAAAATTCCTTGATTAGCTTTTGTTATATTTCACATTTAGTGATTAATGATCAAAATTTGCATTTAAATATTTTGAAAAATCCAAAAAAAACGTCGAAATGGAAATTTAACTTTTTTGTAATTTTTATTATTAAAACATTGATTAACAATTATGTACAAAAAATTTCAACAAAATTCATAAATTAGTTTTTGTCTTAATTCACAATTAGTTATTAAAGTCCAAAATTTGCAATTAAATAATTTTGGAAAATTCAAAAAATAAACTTCTAAATAAAAATTTTACTCTTTCTATTTTTTTATTAATAAAGCATTGATTGACGATTATGTACAAAAAAATTCAACAAAATTTCTTGTATAGTTTTTGTTATATTTCACATTTCGTGATTAATAATCAAAATTTGCATTTAAATATTTTGAAAAATTCAAAAAAAAAAAATGTCAAAATGGAAATTAACCTTTTTTGTAATTTTTATTATTTAAGCATTTAATGACAATTATGTACAAAAAATTTCAACAAAATTCATAAATTAATTTTTGTTTTAATTCATAATTAGTTATTAAAGTCCAAAATTTGCAATTAAATAATTTTGGAAAATTAAAAAAAAAATACTTCTAAATAAAATTTTTACTATTTCTATTTTTTTATTATTAAAGCATTGATTGACAATTATGTACAAAAATTTTCAAGAAAATTCCTTGATTAGTTTTTGTTTTATTTTAGATTTAGTGATTAATGATAAAAACTTGCATTTAAATATTTTGAAAAATTAAAAAAAAAACGTCAGAATAGAAATTTAATTTTTTTATCATTTTTATTATTAAAGCATTAAATGACAATTATGTACAAAAATTTACAACAAAATTTATCGATTAGTTTTTGTTTTATTCCACAATTAGTGATTAAAGTCCAAAATTTGCAGTTAAATAATTTTGAAAAATTAAAATTTAACTTTATCGTAATTTTTATTATTAAAGCATTGATTGATGCATATATGCACAAAATTCTAACAAAATTCCTTGATTAGTTTTTGTTTTATTTCATAATTAGTGATTAATGATCAAATTTGCAACTAAATAATTTTGAAAAATTAAAATAAAAAACTTAAAAATAATACTTTTCTGTATTTTTTTTGTTTAAGCATTAATTGACAATTATGTCCAAAAAGTAATTTAAGTCTTAAATTGTTAGAAATAGCAAAATTTGGTTAAACTGCAAAAAAATGCAAAATTTTGTCATAATAAATGAAAAATAGCAAACTTCAGTTACAAAATTTTACAATTTTGTTAGAAAAAACCAAAACCCGTACATAAACTATAAAAAACTGCAAAATTTTATTTATGGAATGTCAAAAATAACAAAATATGACCAAGAAGTATAAAAATATTGCCAAAAAACACCAAAATGTGGTCAAAAACTGTTAAAAATGCATTTTTTTGTTAATAAAAAGTCAAAAATAGTAAAATATTTTTAAAAAGAACAAAAATCCGGAAAAAAACAGTTGAAAACTGCAAAAATTAATTAATAATATGTCAAAAAAGTCAAATCCGGTCTTTAAAATGTTGAAAATAATAAAACAAAAACATAAATCAAAATTCGACCATCAAATATAAAAATATTGTTAGAAATAGCAAAATTTTGTCGGAAACTGCAAAATTCTATTTGAAGAAAAAAACAAAATTCGTCCATAAACTGTAAACAAGTGCAAATTATTCTATTTATAAAAGTCAAAATAAAATAAAATCCGGTCTTGAAACATTAAAATAATGTCTAACAATATATTGATGTTTTAAGCATCAAACTTCAACCATAAACTGCTAAAAAATGTAAAAAAACTTTAACAAAATTTGCTGAATTGAACAGTTTAGCTGCGCAAAATCTTGTTTGATCTAAAAACTTAAAATGTACAAAAAAAAAGATTGTCACGGCTCGTAAAAACTTCACAAAACAAATTCTTTAAACCTCTCCACCCATACAAGTTGGTACAATACTCTCAGATATCTTTATTGTCAATTTTGATGACTTTTTTATTTTTTAACATTTTGCTCTGCTGGATCTTATCAAAAGCCTTCTCGAAATCAATTGCGCAAATGTAAACATCGTGGTTTACGTCTTGGCATCTTTGCACCAGTACTTGCTTACTAAATAGCGCTTTCCAAGTCCCAAGTCCATTTCTAAATACAAACTAAGTTTTTTTTTAATGAAGTTTACCATGGATTATACGCAAGACAATTTTGAGTTTGTGGCTCATCAAACTTAGAGTACTATAACCCCCGCAGGTGCTCAAATAACTTTCTTCAGGATTGCTACAAAGATTATAGACCAAATTGAATAAATTTGTCAATATTTTTATTACCTTATCTTTAGCGCAGCTCATTTAGCTCAGCTGCCTTCATTGTTTTTGTCAGATATTTGGCCTTATCTACTTAAACTTAAGCTATCTCTGTTGTCGTCAAATAATTTAGTTATGTATTTATCTCACCTCTGTAGTTGTTTCTCTACATCATAAATCTCAACAGCAACCCCCGATCAAGCCGTTTTCAATTGGGAAATGTCTAGTTTTTGAGTCGTGGAAAACATCTTGCAGTACCAAAAGTGTTCTTTAAAAACAAGAGCTAAGAAAACGAATTTGCCACAATCAGCCAAGAACCCAAACTCGACTCAACGTCTGTAATTAAAAAGACTAACTCTAAAAAAAAAATAAGCAACTTAATTTTCGAGCTGCAGCACACTAGTACTTTAACCCGAGCTACCAGAATAATAAGCTTTGATCAACCAAAAAAAAAATTTAAACAAATTAAAAAAGTCGTCTTATCGCTCATAAGGGCAAAACTGGAAAGACAAGATCAATTCTCTGAAGTTAAGTGTGATTCATTTTAGTAGAAAATGGCTGCTGGACTGCCCAGAATTTCATTATTTATTAAAAATAAAGCGTATAAACATGTGAAAAGTATATCACAGTTTATGGGAATTAAATCCACAATCTTTGGTGCAGCGGTCGGATGCCTAGACTACTGCGACACACTCTTTTCATTATATCTCAAAAATTACAAAATCATCTACAAAAATGTTTGTTGAAAAGAACCAAAATTCGAGAAACTATCAAAAAGTGCTAAGTAAGGAATGTCAGAAATAGCAAAATTCCTTCCCAAGGTTTTGAAATAAACGTGATTGCTTGTGGGCAAGCTGTGTACAGAAAAGTCAAAGCAACCTATAGTATGTGTAGCAATAATTGCTACTAACCGAACACCTTCACCAAAGCAAAACAGTCGTAGAATTCAATTCGGATACACCAGTTCAGGCAAGTATTACCAAACTCAACCAAACTGACAAAAACTGCTTCACAACTAATCGGATCTACACTGCCCTCCTCACCCGTTCCGTTCGTACTTACATAAAAAAATGTCTTCCTAGGTAAGATGAAATGGGTGAAGATGGCACCCTTCATAAACTTCAACACATTTTAAATGACCACAATATGGCCAGCTTTTTTATCTGTCTCATTCTCTAGGCTGATTTTGGTTGTAAAGCAGTTTTTGTTAAGAAGACTGCATGCAACAGAAATCTCTATAAAATGTGCATACATTATAAAGATTAAAAAATAAAACACATTAAGATCACAATTAATTGAGCAATTCAACTCTATTCTTACAATTTAATGTACACCGACAAAATTTAATTCTTTAAAAGAATAATGATAGATTAATAAAACTTTGTACAGTCCATAAAAAGTGCAACTGCAAATTGTGCAGCCTTTAAAGCTTCATCATATTTGAGTTATTATATCTGCTAATACATAAATCCTGTGTTACATCAAATGCATAAATATTTGATGCTATTTTATCCCTGCGTCTTCATGTTACAATTTCAATTCCCGTGATTAATGATACTGCTCTTTTACAACCGCAGGTATATATGTACTATTTTATTTTCGCCCGCCTGGAATGAAATATGCTCCACCACTGACGCAAAATAACAATAAAAAAAATCACAAGCTTAATGGAAACGCGATTTTGCAAATACGACATTTTCAATTTGCATTTTTATTATTATTATATTAATTATTTCAAAATCCTCACAAGATTTTTTTTGGGAGTGGAAAATTGTGTAATAAATAATTCGCTACTTATATGTAATCATTACTCATTGTGTTTTGAATTAGTGATGCGGATAAATACATTTGTATAAGGGACATGTTCTATTCTACGCTAATTGTATGGTTTCTTGGAAATGTTTACCTGTTCGATAATGTTATGCTCGCTTGTATTAATATTGCAATACGGGTTAAGGTTCCAATTATGCTTAAAGTAAATCGAACAGTCACTGTTTAGATTAATTCTAAACCAGCTAACACAAACACTGCAAGCTTCAATGTAAATTATTGTTTGGGTAAACGTTACGATACTCATTTCCTTCAAAGAACTGCCAATTCTCAGTGTAATAATTGATGCTGTTATGTGTATAGCTGTAGGAATGTGTTACTAAGTCAATTTACATTTATTTTGTTTAACATTAAATAATTCTGAAATGTTTTATGGATAAATTCTATACATAAATAGAGATTGGTACAAAATCGTTAAAATTAACTTAATTTGCTTCAGATTTACAAGAAAATAAATTTACCTGGTCCCTTACTTTTCAATTATAAGTGCTACGAGTGAAATCAAATAGCTTTTCTCAAACATGGAAACAACCTTTATAAAATTGCAGGATAAAATGTACAATTTGCGGTTATGACGGACATCCAAACTGAAGAAAAGTTTTTTTTGTGCAGAAGAAAAATAGTCATTGAGAGTTGTCCTTTAAAGACGACTTTCTCACCAAACTACCGAAGCTGGAGAGTTTTTGCAAACAGTGATACACAAAGTCCGTCTGTGGTTAGAGGCGGTTGGTGACTGTCCTTTTCTTTCTGTAAATTACGCCATTAGACCTAACTCGTTTACTATTTGGAGTAGGCATTATCGAAATATCCAATCCAATATTGTTGTCGTTTTTGTGTAAGTTTCTGCTTGGAGCTGTTTTCTATATCGTCCGCCGGATGTTGTGAATAGACAATTAACGGTATCGTTCCAGTCTCTTCATCATCTATTATATCCAGTCTCTTCTTGTTTCATGTTTGGTTTTTCAATGTTAGCCATGAATCGGTTTCCATCGGTTTTGTAATTTTTGGAATAATTGCTCGTTTGCGACAGATGGTCTAAGCATTGTGTGATACTTAAGTAGTCGTAATCGATTAAACTGCTTCTATGTTGCTTGCTCAATATTCACTTAGAAGTTTTCAAATTGTTTTAGTTTATATTTCAAAACTAGTGTCTAGAAGCCTGTCCATAATAGCAAGACCGTGAGCTAAATCGGCGCTGAACCAACGGCACAGTCAAACCAATTTGCATTCACTAAGAAGAAGTAGTTAATGGTAGTCATTGTAGAACCCACACCACAACCCTCAATCGTCCAAGCGGTACACACCTAAAAGATGTCAGGTTACGTTTTAACATAAACTATTTGAGGAATAGTCACAAATCTGCCTTCAACGTTATCTTCTCTAGCTCAGCAACACCTAACTATTATTACTTGCAACTTAATCCAGTTAGGAGACCATGCTTTACACACAGCATTATACTCCCCGCCTGAACACTTGCTCAAATATTGGTCATCAAGTTAGCAAATATCACCAATACCTCTTTTTCTACGCTATCATCTTAGCAAATACCCAATTATTCTCTAAGAAACTCTTAGGCGGATAGGTGAGATACTCTAGTCTTTGCCCGTAATTACAAACTATTTCTTCATCTACCATTATACGCAAGATATATCTTGATATATCACTTCCTGTCACGTTTGGGTTTTCAATGTTTGCCAATATTTGCAAGTAATAGTAGGGCTAAGCCAAAGCATTGTGCTCGGGTAGTAGTAATTGGTCATTGCTCTCGTCAATTACCACTTGGTAGATCTCAAATTGCTCCGCTTTATATTGCAGTGCTTCTTCGACCTCTATGGCAATTTCGTTAATGGTAACGGTTATAATGTGCAGTAGCCACCGCAGCCACTTGATTGTGCTGTGTGTGTTGACGTTCAATGTAATTATCGTCTTCATTTGTGTCGACAAGCTAGTACAAGTGGCTTCTAAAATTAAGATCTTGGCTTTGCTAAAGCTCCCACCAAGTTACGCTCAAGTGATTCTAGACTAAGGTTGCAGACATAACGGAGATACTTACTTCAATCATAGCATCAAACCATTGCTCATTAGTCTTTAGATCTTGGAACATTGAAGTTTTGTTCTAAATAAAAATAAAACGCTTCTCATTAGTTATCGGTGTGGCTAATCACATCAAACCGTAAAAGAAGCCTTTAGATTCCGTATATAAGATCCAAATTTTTGACCAAATAGTTAGTTATGTATTGATGCCACCGGCTAGTATAAAGCTTGCGCATTGACGGCCCAACGGCAGTCTTAGCCACGCAGCGAAGCAGTAAGGATCACCTAGACTGAATCACCACAACCGTCTCAACCCTTCACATACAATGCCACCACCAACTACATACAACCGGAATGATTTCCCGACCACCACCATGCACCTAGACAACGCCTCCGGAACTCACCCCATCTATACCTCAACACCGACGACCGCCTCGGGGATGTATCTGCACCCCGACTTGCACACGACTCACGGCCTTGCACCCTCTGCCGTGAGCCGTCTTCCATTTGGAGAGTAGGACACTATCTCCTACGCTGGGAATTTCCTCGCAAGCTTCTCTACGCCGACACCTGTTATGCCCATGAAAACCCCTGGACTCCACTACTCACCAACAAACGCGCTAGAGGTGATTTACCCACCATCAACCCCAGCACACAAACTACCACGAAGAGGGCCACGCCGCCTTCTCCATCATCAGCAACTCCCACCCCTACCACCTCGGGGGCGGGGAGCCGGTAACAGTATAAACCTTTGCCGACGCAAACAAACAGGAAAAATCCTCAGGAGTAAAAAGAAGAATTAGTAGTCATGAGCCATTACGGCGCACGCAAAGAAGAAGTTCCTCGCAAGCTAAGTGTCACCTGACGCCGCTGCAAGACCCGGAACTTTGCACAGTTCTCATGTCATGTCCCCCGTTGAGAAATGGCTCACAAAGCAGCTTTCAATCACATTGGCAACACCAAAAAGTAATTCTACAGTCTCAGAATTGAAGATATTTGACGTCGGAAGCATTCAAAAAAGCAATAATTTTACAAAATTTACCAAAATTCGTACATTTATAGCATAAAATTTGTTAATAATTGTTGCATAAAACTCATTATTTGAATCATAACTTAAAAAACCCAATTAATAGCACCAAATTTTCACATTTACAGCTTAAAATTCATTAATAATTGTAGCACAAACAATCTGAACTTATTAGCTTTTCCGCATTTTTCTTGCTATAAAATTTCTACGCCACTGGCCACTTTATTTTTCATTATTCAGTAAAGATTTATGCAAAAATAAAATATAAAAGATTAAGTCAAAATTAATTGTCTTGTATTAAATTATTTCCAATTACCCCCCCCCCCCCCCCCCATTGGTTACGCCTATGAACATTAGCTATATAAAAAATTTTGGTAAGTATGTGATTTTACAATACATTTTTATTACTTAAGGTTAATGACCTCAATACGGCTATTTAAATAAATAATTTGCACAAACCTAATAACATTTAAGATTGTTAAGGGCTTTGCTCTTACTACATATTATAACAATAAAAAGCAATGTTTACATTACATTCTTCATATACTAATGCTACTAATACGGAAAAGAATATTCAATACACCTTACCGATTGTATGTATCCTCAGCGTGCTCCACATATAACCAAATTCAATACGGAATCACAATTAGTGCACTGAGTTTAATAATTAATAACATTTCTAATAATTGCGCAACATGCAAACACCAACTTCCCTCACTACTGTGAAGTTAGCTTTAAGGGGAAACGTGTCAAAGCGTTGGAGCGGGTGGAGGGGAGGTAGCAGCTGATTGCAGTACCAACATTCCTGCAACAATCGGCGACTTATTTATTATTCTTACAAATTATTGATGCAAACAATGTCAAGTGTTATCAGTTCGGGCTCAGCGTGTTACCATTTATTTTGGTGAGAATCACAGAAAAATGCCAATTGGGTAATCATAATAAATGCATTATGAAGATCAGGAAGGATTTACAGGTAATATTTTCCTAATAATTGATTTGTCAAATAATAAATATGATACAAATTAGCTTCAATTAAATATTGAATAATACAAATAATTGTTTAATAATTTACAAGTAAAGATTTGTAAAATCGATAAAATATACGCATATACAATTCATCCAACTGTTAATTACCTCCCACTGTTCAATGAACATATTTATTTAGGCTTGGTAATTCGACGGGCTCAAGAAATTATATTGAAAGCCCTCGATTCCCATGTATTAATTAATAAAGCACACAATAATTAAATTACTCTTGATTAATTTAATCGCCGCGCTTAATTTTCCATTCTGCATAATTCAGAACAATTCAAGTATGATTAAAAATATATCATTTCAAGGTTATAAGTAAACACGGATTAATTATTAAAATCTTTACAAAATCTACTATAAAGCTGCTTTGGAGTGAATAACTAAGAGTTAATTTGTATATTGGAAAATCAGATGTTGAAATAATTGAACTTTTTGATGATGTCTTCTATTGCTTTATACCGAATGTTGTTATTTATGTAATCAACTTAACTTAACCTAATCTAAATAATAAAAATATTGCATATATTATGCAACATTTTTTGATGGATTTTATGCTTTGAATAATTGGGTTGTTTGAGCGATTTTGACACAATTTTTATGTTTTCTATAACACTTATTGATGAATTTTATGCTTTAAAAGTCTTTACTATGCAACTTTGTGCAATAATTGGGTTTTCTGAGCATAATTGACACTTTTTTTAAATTTTTAATAATTTAATGCATTAAATTCTACTTATTAATAAATGGTATGTTTTAAATGTGTTTTCTGTGCAATTTTTGAATGAAACCATTTCTACTTTTAGCCTACCACGCATTGCTTAACGGCGTTTTGTTTAAAACTTCAAATTTTATAGTTTTTTTACAACATTTTTTAACAGTTTATGGCCGGATTTTAATGTTTCAAAGCCGGATTTTGCTATTTTTGACATGCCATGAATAGAATTTTGCATTTTTTAACAGTTTATGAACAAATTTTGGTGTTTTATGACAATATTTTTATACTTTATGGCCAGATTTTACTGTTTATGGCATTCTATGAATAGAATTTTGCACTTTGTTGGTAAATTTCATGATTTTTATACATTTTTAAACAGTTTATAGCCGGATTTTGATGTTGCAATGCCGGATTTTGCTATTTAGATATAATAATAGAATATTTATGGAATGACACTTTTTGACAGTTTATGGCCGGATTTTTTTTTAAACAGATATAGCTGTTTTTGATATTTTTTGAATAAAATTTTGCACTTTTTGCAACTTATAACAGGATTTTGGTTTATTCTGTTGAATATTGCTACTTTTGAGGTTTTATAGAGATTTTTACATTTTTTATAAGTTTCTGGAAACTGCTTTGAATTTTAAGTCCGTATTTTGCTATTTTATTAACAGAAGTTTTTAGTTTTTAATCATTTTTGGCCGGATTTTGTTTTTTAACAAAGTTTTTGAAATTTTTAAACTGGATTTTGTTATTTTTGAAAATTTTGGTTTGATTTTTGCATTTTTTAACTGTTTATGACTAAATTTTGGTGTTTTTTTGACAATATGTTCATACTTTATGTCAAAATTTTGCTATTTTTGACATTTAACAATAAAAAAGGTGCAAACTTTGACAAAGCTGGATTTTGAGGTTATATGTATTTTTTTGCATTTATGGCCGGATTTTGGTGCTTTCTGATTATTGTTCAAACTTTAAAATTTGGACTTGGTTTTTTGACATTTTGTGAACGTTTTTGGTTGAATATTTTGACAAATTATGACTAAATTTTGTGCATTTAACAGTTTTTATGTCAGATTTTAGATAATTTGCCGATTTTTGCTGTTTTTGGCGTTTTATAGTATAAGTTTATCAGTTATTTTAATTGATTTTTGTTATTTTTAAAAATACTTTAATATATATTTTTTTTTATAAAAGTAAACTTTGCATTTTTTAATAGTTTATGACAACTTTTGGTGTTTTTTGACTATATTTTTATACTTATGTCCAGATTTTGCTATTCTTGACATTTTATGAATAAATAAGGTGCAAACTTTTGACAGTATGCCGGATTTTGATTTATTTCAACAATGTTTTTGATGTTTGTAGCTGGATTTTGAGTTTTTATATAATTTTTTTTACTTTTTAACAATTTATAGCCGGATTTTGGTGCTTTCTGACTATTGTTTAAATATTCATGGCTATTTATGACATTTTAAGAACAGAATTTTGTAGTTTTCAATCATTTTTGGCCGGATTTTTAATGTTGTAAGTCTGTATTTTGATATTTTTGGTAATTATTGACCGGATTTTACTATTTTTGACTTTTTATAAATAAAATTTTGCATTTTTTTAACAGTTTTTTACTAAATTTTGGTGTTTTCTAGCAACATTTTTATACTTTATGGCCAGATTTTGTTATTTTTGACATTTTATAAATAGAATTTTGCACATTTTGACATTTTCTGGCCGGATTTTGGATTTTTTTGAGAATATTGTTAATTTTGATTTTTAATATATAATATTTTTATTTTTTATGTCTAGATTTTGCTGTTTTTAATATTTTATGAATATAGTTTTGCACTTTTTGACAGTTTATGGCCGGATTTTGATTCTTTTTAATGTTTTTATATTTTAAGACCATTTTTGACTTTTTTTAGAATAGAATTTTAATTTTTTTGATAGTTTATGACCAATTTTTGGTGTTTTGTGACAATATTTTTTATATTTATATTTTGCTGTTTTTGAATAGAGTTTTGCACTTTTTGACAGTTTTGTTTTAATATTTTATGATTGGATTTTACTATTTTGGACTTTTTATGAATAGAATTTGATTTTTTTACAGTTTATGATCAATTTTTTGGTGTTTTTGGCAATATTTTTATACTGATTTTGCTAATTTTGACATTTTATGAATAGAGTCTTGTTTTTTTGACAGTTTATAGCTGGATTTTTTTTTTTTTAATAATAGTTTTGATGTTTCAAATCAGAATTTTGCTATTTTTTCTAAATTTTTTTAAAAATTAATATTTTATAAGCAGAATATTGTAGTTTTCAATAGTTTTTTGCCGGTTTTTCTTTAATTTTTAACATTTTATAATAGAATTTTGTACTTTTTGGGCCGGATTTTGTTACTTCTAACAATATTTTAACATTTTACAACCATTTTTTGACAAACAATTGATTGCTGGCTAGAAACAGGACCTCGAGCAAGTACATTGAAATGTATGCGAAATAAAGTATATTTCTACGGCAAACACGCGTTGCTTCGTTGGTTAATACATATGTGCCATGAGGCGGATGATAAACAAACTTTCTAACTTTTTTTTTATGAGGCTTTTGGTCTATCACACCTTGCTTTAAATCAGCAAATTTCATAAAGTTTTTTTACGTTTCTTAGCAGTTTTTGACTGGATTTTGATGCTTTTTGACTTGATTTTGATGTTTCAAGGCCGGATTTTATTATTTTTGACTTTGTGATATTTTTGACATTTTATGAATAAAAAAAGATGCAAATTTTTGACAGTTTATGCCGGATTTTGGTTTGTTGTAACAATATTTTTAATGTTTTAAGCAGGAATTTGAGATTTTATTTAATTTTTTGCTTTTTTTAACAGGTTTTGGACGGATTATGGTGAATTCTGACTATTGTTTAAAATTTTAATGTTATTTTTGAACAGAATTATGTAGTTTTGCATCGTTTTTAGCCGATTTTTGTTTATTAATGTTTTAATGTTTTGTGGCCGGATTTTGCTATTTTTGACTTTTTATAATAGAATTTTGCATTTTTTGACAGTTTACGACTAAATATTGGTGTATTTTGACTACATTTTCATTTTTTTATGGACAAATTTAGCAGTTTTTGACATTTTTCAAATAAAATTTTGCAATTTTTGGCAGCTTATAACAGGATTTTGGTTTATTTACCTAAGTTTTGCTATTTATGAGGTTTTATGAACAAAATTTTATAGTTTTTAACCGTTTTTGGCCGGATTTTGTTTTTTTAACAATATTCTTGATATTTTTAAGCTGGATTTTGTTGTTTTTGAAATTATATAAATTTTTTGTTTTTTTTTAACAATTTATGGCTTTTGGAAAAACTGGATTTTGCTATTTTTTTTATTTTATGAATTGAATTTTGCAATTTTTAACAGATTTTAATTCTTTTTAAGACTATTTATTTAAAGTTTGGTTTTTTATAAGTAGAATTTTGCATTTTTTTTTTAATTTTAGACCAAATTTTGGTGATTTTGTCATTTTATGAAAAAAGTTGCAATTTTTTGACAGTTTATTGCCGGATTTTGGTTTGTTTTAATAATATTTTTGATGCTTTAAGCTGGATTTTATATAATTTTGTGCACTTTTTAACAATTTATGGACAGATTTTGGAACTTTTTGACAAATGTCTAAAATTTCAAAGCCAGATTTGGTATTTTTGACATTTTATAAACGTTTTTAGCCGAATTTTGTTTTATTTTTAAAAGTTTTGATATTTTATAATTTGATTTGGTTTTTAACTTTTTATAAAATTGCATTTTCTAACAGTTTATGATTTTGTTTTTTATTTTTAACATATTAAGTAGAAGATTTTGCGGTTGAAAAACTGTAAAAGTTTTCAACGGAGTTTTGGTTTTTTGTAAATAGACTTTTGCATTTTTAACAGTTTATGATCAAGTTTTGATGTTTTTTGATAATATTTTTATTCTTTATGACCAAATTTTGTTATTTTTGACATTTTATTGTAGTTTTCATCCGTTTTTGGCCGGGTTTTGTTTTTTTTTTTCACTTTTTATAAATAGATTTTTTGTACATTTTAGTGTTTTCTGACGATATTTTTATAGTTTGCTGTTTTTGAATTTTTTTGACAGTTTATAGCCGGACTTAAAATAATCTAAAAAATAAGACTGAAAAAACTCTCAGACTCTAAAACATAATCAGAAATTCTAAAAAACTTTCATAAATCTTTAAAGAGATGTAATAGACTCTAAAAACCTTTGTTAAAATTTAATAATATTAAAAGTCTTAAAATAATCTAAAAAATAAGACTCACAAAACTCACAAACTTTAAAACATAATCAAAAAACATCAAAAACTTTGAAATTTTTTTAAAAAGATGTAATAGACTTAAAAAACTCAAAAAAATAGTAGAAAATAAGCGTCAAACTTTTTAAAAACCTTTGTTACAATTTGATAAAACTTAAAATATTTAAAAAAATCTAAAAAATAAGACTCAAGAAACTCTCAAACTTTAGAACATAATTAAAAAGATTCAAAAACTTTGAAAAACATTTTAAAAAATGAAAAAAAATCGTAGAAATTGTAAAAAATAAACGCCAAACTTGTAAAAATTTTTGGTACAATTTAATAAAATTAAAAGGCTTAAAATTATTTAAAAAATAAGACTTAAAAAACTTTTAGACTCTAAAACATATTCAGAAAGCCTCAAAAACTTTGAAATTTTTTTATAATGATGTAACAGACTTGGAAAACTCAAAAGGTACGTGAAAATAGTAGAAAATAAACGTCAAACTTTAAAGAAACTTTTTTTACAATTTAGTTAAATTAAAAGACTTAAAATAATCTAAAAAATAAGACTAAAAAAACTTTAAAACATATTCAAAAAGCCTAAAAAAATTTGACAAAACTTTAATAGAACTCTTGAACATATTCAGAAAATTCAAAACTCTTTAAAAATATGTAATAGACTTTCAAAAACTCAAGGACAAAAAAAATGTAAAAAATTAACGTCAAGTCTTTCTTAAACTTAAAAAAAAAAACTGCAAAAACTTTTCTAACTTTTAAAAAGTATTGGTAGCAATGTTATAACATTGTCTCAAAAAACTCAAAAAAATACGCTAAAACATAAAAAATAAGCCTTAAAAGACAAATAAAGCCCAAGAAACTTTTAAAAAGTCTTACATAACCATTTAATAGATTTGAAAAACTCAAAAATTTTATTAACGCCTTAATCAAATGTAATACATTTTAGGATTTAAAAAATGAGCCTCAATAAACTCTAAAAGCTCTAAAAAATACTCAACGAAAAAGTTACAAACCTCCAAAGTATTAAAATTATTATAAAAAAACTTAAAAAACACTTAAAAAATTAAAAAATTAAGCATCCAATGACTCTCAGACTCTAGAAAATACTAAACAAACTTCACTAACTTTCAAAAATCTTAGTAACAATTTAATAGACATGAAAGAATCTAAAACTACCCAGTAAGGTTTACAAACTTTTAAGAAGTTTTAGAATAAAATTGATAAGAAAAAAAAATAACAGAACAAAAATTAAAAAAGTGAACTACTTTACAAGACTCTAAAAATACCTATAAGAGTCTCACTAAGTTTCAAAATGTAAATTTTCAAGCTCTAAAAGTATTCATATTTACCATACAAACTTTTAAAAAAACTTTGTTTGCAATTTGACTAAAAAACTCTCATACTCTAAAACATTACCAGAAAGCCTCAAAAGACTTGAAAAACTCAAAAAACACTTGAAAAATGTAGAAAATAAGTAACTATCAAACTCTAAAAATTACTCAGAGAACCTTGCCAACTTTCAAAAAGTATTGTTAAGACTGTAATAAAATAAAAAGTCTCAAAAAATAAAAATACCCTAAAATAAGCCTCAAAAAACTTCTTAGCTTCAAAAAATAGGAAACACTCTTTTTCTTTTCTCTCTAGAGTAAGAATAGAGAAGATGGCGCAGTAGTCAAAGCATCCGACTGCTGCACCAGAAATCGTAAATTCAAATATCACATCGGAAACTATTTGAAACGTTGAAATGCTCTTCCACTCTTCAACCCACGTTCTCAGAGTGAAATTTTACGACTAAGACAGATAAAAAGCTAATGCAAAGTATACTGTTTAGTGCGGCTTGAACTATATTTCTTTGCAAATGAAGTCGGTGTCGCAGTTTCCATAAATAATGCTGAATATTAGGCAATGTTATAAACTAGCTGTAAAAAATTATCTTACCCTGTAGTTCTAGCAACATAAAACTAACTTCCGTAAACGCATTGAATACAATAAACCGCTATTAATTAAAACTTCCAAAATTTAGTATTTGCAAGAAGCACTACTATCTAGACAAGATTATACTTTTGTTAAAATCACAATATTCCTAATATGCTATCAAAACTGTTAAAAATTCTAACTAACTTCTAATAGCACATCATAAGACTATCAACCCTGCTGAATAGGGAATTCTAATATCTCATCTTAAAAAAACATTCTTTGGAAGTATTTCTACAAAATTTGGTTTCAGTCTGCATTAGGTAGAACAACCTATAACAAGTTTATTTTATCCGTGGCTGGATTGATGTAAGCGTAGGTTACAAATCGTTAATTGTATTCAGAGTGCAAATCTTAAGATACAATTCACAAATAAATTCACATAAAAACTACATCGACAGGAACAAGCAGCTATTGTTCACTGAAAGAAAACAAGCATTGAGAATCAGTCAAATCTTAAACTACCCCGGCTAAATTATCTACACCAGATAAAACCATCTTTAGTAAACATAGTGGATACAAAGAACCGACATATTATTATCTCTTACGCTACATAAAAACCACAACAAAATGCACAAGCACTCATTTTTCTTGAAAACAAAAGCAACATCAAAAAAATTGCCAGATCTTGGACTTACATTACGACGGAGTTTTAAGTAGATTCCGAACCACTAGAGAGATTGTTCATCACTCAATCAGAGGCTGTTGTTTTTTTTTTAAACATAGTTTTGATGGTTTAATTAAATTTTAAAAAAATACACTTTTCAACATGACTTTGGTGTTTTCTAACAATATTTTAATTGCTTTTGACAATATTTGGATGATTCAAGGTTTTATTTTGGTTTTTTTAAATGTTTTAATATTTTATGACTTGATTTGGCAATTTATGACTTTTAGTAAGTAGAGGTTTGCATTTTATAACAGTTTATGACAAAATTTTGGTGTTTTCTAGCAATATTTTTACACTTTATGGCTAGATTTTGATATTTTTGACATTTTATGAATAGTCTTTTGCACTTTTTTACAGTTTATGGACATTTTTCTGACAATATTGTAAAATTTTGTAACCAAAGTTTGCTATTTTTGATTTTTTTATAAATAGAATTTTGCACTTTTTAACAGTTTATGATTTTGTTTTTTAATTTTCAACATTTTTGGAACAGGATTTGACTATTTGCTTTATGACCAGATTGCAATTTTTGACGTATTGTAAATAGAATTTGGCATTTTTAACTGTTTATGACCAAATTTTGATGTTTTTTGACAGTATTTTAATACTTTCAGGCCAGAATTTGCTATTTTTGACATTTTATGAATAAAAAAATGTTTTTGTTTTAAGCTGGTTTTTGAGATTTTGTTTTTGCCTAATGTTTTAATATTTTTTGCCATTTTTGACTCTTAATAAATAAAATAAAATATTTGTTGACTAAATTTTGGTGTTATTTGACAATATTTTTATACTTTAGACAGATTATTGCTATATTTTGTTTTTTTTAACAATATCTTTGACATTTCAACTGGATTTTGAGATTTTAGAACTTTCAGCATTTTTTAATAGTTTATAGCCAATTTTTGGTGCTTTCTGACTATTGTTTACACTTTCAAGACAGGATTTTAGACAATTTATGGTAGATTTTAACCGTTTTTGGCTGGATTTAGTTTTTTAACTTTTCATAAATAGATTTTTTGTCAATTTTAGTGTTTTCTGACAATATTTTTATACTTTATAGACAGATTTTATTGTTTTTGACAGTTTATATCCGGATTTTGGTTTTTTCTAAACATAGTTTTGATGTTTTCTAACAATATTTTAATTGCATTTGACAATATTTGGGTGTTTTGAAGTTACATTTTAGTTTTTTTTAATATTTTAATTTTTTATGACCTGATTTAGCAATTTATCACTTTTAGTAAAAAGAATATTGGATTTTGTGACAGTTTATGACTAAAGATTGGTGTTTTGGTGCATTTTTGTACTTTATGGCCAGATTTTTATATTGTTGACATTCTATGAACAGAATTTTGCAAATTATTGTTTTTATCTGACAATATTGTTAAATTTTGTTACTAAAGTTTGCTATTTTTGATTTTTTATAAATAGAATTTTACACTTTTTTATGATTTTGTTTTTGAAGTTTCAACCTTATAAGAACTGGTTTTGACTATTTTTGATATATTATGAATTGATTTTTGATTTTTATAAATAGAATTTTGCATTTTTTAACAGTTTTGACTAAATTTTGGTGTTTTTTGGAAATATTCTTATACTTTATTGCTAAATTTTGCGATTTTTGGCAATTCAAGAATAGACTTTAGCTTTTTACAGTTTATGGCAGGTTTTTGGTTTTTTCTAACAATATTGCGAAGTTTTGTAACTAAAGTTGGCTGTGTTTGACTTTTTATAAATAGAATTTTGCATTTTTTAACAGTTCATGACCAAGTTTTCTTAAGTTTTGGATTTTATGATTTTGTTTTTTTATTTTTAATATTTTAAGGACCGGATTTGACTAGTTTTGACGTTTTATGATTGAGTTTTTAACTGTTTTTGGCCGGATTTTTGTTTTTTTTTTAATATTTCAATATCTTATAATTGGATTTTACCATTTTTGATTTTTTATAAATCAAATTTAGCGTTTTAAACAGTTTTTGGATAAATTTTATTATTTTCTGGCAATATTCTTATACTTCATGGCCAGATTTTGCTATTTTTGACTTTCCATGAATAGAATTTTGCACTTTTTATAAATAGAATTTTGCATTTTTTAACAGTTTATGACCAAATTTTGGATTTTATAATTTTGATTTAAATTTTCAACATTTTAAGGACCGTATTTGACTATTTTTGACTTTTTACTATTTGATTTTTGCAGTTTTCAACAGTTTTCAACATTTTTTAGCCGGATATTTGTTTATTTTTAATGTTTTTTTATAAATAGAAGTTCCTAACAATTTTTGACAAAATTTTGGTGTCTTCTGGCAATATTTTTATACTTTATGGTCAGGTTTTGCTATTTTTGACATTCCATGAATAGAATTTTGCACTTTTTTACAGCTTATGAACTAATTTTTTTTTCTGACAATATTATAAAATTTTGTAACCAAAGTTTGCTTTTTTGATTTTTCAAAATTGCAGTTTTTAACAGTTTATAACCAAATTTTTCTAATTTGATGGTCAAATTTTGCTAAATTTGGGATTTTATGGTTTTGTTTTTTAATTTTCAACATTTTTAGGATCGAATTTGACTACTTTTGATATTTTATGAATTGATTTTTTCAGTTTTCAACTGTTTTTGGCCGAATTTTTGTTTTTTTTTTTTAATAATAATAATAATAATAATATCTTTATTTGCACTTAAGCCACTTTTTACAAGTACATTACAATGTTTTCATGTACATTGAAGCGGATGTGGATGTCAAACCTAATACTATATACACATACATACTTAAATTAATTAAAATATAATACATTTAGATATTACAAAAACATATTAAAAAAAACATATTAAAATTAGTGAGCAATAAACTCATTAAAGGTGTAAAAGCAGTTTTGCACGAGAAATTCTTTTAGTTTATCTTTAAACGTTTTTATACTTTTAGAGATTTTGATATACTCTGGCAGTTTGTTGTATATCAGTTGACATGAATATTTAGCTGTTTTCTCGTACATAGTGCTGCTATGTGCGATAGTTCTTATATTAGATACATGTCGCGTTGAATAATGATGGACGTTACAGTTTTTAACAAAGTTACTATTATTTTTATAAACATATATGCCGCACTTGTATAAATATATGTTAATTAAAGTCAAAACTTTGTATTTAGTAAATACTGGACGGCAAGATTCAGTACTTCTTATACCAAATATTAAGCGAATGATTCTCTTTTGTGCAACAAAGACTCTATTTGTGTCGCTCCTGCCCCAGACTAGTACATTAAATGACATATGCGAGTATACAAGTGCGTAGTACATGTCAATCAATGATTTAAAGCTAAAATTGCGTTTCAGTTTTAATATGGCATAATATGCGCTATTTAGTTTACTGGTTACGTGATCAACTTGCTTATCCCATGACAGTTTGTCATCAATTAGGCTCCCTAGGTATTTGACAAACTTTGAATTATTTTCTATAGGTTTTTCAGGAGGCTTCCGATTATAGAATTGAATAGAAGTTGTTTTTTCTTTATTTAAAATAAGTTTGTTTTTAAAACACCAATCACTTACTTCTACATTTGTAGTATTTATTTTAGATACCAGGTCTTCCTGGTTGTCAGCTGATAAAACTATTGCGGTGTCATCGGCAAAGTTGATCATGTATCCGGTGCTAATATACTCACTAAGATCATTAATAAACAGAAGAAATAATATTGGACCTAAGGTTGAACCTTGCACAATTCCTTTACTGAGATTACATGTTTTCGAGGCGTGTTGTCCGATTTGTACATACAGATTACGGTCTGTCAGAAATGATTGCACAAGTTTTAACGCTGTTCCTCGTATGCCAAGCGCATTAAGTTTATCACTGATAAATTTCACTTCCACGGTGTCAAAAGCTCGCGAGAAGTCATAGAAGAGACTTGCAACGCACTTACCCGCATCAACATTTTTTGATATGTGCTCTATCAACTCTACACTTGCTGTTTCTGTAGAACGGTTTTTTCGAAATCCATGTTGCGCTTTGTTAATTAAGTTGTAGTTTTCAAGAAAACTCTGCAATTTTAGAGTAATGATTTTTTCGTACACTTTTGAAAATATATCCAGAAGTGCTATAGGACGGTAATTATTCTTATCTTTCTTGTCACCTTTTTTGTGTATTGGCACAATCTTTGATGTTTTTAGAATGCTCGGAAAAATACCGGTGCTGAATGATAGATTTATTAGGTATTGTACTGGTTCTATTATCTCATTTACTGTACTTTTAACTAATAGTGGTGGTATTTCATCTCTGCCAGAACTTGCACTATTTCTAAGATTGTGAATGACATTACTTATTTCGGTTTCGCTTACCGGAGTTAGGAATAAGGTGTGTGTTTTATTTGTAGACGTCGTGCATGCACTGGACACGTTATGTCCAAAGTGTTCAATAATTTTATTATCAGTTATACTTGAGAAATATTCTGCAAAAATGTTAGCTACTTCATTGGAGTTTGTTACTATGTGTCCATTTTCCTCATTTATATTTATTGTCTCATGTTTTTTCTGATCACCAAGTTCTTCACGTACCAATTTCCATATTATTTTTTGTTTGTTGTCACTATTTATTATTCGCTTGTCATAAAATTCTTGTTTCGTATTTTTTACAAGTGTAATATGCTTTTGTTTTTCATTTTTATAGTGTTCTTTTAATTGAATTGATTGTGTTTTGACCATAAGAGAATGCAGCATCCTTAGATTGCAGCTTGATATTTTTACATCAGCATTTAACCATTTGTTTTTATTATGCATATTTTGTTTTTGTTTTAATGGGCATGAAATGTTAACACAGTGTAAGAACTCATTCACAAATATTTCAAATGCTGTATTTGCATTTTCAGTTTTGATTATCTGCCAATTTACTTTGCTTAGATGATGTTTAAGTTCATTTAAGTTTTCTTGTTTAAACAGTCTTTGTTTTTTATTTATATTAGTTGTAGTAACGCATGATGACATATTAAGATAAGCGTTTATTATTTGTGCATGGTGATCTGATAATGAAAAATATATGTTGATGCAGAATATTTTATTATTCTATAATTGGATTTCACTGTTTTTGACATTTTATAAATGAATTTTGCTTTTTAAACAGTTTTTGACTATTTTTTGTTTGTTTTTTGACAATATTCTTTTACTCATGGCCAGATTTTACTATTTTTGACATTCCATTAATAGAATTTTGCACTTTTTTACAGTTTACAGACGGATTTTGGGTTTTTCTGACAATATAGTAAAATTTTGTAATCAAAGTTTGCAATTTTTTACTTTTTATAAATAGAGTTTCGTGCTTTTTTATAGTTTATAACCAAGCTTTGCTTTTTTAACAAATTTTTTCTGTTTTTTGGCCGGATTTTGCTAAGTTAAGGATTTTATGATTTTGTTTTTTAATTTTTAACATTTTAAGGACCAGATTTGACTACTTTAGACATTTTATGAATTGATTTTTGCAGTTTTTAACTGTTTTTTGCCGGATTTTTAGTGTTTTCTGACAATATTTTTATACTTCATGGCTCGATTTTGCTATTTTCAACTTTTTAAGAAGCGATTTTAACTAATTTGACATTTTAATAATTTGTTTTTTCAATTTTTTACTAGTTTTTGGCCGAATTTTTGTTTCTTTTTAAAATATTTTTTAATTTTATAAATAGATTTTTGGTTTTTATAAATTAATAACAAAGTTTTTGACAAAATTTTGGTATTTTTTGGCAATATTTTTGTACGTTATAGCCAGATTTTGCTATTCTTGACATTTTATGAATAGATTTTGGCACTTTTTCACAGTTTATGGACAAATTTTGTTTTTTATGACAATATTGTAAAGTTTTGTAACCTAAGTTTGCTATTTTTGATGTTTGATAAATAGAATTTTGCATTTTTTAACAGTTTTTGACTAAATTTTAGTGTTTCTTGGCAATATTTTCATACTCCATGGCCAGATTTTGCTATTTTTGACATTCTATGAATAAAATTTTGCACTTTTTTACAATTTACGGACGAATTTAGGGTTTTTTTGACATTATTGTAAAATTTTGTAACCAAAGTTTGCTATTTTTGACTTTTTATAAATAAAATATTGCACTTTTTAACAGTTTATGACCAAGCTTTGCTATTTCTAACAAAAAATTTATATTTTATGGCTGAATTTTGGTAAGTTTGGGATTTTATGATTTTGTTTTTTAGTTTTCAACATTTTAAGGACCATATTTGATTAGTTTAGTTAGATATCTTCTGAATTGATTTTTGCAGTTTTAAAATGTTTTTAGCCGAATTTTTGTTGTTTTCTGACAATATTTTTATTCTTCATGGTTTGATTTTGCTATTTATAACATTTTATGGACCGGATTTGACAATTTTGACATTTTATTAATTGATTTTTGCATTTTTTACAGTTTTTGGCGGGATTTTTGTTTTTTTTAATGTTTAATTATTTTATAATTAGATTTTTATATTTTTGGTTTTTTATAAATAGAGTTTTGTGTTTTTAACAGTTTTTGACAAAATTTTGGTGTTTTCTGTCAATATTTTTGTACTTTATAGCTAGATTTTGCTCTTTTTGTTATTTCATGAATAGAATTTTGCACTTTTTTACAGTTTACGGACAAATTTAGGGTTTTTTTGACAATATTGTAAAATTTTGTAACCAAAGTTTGCTATTTTTGACTTTATATAAATAGAATTTTGCATTTTTTAACAGTTTATGACTAAGCTTTGCTATTTCTAACAAAATAATTATATTTTATGGCTGAATTTTGCTAAGTTTGGGATTTTATGGTTTTGTTTTTTAATTTTTAACATTTTAAGGACCGAATTTGACTATTTTTGACATTTTATGAATTGCGTTTTGCAGTTTTTAATTGTTTTTGGCAAGGTTTTTGGTGTTTTCTGACAATTTTTTGATCCTTCATGGCTTGATTTGCTATTTTCTACTTTTTTAGAACCGAATTTGACTATTTTGACATTTTATCAATTGATTTTTGCAGTTTTTCACTAGTTTTTGGCCGAATTTTTGTTTTTTTTTTTAATTTTTCAATTTTATAAATAGATTTTACTATTTTTGGTTTTTATAAATTAATAATAAAGTTTTTGACAAAATTTTGGTATTTTTTGGCAATATTTTTGTACGTTATAGCCAGATTTTGCTATTTTTGACATTCTATAAATAGATTTTGGCACTTTTTTACAGTTTATGGTCAAATTTTGTTTTTTTTGACAATATTGTTAAGTTTTGTAACCAAAGTTTGCTATTTTTGATGTTTTTAAATAGAATTTTGCATTTTTTAACCGTTTTTGACTAAATTTTAGTGTTTCTTTGCAATATTTTTATACTCTATGGCCTAATTTTGCTATTTTTGACATTTTATAAATAAAATTTTGCACTTTTTTTACAATTTACGGACGAATTTAGGGTTTTTCTGAAAATATTGTAAAATTTTGTAACCAAAGTTTGCTATTTTTAACTTTTTATAAATTTTATTTTGCTTTTTTTAACAGTTTATGGCCAATATTTGCTATTTCTAACAAAATAAAATATTTTTTATGGCCGGATTTTGCTAAGTTTTGGATTTTATGATTTTGATTTTTTGATTTAAATTTTCAACATTTTAAGGACCGGATTTGACTATTTTTGACATTTTATGTTTTGATTTTTGAAGTTTTCAACAGTTTTTTAACAGTTTTTGGTTGGATATTTGTTTTTTTTTTAATGATTTTTATAAATAAAACTTTCTAACAGTTTTTGACAAAATTTTGGTGTTTTCTGGCAATATTTTTATACTTTATGGTCAGGTTTTGCTATTTTTGACATTCCTTGAATAGAATTTTGCACTTTTTTACAGTTTATAAACTAATTTTTTTTTTGACAATATTGTACATTTTTGTAACAGAAGTTTGCTATTTTTGATTTTTTTCAAATAGAATTTTGCAGTTTTTAACAGTTTATGACCAAATTTTTTGAATTTGATGGTCGAATTTTGCTTAATTTGAGATTTAATGATTTTGTTTTTTAATTTTTAACATTTTTAGGATCGAATTTGGCTATTTTTTACATTTTATGAATTGATGTTTACAGTTTTAAACTGTTTTTGGCCGGATTTTTGTTTTTTTTTTAAACAAATTATTATTCTATAATTGGATTTCACTGATTTTGACATTTTATAAATTGAATTCTGCGTTTTTTAACAGTTTTTGACTATTTATTTTTTGTTTTTTGGCAATATTCTTTTACTCATGGCCAGATTTTACTATTTTTGACATTCTATGAATGGAGTTTTGCACTTTTTTTACAGTTTTACAGACGGGTTTTGGGTTTTTCCGACAATATTGTAAAATTTTGTAATCAAAGTTTACAATTTTTGACTTTTTATAAATAGAGTTTAGTACTTTTTTATAGTTTATAACCAAGCTTTGCTATTTTTAACATTTTTTTTTTGATTTTTGGCCGGATTTTGCTAAGTTAGGGATTTTATGATTTTGTTTTTTAATTTTCAACATTTTAGTTAACAGATTTGACTATTTTTGACATATTATGAATTGATTTTTGCAGTTTTTAACTGTTTTTGGCCGGATTTTTGGTGTTTTCTGACAATATTTTTATACTTCATGGCTCGATTTTGCCATTTTCAACTTTTGAAGATCCAAATTTGACTATTCAGACATTTTAATAATTGATTTTTGCAATTTTTTACAGTTTTTGGCCGAATTTTTGTTTTTTTTTTAATTATTTTATAATTGGATTTTACTATTTTTGGTTTTTATAAATATACTTTTGCATTTTGAACAGTTTTTAACAAAATGTTTGTATTTTTTGGCAACATTCTTGTACGTTATAGCCAGATTTTGCTATTTTTTTTATTCCATGAATAGAATTTTGCATTTTTTTACAGTTTACAGACGGATTTTGGGTTTTTCTGACAATATTGTAAAATTTTGTAATCAAAGTTTGCAATTTTTGACTTTTTATAAATAGAGTTTTGTACTTTTTTATAGTTTATAACCAAGCTTTGCTATTTTTAACAAAAATTTTCTGTTTTTTGGCCGGATTTTGCTAAGTTAGGGATTTTATGATTTTGTTTTTTAATTTTCAACATTTTAAAGACCAGATTTGACTATTTTTGACATTTTATGAATTGATTTTTGCAGTTTTAAAATGTTTTTGGCCGGATTTTTGGTGTTTTCTGACAATATTTTTATACTTCATGGCTCGATTTTGCTATTTTCAACTTTTTAAGAACCGATTTTAACTATTTTGACATGTTAATAATTTGTTTTTTCAGTTTTTTACTAGTTTTTGGCCAAATTTTTGTTTCTTTTTTAAATATTTTTTTAATTTTATAAATAGATTTTTGGTTTTTATAAATTAATAACAAAGTTTTTGACAAAATTTTGGTATTTTTTGGCAATTTTTTGTACGTTATAGCCAGATTTTGCTATTCTTGACAATTTATGATTAGATTTTGGCACTTTTTTACAGTTTATGGACAAATTTTGTTTTTTCTGACAATATTGAAAAGTTTTGTAGTTTGCTATTTTTGATGTTATATAAATAGAATTTTGCATTTTTTAACAGTTTTTGACTAAATTTTAGTGTTTTTTCGCAATATTTTTATACTCCATGGCCAGATTTTGCTATTTATGACATTTTATGAATAAAATTTTGCACTTTTTTTACAGTTTACAGACGGGTTTTGAGTTTTTCTGACAATATTGTAAAATTTTGTAACCAAAGTTTGCTATTTTTGACTTTATATAAATAGAATTTTGCATTTTTTAACAGTTTATGACTAAGCTTTGCTATTTCTAACAAAAAAAATATATTTTATGGCTGAATTTTGCTAAGTTAAGGATTTTATGATTTTGTTTTTTAATTTTTAACATTTTAAGGACTACTTTAGACATTTTATAAATTGATTTTTGCAGTTTTTAACTGTTTTTGGCCGGATTTTTGGAGTTTTCTGACAATATTTTTATAATTTATGGCTCGATTTTGCTATTTTCAACTTTTTTAAAACCGAATTTGACTATTTTGACATTTTATCAATTAATTTTTGCAGTTTTTCACTAGTTTTTGGCCAAATTTTTGTTTTTTTTTTTTAATTTTTAAATTTTATAAATGGATTTTACAATTTATGGTTTTTATAAATTAATAATAAAGTTTTTGACAAAATTTTGGTTTTTTTTTTTCAATATTTTTGTACGTTATAGCCAGATTTTGCTATTCTTAACATTTTATGAATAGATTTTGGCACTTTTTCACAGTTTATGGACAAGTTTTGTTTTTTCTGACAATATTGTAAAGTTTTGTAACCGAAGTTTGCTATTTTTGATGTTTTATAAATAGAATTTTGCATTTTTTAACAGTTTTTGACTAAATTTTACTGTTTCTTGGCAATATTTTCATACTCCATGGCCAGATTTTGCTATTTTTGACATTCTATGAATAAAATTTTGCACTTTTTTTACAATTTACGGACGAATTTAATGTTTTTTGACATTATTGTAAAATTTTGTAACCAAAGCTTGCTATTTTTGACTTTTTATAAATATAATTTTGCACTTTTTATTAGTTTATGACCAAGTTTTGCTATTGCTTACAAAAAAATTATATTTTATGGCCGGATGTTGATAAGTTTGGAATTTTATGATTTTGTTTTTTAATTTTCAACATTTTAAGGACCGGATTTGACTAGTTTTGACATCTTATGAATTGATTTTTGCAGTTTTAAAATGTTTTTAGCCGAATTTTTGTTGTTTTCTGACAATATTTTTATTCTTTATGGTTTGATTTTGCTATTTATAACATGTTAAGGACCGGATTTGACAATTTTGACATTTTATTAATTAATTTTTGCAGTTTTTTACAGTTTTTGGCGGGGTTTTTGTTTTTTTTTTAATGTTTTTTTATTTCATAATTAGATTTTTATATTTTTGGTTTTTTATAAATAGAATTTTGTGTTTTTAAAAGTTTTTGACAAAATTTTGGTGTTTTCTGGCAATATTTTTGTACTTCATAGCCAAATTTTGCTATTTTTGACATTTTATGAATAGAATTTTGCACTTTTCTACAGTTTACGGAAGTATTTTGGGTTTTTCTGACAATATTGTAAAATTTTGTAACCAAAGTTCGCTATTTTTGACTTTTTATAAATAGAATTTTGTATTTTTTGTCAGTTTTTGATCAAATTTTGGTGTTTTTTGGCAATATTTTTATACTTTATAGCCAAATTTAGCTATTTTTGACATTCCAAGAATAGACTTTTGCACTTTTTCACAGTTTATTGCCGAATTTTGTTTTTTTTTTTTGACAATATTGTAAAGTTCTGTTACTGAAGTTTTGCATTTTTTAACAGTTTATGACTAAATTTTGCTGAGTTTTGGATTTTATGATTTTGATTTAAATTTTCAACATTTTATGGACCGGATTTGACTATTTTTGACATGTTATCATTTGATTTTTGCAGTTTTCAACAGTTTTCAACAGGTTTTAGCCGGATATTTGTTTTTTTTTTATGTTTTTTATAAATAGAAGTTTCTAACAGTTTTTGACAAAATTTTGTTGTTTTCTGGCGATATTTTTGTACTTTATGGCCAGGTTTTGCTATTTTTGACATAGAATTTTGCATTTTTTTACAGTTTATGAACTAATTTTTTTTTTGACAATATTGTAAAATTTTGTAACCGAAGTTTGCTATTTTTAATTTTTTACAAATAGAATTTTGCAGTTTTTAACAGTTTATGACCAAATTTTTCTAATTTGATGGTCGACTTTTGCTAAATTTGGGATTTTATGATTTTGTTTTTTAATTTTTAAAATTTTTACAGTTTTAAACTGTTTTTGGTTAATTTTTGTTTTCTTTTCTAAATATATTATTATTCTATAATTGGATTTCACTGTTTTTGACATTTTATAAATTGAATTTTGCGTTTTTTAACAGTTTTTGACTATTTTTTTTTGTTTTTTGGCAATATTCTTTTACTCATGGCCAGACTTTACTATTTTTGACATTCCATGAATGGAGTTTTGCACTTTTTTTACAGTTTACAGACGGATTTTGGGTTTTTCTGACAATATTGTAAAATTTTGTAATCAAAGTTTGCAATTTTTGACTTTTTATAAATAGAGTATTGTACTTTTTTATAGTTTATAACCAAGCTTTGCTATTTTTAACAAAATATTTTTGTTTTTTAGTTGGTTTTTGCTAAGTTAGGGATTTTATGATTTTGTTTTTTAATTTTCAACATTTTAAAGACCAGATTTGACTATTTTTGACATTCTATGAATTGATTTTTGCAGTTTTTAACTGTTTTTGGCCGGATTTTTGGTGTTTTTTGACAATTTTTTTTTACATCATGGCTCGATTTTGCTATTTTAAACTTTTTAAGATCCAAATTTGACTATTTTGACATTTAATAATTAATTTTTGCAGTTTTTTACTAGTTTTTGGTCATATTTTTTTTTTTTTTTAATATTTTTAAATTTTATAACTAAATTTTACTATTTTTGGTTTTTATAAATCAATAATAAAGTTTTTGACAAAATTTTGGTATTTTCTGGAAATATTTTTCTACATTATAGCCAGATTTTGCTATTCTTGACATTCTATGAATAGATTTTGGCACTTTTTCACAGTTTATGGACAAATTTTATTTTTTCTGACAATATTGTAAAGTTTTGTAACCTAAGTTTGCTATTTTTGATGTTTTATAAATAGAATTTTGCATTTTTTAACAGTTTTTGACTGAATATTAGTGTTTCTTTGCAATATTTTTATATTCCTTGGCCAGATTTTGCTATTTTTGACATTCTATGAACAAAATTTTCACTTTTTTTACAATATACGGACGAATTTAGGGGTTTTCTGACAATATTGTAAAATTTTGTAACCAAAGTTTGCTATTTTTGACTTTTTATAAATAGAATATTGCACTTTTTAACAGTTTATGACTAAGCTTTGCTATTTCTAACAAAAAAATTATAATAATAAAATAAAACACTGTCTACGTTTTTTACCACAAATACTATTTAGTATTTGTGGTAAAAAACGTAGACAGTGTTTTATTTTATTATTATTATGGATTACCACGTAGTAAAGGTCTCAACCATCCTTTATATTAAAAAAATTATATTTTATGGCTGGATTTTGCTAAGTTTGGGATTTTATCATTTTGTTTTTCAATTTTGAACATTTTAAGGACCGGATTTGACTAGTTTTGACTTCTTATGAATTGATTTTTGCAGTTTTAAAATGTTTTTAGCCGGATTTTTGGTGTCTTCTGACAATATTTTAAATTTTCATGGTTTAATTTTGCTATTTATAACATTTTTTGGACCGGATTTGACAATTTTGACATTTTATTAATTGATTTTTGCAGTTTTTTACAGTTTTTGGCTTAGTTAGGGATTTTATGATTTTGTTTTTTAATTTTCAACATTTTAAAGACCATATTTGACTATTTTTGACATTTTATGAATTGATTTTTGCAGTTTTTAACTGTTTTTGGCCGGATTTTTGGTGTTTTCTGACAATTTTTTTACATCATGGCTCGATTTTGCTATTTTAAACTTTTTAAGATCCAAATTTGACTATTTTGACATTTTAATAATTGATTTTTGCAATTTTTCACAGTTTTTGGCCGAATTTTTGTTTCTTTCTTAATTATTTTATAATAGGATTTTATTATTTTTGGTTTTTATAAATAGACTTTTGCATTTTTAACAGTTTTTGACAACATTTTGTTATTTTCTAGCAACATT
The DNA here is from genome assembly GCA_963932245.1 of Tachinus rufipes. Classification (NCBI taxonomy): domain Eukaryota; kingdom Metazoa; phylum Arthropoda; class Insecta; order Coleoptera; family Staphylinidae; genus Tachinus; species Tachinus rufipes. Next base: position 114,184,643 of record OZ010744.1, on the reverse strand, counting down.
TTTGTACGTTATAGCCAGATTTTGCTATTTTTGACTTTCCATGAATAGATTTTGGCACTTTTTTACAGTTTACAGACGGGTTTTGAGTTTTTCTGACAATATTGTAAAATTTTGTAATCAAAGTTTACAATTTTTGACTTTTTATAAATAGAGTTTTGTACTTTTTTATAGTTTATAACCAAGCCTTGCTATTTTTAACAATTTTTGTTTGTTTTTGGCCGGTTTTTTAGTGTTTTCTAATATTATTTTTATACTTTGTGGCTTGATTTTGCTATTTTAAACTTTTTAAGAACCGATCTTGATTATTTTGACATTTTAATAATTGATTTTTGCAGTTTTTCACTAGTTTTTGGCAAAAACTTTGTTTTATTTTAAATATGTTTAAATTTTATAAATGGATTTTACTATTTTTGGTTTTTATAAATAGAATTTTGCATTTTTAACAGTTTTTGACAAAATTTTGGTGTTTTCTGGCAACATTTTTGTACGTTGTAGCCAGATTTTGCTGTTTTTGACATTTATTGAATAGATTTTTGCACTTTTTTTTACAGTTTATGGACGAATTTTGTTTTTCTGACATTATTGTAAAGTTTTGTAATTAAAGTTTGCTATTTTTGACTTTTTATAAATAGAATTTTTTAACAGTTTTTGATCAAATTTTGTTGTTTTCTCGCAATATTTTTATACTTTTTGGTCAGATTAGGTATTTTTGACATTTTATGAATACAAGATTAAATAATATGAATAGATTTTTGCATTTTTTTACAGTTTATGGACGGATTTTGGTTTTTTCTGATAATATTGTACAATTTTTTATTTTATGGCCGGATTTTGCTAAGTTTGGGATTTTATGATTTTGTTTGTGACTTTTTATAAATAGAATTTTGTATTTTTTGACAGTTTTTGATCAAATTTTGTTGTTTTTTGGCAATATTTTTATACTTTTTGGCCAGATTTAGCTATTTTTGACATTCTATGAATAGATTTTTGCACTTTTTTACAGTTTATGGACGGATTTTGGTTTTTCATGATAATATTGTAACCAAAATTTGTTATTTTTGACTTTTTGTAAATAGAATTATGCATTTTTAACAGTTTATGATCAAATTTTGCTATTTCTAATATAATTTTTATATTTTATGGCTAGATTTTGCTATTAAGTTTGGAATTTTATGATTTTGCTGTTTAATTTTCAACATTTTAAGGACTATTTTTGACATTTTATGGATAGAGATTTGTATTTTTTAACAGTTTTTGAATAAATTTTATTGTTTTATAGCCTTCATGGCCAGTTTTTGCTATTTTTGACACTGTAAGTATTTAATTTTGCACTTTTTGACCGTTCTGGCCGAAATTTGTTTTTTTCCAAAAATATATCAAATTTTGTTGCTATTTTTAACTTTTTATAAATAAAATTATGCACTTTTTAACAGTTTATGATCAATATTTGCTATTTCTAACAAAAAAAATATATTTTATGGCCGGATTTTGCTAAGTATGTGGTTTTATGGTATTTATTTTTTTATTTTTAACATTTTAAAGATCGAATTTGACTATTTTTGACAGTTTATGAATTGATGCTTGGCCGGAATTTTGTTTTTTCTTAATACTTTATAATTTAATTTTACATTTTTTACAGTTTTTGACAAAATGTTGGTGTTTTTTGGCCATATTTTTATACTTTATGGCCAGATTTTGTTATTTTTGACTTTTTTATAACACTTTTTGACAGTTTATGGCCGGATTTTGTTTTTTTTTAACAATATTTTAAATGTTTCAAAGCTGGATTTTGCTATTTTTAAAGTTTTATTAACGTTTTGACACTTTAACAGTTTGTGGTTGGATTTTGTGCTTTTTTTTACATTATTGTTTATCATTTTAAGCCAGATTTAGCTATTTTGACATTTTTGCTTTTATATAAATAGAATTTTGCGTTTTATGTCAAATTTTGATGCAACTATTGCACTTTTTTGATCGGAATTTAGTTTTCTGAAAATATTTTAATATTTTATTTTACTTTTAAAATGAATTTTGTTGAGATCCAATTATTTACTATTGTATTCTTATTTGTTTAGTGATATCTCACAATTTTGACATCATTTTTTGTCATTATTTGAATCATAAATTTCTTATTACGCTAAAATATTGCAATCTTCTGAATTATAAATGTACTTATGATTGGCGAACAAACATACCCCATATATTTTCACTCGCATTTTTTTCGTAAAAAGGGGCGTCATATAATGTGACAGGTAGGAAACGTTTCCTTGTAATTCACATGTTATTAATGTGCGACATCCTGACAAGCCCTGGTAGAAGAAACGCTTCCTCATATCGTCTTAACTCTAAAGAGATTGCCTTCGGCCATATATTATCAACACACTTGACGCAAACTAAATTGCATTTTTAATAATTCAAAAATAGAATATAAATAGGGCAGAAATTACTACGACGTCGTGGGGCTTCTTATCGCGTACTTTCTTATTTGTATAATAAAAATGATCCGGGGAAGCTATATAAATATTTAATGTAATGAATTGATATATTCGTTGAATTTTATTTCGGATCCCATACACGAATTTTATCTCAGGTCTTCCTTTATTCTTATCGCACATTAGATTAGCTTTTAGCGCCAATTTCATGTTGATTGTTGTAGACTTGAAAATGCTGTCGTAAAAATGATTTGATTCTAGAATGTGAGCGTTTTATTTTTGTTGAATTATTTATGCTTATGAAATTAGTGATGAAGGTAAAACCCTACTCATTCTCGACGTTTGGGGGAAATAAAATCATTTTAAATTAATAAAAAAAATTGTTTTTGTTTCAGGTGAGTTTTCAATCCAATTTAACTTGAATTGAATGGTAAGTCTATTACTATTTCCATACATTCAGTTCTGTTTATTGCAAATTAGAGTGGACAATATATTAATTACGTGTATGTAATACGTGCGTACACACACAACCTAATAAATATGTAATGAGGTATTATAAATTCAAATTAATACCATTATTGTTACTACTGGATATTAACATAGACACGGTTGATTTTGAGGTTTGGTCGGTTTGACTGGAATCTGATGTCATTACAGATGCAATTTCCAATTTGAAAATTATTACCTCATAACAATATTATTATTTCATTTATTTAGTTTATATCAGTTTCATCACATTAGTAAATTGAATTGATATTATATAATATTAATTAACCAAAATAGCTAATGAATCATACTATTCTGTATTAATTAATAATAATAATAATAGATTGATGTTTAAAATTTAAATTTCCACAATCATCAAAAATATATAATGGATATTATAGTTCCGCACGACAAAATCGATCGGATAATCAATTTTTTAATTAGTAACAGGTGGGTGGTAGGGTTGAACCATCCAAATGTCATCTATTCAGTTGTTGTTTCTATTACGTGTTTTTAGATTTGATATTTGAATGAATAAATATTTATAATGGTACACGAAAATTGTAATTATTTTTTTTTAATTAAGTGACCTATCAGGAAGATTGTTTTACTGATTCATACACCATAACATGTTTTTTTAATCTGAAGAACTGTTATGGCTTAATTTACTGTAAACTAATTTAATGTCGGCATAACTGATAGTGCCGGAGTATGGATATTGACTGCTCTGATAAATCTTAATTTTTTTATTGAGATAATGCGATAAGTTAAAAAATTATAACGTGACATTGAATTTTGATGCAAATTGGTACCAATGTACTCAATACGCCCAATTTGATATAAACTATTTTTTTTTTGTGAGAGGAGGAAATGCTTTATGGACGCTATTCTACATGGCACTGTGAGAATACTTTAGAACTCTACTCAATAAATCCACCTCTAGCGACCGTTTATATTTTTTTTATCTTCTTTTTATTCGTATCTTTTCTTCTTAGGATGTGTATACACTTCTACTTTGGCTTGCTATATGTAATTTGCAGTTTAAATCTTCATAACTACTTTTATTAGAAGCACTCAAGAGTGATAATCGACGCATTTGTGTTTTCTGTTACTCATGTAGTTAGGTTGAAGATCAAATTTTTTGTCCACGCTGCTGTGATGCTGTTGTCCACCATTCTTCTCCACATTACAATAGTCGCTTCTCTAGCTGACTTCTTTTGCTTGTAGCTGCAGGCCAAGTACGATCGTTCTAAAACTAATATCTTCATCTTTTGAACCTGGAGGTGATCTATGGAATGGGAAACACTTTGGAGATGATGCGGTTGTTACGCTAAGCTTGGTCGATAGGTGTTTGCCTTAAAGCAAAGCACTATTTTGAATTTTTTGTGTTTTGTTGTGCCCGGTGTAGATGGGCAGGTATGGAGAAGCACTGGGGCAATTATGTTCAGATTTTTGTCATTAGTGAGTGTTGCGATGCTTTGAAGCAAAGCTCTTAATTGGATTTTTTGTTTTGTTGGAGCCAGTGTAGATGGTCACCAGGTTTTGGGCAACTCCCTGGAGAGGGCCTCCAGATGTAAAGAAGCTTTGAGGCAATAGTATTTGGTTTTTTGGAATCGGTGAGTGCTGTGATACCGGGAAAGCCCTTGTTTAGTCAATGGTGATGAACTGCTGGTTGAGCTTTTTTTGGTACTGAGACTTCTTTCCAAGTAATCATTTAGAAATGCTTTAGCGGGGGTGGTGAGTATGTCTTTGAGAGCGAGTTGGTTTATGCTTTTTCTGCATGGAAGCGGTGCATTTGTTGATATGCGTGTTATCTCTTTAGCCAGTTTGCAACAGGGTTATCTTGAGCTGTAGTTTTGATTGTAGCGTGCGTGTCGGTCATTTTTGGTTTACTTGATCACTTTGTACTAACTGGAGTTATAAATTGGGCAAAGGATTTCTACTGCGGAGCTGCTTCCTTTTCATGCTTGGTGGTGATTAGCTGATAGGATAGCTAATGAGATTTTTTCTTATTGATATCGTCAGTAGGTGCAGCGGTAGCAATTAATGGTTTGCTTTTGTACGCGAATAGCAACCTTTTAAGCTAACTGACTTCATACGGGTGTTCTGTACAACATTATCAAGAAGACACAAATGCACATTACCCACTTTTTCTCTTTTTTAAGTTTTTTAATGTTGGGCATTAATCTGGTTAGCACTGTGGTAGTCTTATGGGCCTTTTCCGCTGCTCTTATAATGTGGCAAGCACCGCCTATCATAAATGAGTAGATTATGAATCTTCTTTTGTCAGCAAAAATGAAAGACTTTAAGTTTTGTACAATAAGTTTTTGTTGTCAGTTTTTTTTGTCCGTACTTACTGCCCATTCAATATTCTTTACTATTTTTTTAATGATTTTGGATTGAATTATTGCCACGTCAACAGCGTAATTTATTAAGAAGATTATACCTTCAATATTCTATTGTAGCTAAGGTGTCATAGTGTTAGGCTCTTTACTGAGCCTGTGGAACCTCAGCGGTGACATTTTATCTTGTTCTTGTTACCTATTAGGACGTTGCGTTTTTCCAAGTAGCTGCAAGTAGTCTTAATTAAATACTTACATGTTACCATCTAAAAAGATTGCGGAGGTGGCTGGTCAAATTTCATTTTATAACGATCAAAAGTTAACGAGAAACGTATTCACTCAGAATACTCATTCACACATGCGACTCACTCAAAGTGCAGTTCACACAGAACTGGGTTGTTTTGCTTGGTACGACGTGGAAGTGCATATAGCAGCTACTAGGGGCCGTCCAGAAACTCTATTGGGTTGAGCAAACACAGAGTATTTGGTTTGTTTTGAAATCTCCAGAGGTCAAATGTTGGTTGAAATCGCCGACACCGTAGATGGTCGTTGCAGAAGCTGCAGCTTGGGACCGTAGAGGGCACTAGGGGTTGGCAGCTGACGGAGAATTCAGTGTATGGGTGCCCTAGCGTTCACTCCAGTTTGATGTTTGTTTTATAGAACGTAGTTCTTGACTGTCTGGAAATTGGAAAATTTGGTATTTATAAAAGCTTGGAATGACGCGTTGTGACGTGACGTTATTGATGAAGTCTGGCTTTGCCTACTTGCGCCATTCAGGACCGAGTTTTTGTTTTCTATTTTGCTGTTTTGTGATGGTATCTTGGTAAACTCTGACTTTATTGCGCAAGGGCGGGAGAAGTCTATTATCAAAAGTGTCTACAGAGGTTTTACTGAGTTTGGGTGACGCTGTGGGTTGTAATTAACCGGGCATAGTCCGGTTTTAGGAGAAAGTTTCCACGGCACGTTGTCTAGTCTTTGCGCTAATCTGCAAAGAGTCTACCCAGGCAAGTGGTTGTTGCTGGTTGACTTCTTTTTGTCTTATTTGCGGATGTTTGCAAACCAGGTATGCCACGGGTCGTTGCTATGGTTGAGATTTGTTTTACATAGTTTCCGTCAGCGGGAGTGACAATGTCGGGTCACGTACACCTGACATTGTGGATCAAGCGTATCATGCTAATGGCTAGGCTGAGTTCAGCTGCAAAATTTGCGGTGTGGTTGCTTACTACGCCTTCTTGAGAGTCCAGTTTGAGGGGAAAAGGTTCTGTTTTAGTTCAAACCTTTTTTGGTTTTTCTTGTTTGCAATATTATTCACGTTCTGGATTACCAACACTTGGGTGGGTGGGCACTTCAGTTTAAAATACCGGCTTGTGTTGAAAGAAGTGTTATACTTACCCACTCAGCTGTTGGTTATCTAGAAAATTGTATTGCCATTGCCTCTTTTGACATAGAGACTTCTAACTTCTTCAATTTTTGGATCACAAACTCATGGGCGGGTGGTTGGAAACTCCAGTTAAAAATAGCGGTTGGTAACCATGTTATGTAGTGTTCTACCCACTCACCCAATTGTTGGTTATTCAGAAATTTGTATCTCTATTGCCTCCTCAGACATAGAAACCTCCAACGCTAGCAGAGAGGAGAAACTTCAATTTCTGGATCACCAGCTCTTGGGTGGGTGGGTGGGCATTCTAGTTTAAAATACCGACTAATAAACATGCTATGGAGTGTCCCACTCACCCACCCACACAACTGTTGGTTATTCAGAAATTTGTATCTCTATTGGTTCCTCTAACATAAATACTTCCAACACTAGTAGAGAAGAAAAATTTCAATTTTTGGATCACCAAAACTTGGGTGGGTGGGATGGCATTCCAGTTTAAAATACTAGCTTGTAATCTTTTTATAAAGTGTCCCACTCACTCACCCAACTGTTAGTTATTCAGAAAATTGTATCGCCATTGCCTCCTCTGACATAAAGACTTTTAATGTTAGTAGAGAGGAGATACTTTAATTTTTCGAACACCAACACATGGGCGGGTGGGTGGGCACCCCAGTTTAAAATACCGACCGGTAATGTTAAGGAGTGTTTCACCCAATCACCTAACTGTTGGTTATTTAGAAATTTGTACGTCTATCGCCTCTTCTGACATTGAAACTTCCAACGCTAGCAGAGAGGAGATACTCTAATTTCTGGATCACTAACACTTGGGCGGGTGGGTGGGCACTCCAGTTTAAAATACCGGTTAGTAATTTTGTTAAGGAGTGTCCCACCCACCTACCCAACTAATAGTTATCCAACAATTTGTATTTCTATTGCCTACTATGACATAGAAACTTCTAACGCGAGCAGAGAAGAGAAACTTTAGTTTTTGGATTATCAACACTTGGGCGGGTGGGTGGGCACTCCAGTTTTAAAAACCGGCTTCTAATCATGTTATGAAATGTCCCGCCCACCCTCCCAACTGTTGGTTATCTAGAAATTTGTTTTTCTATCGCCTCTTCTTGCATAGAAACTTCCAACATTAGCGGAGAGGAGAAACTTTTATTTCTGGATCACCAACACTTGAGCGGGTGGGTGGGCACTTTAGTTCAAAATACCGGTTAGTAATCATGATATAAAGTGTAAAGTTTTGTATCTATTGCTTCCACTGATATAGAGACTTTCATCGCTAGCAGAGAAGAAAAATTTCAATTTCTGGTTCACCAACACTTGGGCTGGTGGCTGGGCACTTCAGCTCAAAATACCAGCCAATAATCATGTTATGGAGAGTTCCACCTACCCCACCCAACTGTTGGTTATCCAGAATTGTGGTATCTTTATTGCCTTCTCTAACATAAAGACTTCCTATCAGAGAATAAAAACTTTAATTTCTGCATCACCAACACTTGGGCGGGTGGGTGGGCACTCTAATTCAAAATACCTGCTAATCATCATGTTATGGAGTGTCCCACTTATCCCTTTAACTGTTGCTAATTTAGAAATTTGTATCTCTATTGCCTTCTCTGACTTTGAAACTTCCAACGCTAGCAGAGAGAAGAAGCTCATAGGATCACCAACACTTTGGCGGGTGGGTGTGCACTTTAGTTCAAAATACCGGGTGGTAATCATGTTATAGAGTGTCTCACCTACCCATCCAACTGTTAGTTGTCCAGACATTTGTATCTCCATTGCCTCTTCTTGCATAGAAACTTTCAACGTTAGCAGAGAGGAGAAATTTCTATTTCTGGATCACCAACATTTGGACGGGTGGGTGGGCACTCCAGTTTAAAATACTGGTTAGTAATCATGTTATGGAGTGTCCCACCTACCCCATTCAACTGTTGGTTACCCAAAATTGTGTATTTTTATTGCCTCCTCTGACATTGAGACTTCACTTACAACGTTAGCAGAAAACAAAAACTTCAATTTCTGGATCACCAACATTTGGGCGGGTGGGAGGGAACTTTAGTTTAATTTACCGGTTTGTAATCTTGTTATGAAGTGTCTCACCTCCCACCCAACTGTTGGTTATTCAGAAATTTGTATCCTGATATAGAGACTTTCAACGCTAGCAGAGAAAAGATAGTCCAATTTCTGGATCACCTACACTTGGGCGGGTGGTTGGGCACTCCAGTTTAAAATATTGACTAATAATTATGTTAGTGTCCCATCTACCTCCATCGCTTTCTCTAACAAAAACTTTCAACGCTAGCAGAGAAGAGAAACTCCTAATTCTGGATCACTAACACTTGGGCGGGTGGGAGGGCACTCCAGTTGAAAATACCGGCTTGTAACTATGGTATGAAGTGTCTCACCCAGCCACCCAGCTGTTGGTTACCTAGAAAGTTGTATAATTATTGCTTCATCTGACATAAAAATTTCTAACGCTATCAGAAAGGACATACTTCAATTTCTGAGTCATCTAACCATGGGCGGGTTCAAAATACCGTGTTGTAATAATGTTATGGAGTATCCCACCTACCTACCCAACTGTTGGTTGTTCAGAAATTTGTATGTCCGTTGCCTCTTCTGACATAGAAATTTCCAACGCTAGCAGAGAGGAGAAACTATAATTTTTGGACCACCAAGACGTGGGCGGGTGGGTAAACACTCTAGTTTAAAATACCGGGTAGTAATCATGTTATGGAGTGTTTCACCCACCCACCCAACTGTTGGTTATCTAGAATTTTGTATTTCTATTGTTATAGAAACTTCCAACACTAGCAGACAAGAATCTAATTTCTGGATTACTAACACTTGGACGGGTGGGAGGGCACTTTAGTTTAAAATACTGGCTTGTAATCATGTTATGAAGTTTTCACGCACCCACCCAACTCTTGGTGATCTAGAAAGTTGTATCGCTATTGCCTCTTCTGACATAGAGACTTCCAACGCTAGCAGAGAGGAGAAACTTTTATTTCTGGATCACCAACACTTGGGCGGGCGGGTAAGCACTCCATTTTGAAATACCGGCTGATAATCATGTTATGAAGTGTCCCACTCACCCACCCAACTGTTGATTATCCTTTCAACTTTCAATGCTAGCAGAGAGAAGAAACTTTTATTTCTAGATTACCAACACTTAGGCGGGTGGGTGGGCACTCCAGTTTAAAATACCGGTTAGAAATTATGTTATGGAGTGTCCCACTTATCCACCCAACTGTTGGTTATCTAGAAATTTTTGTATTATCTTGCATAGGAGATATTCTTATTTCTGGATCACCAACACCTATGCGGATGGGTGGACACTGCAGTTTAAAATACTGGTTGGTAATCATGTCATGAAGTGTCCAACCCACTCCACCTAATTGTTGGTTATACAGAATTTTGTATCTATATTGCTTCATCTTGCATAAAAACTTTCAACGCTAGCAGAGAGGAGATATTTCAATTTTTAGATTACTTACACTTGAGCGGGTGGGTGGGAACTTCAGTTTAAAATACCGGGTGGTAATTATGTTACGAAGTATCTCACCCACCCACCCAACTGTTGGTTATTTAAAAATTTGTATCTTATTGTCATCTTTTGCATAGAAACTTCTTACGTTGTCAGAGAAGAGAAACTACTATTTCTGGATTACCAACACTTGGGCGGGTGGGTGAGCACTCCAGTTCAAAATACCGGTTGGTAATCATGATATGGAGTGTCCCACCCACCCACCTAACAGTCGGTTATTCAGAATTTTATATCTCCATTGCTTCCTCTGACATAGAGACTTTCAACGCTAGCAGAGAAGAAAAACTGCAATTTTTGAATTACCAAAACTTGCGGGTTGGAGGGGCACTCTACTGGCTGGTAATTATGTTATGCAGTACGGTAGGGGCGTTTTGTTCGGTTCTGTCGTAGATAGTGGCAACTACCGTTGGCATCTAGCTGAAGCGTTGTACTTGGTATTGATTGCTTTTACGTTGGACCTCTTGGGTGTTTATGAAAGGTTGTAGAGATTGTCTTCTAGAGTAAGTCCACTAACAAAAGGCCAGTTTTAGGTCATAATTCACCGATTTCAGGCTAATTGTGATGAAGTCGGTGATGTCTTTTGTTTGCCTGGAGTTTGTAACTTGCCGGTTGGTAATTGCATGTTAAAACCTTGATTTAGCCAATTTGGTGCGCTTGAAGTTGGCAAGGTATTTTTCAAGAGACTGTTTTTCTTCTTTGTCTTTTTCTTAGGTCTCTTCTCAGGTTTGGAGTGATGAGGCTGTGAAAGCATTATGCTATTTAATGCCCTACGTTGGGCGCCATTTTGTTACCAGCACATTCTTTCCAGTGGTGAACCTAGGGGGTAATAGTGGAGATTCCTAAGGTCTGGAATGTTTATATAGAAATTGTGGATGATGATTCGTATAAATATTTGTTGGTGTTGAGCCGAAGCCCGGGTGTTTGTGATGCGGCTTCCGTGCAATGACACGGAGGGTAGTATACTCCCGTGTTGGGAGTTAAAGCCCGCGATGCAACGGTCGAGAAATTGAATTGGGATCCCGCCGATGCACCTGAAGTCTAAGGTGTGGATCTGGAGAGGTAGAACGAAAGAGAATGAGCGGCTTTTGTGCAATGACCTGATGGGGGATAATCCATAAGGTTGAGAGTGCGATGCTTCAATGCTGTTGTGGATGCAAAAGGCAACATCCCGGTGCAAGCATTTGTGTCTCGTGGTTCATTTGGGTAGTCGTTGTAGGTGGATCAGTCGTATGTTGGTTTTTTCTGCTTTTTTTTTAATTCGGTTGGTTTTCTTTTTCTAATATTTGAGTCTTAACTAGCGTTATGGCAAAGAATAGTACGGAGTTGAAGGCGTTTTTAATATCAAGCACCACACACTTTTTTTCTTCTCTGTTGTCTGTTACCTTTTTTTGCATTTTTTTGCTACATTCATTGTGGACCATCTTGTTTTGAAACTGAATTGCAGGTTAGTTTGTTTGTTTTAATTTGTATTAAAGTTTTTTGTTCAGGATTTGTTTGGGATGCACAGCCTATTTTTCTTATTTTTTGACTAGTTTTACAATCAAGGTTAGTTGTTTTTCACTTATCTGGAAAATTGTTCTTGCTTATAAGAATGTTAAATGTGACTAGAAGCGTTTTGAGCATTTTTTAACAATTGCTTGGCTTCTAGTAGGATTTATCGTTGTTCCGTTTTTATATTTTGTGACCCATTTTCCTGATCTCAATTCTCGGCGATGGGAATATGTTCTCAGGTTTACATGAAAAAGTTTTCCGTGTGGTCTTTAGGTGCTTCGGGAAGAGTTTCTTGGCCGTCTTTACCTCTTTTTTTGGTAAAATGTACTGGTTTTGCTTTGCCTATAAATTGAGGTGATCTTTACCACCAACCTTATCTTTATCTTTAGATGTGCAGCACTTCTTAAAGTTTGATCCGGTCACTTTAGCGTGATTAACTTTTTTGTCTACTAGGAAAGCTTTATTTTTTTCTTTTTAACTGTGGACGTCTGCGTACCAGCTACAGTTGTAATACTAAACCTATGATGATCCTCATAGCCTCAGCTAGCTCAGCAGTATCTCTGCACACGATTGGCAAAACCATCATTGATATGATTATTAGTTTCCCAACACTCTTCTGGTTTATCAAAACTAGAAAAAACATTATTTTTGTTATCTAACAGACCAGTTTAGACTACTTTTTATAAACTTAAATTATCTGAAATGAGCTAGAGGATCATTTAAAAAATCATATCTTTGTAACCGCTCATTGGATTTTGATGCAAATTAGTACCAATATAGCTCATTATTATGAGTATTAATTGTATTAATATAATTAAAATCAAACCGCTCAATTTTATATAAACTTAATTTATCTGACATGAGCTAAGTGGATTAGGTATCTAAAGCATAAGTTAAAAAACCATAACTTGTTATTCGCATATTGGATTTTGATAGAAATTGATATTAATGTAGTTTATTATTATGAGTACCAACTGCGTTAATATAATTAAAATTAACACGCTCAATTTTATATAAACTCAAATTATTTAACATGAACTAATTGGGTTCGGTAGTTAGAGGATAAGTTACAAAACTATAACTTGAAAACCGTTTATTGGATTTTGATGCAAATTGGTACCAATATAGTTTATTATCATGAGTACCAACTATGTTAATATAATTAAAATCAACAAGCCCAATTTTATGTAAACTCAAATTATCTAACATGAGCTAAGTGGGTTAAGTAACTAGAGGATAAGTTAAAAAAATCATAACTTTGAAACCGTACATCAGATTTTGATGCAAATTAGTACTAATATAGTTTATTATCATGAGTACCAACTATGTTAATATAATTAAAATCAACACGCTCAATTTTATATAAACTCAAATTATTTAACATGAACTAACTGAATCAAGTAGCTGGAGGGTAAGTTACAAAATTATAACTTTGAAACCGTTGATTTGATTTTGATGCAAATTGGTACCAATGTACTTCATTATCATGAGTACCAATTATGTTAATATAAGTGAAATCAACAGGCCCAATTTTATATAAACTTAAATTATCTGACTTGAGCTATCTGAATAATGTAACTGAAGTGTAAGTTACAAAATCTTAACTTGGAAACGGTTCATTAGATTTTGATGCAAATTGGTACCAATATAGTTTATTATCATGAGTACCAACTGTGTTAATATAATTAAAATTAACACGCTCAGTTTTAATTAAACTCAAATTATTTAACATGAGCTAACTGGATTTAGTAACTGGAGGGTTAGTTAGAAAATCATAACTTGGAAACCGTTTATTAAATTTTGATGCAAATTAATAGCAATATACTTCATTATCATGAGTACCAACTGTATTAATATAGTTAAAATTAACACGTTCAATTTTATATAAACTCAAATTATTTATCATGAACTATCTGGATTCAGTAACTGAAGGTAAATTTACGAAATTATAACTTGGAAACTGTTCATTGGATTTTGATGCAAATTGGTACCAATATAGTTCATTATTATGAGTACTAACTGTGTTAATACAATTAAAATTAACCGGCACAGTTTTATATAAACTTAAATTATCTGACATGAGCTAACTAAATCAAGCAATTAGAGTATAAGTTGAAAAATCATAACTTAGAAACCGTTCATTGGATTTTGGTGCAAATTGGTAGCAAAGTACTTTATTATAATGAGTACCAATTGAGTTAATATAATTAAAATTAACACGCCCAATTTTATATAATTTCAAATTAGTTAACATGAGCTAACTAGATCAAGATAAGTTGAAAAGTCGAAATTTGGAAACCGTTTATTGAATTTTGATGTAAACTGGTACTAATATACTTTATTATTATGAGTATTAACTGTGTTAATATAATTAAAATCAACTTGCCTGATTTTATATAAACTTATTTAACATGATTAAGTAAGATTTTTATAAATATTTTTATTAAGAATGATTAAATTGCAGTCAGTAAAATTAAACTTTAAATGGTTTAACTTAACACAAGTAAAAATAAATATAAATGAAGGCGTTCAAATATTTAAATTGGCCAATGAAGCAACGCTGTGACTAATATTGACTGTTATTTCAAGTAATTTTCCAACGATGCCCATCACGTAGCGTGAAAATTGCAACACACACACTTAATATAATTTAACAAATTGCTACTACACGACCATTTTTCTATAAAATTTATAGCAACAATAACAACAAATTGTATTAATTAGTAAGATTTATCATTAAAATTAAAAATAGCAATTTATCTGGGTCCTTTGGTCCCCCAAGAAAAGCAACCCATTAGTTACGCTACTGTATCTAACCATATTAATCAATTTTAAAATCCGTTTGAAGATTCCGTATTCAAGGAGGGTCTGTTTATCCTCAAATAATACTAGAAAATCCAACTAATTATTTCTCAACTGCAATTTTAACTAGTGGATAAAAAAAATTGCATGCGGAGGGGAAAATGTGCACTCGCCAAATTAAATTGAGTTTATTTTTATAATTTCATCTGGGCATGTGAGTTGCTGCTTTTAAAGCAGTTGCAACTCGTCATTCATTACGCGACCTTCGGACTCAATCGGGAATACATAAGGAACGATAATTTCATCTTAATTGAGTATGATCGATGGTTGCTTATAATTGACCCGATCAATCTATAATTGTAGATTTAAGTGCATCTGTTATGTTAATGTTGAATTGTTAATGGAATAATAAAGTATATACAAAATATTTTAATTGGAATTTACATAATTTGCATAAGAAATCTATTACCGAGAAAACTAAAAGTGTATAAAGAAATCTTTAACTTTTTTTGTGCTGTCTAAATTTGTAATATTTATATCAATCAAATTAGTAACTAACTGACATTTTTAATTTTTCTAAATAAATTGTTAAGTACTTTGATAAACATGTTTTCCATAAATGACAATTTCAACATTAAATATTAACGCTTTAATTATTTTCATATAAACAACTTCGCTTTTAAAACAAAGTTAACTGTTTTTTATATACATTTTTGATATAACCGGGATTATATCTCTCTTTGTAAAATTTTGTTTTTATTATTTCTATTTCTTTTATTTTATCGTCAGCAAGCGGAACGGGGTTAAAAATTTACATTTTCGCCCGATGCAATAATATAAGCATCGCGTTACTTTATACGTTTTTTTGTAATGGATCGCTTCGTTTTATTATATGCAAAATAAGTATATCAAATCAACAAATATAGTAGAATTATGACATTTTTGCAGACATCAGGACACATAAATAAAATTGATTATGTTATGTACTTTGTGCTTTTAGTAATATTTTTTAATATTTTTTATAATTAACAAAAACTTCTGAAAAGCTATAGAAATACAAAAAACTAGGAAAAGAAAATTTAATTAATGTTAAAAATAACAAAATTTGGTCATTTTGTATGGAACCATCAAAACGGTAACTTATACATTTGTTAAATTATGACATTTAATAATTAATTTCATTCTTTTTGTATATGTGCATAAGTATTGTAGTTGTAGAAAAATAACATTATAAAGATGTAGTATTAAAAATCAAAAATGTGTTACATAATAATTCCATTTCGGTACTGGCCAATCAATTTTACTAACCCAGATAATAAAGTAAACTTAAATTACATTATAATTTGGTAAATAGACTTCACAAAATATCTTGGAATAAGTCTAGACTGAGATTTATGTTTAAATTTATGATTTTAAATAACTGACGCAACAAACGCTCAACTAATCAACCACCACACCGAGCGTAAACGTCGTATATTAATTAATTCAAGATATATTTTTACTTTAATGTAACTTTTCATCAATTTCTTTTACCCTTTGTTAACCGCATCACTTTACTAAAAACGAATAACTGTTTTCTCTCTTGACGAGCCGCTTTTCCGTATACCTCACTACTTTCCGACTTAGTCATCAATCTTATTTTATTAATTGAACCTGCGCATAATTTTTAAAAAGTGCTTAATTAGTAATGATGAGTTGATGCTAGATTTCTGGTTAGAAGCAGTGCAAATCTTATTTCTATTGCTGCAAGTTGGTTTAAAGACCATCTTGAGAATAATTGGGCAATAAATAAACTATATGTAAACGGTGAATTTACTCTCAAATGGAGCAGACTTAGACTTTGAAGATAAGGCTATAAACAACTATAGATTCCGAATATAAACAATAGTTTTAAACTTTTATACAATAATTCTATTATTAAAAGCCTGCTTTCATTGCAGGTCCTTGCTTACACACCTCTACGCCATTTCTTTATTTTTCTGGGATTCTGTTGGAAGGTTTAGCAACCTTTGGCCACAATTGCAAGCCAGAGGGTGTTTAAGTGAAGTTTGATTGGAGTAGCTGAGGGTGATTTCTACCTAGTAGCAGCTGTGGCCGGCAATGGTGAAGATTGACTTGGGGTTTATCCACTTGTTAGCAAAATCTTTAGTTTTTTTGCGCATCAAAACTTTGTTTGACGGACGGTTGCTTTACTGTGTACAGCATTGACCCAACGCATCCGATAAAGTCTTATTTTTAAGGTTTGCTGGAAGTGTGCGACTGGAGAAGAGTTTTTGTTTGCTGTGAGCTCATTTTGGTGCAAAAACATGTTAGACTGTAGCAGGTGTAGGCTTTTAAGTCTGCTCTGATTCCCGGATGGTAAAGTGCGTTTTATCTTGTTTTGGATGACCGGCCGAGCTGGATATGATGGGAGTACTTTTTGTCGGGCATTTGAGAGCACAGTTGTTCTTAACCAACGGAAGTAAGCAGTAGCTTCTTTTATTCCTCAGAATAATTTTTTTTGGCAAATACATACTATTTTGGCCAAAGTTTTTTCTTTTAATATATGGTCATGGTTCGGTGCTCCAGTGATTTAGTTTTTAGTAAAATTGGCTTTAATTTTTGTTGTTGAGTTGGAGGAGAATTATTTCTAAGATTTGCATAGATTGAAGTAACCTACATTTACTCACTCAATTGTTAGTTATCAAGGAGTTGGATCACAACCTTCAGGTACCTCCTTCTGAGCCAACTTTACTATTTGGCTTTTGGGCCGTTGGGATCTGCAGCCTTCTTCGGTCTGAGCTTTGCGATGATCACTTTTATCTTTTCCTTAGTGAAAGAGGGAGGTGTGTTTGGGTTATTCTTTCTTAAGGTTGTTTATCAGCTTGTGCCGTTACTCCCTTTTACTCTTTTTGATGGCTTCTTTGTAGACGTTTTTGGCGGCTTTACACTGTTCTTCTAGGTCATCGATTGTCTTTGATGACGTTGGTCTACCAGTACGGCATGTTTTTGCTTTTCTTTCCTTTCAGCCTGTAATTGGTTCTGTGCTTTTTTTAAGGTCTTGAAGACATTTTGCTTCTTTGCCAGCCCTCGGAGCATTTTTCTTGCTTTCCCTACTTCTAAGGCCTCCGCACGCCACTTCAAATGAGAGGTATATGTGGAAGTTCAGTGAGTCTTCCTCTTCTTCCACTTTCCAGCCTGACAGCACGACGTTGCTTGTGGCCAACGTTAGGTCGATGCGCGAGCCGCTCGCTCTTCTAACAAAAGTTGGTGTGTGCCCGTTATTCCCAAGCACCAGGTTTAACGTTGCCATCCACTGCGACAGGTACTTGCTTCTTCTATCTTCTCTTGGCGATTCCCAGGCTGGAGCGTTAAAATCTTCGGCTAAAATGACTCTCTTGGGTTGTAGAAATTTAATTTTTTTTATGATGGGGTCCACCTTTTCTTTGTACGTTTTCAGGGAGATGTTTTGCAAAATATAAGCGATGATTATCGCTAGATCTTGAATCTTGATGACTTGGAATCTGCTTTCGGTTTGGTTTCCTTTGATCTCCACCTTCCTAGTGATTTGAAAGACAGCCACATCTTCTTGCTGGTCTATCAACAATTCCTGTCTTTTAGCAAGTTGTTTGTTTGACTTTTGTAGTAGCACAAGGTCTGCCCCGATTTGCCTTGCCTACGCCTCTACTGCGTGGTGAGTCTTGACGTGCTCCCTCCTGCTTCTTTCTAATAATTTTCTAAAAATTGGACATCTCATCGAATCCGCCCTGTGCTCCTGCTTGCACTCCATTTTGGCAGTCTTTCACTTGATGCCCCGCTTTGCTGCATTTCAGGCAGCATTGGTTTACTGACTTATGTTTTTTGCATTTTGCCTTTACGTGCCTTATTTTGAGGCAGCTTGTGTGGATCTTTTCCTTGATTCAGGACTGGAACCAGCCAATTTTCAATTTTCCTGCCTTGACCAGCGCTGTAGCGGCCCCGGCATCCATAGTAAGGGTGGCATTTTGGTTGCCATTCTTAGTTGGCCTGAGGTTTTGTCCCTCTTGTCCAGTTTGAGTAGCTTATCTTTTATTGCCTTTTGGACGGTAGCCTGGTTAACAACCCCATCTGACCTTCTTCTCTTCTGCTGCGGAACCTTTTTAAAGTCCTCCGCTCGTCCCTTGTTGGCCACAATGATGAGATCCTCGCCTTCCGTCTTTCTGATTGACCTAACCATCATGTCCTCTTGGAGAAGGTCGACCTTCTTCTTTATACTCTCAACGATCTCCGCGTATGAGCTGCCGTTTGTCTTCACGATGACCGCCTTTGTTGTTTTGGGTTTGGTTGAGTTTTCTTTACTCTTGCTCTGTTGCCCATTCTTTTTTTCTGGTTTGCAGTGGCTGGGAAGTACATTTATTACCACTTCCACTTTGGACTTTTTGAACGTAAGGTTGATAAGATTTTGTAAGGCTACCTACTCGTGCCTTTTCAAAACCGCCACCGTTAGACGTCTTTTGAGGATGGTGTCCTTCACTGTGCCCCGCAGCTCTTTTAGGGTTGCAACTATTCTTTCCACGCTTCCGGCGGCTACTTGACCGATGTGGATGACCTGCTCCCTGGTGCTTTTTCTAGTTTTGGTCACGCTACTCATCCTTTCCAGCTGTCCTGTATATCTTCCGCCAGCAGTTTGGCCAGCTCTTTGTATCTATTCCAAGATATCCTAACTAGGCCTGACTTTTCTGAGCTCCTCGGTTTGAAGATAAGGCAGTTTTTCTTTGTTCTTTTAAGAGGGTGTCCCTTGGCCAGCTTAGTCACGTACGCTTCCTCCGGCCAACTCTCATTAAGCAGTTTTTTAAGCTCGCTCGGCACCGTGCTGTTAAGGTCTACGGACTCCAGTTTTTTAAGAAGATTTTTGACTTTTTCTTTTGCTTTGCTAACCTAACCTAACCTAACTTAACCTAACCTAGTCTAACCTAACAGGCTGCAGCACCTGTTTAGGCAACTCTATCACTATTAAAAAAAAAAATTGGAATTTTGGAAAATTAATTTTGAAAACAATTTTTTATTGACCAATGTCTAGACTAGATTTTGGCCAAATTTTGAAAAAATATTCTAACAATTATGGTTGCAGCATATGTTTAAGCAACTCTAGCTTTTTATTGGTTTAAAATTTTTGAAAAAATGATTGCAATTTTGGAAAATTGAGTTTGTAAACAATTTTTTATTAACTAATGTCTAGACTAGATTTTGGCCAAATTTGGAACAAATGTTCTTACAATTATGGTTGCAGCATATGTTTAAGCAATTCTAGCACTATTAAAAACATCTTTATTGGTTTAAAATTTTCTAAAAAATGCTTGAAGTTTTGGAATGTTAAATTTGAAAACAATTTTTTATGGACCAATCTCTAGACTAGATTTTGGCTAAATTTTGAACAAATGTTCTAACAGTTATAGTTGCAACATCTGTTTAAGCAACTTTATCACTATTAAATTTTTTTTATTGTTTTAATTTTTTTTATAGAAAACTGGAATTATTAAATTAAAAAAAAAAAAAATTTTATTGGCCAATGTCTAGACTAGATTTTGGTCAAATTTTGAACAAATAATCTAACAATTATGGCCGCAACATAATTTTAGGTTACTTCTTTGCCCAAAAACTCAATTTGATAAACAACATTCCTAACCAATGACAACTTAATAGTGATTTTAACCATCAATTACAAAGAAATTAAATTTTTCCAAAAACAATTGATGAAAGTTTTATATAGAATGAACATTTGGGAACTCAATTTTTTAAACTTCAACTTAAAATTTCTATTAGTTTGCCCAAAAACTCAATTTGATAAACAACTTTCCTAACCAATGACGATTTAATAGTGATTTTAATTATTATTTACAAAAAGAATAAATTTTTCTAAAACAATTAATACATTATTCAAATAGAATCAACCTTTGTCAACTCAAATTTTTAAACCACAAATAAAAATTCCTACTAGTTTGCCCAAAAACTCAATTTAATCATTTACATTCAAATCCAGTTAATACTTAGCAGTGGGTTTAATCATTATTCGTAACAGATATAAATTTATTCAAAAACAATTGATACATTTTTCATATAGAATCATCCTTTGCAAACTCAAATTTTTATACTGCAACTTAAAATTCCTACTAGTTTGCCTAAACACTCGAATTAATAAACTAAAAACTAGGCATTGGTTTTAATCATTATTCACAACAAGTATAAACTTTTATAAAAACAATTGATGGATTTTTATATAGAATCAACTTTTGCAAACTCAAATTTTTATAACAACTCAAAAATCCTACAAGTTTGCCCAAAAACTGAATTTAGTAAACAATATTCAAGATCGATTACAACTAAAAAGTGGTTTTAATCATTAACCACAACAGGTTTAATTTATTTTTAAAATAACTGATTGACTTTTCATAGAGAATCAACCTTTGCAAATTTAAATTTTCAATTTTCATCTCAAAATTCCTACTCATTGGCCCAAAAACTCAATTTATTGAACAACATTCATGTCTTATTAAAATTTGATAATGATTTTAATCATTATTCACAATAAGTTTAATTTTTTCTAAAAACAATTGATACATTTTTTATAGAGAACTAACATTTGCAAACTCAAATTTTTATATTGCGACTTAAAATTCTTACTAGTTTGCCCAAAAACTCAATTTAATGAACAACGTTCATGTCCTATAAAAACTTGACAGTGATTTTAATCATTATTCACAACAAATATAATTTTTTACATAAACAATTGATGGATTTTTAATATAGATTCAACCTTTCCAAACTCAAATTTTTATACCACAACTCAAAATTCCTACTAATTTGCCCAAAAATTCAATTTGATGATCATCATAACAAACCAATGACAACTTAATGGTGATTTTAATCATTACTTACAAAAAAATTTCATAAATTTAAAAACAATTAAAACATTTTGCTTACAAAATCAACCATTACAAACTCAAATTTTTAATCCGCAATTTAAAATTCTTACTAGTTTGTTCAATAACTTAATTTGATAAACAATATTCCTAACCAATGACGACTTATTAGTGATTTTAATCATTATTTACAAACAGATTAAATTTTTTTTAAATAGTTAATAAAACTTTCGTATAGAATCAACCTTTGCAAACTCAAATTTTCATACCGCAACTCAAAATTCCTACTAGTTTGCTCAAAAACTCAATTTGAAGAACAACATTCCTAACCAATGACGACTTAATGGTTATTTTAATCATTATATACAAAAAGATTTTTTTTTTCTAAAAACAACCGATTAATTTTTCATATAGAATCAACCTTTGCAAACTCAAATTTTCATACCGCAACTCAAAATTCCTACTAGTTTGCCCTAAAACTCAATTTGATGATCAACATTCCTAACCAATGATGATTTAATAATGATTTTAATCTGTATTTACAAAGGAATTAAATTTTTCTAAAAACAATTAATATTTTTTTTATATAGAATTACTCTTGGCTAATTTAATTTTTTAAACCGCAACTCAAAATTCCTACTAGTTTGCCCAAAAACTCAATTTGATGAACAACATTCCTAACCAATAACAACTTAATGATGATTTTAATCATTATTTACAAAGAAATTAAATTTTTTTAAAAACATTTAATAATTTAATAACCTTTGCAAGCTCAATTTTTTAAACCGCAACTCAAAATTCTCACTAGTTTGCTCAAAAACTCAATTTAATGATCGTTTGAAATGTTCCAATTTGTTTCGTTTAATTTTATTTATAGCAGATTCCATATTCTAGTTTACTGTAGTTACTTTGTTAATTTCAATCCGATTAAAATTAATGATTTCTGACATTAACAAATATTGTCTTGAGATAATAACAAATCTTGACATATATCGATTTCGAATTTGGCAAAATCTGTGGTGTTTATGAATAGCCGCTATTAATATCCCGAACATGCATATCCGTCCGTCTGCAAATCTCGTTAGACAGGTATTTATTTATGGATTTTCTTAAACGAATGCACTCAAGATGCACGAGCAGATACAACAGCAATATGTTGGCATAATTATATTTCGTCTGAATTCATTAGACAACATTTATTTTTATCAATTTTTTACTGCCCTACATCAATTGAATTAATAGTTTAAAATATAATTAAATTTTCTGCATTTGTGACTGTCTGCTTCGGAAGTCTTGTTTGCGTGTCCTCCCTTATCGACTGCAACCAGAGATGATTATTAATTTAATTTCGCCTGTGCTCTCCTGTCGACCGAATGGCAGCAGGGAATGTGAGCGCCCGCTCCGGTTTGAAAATTTGTGTGTGCATTGTGTCGCATGATTGCTATTTTAATCATTCGAAATTTAGTTTCCACGCGTTATTTGAAAACCGACATCATCCCACCCACCTTCTCTCAGAAAACTTGAAAATGAACACAAAAGACCCGTTAATTAAAATGTGTCGAGAAAGCGTAAGGGTGTAGATGTCTTCATGGTTATTAGAGATGGATTACACGCAAATTTTTAATGTTAAAGTTCTGTAGAAATGGCGACATAATACTTGTTTTTTTACAAGAAAAAGCATCCTTGTTATGAAATACGTGCTGTACATAATGCGTTTATAATACTGAGCAAATATTACACGTGTGTTTAATAATAGAACCACTGCGACATTATCGTAAAATGACGGTAATTTATCTTCTATAGTGTCCGGTAATGTTGCTTTTTTATCCAAACGTCAACTGTTGCTCACAAAAAAATAATTACTCTGTATAAATAATCCCCGAGACCATTGAACTGACCAAATCAACAATGTCCTATAGAATTTAGGCCGCGCAATTTTCAAAAGAAAGTAAGTAAAGTATTGTAGGGTCACCCCCGGCACTTGAAACACTGTTTCTATAGGATCATTATTAAGAACAAAAGATTCACAAAATGAGATGATTATAGATGAGGTTCAGCTCCCTTTATTTCCAAGTACTTTTTTTTATCCCGAATATGGCAGACATGAAAAGATCTTATATAGTAATCTAGATTTCTGTTTGTTTCTAACCCCCTAGCTATATATTTTAAGCTTTTACACTGATGTCTAGACGAAAAAAATGTGTTTATTTTATGTAATTGCTAGTCAAATATTGTTTGGATATTTTGATTGATTCATGTTACAATTTTATTTATTTTCATAAGTGGTCGATTACTAAAGTTATTAAATAATAAATGAATTCAAAGATTATCTTTCATAACAAAATTGATTTATTTTAAAAATGAACTTTTTTAATTGAATTTTGTTGCGTTTATTAATTTCATTCCCGACTAAATTCCATGAAGCAAATAATACGATTAATAGATGCTGTTTATACCAAATAATTTAATTAATATGGGAAATTATTAATATAAAATAACGTCATTTAGGTAATGTAATAAAAACTATTGTAATAAACATAACACTTAAACTATTTAGAAGTTCATACGTGAAAATTTAATGTGTGCATTTACATTCTGTAAGTTTAATAAAGTTTTCCTCAACACTTTTAAAGTAAGTAGGGGGTGGTTCTTTCAGAAATTAATAGTACAACTGCGCAAATGGAAATTTAACACTTTATTATATTAATTTACATTTATATTTTACGTTTAATGTTTTACAATCGCTTTAGCTCATTATGTTATGTTAAATGAGTTTACAATTAATTAAAAAGTGACAAAGTATGACTAGAGTTAGTTTAATCTGATCACAAATATCAAGTTAAATTTATTAAATTAAATAGTCAATTGCAAAGCAACAAAATATCACCACTTTTTTTCTTAATTAATTGTGCAGCAACAAAGTTACCTAAACTGATGCTGCGGTTAAAATATTTGTTTAAAATTTGGCCAAAATCTAGTCGAGGCATTGGTTGAAGAGAAATTGTTTACAAAATTAATTTTCCAAAATTACAAGCATTTAAAAAAAAAAATTAAACCTTAAAAAATAATTTTAATAGTGCTTGAGTTGCTTAAACATATGCTGCAACCATAATTGTTAGAATATTTGACCAAAATTTACCCAAAATCTAGTTTAAACATTGGTCAATGAGAAATTGTTTACAAAATTAATTTTCCAAAATTTCAATCATTTTTTAGAAATTTTTAAACCAATAAAGATTTTTTTAATAGTGATAGAATTGCATAAACAGATGTTGCAGCCACAATTGTAAGAATATTTTTCCAAAATTTGACCAAAACCTACTCTAGACATTGGTTGATGAGTAGTAGTATTCAAAATTTTATTTTCAAAATTCCAAACAATTTTTAGACATTTTTAAACTAATAATTTTTTTTTAATAGTGATAGAAATGCCTAAACAGATGCTGCAACCATAATTGTAAGAACTTTTGTCCAAAATTTGGCCAAAATCTAGTCTAGACATTGGTTGATAAGAAATTGTTTTCAAAATTAATTTTCTAAAATTCCAAGTATTTTTTAGAAATGTTTAAACTAATAATTTGTTTTTCCAATAGTGTCAGAGTGACCTTAGCAGACGCAGAGGCCACAACTGTTCCAATATTTTTCAAAATTAGGCCAAAAACATATCTAGACATTAGTTAATAAGTAAAAGTTTTCAAAATTATTTTCCAATATTCCAAGTATTTTTTAGAATTGTTTAAACCAATAAAACATTTTTAATAGCAACAAAGTTACCTAAAATTATGTTGAAGTCATAATTGTTTAAAAATTTGATCAAAATTTGGCCAAAATCTAATCTAGACATTAGTCCATGAGAAATTGTTTTCTAAATTAATTTTTCAAAACTCCAAGCATTTTTTAGAAATTTTTAAACCAATAGTTTTTTTTTTAATAATAGTAGATTTGCCTAATCAGATGCTGCAGCCACAATTGTTAAAATATTTGTTCAAAATTTTGCAAAAATTTAGTCTTGACATTGGTCGATAAGAAATTGTTTCCAAAATTAATTTTTCAAAATTCCAAGCATTTTTTAGAAATTTTTAAACCAATATTTTTTTTTTTCAATAGTGATAGAGTTGCTTAAACAGATGCTGCAACCAAAATTGTAAAAATATTTGTTCCAAGTTTGGCCAAAATTTAGCCTAGACATTAGTCAATGAAATTTTTTTTTTCAATTAATTTTCCAAATTCCAAGTATTTTCTTAGAAACCAATATTTTATTTAATAGCAACAAAGTTATCTAATCCGTTGCTGCAACCACAATTGTTAAAACATTTGTTCAAAATTTGGCCAAAATCTAGTCTAGACTTTGGTTGATAAGAAAATGTTTTCAAACTTAATTTTCCAAAATTCCTAGCATTTAAAAAAAAAATTTAAACCAATAAAAATGTTTTTAATAGTGCTAGAGTATCTTAAACATATGCTGCAACCATAATTGTTAGAATATTTGTTTAAAATTTGGCCAAAAAGTAGTCTAGACATTGGTCAATAAAAAATTATTTTCAAAATTAATTTTCCAAAATTCCAAGCATTTTTCAGACATTTTTAAACCAATATATTTTTTTTTAATAGTAATAGAGTTGCTTAAACAGGTGCTGAAACCATAATTGTTAGAAAATTTGTTCAAAATTTGGCCAAAATCTAGTCTTAACATTGGTCAATGAGAAATTGTGTACAAAATTAATTTTCCAAAATTTCAATCATTTTTTAGAAATTTTTAAACCAATAAAGATTTTTGTAATAGTGATAGAATTGCATAAACAGATGTTGCAGCCACAATTGTAAGAATATTTTTCCAAAATTTGACCAAAACCTACTCTAGACATTGGTTGATGAGAAGTTGTTTTTAAAATTTAATTTCTAAAACTCCAAACAATTTTTATACATTTTTAAACCTATAAAAATAGTGATAGAGTTGCCTAAACAGATAATGCAACCATAATTGTAAGAACATGTGTCCAAAATTTGCCCAAAATCTAGTCTAGACATTGGTTGATAAATAATTGATTCCAAACTTGGTTTTCCAAAATTCCACGCATTTTTTAAACCAATAAAAATGTTTTTATTAGTGCTAGAGTTGCTTAAACGTATGCTGCAACCACAAATGTTAGAATATTTGTTCAAAATTTGGCCAAAATCTAGTCTAGAGATTGGTTCATAAGAAATTGTTTTCAAAATTAATTTTCCAAAATTTCAAGTATTTTTTAGAAACGTTTAAACTAATAATTTGTTTTTCCAATAGTATCCGAGTTACCTAAACAGATGTTGAGCCCATAATTGTTAAAACATTTATTCGAAATTAAATCAAAAAAATTTCTAGACATTGGTTAATAAGTAGCAGTTTTCAAAATGATTTTCCAAAATTCCAAATATTTTTTAGAAAAAAAAATCAATATTTTTTTTAATAGTAGGAATTTTGAGTTGCGGTATGAAAATTTCAGTTTGCAAAGGTTGATTCTATATAAAAAATGTATTAATTGTTTTTAGAAAAAATTAATCTTTTTATAAATAATGATTAAAATCACCATTAAATCGTAATTGGTTAAAAATGTTGTTTATTGAATTGAGTTTTTGGGCAAACTAGTACGAATTTTGGGTTGCAATATATAAATTTGAGTTTGCAAACGTTGATTCTATATGAAAAATTAATTTGTAATTTTTAGAAAAATTTAAACTTGTTGTGGTCAATGATTAAAACCACTTTTTAGTTGTAATCGACCTTGAATGTTTTTTGTTGAGTTGAGTTTTTGGGCAAACTAGTAGGAATTTTAAGTTGCGGTATGAAAATTTAAGTTTGCAAAAGTTGATTCTATATGAAAAATTAATCGGTTGTTTTTAGAAAACAAAAAATCTTTTTGTAAATAATGATTAAAATTACCATTTAGGTGTCATTGGTTAGGAATGTTGTTCTTCAAATTGTGTTTTTGGGCAAACTAGTAAGAATTCTGAGTTGCGGTATGCAAAACTGAATTTGCAAAGGTTGATTCTGTATGAAAAAAATACCAATTGTTTTTAGAAAAATTTAATTTTTGTAAATAATGATTAAAATCACTAGTAAGTTGTCATTGGTTAGGAATGTTAATTATCAAATTGAGTTTTTGGGCAAACTTGTAGGAATTTTGAGTTGCGGTATAAAAATTTGGGTTGGCAAAGGTTAATTCTATATAAAAATATCATCAAATGTTTTAAGAAAAAATATATTAGTTGTAAATTATGATTAAAATTACTGTCAAGTTTTTATAAATTATGAATGTTGTTCAATAAATTGAGTTTTTGGGCAAACTAGTAGGAATTTTGAATTGAAGATTAAAAATTTAAGTTTGCAAAGGTTGATTCTATATGAAAAGTCAATCAGTTATTTTTAGAAAAATTTTAATTTGTTGTGGTTAATGATTAAAACTTACTTTTTAGTTGTAATGGACCTTGAATATTGTTTGCTGAATTGAGTTTTTGGGCAAACTTGTAGGATTTTTGAGTTATGTTATAAAAATTTGAGTTTGCAAAGGTTGATTCTATAAAAAAAATCCATCAATTGTTTTTATAAAAGTTTATACTTGTTGTGAATAATGTTTAAAACCAATGTCTAGTTTTTATAGAACATGCATGTTGTTTATTAATTCAAATTTTTAGGCAAACTAGTAGGAATTTTGAGTTGCAGTATAAAAATTTGAGTTTGCAAAAGATGATTCTATTTGAAAAATTTATCAATTGTTTTTAGAAAAATTTATATTTGTTATGAATAATGATTAAACCCACTGCTAAGTATTAACTGGATTTGAATGTAGATGATTAAATTGAGTTTTTGGGCAAACTATTGAAATTTTGAGTTGCGGTTTGAAAAATTGAGTTTGCAAAGGTTGATTTTATATAATAATGTTATCAATTGTTTAAAAAAAAATCAACTTCTTTGTAAATAAAGATTAAAATCATCATTCACTCGTCATTGGTTAGGAATGTTGTTTATCAAATTGAGTTTTTGGGCAAACTATTAAGAATTTTGAGTTGCGGTATAAAAATTTGAGTTTGCAAAGGTTGATTCTAATGAAAATTTTATTAATTGTTTTTGGAAAAATTTAATCTTTTTGTAAATAATGATTAAAATCACCATTAAGTTGTCATTGGTTAGGAATGTTGTTTATCAAAATAAGTTTTTAGGCAAACTAATAAGAATTTTGAGTTGAGGATTGAAAATTTGAGTTTGCAAAGGTTGATTCTATATGAAAATTTTATCAACGATTTTAAGAAAAATTTAATTTGTTTGTAAATAATGATTGAAACCACTAAAAAGTCGTCATTGGTTAAGAATATTGTTTTTGAGCAAATTCGTAGGAGTTTTAAATTGCGGATTAAAATTTTGAGTTAACAAAGGTCGATTCTTTATGAAAAATTACGTGTTTTTTTTTTTAGAAAAATTTAAACCTGTTGTGGTCAATGTTTAAAACCACTTTTTAGTTGTAATCGACCTTGAATGATTTTTATTGAATTGAGTTTTTGGGCAAACTAGTAGGAATTTTGAGTTGTGGTTTGAAAATTTGAGTTTGCAAGTGTTGATTCTATATAAGAAAATATTAATTAAAAAAAAAAAAAAAAAAAACTTTTTTTGTAAATATTGATTAAACTCACTATTAGGTTATCAATGGTTAGAAATGTAGTTCATCAAATTGAGTTTTTGAGCTAATGATTATAATCTCCATTAAGTTGTCATTGGTTAAGAATGTTGTTTATCAAATTGAGTTTTTAGGCAATTTAGTAGGAATTTTAAGTTGAATCCATACGCTCATTAAGGCAATTTTAATTACCCTAATCTCTTGTGTTTCTTTTTCATATTTCAATGTAATTTAATAAAATTTATTAAAATTTAATGCAATTTAATATTAATATACTTTACTTTTGTAAGTATTAACATTACTAATTCAATCAAAATCTATACGTTCAATTAAACATCATTTCAATTAGTGTACTAACAGTAATAATTTAATCATTATCCATACGCTAAATTAAACATAGTTTCCATTTTAACTAAAAACTATAAATACTCTTATAATATAAAAGATTATACAACTTAAATATAAATTCTTGTAACACTCTCAAAATAATATTTATGACAATCCAGTAGTTAACAAATACAAGACATTAAATCAAAACATCTGTTAACATGAATGAAATGTAAAGCTCAAAAATAAATTTATAATGCTTGTAACTTATTTATATTTATAAAAATGAAACAACTGTATGTTAGTTATATCCAAGTGGTGGACTGAAAGCAAGTTATTATCGGTTTCCAACATTGTACAAAATTATGGTATTGGCTTCTTTTCAATTTACAACACAATAAAATGTTATGAGACAATTAAATATCAATATCTCTTTAATAAAAATCAAATTAATATAAAATATTTCACTTAAATAAATTAAACCATAATAATCTGCATATAACAATAAACAGAATCGTTTTAAATTGCGATTTAATTCTGTTGCGAGGAAGAACATCAAAGGAATTATTTTTATGGGTGGTCGGTCGCACGGAACAAGTGAAAGAAAATTTTCGGTGCTTCATTTGCACACCTAATTTACATTAATTGAACATAACGTTTACACTTATGAATATTAAAACGAAACCAGTGCTGAAAGCCGTCGGCATAAATGCAAGGATTTTACTGTAGGGGCGGAATGAAGAAGAAAAATCTTTATCCAGTTTAGCCTAAAAATAAAAGTTAACATAAATATTCAAAAAAAGTGTAATTAAGAAGGATAAATTGTTAAATAATTTGATAATATTGGTTTGTGTAATTAATTTTTTTTAAATTGGTTTTTTAAATAACTTATTAATTGAAAAGTGATTTGGCAATAAAACATACATAAATTTATTGGGAATTAGTAAAATTATGCAAAAGTCAAAAATAATTTTATTCCCTTCTTTAATTGTTTTTTCTCAGATATGCTACTAAAGGCATGCTTGAGCTTTACAACAAAGTGTAGAATTATTGGAGCATTTAAAAAACCTAAAACTTGATTAAAAGAAGCCAATGTGTATTTCTGTTACAAAAAATATTGGTCCTTCGAACCGGATACTCAATGTAACGCAAATGGTTTACAATTTTGTAGTAAAGCATGATAATGCTAAAAAATAGTGTCTTCTTACTTTTCAAGATAGAGTTTAATTTTACTTATAGAAGAATTAAGCAATAAACATTAACATTTCTAATAATTCACAGCTTTGAATGGTCAAAAAAGGCTTAATTTTGCTCTTAGTAAAAACTTTATTATGCAAACAAGCAATATATCTTTCAAAGAACGTTAGAAAAGTGTAAAAATTTAAATCATTGTACACAAATGTTAATGAAGGTTTTTTTACTAACGCAATAATTGCTTTTCAAATAAGCTTAAATTAACAAAATTAATTAACAAAACATTTCACTAATTTACAATTCCTATTTTTATTTTAGTTTGCTTTTAATTAGCAAAAACAAAATATACGTGTAGTAAATATTATCGCTTTCAATATGTAAAATAAACTCAACAGTTATATAGGAAAATGCATTAATAAAAATTGAAATTCGCATTTTAATCATAATAAATATTCATTTCAACCAATAATTAAATAGTAAAAAAGTCATAAAATGGAGAAATTATGTGCAGTATTGTCGAGTTATGGAATGCATTTGCAACGAACATTAAATATAACAATAAAAAATATATATATTCATTAACAATATTGATTGAAATATATAATATTTCTATTAGTTCAATTAATTTATATCTTTAGATATTTTCAAACGTATTGAGGAAATAAAGGAACGAATGACCGTTTCGATTCCGGAGCTATCAAAGAATTTATTATATCGTTAGAAAATATGGCTTTCGAGTAGAATATCGGTGAGACTAAAGTTGTAATGGTATTCAATTTCCTGTGGAATGTCGAATTGAAAACAATTTTTAAGGAAAATTGTTTTTGGAATGCTCAAAGTTTCCAATCACACGGCCCTATCTGGAAATGTTAAAAGGCTAAGGATTATTGCTTCGTTTTTATTTAGATTCACATTAGTATTTATTTCTGTATTAGCAAATGGTATAAGTTGTTTCTTTTATTATTTTTAATGGAAGTGTACCATTTACTAATAGAATTTATTAAATTACATTAAAATATGATCTGAGTCTTAATGATAGAATATTTTAATTGTGCAGCTTACTGAGCTTTAATGCATACATTATTTTGAATAATTAAAGTTTATAAAAACTCGTCCTTGATACTCTATTATTAGGAATGTTATACAATATTCGTATTTTTACTAATTAATTCAACTAACGCAACAAACGCTAAACTTCTCATCCACCACACCGTGCGTTTATTAATTAATTAAACACAAATTCACTGTCATATATACTGTTAACTCTTTTTTACAAAGCAATTGTTAACTATTTTTCAAATGTCATTTGAACTGCTAACACAACTTTTTTTATCAAAAATGGTGGTCATTTTAACAAAGTTATTATCTGATAAAACGTATAACTCTGACCTTAAAAACCAAGTTTGAAACTACTTCCTAGAGAAAAGTAAACTACGAGAAAACAAAAAATATTAATCAATATTGTTACTGTTGGTAAATCATAAATTTACAATTTTTTTTTTATTTCATTTTGATTAAAATAGTTTTAAATTCATTAAAATAATATAAAAAATAACTTTAAATTGTAATAACTAACAAAAATGTTATTCTAGTAATTACTGTTTGTTGTCTTTTATACCTAAAATTGACATCTGACATCTGGGATACAGGGAAGCGAGGGGATAATATTTAGTAACATTTCACCGACATGATTGCACTTGACTTTATTTCAAACCCAACTTCAAACTGAATTGAAACTGTCACTTGATAAATGGCGGTTAGCTACGAGCAAAAAAAATTCTCATTTGAAATTTTCAGTAAATAGTTTTCAATTCAATTCTTTTGATTGGTTTATTTAGTATAGGTAAACAGAACTATAATATATCACGTGAAAATAATTGATGAAGCTTCAAAACGAAATTTGGTAGATGCTAAAGTAACAAGAAAGTATTCAGTTAGGTATAATAAATTTTTACGATAAGGGGGGTTTCGCGCACCGTCGGTCTAGGAGAACAGAACTGGGTTGGGTTTGTTGCTTTCTCATGTTAAAGGAGCAGATAAGATAAGTTGAACACACACAGAACGACAATTTTATCTCAAAGAATTTACTTTTAAAAGAACCGAAATTTGTTCTCGATGTTGTTTACATAATAGATGCAATCACGTGTTCCTTTCAAATAATATTTTTCCCTTTTCCTCCTCCCTATACGGGAATTTTCTTCTATATCTACGTACTACACACATAAACAACATGAATAATGCAGTAAGGACAAACTGTTGTTCCCATTACAATAATAACATTTATGTATGTATTGTTACATATTTAACCGTTTCCTTAATGATAAAAAAAGCACGCCTGGAACTGCTCTTTGTTCGCGGAGGCATTATAAATTTTATCTTTTGCACACCGCAGAAGATTCCATCGAGTGAATTCATCATAGCAGTAAGTGTGATGTGCGGACTGTTATTTTAATTTTTATTTATGGCGATTTTTTTATTATTTATGAGTTGACTTTGAAGTCATTTCCTCTCTTTATTGCTTGGAATATATTGCACAACAAAAACATTACCATACTGTTCTTATCAAATTCATCTAGTATCATACGCTACTATCTAATAAAACTATTTTATATTATTTATAATGTAATATAGGTTATAAGCAATTTGATTAATATGGTCATTATGAATGACAACTATACAAGTAAATGGTGATTTGGTAAAAAAAATGTATAACTATGTATACGAACGAATAATATTAAAATATGCCATAATTAATTTTTGTTTGGTATAAATTAAATATTTAATTTTTTTAATTTTATATAGCAAAGAGGAAACATAAATAATGGAATAAATAAGTTACAATAAAATTGTGTCAGCCATGTTTATTTGCTCCCGATGCAACCCGAACTATTACGAACAGATAATATTAAAATTCTTTTTAATTATATTAACTACCTTTCGTTTAACATAAATAAAATATTTAAGTTTTTTGAAAAAACTGATATTTGAAAGTTTTCTCAAAGAATTTTCATCCCAAAATTTTTAAATCTGTTATTATACTACCAGATTTGGACAATTAAAAAATATTTAAGTTTATTTAAAAGCTTTTTAGAACAAATTTAAGTTTTTTGGAAAATATTGCATTTAAGCGTTTCTAAAGACGCTACAAATCACCGTTTGGACAAACTAAGGTCGTGTAGATTTAAAACCTGTGCACAAACCCTTTTGAACAAACTTGGGTCATTTGAAAAACGTTTAAGTTTACTATGGCGTTTTGAAAAATTAGTGAAAAGTTTTTTTTTTTTTTAATTGTTAAAAAACAGTTAATATTTTTATTGTAGAAATTACATTTAATATTTTTTTGGTATTTTGTGAAATTAAAAAATTGAAATTTGCAAATTAAATATATTTTTTTAATTTACTAAAACTGACATAGTTACATTAGTTTTAAAGCTAAGTTTTTAAAATTTTTTGATTAACTAGAACTTCACGTTGGCAAAATATTACATTTATTAAATTTTTTGACATTTTGTGAAATTATGAAAATATTTTAAAATAAATGAGATCAAACTACTTAAAATTATGTTAACTTGAGCGTATGGATTTATAGCAAATTAGTACTCTTTGTACTTATAATAGTAAAGTATGATAGTATCAAATTGCATCAACTTCTAGTGCATGGTTAAAAAGTTATGTTATATTGAATTACATACAGCTTTAAGAAGAATAACGCATAAGATCAAACTAATTGAATTTATGTTAAATTGAGCGTATGGATTTTGACCAAATTAGTACTCAAGATATTAACATATATTAATACAAAGTTGCATTAATTTCCAATGCTCAACATGCACAAAAGTTATGAATTATATTGAATCACATATTGCTATAAGGGGAAAACACATGACATCAAACTAATTGAAATTAAGTCAAATTTAGCGTAGATTTTGATAAAATTTGTATTGTTAGTACTTATGATAGTAAAGTATATTTATAAAAAATTGCATCAAATTCTAACTCATGATTAAAAAGTTATGACTTCAATTCAATTACTTACAGATATAGAGATTAAACGTATGAAATCAAACTTAATAAATTTATGTCAAATTAAACGTATGGATTTTAATCAAAGTAGTACTATTAGTACTACTAGTAATAAAGTATAATAATATAAAATTGCATCAGTTTTCAACGAAAGATTAAAAAGTTATGAGTTATGATGCTATACTTATAGCCATGAACAAAAAAAACATGATGTTAAGTAATTAAAATTATGTCAAATTTAGCGTATGGATTTTGATCAAATTAATAATGTTAGTACTTACAATAGTAAAGTATATTTATATCAAATTGCATCAAATTCTAACGGATGATTAAAAAGTTATGACTTATATTCAATTACTTACAGATATAGAGACTGAACGTATGAATTCAAACTTGATAAAATTATGTCAAATTGAACGTATGGATTTTGATCGAAGCAGTACTTTTAGTACTTATGGTAGCAAAGTATAATAATATAAAATTGCATCAATTTTCAAAGAAAGATTAAGAAGTTATGACATATGTTGCCATACTTATAGCCATAAAAAAAACATGATGTTAGTTAATTAAAATTATGTCAAATTTAGCGTATGGATTTTGATCAAATTTGTATTGTTAGTACTTATGATAGTAAAGTATATTTATAAAAAATTGCATCAAATTCTAACGCATGATTAAAAAGTTATGACTTATATTCAATTACTTACAGGTATAGAGATTGAACGTATGAAATCAAATTATGTTAAATGGAACGTATGGATTTTGATCAAAGCAGTACTGTTAGTACTCATGGTAGCAAAGTATAATAATATAAAATTGCACTAAGTTTCAATAAATATTTAAAAAGTTATGGTTTTTATTAAATTACATTCAAATATAGGAAAAAAACACATGAGATCACAGTATTTAAAATTATGTCTTAATGAGCGTATGGATTTTGATCAATTTAGTACTGTTAGTACTCATAATAGTAAAGTGAATTATTATCAAATTGCACTAAGTTTCAATGAATAGTTAAAAAGTTTTGACTTTTATTAAATTACAATCAGATATGGGAAAAATACACATGAGATCATATTTATTCAAATTATGTTTAATTGAGCGTATGGATTTTGATCGAATTAGTACTATTAGTACTTATAATAGTAAAGTATAATAATATCAAATTGCATCAAATTTCAATAAATATATAGTAAAAAACACAGGAGATCAGAGTAATTAAAATTATGTTTTAATGAGCTTATGGATTTTAACCGAATTAGTACTGTTAGTACTTATAATAATAAAGTATATTAATATTAAATTGCATCAAGTTTCAATGAATAATTAAAAAGTTATAACTTATATTGCTAAATATACAGCCATAAAAAAATAAAAAAAAAAAAAAAATTAAAAAATTACAAAAAATACTTTTAATTTGTAAAAAATATTTTTGATATTTTTGACGTTAAGAATAGTCATTGAAGTTTCTACATGGTGAATATTATCAATCTTCTTTGTTTTGTTTTTGTTTTATTCAAGTTTTGCAATTTGATGCTCAAAATAAAATAAATAAAAATTTCAAACTTTTCAAAAAATACAAAAAATACTTCTAATTTGCAAAAAATATTTTCAATAATTTTGACGTTCAATATAAGCATTGATGTTTGTACATAGCAAATTTGATCAAATTTCTTCAAATCGTTTATGTTTTATTGAAGTTTTTGCGATGTGATGTTCAAAATAAAAAAAACAAAGTTTTTAAAAAAATTACAAAAAATACTTCTAGTTTGAAAAAAATATTTTTGATAATTTTGACGTTTAATATAGTCATTGAAGTTTGTGCATGGCAAATTTGATAAAAAATTTTCAATTCGTTTATGTTTTATTAAAGTTTTTGCGATTTGATGCTCAAAATAAAATAAACAAATTAAAAAAAAAAATACAAAAAATACTTCTAATTTGCAAAATTTTTTTTTTATATTTTTGACGTTTAATAAAGTCATTGAAGTTTGTACATGGCAAATTTGATCAAATTTTTTTGATTTGTTATTGTTTTATTCAAGTTTTTGCGGTTTGATGCTCAAAATAAAATAAACAAATTTTAAAAAATTACAAAAAAATACTTTAAATTTGCAATAAAAATATGTGATAATTTTGACGTTTAATATAGTCATTGAAGTTTGTACATGGTAAATTTAATCAATTTATTCAATTTGTTTTTGTTTAATTTAAGTTTTTGCAATTTGATGCTCAAAATAAAATAAACAAAAATTTCAAAAAAATTAAAAAAAAAACTTTTAATTTGCCAAATATATTTTTGATAATTTTGTTGTTTACTATAGTTATTGAAGTTTCTACATAGCAAATTTGATCAAATTTCCTTGATTTGTTTTTGTTTTATTCAAGTTTTTGCAATTTGATGCTCAAAATAAAATAAACATAAATTTCAAAGAATTACAAAAATACTTCTAATTTGCAAAAAATGTTTTTGGTAATTTTGATGTTTAATATAGTCATTGAAGTTTGTACATAGCAAATTTGATCTTATTTCTTCAATTCGTATTTGTTTTATTCAAGTTTTAGCGATTGGATGCTCAAAATAAAATAAAGAAAAATTTTAAAAAAATACTTTTAATTTCCAAAATATATTTTTGATAATTTTGACGTTTAATATAGTCATTGAAGTTTTGTGCATGGCAAGTTTGATCAAATTTCCTCAATTCGTTTATGTTTTATTGAAGTTTTTGCAATTTGATGCTCAAAATAAAATAAACCATTTTTTTTTTAATTAAAAAAAAAAATACTTCTAAATTGCAAAAATAATTTTTGATAATTTTGACGTTTAATATAGTCATTGAAGTTTGTGCATGGCAAATTTGATCAAATTTTTTCAATTCGTTTATGTTTTATTAAAGTTTTTGCAATTTGATGTTTAATATAAAATAAACAATTTTTTTTTAAAAATTACAAAAAATACTTCTAATTGGCAAAAATAAATTTTGATAATTTTGTCATTTAATATAGTCATTAAGGCTTGTACATGACAAATTTGATTAAATTTCTTTAATTCGTTTTGTTTTATTCAAGTTTTAGCGATTTGATGGTAAAAAAAAAATAAACAAACTTTTCAAAAAATTACAAAAAATACTTTTAATTTGCAAAAAATGTTTTTAATAATTTTGATGTTTAATATAGTCATTAAAGTTTGTACATAGCAAATTTGATCAAGTTTCTTTGATTTGTTTTTGTATTATTTAAGTTTTTGCGATTTGATGCTAAAAATAAAATAAACAAAAATTAAAAAAAATACTTCTAATTTCCAAAAAATATTTTTGATAATTTTGAGGTTTAAAATAGTCATTGAAGTTTGTGCATAGCAAATTTGATCAAATTTTTTTAATTCGTTTTTGTTTTATTAAAGTTTTTGCGATTTGATGCTCAAAATAAAATAAACATAAATTTCAAAGAATTACAAAAATACTTCTAATTTGCAAAGAATGTTTTTGATAATTTTGATGTTTAATATAGTCATTGAAGTTTGTATATAGCAAATTTGATCTTATTTCTTCAATTCGTATTTGTTTTATTAAAGTTTTAGCGATTGGATGCTCAAAATAAAATAAAGAAAAATTTAACAAAAATACTTTTAATTTCCAAAAAATATTTTTGATAAATTTGACGTTTAATATAGTCATTGAAGTTTGTGCATGGCAAATTTGATCAAATTTTGTCGTTTCGTTATTGTTTTATTCAAGTTTTTGCGATTTGATGCTTAAAATAAAACAAACAAATTTTTAAAAAAAATTACAAAAAATACTTTTAAATTGCAAAAATAATTTTTGATAACTTTGTTATTTAATATAGTCATTGAAGTTTGTACATGGCAAATTTGATCAAATTTCGTCAATTTGGTTTTGTTTTATTCAAGTTTTTAAATTTGATGCTCAAAATAAAATAATGAATAGTTAAAAAAAAATCTTATAATTTTTAAAAATAATTTTTGATAATTTTGACATTTAATATAGTCATTGAAGTTTGTACGTGGCAAGTTTGATCAAATTTCCTCAATTCGTTTCCGTTTTATTTAAGTTTTAGCGATTTGATGCGAAAAATAAAATAAACAAAATTTTCAAAAAATGACAAAAAATACTTCTAATTTGCAAAAAATATTTTTGATATTTTTGACGTTTAATAATGTCATTGAAGTTTGTACATGGCAAATTTGATCAAATTTCGTCGATTCGTTATTGTTTTATTCAAGTTTTTGCAATTTGATGCTATAAATAAAATAAACAAAAATAAAAAAACCACTTCTAATTTTAAAAAAAATATTTTTGATATTTTTGAGGTTTAAAATAGTCATTGAAGTTTGTTCATGACAAATTTGAACAAGCTTCTTCAATTCGTTGTTGTTTTATTCAAGTTTTTGCGATTTGATGCTCAAAACAAAATAAACAAAAATTTCAAAAAATTACAAAAATTCTTCTAATTTGCAAAAAATATTTTTGATATTTTTGACGTTTAATGAAGTCATTGAAGTTTGTACTTGGCAAATTTGATCAAATTTTGTCAATTTGTTATTGTTTTATTCAAGTTTTTGCAATTTGATGCTCAAGATAAAATAATAAAGAAAAATAAAAAAAAAAAAATACTTTTAATTTCCAAAAAATATTTTTGATAATTTTGACGTTTAATATAGTCATTGAAATTTGTGCTTGACAAATTTGATCAAATTTCTTCAATTCTTTTATGTTTTATTGAAGTTTTTGCGGTTTGATGCTTAAAATAAAATAACCAATTAAAAAAACGTTTAATTTGCAAAAATAATTTTTGATAATTTTGACATTTAGTATAGTCATTGAAGTTTTTTCATGGCAAATTTCATTAAATTTCTTTAACTCGTTTTTGTTTTATTCAAGTTTTTGCGATTTGATGCTCAAAATAAAATAAATAAAATTTTCAAAAAATTACAAAAAATACTTCTAATTTGCAAAATTTTTTTTTCATCATTTTGACGTTTAATATAATCATTGAAGTTTGTGCATGGCAAATTTGATCAAATTTCTTCAATTCGTTATTGTTTTTGCAATTTGATGCTCAAAATAAAATAAAGAAAAATTAAATAAAACACTTTTAATTTCCAAAAAATATTTTTGATAATTTTGACGTTTAATATAGTCATTGAAGTTTTGTGCATGGCAAATTTGATCAAATTTCTTCAATTCGTTTATGTTTTATTGAAGTTTTTGCGATTTGATGCTCAAAATAAAATAAACCATTTTTTTTAAATTAAAAAAAAATACTTATATTTTGCAAAAATAATTTTTGATAACTTTGACGTTTAATATAATATACAAAAATAAAAAAAAAATAAAAAAATAACTTTTAATTTGCCAAAAATATTTTTGATATTTTTGACGTTCAATATAAGCATTGATGTTTGTACATGGCAAATTTGATTAAATTTCTTTAATTCTTTTTTGTTTTATTCAAGTTTTTGCGATTTGATGCTCAAAATAAAATAAATAAAAATTTCAAAAAATTACAAAAAATACTTCTAATTTGCAATTTTTTTTTTTCATAATTTTGACGTATAATATAGTCATTGAAGTTTGTGCATGACAATTTTGATCAAATTTCTTCTATTCGTTTATGTTTTATCGAAGGTTTTGCGATTTGATGCTCAAAATAAAATAAACAAAAATTTCAAAAAATTACAAAAAATACTTCTAATTTGCAAAAAATATTTTTGATATTTTTGACGTTTAATATAGTCATTGAAGTTTGTGCATGGCAAATTTGATCAAATTTCTTCAATTCGTTTTTGTTTTATTCAAGTTTTTGCGATTTGATGCTCAAAATAAAATTTAAAAAAATCAAAAAATTACAAAAAATACTTTCAATTTGCAAATAAAATTTTATCAAATTGAGCGTTTGGATTTGAAATGAAAAACACAAATGAAATATTATCAGCATTACATTTTGTGTGTAAATTTATTTACAAACATGCTATTTAGTTATGTAATTATATATGTATCTTTTTTACATTTAATAAACAACATAACATTACACATTTGCATTAATACAATTGCAAAATATTAAATTAAAAATTAAAAAACCAAATTTATTCTAATATAAATATTTCACACAAGCAAAAAAACCAAAAATATTTCCGGGAGCATTGAACATTTTTTTGGCACACAACTATGCATTAAAATGTTTATTTGTTTTATATATTAAAATATTTTTATAAGCAAACAATTAACTGTCAATTAGTTAATACGGTTGCGATAATATTGATGTAGTATCTATATAACTCAATTCCAGCATCGATTTATCCACGCAAAATTATTAATACCTTGAGGCCGAATCATACGTCGAATTAACTGATCGACCCACATGGAATCTATCTCATTCTAAATTTACCGCCAATTTAATATACGTCGACCTACTGTACTGATGTGGTTAAATCCTTTTGGTATAATGGATGCAATATTGTTAAAAATAGAAAGATTTAAGTGATTATATGCTTTGGGATAGATTAAATTTTGTTAATATATAATAAAAAAGTAATGACTGAATGAATAAATTAAAGGTCAATCAGTTAATGTTAAAACATAAGAAACTTTGCATAACATTTATCCACGGATTTGAAATCTAAGCTCTTATTTTGAAGAAAAATGATCTTCATTTTGGTTAGTAAAGGTTGTTAAGTGTTCAGTCTACTATCTTATCCATCTTTGTTTTGAAGAGTTTCTTGATTTTTTGGGAGCAAAACCATCTTTGATGGAATTGTTGAGACGTTGATAATCTATACAGAAGCATGGTTTACTTTTTTTTGCCACCAATGTCATCTACATCATCTCTAGCAGTAATAATGACACTTCTACTACATGATTTGTAGTCTACAAGCCTTCATATTGAATTGGAGTAGTTTATTAATTGTGATATAATTTTGTGTACAATGATATCTTCTTTACATTTTAAAGATGTTTTATTTGTTGTGCGATGAGTTTTTAATCAAATTAAAGCTTAATATGAGGTTATAATGATTGTTAGTTGAATAACGTTGTTGCATTCACGTTTTCAATTAAAACCGACCCTGATCTTGCGGTTATCCGTAAAAATCCGGAACCTCAGGACAATTAGCTCTTTTTAACCCCACCAAAAGCACTATATCTTTAAAGCATTTATCCACTCTAATCCTGATTTATTGAACAAAACAAACATTCAAGGGATTCCTTTTTCGATGAATAAAATTTACATGCCATAAAATAAACCTAAACTAAAATTACAATAAAATTAATTATTTATTTATAAATAAATTGGCAAAGCGTTTTCTTGGTCGGCTCTGACGCGACGTATTAAATTATTAATGGCACGCACGAAGTCAACCAGCGTCACGTATGTTCGGATGCGTCAAGTTACACGCCCGTGGACCAAAACACGATACGCGATCATTAATAATACCATTGAAATGTGTGTCAAATATTCTATGCAGGCTGTAAATTATTAAGTTAAGTTTCCGTGTCAAACATTTAACGCATTAGGCCGCGACTGCGTTATTTATTCACTCGGGCAATTAACAAATAGAGCTTGTTTCATCTCTCTTGAGTATTTGTTGTGTGATTGTATATTGTGTGTACATGCGAATGGGTAATAAATAGCTTTTATATTCTACCTATAATTATTACATAGAAAATCTGTTTAGGATATCCATGCCTTACAAAACATACTCAAAAATTATTCCACGTTTTGAAATATAAGCATCAAAATCAAAATGATATAGTTTAGGGAAATATTTAAGGATTTTTATGAATTAAGAAGGTTTTATTTTAGTAATCTGTATTTTTTGGAACGCATTTTTTTAAATTGTTTTTTATGTTATGTTTACTAATGTTCTTTTATTTTGTTACAGGTGAGTTTCAAACTTTTTTGTATAAAATTTATGAAGAAAAAACTGCAAATTTGGGTAAGAGTTTGTTTATTTATTTAAAAAACATTATATTTGGTATATTTCTAAATAGTTTTTAGCGATTTTTGCTGTTAATTTGTATTGTGACATTGTGGTCCTTCGAACAGGATCATTGTTTAAACTTTTAAAAGCCGAATTTATAGTTTTAAAAGCCGGATTTACTATTTACAAACCGGATTGATAGTATTACAACATGTTCTTGAATTGATTTCTACTTTTGAATGCCAGATTTATAATTTTAAAGGCCGGATCTACATTTTGGACATTGGATTAACGATTTGGCAGCTAAAGTTAA
Source organism: Tachinus rufipes (assembly GCA_963932245.1). Lineage (NCBI taxonomy): Eukaryota > Metazoa > Arthropoda > Insecta > Coleoptera > Staphylinidae > Tachinus > Tachinus rufipes. The sequence continues at coordinate 114,141,836 of OZ010744.1, read as the reverse complement.
CACTTTGCTGGCCGGATTTTCAGTTTTGATTTTTTTTTTAATTTTTATAAGTCGGATTTATAGTTTTAAAAGTTATTTTTAATTCTAAAATTTTATTAAGACTTTTAAAAGCTGGATTCAAAGTTTAAAGTGCTTAACACGTCAAAACAGTTTGGACACATTTTATGACAGTTTTAAAACATTTTTGACAATTTGACATTTGGTTTTTACGTTTGGAAACATTTTATGATAGAAATGTTAGTTGAAGATTATGTAATTGAATCTATAATAGTTTAGAAATGTGTTTGGTAACAATTTATATTTTTTATGGCACTTTTTTGAAACATTTTATGTCATTTATAGATATTTTAGAACATTTTAAACAATTTAAGGAACGATTGATGTTAATTGTAACAGTTTAAGAACATTTTAAGTCAATTTAAAAACGTTTGTGAACAATTTAGAATTTTATATAATCACATTAGAAGCATTTAAATAGCTTTTTAATTCTAATTTTTTGTTTTTGAATGTTCAAGAATATTTTCTAACTTTTTTGATAGTTCAAGAACGTTTTATGAAAATTTATGATAGTTTTGAAACACTCGGGAACTTTTATTGATGTTTATGACAGCTCAATCAGGAACAATTTATGACGTTAATTATTGCTACGAAGCATTTATTGACGTTTATAACATTTTAATCATTTTATGACAGCTTAGGATCATTATCTGAAATTTACGATAGTTTTTAAGGAACATTTAATTGACGATTACGATATTTCAATTTTTTTAAATTATTCATAATAGCTCAAGAACTTATGATAATTTACGAACATTTTATGATAGCTCAGGAAATTTTTTTGACGTTTACGATAGCTTGGAAATACTCAGAAATATTTATTGACGTTTATGATAGTTTAGTCAGAAACATTTTATGATCTCTATGATAGTTTAAAATTATTAATTGACGTTTTTTATAGATTAAGAACATTTATTGACGTTTATGATAACTTGGAAATACTCAACAACATTTTATGACGTTTATATTAACCCAGGAACATTTATTAAAGATTAAAATAAGTCATCAACATTTATTGACTTTTATGATAGCTCAGAAAGATTTGTTGACGTTTATGATAACTCAACGTCAATGTTTACGATGGTTCACAAACGCTTCAAAAAGTTTTTATGACAGTTCAGCATCATTAGGGAACATTTATTGACGTTTATGATAGCTCAGGAAAATTTATTGACGTTTATTATAGTTTAAAATTATTTATTAAAATTTATGATAGCTCAGAAATACTCAGGAACATTTTATGACGTTTTTGAAAGATAAGGAACATATTATGACGTTTTTGAAAGCTTAGAAACATTTTTGATGTTTATGATAGTTCAGGAACACTAAGAAACTTTTATTGACGTTTATAATAATTCAGGAATATTTATTGACATTTATGATACCTCAATCAAGAACATTTTTTGACGTTTATAATAGCTTAGGATTATTAATTTAAGTTTAAGATAGCGCAGGAATATTTATTGGCATTTATAATAACCCAGAAATATTTTATGATGTTCATGATAGCTCAGAAACTTTTTTTGACGTTTATGATTGCTCAATTTATGTTAATGATAGCTCAAAAATATTTATTGACGTTTATAATAATTTAGGAATTAGGAAATAATTGACGTTGATGATAGCTCAAAAAGACTCGGGAGAGTTTTATAATAGTTCAGAATTATTTATTTACGTTTATGATAACTCAGTTAGGAATATTTTATAACGTTTATGATTGCATAGGAACATTTAATACAGTTTATGATAGTTCAGAAACATTCACAAACATTCATTGAAGGTTATAATAGCTCAAACATATTTATTGACATTTACGTTATTTTAGGAACATTTATTGACGTTTATTGAAATGTAGGATAGCTTAGGAACACTCAGAAACATTTTATGACGTTTTTGAAAGCTAAGGAGCATTTTATGATGCTTTAGAAAGCTCAGGAACATATTTTTAATGTTAATGATAGTTTAGAAACTTTTATTGACATTTATGATAGCTTTGGAGCATTTATTGACGTTTATGATAGCTCAGGAATATTTATTGGCAGTTATGATACCCTAATTAAGAGCTTTTTTGACGTTTATGATAACTTAGAATTATTTATTTAAGTTTAAGATAGCTCAGAAATATTTATTGATGTTTATTATAGTTTAGGAATTATAATTGACGTTTATGATAGCTTAAATATACCTAAGAACACTTTAAGACGTTAATAACATGGCAACAGTTATGTTTGTCATAGGTTATAAACATTTATTGACGTTTGTGGTAGCTCAAGAAAATTTATTGTTGTTTAACATAGCTTAAAAGTTTTTATTGACGTTTATGATAGCTCAGGAAGACTCAGGAACGTTTTATAACGTTTATTTTTTTATTGACGTTTATTATAGCTTAGTCAGCAATATTTTATAACGTTTATGATAGTTTAAGAACATTTAATACAGTTAGCTCAGAACATCTACAAACATTAATTGACAGTTATAATAGCTCAAAAATATTTATTGATACTTATAGGAAAATGTATTGACGTTTATGATAGTTTGGGATTATTTATTAAAATTTATGATTGCTCAGGAACACTCAGGAAAATTTTATAACGTTTTTGAAAGCTAAGGAACATTTTATGACGTTTTTGAAAGCTTGGAAAGCGTTTATGATAGCTCTGGAACATTTATTGACGTTTAAGATAGCTCAGGAGTATTTATTGGCATTTATAATAACTCAGGAACATTTTATGATGTTTATGAGAGCTCAGGAACATTTTGTTAACGTTTATGATAGCTTAATTTATGTTAATGATAGCTCAGAAATATTTATTGACGTTTATGATAGTTTTGGAACTATAGTTGAGGTTTATGATAGGTCAAAAACACTCAAAAACACTTTATGACAGTGATATTTGTAATAGGATATAAACTTTTATTGACGGTTAGCTCAGTAACATTTATTGACGTTTAAGATAGCATAAAAGTTTCTATTGATAGCTCAGGACTGTTTTATGACGTTTATGATAGCTCAAAATTATTTATTGACGTTAATGATAGTTTAGTCAGAAATATTTTATATAGCTCAGAAACATTTATTTACGGTTATTATAGCTCAAAAATATTTATTGACATTATAGGAAAATGTATTGACGTTTATGATAATTTGGGATCATTTATTAAAATTTATAATAGCTTAGGAACACTCAGGAACATTTTATAACGTTTTTGAAATCTAAAGATCCGTTTATTGGCATTTATGATAGCTCTTTAACATTTTTTGTCGTTTAAGATAGTTCAGGAATATTAATTGGCATTTATAATAACTCGGAAACATTTTATGATATTTACGAAAGCTCAGGAACATTTGTTTAAACGTTTATAATAGCTTAATTTATGTTAATGATAGCTCAGAAATATTTATTGACTTTCATGATAGTTTAGGAACTGTAATTAACGTTTATGATAGCTTAGTCAATATTTTATAACGTTTATTATAGTTTAAGAACATTTAATACAGTTTATGATTGCTCAGTACATTTACAAACATTTATTGACGGTTATAATAGTTTAAAAATATTTATTGACATTTATGTTAATTCAAGAACATTTATGTACGTTTATGATTGTTTATGATTATTTATTGAAATTTATGATAACTCAGAAACATTCAGGAACATTTTATGACGTTTTTGAAAGGTCAGGAACATTGTTTTTGATGTTTATGATAGTTTAGGAACACTAAGAAATTTTTATTGGCGTTTATGATAGCTCTGGAACATCTATTGACGTTTATGATAGCTCAGGAATGTTTATTGACATTTATGATACCTTAATCAAGAACTTTTTTACGTTTATGATAGCTTAGGGTTATTTATTTAAGTTAAAGATAGCTCAGAAATTTTTATTGGCATTTTTAATAACTCAGGAACGTTTTATGATGTTTATGATAGATCAGAATTATTTTTTGACGTTTATGGTAGCTCAATTTAAGTTAATGATAGCTCAGAAATATTTATTGATGTTCAAAATAGTTTTGGAGCTGATGATGATGATAGCTTAAAAACACTTAAGAACACTTTATGACGTAAATAACATGGTAACAGTGATGTTTGTGATAAGTTATTAACATTTTTTGATAGCTTTGGAACATTTATTGACGTTTAAGATAGCTTAAACATTTTTGTTGATGTTTATGATAGCTCAGGAAAACTTAAGAACGTTATATGAGGTTTATGTGAGCTCAGATTTTTTTTATTGACGGATATGATAGCTTAACAGCAATATTTTAAAACGTTTATGATAGCTTTAGAACATTTAATACAGTTTATGATAGCTCAGAACATTTACAAACGTTTATTGACGGTTATAATAGCTCAAAAATATTTATTGACATTTATTTATGTTAATTCAGGTTAATTTTTGACGTTTATGATAGTTTAGAATTATTGATTGAAATTTATGATAGTTTAGGAATACTCAGAAACATTTTATGACGTTTTTGAATGTTAAGGAACATTTTATAATGTTTTGGAAAGCTCAGGAATTTTGATTTTGATGTTTTTGATATTTTGGAACACTAAGAAACTTTTATTGACGTTTATGATAACTTTGAAATATTTTTTGACATTTATGATACCTTGATTTAGAACTTTTTTGACGTTTATGATAGCTTAGGATTATTTATTTAAGTTTATGAATATTTATTGGCATTTATTATAACTCTGGAACGTTTTATGATAGTTTAGGAACATATATTGACGTTTATGATAGCTTTGAAACATTTATTGACGTTTATGATAGCTCAGTAATATTTATTGGCATTTACAAACCTTAATTAAGAACTTTTTTTGACGTTTATGATAGCTTAGAAATATTTATTTATGTTTAAGATAGCTCTGGAATATTTATTGGCTTTTATAGTAACTCAGGAACGTTTTATGATGTTTATGATAGCTTAGGAACATTTATTGACGTTTATGATAGCTCAGGAATGTTTAGGATTATTTATTTAAGTTTAAGTTAGTTTTGGAATATCTATTAGTATTTATAATAATTCAGGAACATTTTATGATGTTTTTGATAGCTCTAGATCATTTTTTGACGTTTATGACAGCTCATGAATCTTTATTGACATTTAGGAACCTTAACTAAGAACTGCTATTGACGTTTAGGATAGCTCAGGAACATTTATTGACGTTTAAGATAGCTTAAAAGTATTAATTGACGTTTATGATAGCTCAGGAAAACTCGGGAACGTTTTATGACGTTTTCGATAGCTCAGATTTATTTATTTAAAACTTTGATAGCTTAGTCAACATTTATGTTAATTCAAGAATATTTGTTGGCGTTTATGATAGCACAAGAACACTTATTGATAAAGTTTATTATAGATTAGAAATACTCAGGATCATTTATTAAAATTTTTGAAAGCTCAGGAAACATTTTATGACGTTTTTGAAAGCTAAGGTACTTTTTATGACGTTTTTGAAAGCTCAGGAACATTTTTTTCAAAGTTAATGATAGTTCAGGAACCTAAGAAACTTTTATTGTCGTTTATGTTAGTTCTGGAACATATATTGACGTTTATGATAGCTCAGGAATATTTATTGATTTATGATACTTTAATCAACAACATTTTTTGACGTTTATGATAGCTTAGAGTTATTTATTTAAGTTTAAGATAGCTTTAGAATGTTTATTGGCATTTATAGTAACTCAGGAACGTTTAATGATGTTTATGATAGCTCAGGAACATTTTTTGATGTTTAAAACAGTTTAGGAACTACAATTGACGTTTATGATAGCTCAAAAACACTCAAGAACTCTTTATAATGTTATTAATATAGTAACAGTGATGATTGTGATAAGTTATAAACAAATTTGACGTTTATGATAGCTCAGGAACATTTTTTGACGTTTAAGATAGCTTAAAAGTTTGTATTGATGTTTATATAGCTTAAGAAGACTCACTAACGTTTTATGACGTTTATATGACAGCTTAAGAACATTTATTGACGTTTAAAATGGCTTAAATCTTTTTATTGACGTTTATGATAGCTCAGAAAGACTCAGGAACGTTTTATGATGTTTATAATAGCTCAGAATTATTTATTTACGTTTATGATAGTTCAGTCAGGAATATTTTATTATATTTTCTTCTACCTTGTTTATGTTTTTGAACAACTGTTTTTTTTTTGTATTCTAAAAAAGGTAGAACATCAGCACTGATTAATAAACTAATTCTTGGACAACAAACGCTTTATTGGGTAAACAGGTCTCAGTAGTTTAACAATTAAACCGGAGTGTTTGATTAACTAAATTATTTTGTGCCCTGGACATTGCAAAATTAACTACACATTTTGTTAAGATGCTTGCTACGATTCTTGCCGCTGCAAAGATCACAAACTAATTTGTTAAATATGCTCGACCACAAACTTACAATCTTAAATATTTACTTTTCCTCTCAGCACCCATTCAGTAGACGCAAATAATTTGTTTTCGTTGGCTTCAAACCTGTATCCAAATATATACATATACTCGAAGGGTGATATTTTAATTTTAGCAGTAATTAATTGTCTCAGCCTCATTCTCTCTGCATTGCCCTTTAATTTTGAGCTAGTCAAACTTTGACATCAGACCGTAACCTTAAAGTTCTTAATTAGTTAGTTTAAATGCACACATGACATTAGCATTACAGTTTAATTAAAATGTTGCGATAAGGCGATAAGAACCCGTGTGCGTTCCTTACTGCTGACTGAGTACATATCAGGGGGGCCTGAACGTGGCGTTAATTTATTATAATTAAAATCAGTAGGGTCGTTTATCATTGTCACCTCATTAAAAAAATTGTTATAAATGTGTATGGGAAGGAATTAAAAGTGTGTCGCCGCACTCCATTTTTTTAGATAATCAGATAACATTATTAATTAATACATGATAATTTGTTTACTATTTTTTATTCTACGAAAATCACTGAATTGTATAATTCTATTGTTTCTGAGTAATAATAAAATAGTACTGATGCGTCACAATATTGCAGTTTAGTTGACAATTTATTGCAATTAACTGTAATTAATTAATAATCTACTTGATTGTATTATACAGTCACATTTAATTGAATATGAAGAAAGTTTATTGAGCGGAAACTACAATTAGTAGTAGAATCAATTATATTATATAATTCTAGATATATGTTTAAGCATATAAGGAAGAGATGAAATAATCTTTTTGTAATCATTCACTTAATTTTGTTAATTATTGAGTGAATTATAAACCATGTAATAATTAAAATAATAAGAACTGTTAATATCTAGAGGATTCAAAAATAATTATAAAGTCTCAAAACTTAAATTGAGTTTACTTGAGTGAGAAGTAATTCCATCCCGAAATTGTATTTATTAATGTGCAATTAACTGGCGAAAACATAAATGCATAATTCACATGAAATAATTGCATCAAATTACACAACACGAAACGACTTCTGTTTATTTTTTTTTCTTTCGCATGATGTAAAGTTATTATCTATTTTGGTCGCGTGTAATTGTTCGTTTTTATAAAAATATATATATAATAGAATAACATAATAAATGAAATAGCGAAATTGTGGTTTGTTTTACTGATCGTTAAACTGATGACTTGCACATCAATTTCTGAGAAACTCACGACGCAGTTTTAACTGTCAATAATAACACACTTACATTGATGCACTTTTACATTGCCGTTTTATTACGACAGGTTCAATGCTTAATGTACACTTTTGTATTTGACCTTACTTAATAAAATAAATTCCAATTAAGTTAAATTGATTTTGATTATTAATAATGTTATAAATATATTTATTTATTCTTTTTTTAATTTAAAGTAGTCAAAAAATAATTCGAGTAAATTCATTCTACGTCACTACTTTTAGTCTAAAATCTTTCACGAACCGCTAATGGATTTTTTGTACAATTTTAAAAAATTAAGCAAATATAATTTGTATACAAAGAAATTTTGTTTTGTTTTTAGATTAACTTTTTTACGTGGCCGGGTTAACCAGTGGCGTACTTTCAAAAACTATTGTTATTAATACATTTGGGACGCCACTGCTCAAAAACAAATGCTTGAATTAAAAATCCGTTTTTGCTAAGCAAAGCAGCTTTACGATATCTTTGAATAGAATTTTAGTTTTTTGATTAAAGTCTAATCTGGAATCTATTAAACCGCTTTGATTAAAAATAAACGCAAATTTCAATTTTGAGTGAAAAAAATGAATTGCCGCCACTGGATCAAAAAATTAGGAGTGAGATATAAGAGGGAGCTTTACAAAAGAAACATTTTGATTTATTCCTTACTTTTCTGCAATTGAATGAGACCAGTTATTGCAAATTTACTTTTATTTTATAGAAAACTAATGCGCCGCCACTGAATTTAAATAAACCTATAACTGCATTGTATCAAAAAAAAAAAAAAAAAAATTCAAAGAATTATGTTTATTAGAATAATTTTGTCAATTTCTTAAAAAGGATTCCAAAGAAAAAACCTGCAGAAGGCTGAATTGGCAAAATAATTGATAAAGTTCTTTTTTACATTTTGTGGATAGTTTTATAGAAACAAATTTACTTAGTTAATAGTAAATATTACAAAGTTTGTTAAGAATAAATTGCATCAATTTCTAAAGTTTGGTTTGTTAGTTATGGGTTGATTTGTTGACTACATAACATGTGTGTTAGGTTGGACCATATAAATTAGTTCAAGTTTGTACCAAATTGATCGTATGGATTTTGATCAACATTGCTCAATTAGTAGTAAATATTATGAAATTTGTTAAGAATTAATTGCATCAAATTCTAATGTTTAGTTTGGTAGTTATGAATGAATTTGTTAAGCACACAACATGTATGTTGGGTTAGACCAGATAAATTAGTTTAAGTTTGTACCAAATTGATTGTATGGATTTTGATCAAATTTGCTCAAATAGTAGTAAATATTATGAAGTTTGTTAAAAAGAAATTGCATTAAATTCTAATTTTTGGTTTGGTAGTTATGTGCTAATTTGTTGACTACATAACATGTATGTTAGGTTGGACCAGATAAATTAGTTCAAGTTTGTACCAAATTGATCATATGATTTTTGATAAAATTTGCTCAGTTAATAGTAAGTATTATAAAGTCTGTCAGAAACAAATTGAATTAAATTTTAATGTTTGGTTTGGTAGTTATAGGTTGATTTGTTGAGCACATAACATGTACGTTAGGTTAGACCAGATAAATTAGTTTAAGTTTGTACCAAATTGATCGTATGGATTTTAATCAAATTTGTTCAATTAGTAGTAAATATTATTAGGTTTGTTAAGAATAAATTGCATCAAATTCTAATGTGTAGTTTGGTAGTTATGGGTTTATTTGTTGACTACATAACATGTATGTTAGGTTAGACCAGATAAATTAGTTTAAGTTTGTACCAAATTGATCGTATGGATTTTAATCAAATTTGTTCAATTAGTAGTAAATATTATTAGGTTTGTTAAGAATAAATTGCATCAAATTCTAATGTGTAGTTTGGTAGTTATGGGTTTATTTGTTGACTACATAACATGTATGTTAGGTTAGACCAGATAAATTAGTTTCAGTTTGTACCAAATTGATTGTATGGATTTTGATCAAATTTGCTCAATTAGTAGTAAGTATCATGAAGTTTGCTAGGAATAAATTGCATCAAATTCTAATGTTTAGTTTGGTAGTTATGGATGAATTTGTTAAGCACACAACATGTATGTTGGGTTAGACCAGATAAATTAGTTTAAGTTTGTACCATATTGAGCCTCTGGGTTTTGATCAAATTTGTTTAATTAGTAGTAAGTATCATGAAATCTAATAAGACTTAATTGCAGTAAATTCTAATGTTTGGTTTAGTAGTTAAGGGTTGAATTGTTGACTACATAATATGTTTGTTAGGTTGGATCATATAAATTAGTTTAAGTTTCTACCAAATTGGTCGTATGGATTTTGATCAAACTTGCTCAATTAGTAGTAAGTATCATGAAGTTTGCTAGGAATAAATTGCATCAATTTCTAATGTTTGGTTTGGTAGTTATGGGTTAGTTTGTTGACCACATTACATGTATGTTAGGTTGGACCAGATAAATTAGTTCAAGTTTGTACCAAATTGATCGTATGGATTTTGATCAATTTTTCTTAATTATTAGTAAGTATTATGAAGTCTGTTGAAATTTAATTGCAGCAAATTCTAATGTTTGGTTTAGTAGTTATACGTTGATTTGTCGACTACATAACATGTATGTTTGGTTAGACCAGATAAATTAGTTTAAGTTTGTACCAAATTGATTGTATGGATTTTGAACAAATTTGCTCAATAAGTACTAAGTGTTATGAAGTTTGTTAAAAATAAGTCGCTTCAAATTCTAATGTTTGGTTATGGGTTTATTTGTTAACTACATAATATGTATGCTAGGTTAGAACAGATAAATTAGTTTTAGTTTTTACCAAATTGATCGTATGGATTTTGATATAATTTGCTCAATTAGTAGTAAGTATCATAAAGTTTGTTAAGAATAAATTGCATCAATTTTTAATGTTTGGTTTGGTAGTTATGTGCTAGTTTGTTGACTACATAACATGTATGTTAGGTTAAACCAGATAAATTAGTTTAAGTTTGTACCAAATTGATAGTATAGATTTTGATAAAATTTGCTTAATTAATAGTAAGTAATATAAAGTTTATTTAAAATAAATTGCATCAAATTCTAATGTTTAGTTTGGTTATTATGGGTTTATTTGTTGACTACATAACATGTATGTTAAATTAGACCAGCTAAATTAATTTAAGTTTGTTTCAAATTGATCGTATGGATTTTGATCAAATTTGCTCAATTAATAGTATGTATTATGAAGTCTATTGAAACTTAATTGCAGCAAATTCTAATGTTTGATTTAGTAGTTATGGGTTGATTTGTTGACTACATAACATGTATGTTAGGTTAGACCAGATAAATTAATTTAAATTTATACTAAATTGATCGTATGGATTTTGATAAAATTTGCTCAATTAGTAGTAAGTATCATGAAGTTTATCAAAAATAAATTGCATCAAATTCTAATGTTTGGTTTGGTAGTTATGAATTGATTTGTTGAGCCTACTACATGTATGTTTGGTAAGACTAGATAACTTAATTTAAGTTACCAAATTGATCGTATGGATTTTGATCAAAATTGCTCAATTAATAGCATGTATTATGAAGTCTATTGAAATTTAATTGCAGCAAATTCTAATGTTTGATTTAGTAATTATGGGTTGATTTGTTGACTACATAACATGTATGTTAGGTTAGACCAGATAAATTAATTTAAATTTGTACCAAATTGATCGTATGGATTTTGATAAAATTTGCTCAATTAGTGGTAAGTATCATGAAGTTTGTTATAAATAAATTGCATCAACTTTTAATGTTTGGTTTGGTAGTTATGGATTTATTTGTTGAGCCCACTACATGTATGTTAGGTAAGACCAGATAACTTAATTCAAGTTTGAACCAAATTGATCGTATGGATTTTAATAAAATTTACTCAATTAGTAGTAAGTATCACGAAGTCTAATGAGACCTATTTGTAGCAAATTCTAATGTTTGGTTTAGTAGTTATATGTTGATTTGTTGATTACATAACAAATATGTTAGGTTAGACTAGATAAATTAGTTTAGGTTTGTACCAAATTGATCGTATGGATTTTTATAAAATTTGCTCAATTTGTAATAAATATTATGACGTCTATTGAGATTTATGTTCGTTCATTTCTATTGTTTGGTTTGATAGTTATAGGTTGATTTGTTGACCACACAACATGTATATTAGGTTAGACCAGATAAATTAGTTTAAGTTTGTACCAAATTGATTGTATGAATTTTAATCAAACTTGCTCAGTTAGTAGTAAGTATCAAAAAGATTGTTAGGAATAAAATGCATTAAATTCTAATGGTTAGTTTGGTAGTTATGGGTTGATTTGTTGACCACATAACATGTATGTTAGGTTAGACTAGATAAATTAGTTCATGTTTGTACCAAATTGATCATATGATTTTTGATAAAATTTGCTCAGTTAATAGTAAGTATTATTAAGTCTGTTAAGAACAAATTGAATCAAATTCTAATAATTGGTTTGGTAGTTATGGGTTGATTTGTTGACTGCATAACATGTCTGTTAGGTTAGACCAGATAAATTAGTTTAAGTTTGTACCAAATTGATCGTATAGATTTTGATCAATTTTTCTTAATTAGTAGTAAGTAATATGAAGTCTGTTGAGACTTAATTGCAGCAAATTCTAATGTTTGGTTTAGTAGTTATGCATTGATTTGTTGATTACATAACATGTATGCTAGGTTAGACTAAATAAATTAATTTGAGTTTGTACTAAACTGATCGTATGGATTTTGATCAAACTTGCTCAATTAGTAGTAAGTATTATGAAGTTTACTAGAAATAAATTGCATCAAATTCTAATGTTTGGTTTGGTAGTTATGGGTTGGTTTGTTGACCACATAACATGTATGTTAGGTTGGACCAGATAAATTAGTTCAAGTTTGTACCAAATTGATCGTATGGATTTTGATCAATTTTTCTTAATTAGTAGTAAGTATTATGAAGTCTGTTGAAATTTAATTGCAGCAAATTCTAATGTTTGGTTTAGTAGTTATACGTTGATTTGTTGACTACATAACATGTATGTTTGGTTAGACCAGATACATTAGTTTAAGTTTGTACTAAATTGATTCCATGAATTTTGATCAAATTTACTCAATTAGTAGTAAGTATGATAAAGTTTATTGAAACTTAATTGCAGCAATTTCTAGTGTTAGGTTTCGTAGTTATAGGTTGATTTGTTGACTACAAAACATGTATGTTAGGTCAGACTAGATAATTTAATTTAAGTTTGTACCAAATTGATTGTATGGATTTTGATCAAGTTTGCTCAATTAATAGTAAGTACTGCAAAATCTTTTGAGACCTAATTGCAGCAAATTCTAATGTTTGGTTTAGTAGTTATGGGCTAAACTGTTGACTACATGACATGACATACTAGGTTATACTAGATAAATTGGTTTAAGTTTGTACCAAATTGATTGTATGGATTTTGATCAAATTTGCTTAATTAATAGTAAGTATTATAAAATTTGTTAAAAATAAAATGCAATTAATTCTAATGTTTGGTTTGGTAGCTATGGATTGATTCGTTGAGCACACAACATGTATGTTAGGTTAGACCAGATAAATTAGTTTAAGTTTGTACCAAATTGATCGTATGGATTTTGATCAAAAATGCTAAATTAGTAGTAAGTATCATGAATTTTTTTTTAAAATAAATTGCATCAAATTTTAATGTTTGGTTTGGTAATTATGGGTTGATTTGTTGACTGCATAACATGTATGCTGGGTTAGACCAGATAAATCAGTTTAGGTTTGTACCAAATTGATTGTATGGATTTTTATCAAATTTGCTCAATTAGTAGTAAACATTATGAAGTCTAATAAGATTTAGTTGTAGCAAATTCTAATGTTTGGTTTAGTAGTTATGGGTTGGTTTTTTGACTACATATCATGTATGTTAAGTAAGACCAGATAACTTAATTTAAGTTTGTACTAAGTTGAGGGTATGGATTTTGATCAATTTTGCTCAATTAGTAGTAAGTTTCATGAAGTTTTTTAAAAATAAATTGCATCAAATTTTAATGTTTGGTTTGGTAATTATGGGTTGATTTGTTGACTACATAACATGTATGCTGGGTTAGACCAGATAAATCAGTTTAGGTTTGTACTAAATTGATCGTATGGATTTTTATCAAATTTGCTCACTTAGTAGTAAACATTATGAAGTCTAATAAGACTTAGTTGTAGCAAATTCTAATGTTTGGTTTAGTAGTTATGAGTTGGTTTTTTGACTACATATCATGTATGTTAGGTAAGACCAGATAACTTAATTTAAGTTTGTACTAAGTTGATGGTATGGATTTTGATAAAATTTACTCAATTTGTAGTAAGTTACATGAAGTCTGTTGAGACTCAATTGTAGCAAATTCTAATGTTTGGTTTAGTAGTTATATGTTGATTTGTTGATTACATAACATATATGTTAGGTTAGACTAGATAATTTAGTTTAGGTTTGTACCAAATTGATCGTATAGTTTTTTATCAAATTTGCTTAATTTGTAATAAATATTATGACGTCTATTGAGACTCAATTTCATCAATTTCTATTGTTTGGTTTGGTAGTTATAGGTTGATTGGTTGACTTCATAACATGTATGTTAGGTTAGACCAGATAAATTAGTTTAAGTGTGTACTAAATTGATTATATGGATTTTGATCAAATTAACTTAATTAGAAGTAAGTATTATGAAGTCTAATAAGACTTAATTGCAGTAAATTCTAATGTTTGGTTTAGTAGTTAAGGGTTGATTTGTTGACTACATAATATGTATGTTAGGTTGGATCAGATAAATTAGTTTAAGTTTCTACCAAATTGGTAGTATGGATTTTGATCAAATTTCCTCAATTATTAGTAAGTATTATGAAGTTTGTTAGGAATAAATTGCATTAAATTCTAATTTTTGGTTTAATAGTTATGTGCTATTATATGTTAGGTTAGGTTAAGTACCAATTGATTGTATGGATTATGATCAAATTTGCTCAGTTAGTAGTAAATACAATAAAGTCTATTGAGATTTAATTGCAGCAAATTCTAATGTTTGGTTTAGTTGTTATGGGTTGATTTGTTGAGCACACGACATGTATATTAGGTTAGAGCAGATTAAATAGTTTAGGTTTGTACCAAATTGATTGTATGAATTTAAATCAAATTTGCTCAATTTGTAGTAAGTGTTATGAAGTTTGTTGAGACTCATTTGCAGCAAATTTTAATGTTTGGTTCAATTATTATAGGTTGATTTGTTGACTACATAATATGTAGGTTGGACCAGATAAATAAGTTGAAGTTTGTACTAAATTGATCGTATGGATTTTGATCAAATTTGCACATCTTTTAGTATATGGCAATGATATTCAATATTACTAAATGGCAACAAATTTTAATGTTTGGTTTTTAAGTTTTTAATTCATTTGTTGAGTGAATAGATTGTGTCTCAAGTTTGAGTAGATGGGTTAGTAATAATATGTCAAATTGACATAATTATTTATAATAATTGCAAGAAAATAAGAAATAAATATTTTTGCTTTAACGCCAAATCAGTAAAAAAATTTTATTTGTTTTTTTTTTCCCTGTTTCTATGCATGGCAATATTTATTAGAATCTCTAGAATATATTCTTTTATCTCGTATATATCTTCAACAATTTATAATTTTCAATAATAATTATTAAAATATTATTTATTTATAAATTGCATTTTATGTTGTTTGAGGTGTATTTCAATTTCATTAAAAGTGGTCGATTGATTAATAAAATTCATTAAATATGAATGATTAAAACGTTTGAATGTGATGTCAGTCGTAATTAATACATCTACTAATTATACAGTAGTGCGAACATGCCAGATGCGAAAAAAAAGGGTGAAAACAAAAGTCAGTCTATATTTGAATCCATTGTCAAGAGAGACCCCGAGTGGAGTATATTTAGTGTTGTTGTCTGGCCAAAGAGTTTGATCAGGTCTGCCAACTGCATAACAAGCAATCGGTGGTCACGTACAGCAGTGCCGTGCTCTGGCTCTGTGTTAGTCTGTCCTGCACCAAAACTATGGCACCTCTTCCGATAAGATGCACCCCAAATATATTGTCGCATTGCAGACAGGAAGAAGAGAGAGAAAATTGCGGCCGACAAGATTAGAGCCGTTGATAGGAAATAGCTGATATCGTATACTTTCTTTCAATCTAAAGACTAAGTTATTGGTGCAAGAAAAACACACAATAAACTTGTATAGGAAAAGTTTTAAGGTTTATATTCTTTGTGATAAGCGGACTCAGCAACGATATACTCTTTTTGGATGAAGTAAATATCGTGACATTCAAGCTTGGCATTACTGAAATTCCCTTAGTAGTTTCAGCTTGCTTATATTGCTTTCTGTATTTAGCATGTGTAGTGTACTATACTTTGATAAAAACTTTATGCACATGTTTCGGGCCAATAAACTTAACTAAACATTCCATCGCGATACGACGGCGAATTTGAATGTATTAAAACAAGATTAATGCCATAATTTCAATTAACCCTTTTCAATTATACTTTTTAATTAAAGCATTTGACAAAACACAACCGAATTCGTATAATTAACAAAATACTCCAATTCTCTCCCTCTATTCATAATCCGTAATGGCTGCAGGAACTGCATCTTTGCATGTAATTTCGCCTAAAATATGAAAAGCGTATTCTATTAATAGTTTTCTTCGCTTTTCAATGGCGCTCGGGACTTTTAGTTTTCGACCATTTATCAAGTATTTTACTCAGAATAAAAGGGAAATATTTTAATTGCCAAGTTATACGTAATGAGGATTTATATGAATTCATAAATTCAACGCCTAGTGGTAACTTACCATTATTTAAATGCAGACATTAAATCAGTTTTACCAGCTTAAATTTATTACGTTAATTATTACGCTTGCAAATCTAAAATGGATTGTGCCCTGAATGCATTACGTTCGTAAATTCATACCAATTGTTTGCTTTAATAATAATTATTTCCATATGTTAACTTAGGTCAGTTCACTCTCATTTACATCCTTATTTATTCAGCATTGCATAAATGTGATCTTTTAACCCGACTTGATGATTAATATAATATTATCTCGTCTGTTTACGTTATTCATATGCTTTGAGCACAGAGCCAGCAAAAAATTCTATGTACAAAGTTTGTCGGTAAATAGGTCATCTAAATCGATACATCATTTAAATAATTAAATAAAGAGATAAGTCGTTCCGTGTAATTTTCTCATCATACGGAACATTATTTACAATTGCAATTAATTTAGTTAAAACTAATACAACTTTTTTTATTTTTAATGTTTTTGATTATTAATGCTGTGTGGCGTTTACTTTTGAGGTTATGTAAAATTGACCGCATAAATTTTCAATATTTTTTTGCTATTGGTACTATTAATATTGGAGTGCATTGTTGCCAAATTTCATAAAAATTCAATGTATGGTTATAAAGTTATTCAATTTTTCCTATTTTTAATTTTTCTGATTACAAATGCTGTGTGGCGTTTACTTTTGATTTTATGCAAAATTTACCGCATAAATTTTGATTATTTTTTTACAGTTGGTGTTACTATTATTGGAGTGCATTGTTGCCAAATTTCATATAAATTTAATGTATGGTCATAAAGTTATTCAACTTTTTGCCTATTTTCAATTTTTCTGGTTACAAACGCTGAGCGATGTTTACTATTAATGTTTTCTAAAATTGAACGTATAAAATTTGATCCACTTTTAACAATTGGTAATTTTGTTATTGGAGTACATTGTTGCCAAATTTTATAAAAATTCAATGTATGGTTATAAAGTTATTCAGCTTTTCCTAATTTCATTTTTTTTGATTTCAAATGCTAAACACATTTAGTTTTGAGGTTATGTAAAATTGACTGAATAAATTTTAATATATTTTTTACAGTTGATACTACTATTGTGGGAGTGCACTGTTGCCAAGTTTGATCAAAATCCAATGTATGGTTTTAAAGCTGTTCAACTTTTTCTAATTTAAGTTTTTTTAATTGCAATAACTGTGCAACATTTACTTTGGTTATGTGAAATTAACAGTATAATTTTTGATTAAACTTTTACAGTTGGTACTACTGTTGTTTGAGTACAATGTTGCCAAATTTCAAGTAAAGTCAATGTATGTTTTTAAACTAATTAAATTTTTTCTACTTTCTGTTACTTTAGTTACAATAACTGTGTGACGTTTATTTTGAGGTTAGGTAAAAGTGACCTTATAAATTTTGATTAAATTTTCTCAGTTGGTACTACTGTTTTTGGAGTGCATTGTTGCTAAATTGTATGTAAATGCACTGCAGGGTTTCAACGTTATTCTTTTTTTTTTTAATTTTTGATTTTATAATTACGAATGCTATGTGAGGTTATGTAAAAATTGTCGTATCAATTTTGATGTAATTTTTACAATTGGTACTACTGTTGTAAGAGTGCAATGTTGCCACATTTCATTAAATAAATGTTTGGTTTTGAAATTATTCAACTTTTTCTAATTTTTTTTTTTTAATTACAAATGCTGTGTGGCATTTACTTTTGAGGTTAAGTAAAATTGAACGTTTGAATTTTAATTTAATTTTGACAGTTAATACTACATTTATTTGATTAAATTGTTGACAATTTTCATAAAAATCCAATGTATGGTTGTAAAGTTATTCAACTTTTTTGATTTTCAATTTCTCTAATTGCAAATGCTGTATATTTTAAGGTTATGTAAAATTAACTGTATACATTTTGATTAAATTATTGCAGTAAGTACTACTCTTATTGGAGTGCATTGTTGCCAATTTTCATAAACTTCCAATGTATGGTTGTAAAGTTGTTCAACTTTTTTGATTTTTAATTTCTCTAATTGCTAATGCTATTTATTTTGAGGTTATGTAAAATTAACTGTATATATTTTGATTAAATTATTACAGTTGGTACTTCTCCTGTTGGAGTGCAGTGTTGCCAAAATTGATAAAAATTTAATGTATGGTTATAAAGTTATTCAACTTTTTTGTATTTCAATTTCTCTAATTACAAATGCTGTGAGGCTTATATTTTGAGGTTATGTAAAATTAATTGTATACATTTTAATTAAATTATTACAGTTGGTATTACTTCTATTGGAATGCATTGTTGCCAAATTTCATAAAAATCCAATGTATGGTTGTAAAGTTATTCAACTTTTTCAACTTAAGTTTTTTTAATTGCAATAACTGTGTAACATTTACTTTGAGGTTATGTAAAATTAACAGTATAATTTTTGATTAAATTTTTACAGTTGGTACTACTGTTGTTTGAGTACAATGTTGCCAAATTTCATAAACTTCCAATGTATGGTTGTAAAGTTATTCAACTTTTTTCATTTTTAATTTCTCTAATTACAAATGCAGTTATGCGTTTATATTGAGGTTATGTAAAATTAACCGTATAAATTTTGATTGAATTATCACATTAGAAACTACTCTTATTGGAGTGCATTGATGCCAAATTTCATAAAAATTCAATGTATGGTTGTAAAGTTATTCAACTTTTTTGATTATCAATTTTTCAAATTACTAATGCTGTGTGGCGTTTATATTTGAGGTTATGTAAAATTGATCGCAAATTTTTTTATTATTTTTTTGTTATTAGTACTACTATTATTGAAGTGTATTGTTGCTAAAATTTATCAAATTTTAATGTATAATTATAAAGTTATTCAAGTTTTTTTAATTCCAATTCATTTGCTTACATTTGCTGTGTGGTTTTACTTTTGAGGTTATGCAAAATTGACTGCATAAAATTTGATTAATTTTTTTATTATTAGTACTTCTATTATTGCAGTGCATTGTTGTAAAATTTCATAAAAATTTACTGTTTGGTTATAAGGTTATTCATTTTTTTCTATTTTTAATTTTTCTGATTACAAATGCTGTGTGGCGTTCACTTTTGAGGTTATGCAAAATTGACCAGATAAATCTTGATTATTTTTCTACTACTGGTACTACCATTATTGGAGTGCATTGTTGCCAAATTTCATAAAAAATTCAATGTATGGTTATAAAGTTATTCAACTTTTTCTATTTTTAGTTTTCTGATTATAAATGCTGTGTGGCGTTTACTTTTGAGGTTATGCAAAATTGACTAAAAAAATTTTGAGATGAGGTGTTACTAACTTTAGGTTAGATGCGGCTACTTGGTTTACCGAGCACTTGTAGAAGTAATTCTTGGTTTACTTAGGTGTTATTGAAAGTACACGGACCGCCGTCAAAACGCTTCAAAATGGTGGTCTGTTGTTGTTAAAAAAAAGTTGTATTTTGGCACCTTTTTGAGTTGCCGCCTACGTCTCTGCAACAATGTATGGCCGTGCAAAATTTAGTAGAACCGATATAGATTATAACAATCACATCACAGAGTTTTGGTATATAGTAGTATAAGCTGATGGTTAAATTTTTATACGAAACGCTTTATTTAAATATTTCTAGCATCACACAAAGTATGATTTGTCTGTCAATAGATTTAATGAAAATAAAATGTGTAATAATGGCAACAAAATAGCATCATGCAATCAATACAAGTGGCTTAAAACAATACAAGTTTCAATTTGTAATTATCCAAATGTTAAGCACCGCATAATCGTATAAAAGTAATAATTTTCTTATTAACAAGTGTAAGAGCCATAAAATAGTTTAACCTTTATTTAATATCCTTCCTTAAAGTTTTATTGAATTTAATTTCACCGTACGCCAGCCAGGAGCAAAATTCAATTGCCGTTTCGTTTTATCATCCCCAAGAAAAAGAAAATGTTAAGCATTTTATAGAAATAATTTATATAAATATCAAACAAATAAATGCATTTAAATGTAAACTATTCCGACAAGATTCTTATATAAAATCAATGCTATTAATAAATTTTTTTGTTGGCACATAAAAATACTCTAGACAGACGAACCAATAAATAAAAATAGAATCGAATTGATGGCTTCATTTTTAGACCAAATACTCGATTGTTTGTAATAGGTAACTCACCTGTAACAAATTAGTTTTTAAATAAATATAAGTGTAATAAATCTTGAAGAAAAAAAAGTACATTACCCGAAAGTTGGGATTTGAAAAAATAAAATACTAATAATTTGTAAATCCATATGGTGACAGGAAATATATTACATCCATTTTTATTCGTGGCTGAACTTTTTTTTACAAATCCTTCACTTTGTTTCTTCTTTCTTTTGGTCGCATTTCAAGTTTTTAATAATGTGATTGATAGTTGGGTTATATGTAGCAAAACTATATATGATTTGGAATTATTTATGATTTATGTAAATTTAATGAAACGTATTTAAGCTAATCCAAGCATTGAGCATCTCAGTTATGCTTATGATTATGTTATTTATTAATATAGAGCGGATTTATGTACAATAAAATTTGTTTTTAATGGATAAATAGGCAATAAAAGTATCAATATAGGTTCTAAAAATATATTATTTGGCAATATAATAAAATTTATTTATTTAATTTTTTATAAAATGTGTTCTAATGTAAAAAAAAAACTTGAAATGTTTTTTATTTTTTTACAAAAATTGCTATTAAAGCAGTAATTTTTAAACAATCGATTCAAAATTTTTTACAACTATGGCCAATTAAGTGAGTAATTGATTTCTAAAGTTTGGTAATTTTCTTACACGTATTGTAAATGAGTTGATGATCTGTTTTCAAAATTTTGTAATTTTAAAAAAATCTTAAATGTGTTTTCAAAAACTACAAAAATTGCCTAATTTTTATTTTTTTTATTTTACAAAAATTGCTATTAGAGCAATAATTTTTGGAAAAAGAATTTAAAATTTTTTACACATATTGTGAATGAGTCGCTTAATTGATTTCCAAAAATAACTAAATTTAAAAAAAATCTTAACTGTATTTTCAAAATTCACAAAAATTGCTTAATTCTTATTTTACAAAAATTGCTATTAATGCAACAATTTTTGAAAATTGTTTTAATTTTTTTTATACATATGGTCAATAAGTTATTTAATTGATTTCTAAAATTTTGTAATTTTAAAAAAAATTGTAAAATGTTTTTTCAAAATTTACAAAAATTGCTTAGTTTTTATTTTACAAAAATTGCTATTAAAGCAACAATTTTTGAAAAATGCAATTAAAATTTCTTACACATATTGTGAATGAGTTGCTTAATTGATTTCCAAAATTTTATATTTTTTAAAAATTGTAAAATGTGTTTTCATAATTTACAAAAATTGTTTAATTATTATTTTACAAAAATTGCTATTTAAGCATTAATTTTTGAACAATAGATTCAAACATTTTTACTCATTTTGTAAATGAGTTGCCTAATTGATTTTAAAATTTTTGTAATTTTTAAAACATCAAAAAGGTTTTTTTTTATAACTTACAAAAATTGCCTAATTTTCATTTTACAAAAATTGCTATTGGAGCAATAATTTTTGAAAAATTGATTCCTATTTTTTTACACATATTGTAAATGGATTGTTTAATTTATTACTAAAATTTGGAATTTTAAAAAAATTGTAAAAAGTGTTTCCAAAATTTACAAAAATTGCTTTACTTTTTTTACAAAAATTGCTATTAGAGCAACAATTTTTGAAAAATGGATTCAAAATTGATTACACATATTGTGAATGAGTTGCATAAATGATTTCCAAAAATTTGTAATTTTAAAAAATGTGTTTTCAAAATTTACACAAATTGCCTAATATTTATTTTACTAAAACTGCTATTAGAGCAATAATTTTTGGAAAAGGAATTTAAAATTTCTTACACATATTGTGAATGAGTCGCTTAATTAATTTTCAAAATTAAGTAACTTAAAAAAAAATCTTAACTGTATTTTCAAAATTCACAAAAATTGCTTAGTTCCCATTTTATAAAAATTGCTATTAAAGCAACAATTTTTGAAAAATTGATTTAATTTTTTTTATACACATGGTCAATAAGTTAATTAATTGATTTCTAAAATTTTGTAATTTTTAAAAAATTGTAAAATGTGTTTTCAAAATTTACAAAAATTGCTTAGTTTTTATTTTACAAAAATTGCTATTAAAGCAACAATGTTTAAAAAATGCATTATCAAAATTTCTTACACATATTGTGAATGAGTTGCTTAATTGATTTCCAAAATTTTGTATTTTTTAAAAATTGTAAAATGTGTTTTCAAAATTTACAAAAATTGTTTAATTTTTATTTTACAAAAATTGCTATTTGAGCATTAATTTTTGAACAATGGATTCAAATTTTTTTATTCATTTTGTGAATGAGTTGCCTAATTGATTTTCAAATTTTTGTAATTTTTAAAACATCAAAAATGTGTTTTTATAACTTACAAAAATTGCCTAATTTTGATTTTACAAAAATTGCTATTGGAGCAATAATTTTTGAAAAATCGATTCCAAATTTTTAACACATATTGTAAATGGATTGTTTAATTTATTTCTAAAATTTGGAATTTTTAAAAAATTGTAAAAAGTGTTTCCAAAATTTACAAAAATTGCTTAACTTTTTTTACAAAAATTGCTATTAGAGCAACAATTTTTGAAATATGGATTCAAAATTATTTACACATATTGTGAATGAGTTGCATAAATGATTTCCAAAATTTTGTAATTTTAAAAAATGTGTTTTCAAAATTTACAAAAATTGCCTAATTTTGATTTTACAAAAATTGCTATTGGAGCAATAATTTTTGAAAAATCGATTCCAAATTTTTTACACATATTGTAAATGGATTGTTTAATTTATTTCTAAAATTTGGAATTTTTAAAAAATTGTAAAAAGTGTTTCGAAAATTTACAAAAATTGCTTAACTTTTTTTACAAAAATTGCTATTAGAGCAACAATTTTTTAAAAATGGATTTAAAATTATTTACACATATTGCGAATGAGTTGCATAAATGATTTCCAAAATTTTGTAATTTTAAAAAATGTGTTTTCAAAATTTACAAAAATTGCCTAATTTTTATTTTACAAAAACTGCTATTAGAGCAATAATTTTTGGAAAAGGAATTTAAAATTTTTTACACATATTGTGAATGAGTCGCTTAATTGATTTTTGAAATTAAGTAAATTACAAAAAATCTTAACTGTATTTTCAAAATTCACAAAAATTGCTTAGTTCCCATTTTACAAAAATTGCTATTAAAGCAACAATTTTTTGAAAAATGCATTCAAAATTTTTTATAAATATTGTGAATGAGTTGCTTAATTGATTTCCAAAATTTTGTAATTTTAAAAAATTGTAAAATGTGTTTTTAAATTTACAAAAATTGTTTAATTTATATTTTACAGCAACAATTTTTAAAAAATTAATTTAATTTTCTTATTCTTATGGTCAATAAAATTTGTTAATTTTTATTGATTGTTTGCTTTTGGTAAATTTTTGTCTTTTTTGTTGTTTTTTATTTCATTTATATCTTATTATCAAATTGCAAACTACATGTAGAGGTAGGCAGTGCATAATCTGTACCTTTATACGGTATATTAAAAAAAAGTTCGACCAATAGAAACAAAAAATGCCGATATCTTAGAAACAAAGCGTTTGCAAGATGCAACCGTCGCTTGCGATCAAGATTTGTATTCAAAACGTTCCGGCATTTATTGGAATAATTAAATCAAATACAAGCGCTCACCTGAGGCTGAATATAGCACCTCAGGCTCAGAAAAAGGACCCACACTGAACTCGACTTTTAATAATTATTTTAATTATGTGTGAACAAATAAAAATTAAAATTAAATTACAATATTATCATCATTAGTTTTGTTGGAATGTACCGCCCGCCCAACCAACTCTAATGTCATTAAGGTGACAAATGGATAAACTGAGTGATGGATTTAGATTACTGCAAGCTGCCATCTTCGTATCACATGTTTTTAATTTATACCCAGTAGTTTTCAACATCAATTCCCTTAATGGATTGATGTAGAAATAGTCTAAAAATAAATTCTTTTGGCATATTTTGCTCATTTAAGCTTTCAATGCGGTTTATATATTCCATAACAATTGCATTTGTGTGTATTGCATTGCCTTTAATTAACTCAATTATAAACCGGAATGATACGGACTTTAAAATGATCCCAAATAATATTATTGGTATGAAAATAAATAGCCTCTGCGGTCGCGAAAATATAAATGCGACCGATTATAACTGGACCGGATAGAATAAATAAATAAATCCAAATTGTGCATGTGTGAATATTGACGCACATTGCCGCGAATTAAAAATATGCAATAAAAGAGATTTGATTTAAATTTTGATTTGTAAAAACGCATCCAACTCAAATACGGATTAAAACCTTTTATCCGTAAAAACGCATTTTTATTTTTTAATATGAATAATAATAAAAAATCTATTGTGCCTTATAAATTGATGAAAACCATTGAATGGCAAATTTATCCAATCAATCAGTTATGTTATGGAAATTGCATAATAACACCACTTACGTAAAATGCAATGATGATGTATTCATATATTCTAGGTATCAGTTCATAACTGATTAAATAAAGTAAATTGTGGAGTACAGCCTTGTTTACTTTATTATGTAGTAGCTGCGGCGGCGGTAGCGACGAAGATATAAAAATGAAATTCAAATTAGAAAATGTTTTATACATATAGACGATAATTTCAATATTTCCTACGTAAAACATTTTTCATTTTATAAATGATAAATACGTAAGAATCAATTGTGAATAATTGAGATGAATGCTGCTGGTACATAATTAAAATCAATTTGATCCAAGAAGATTGAGATTAACATGTTTTTAATAATAAACTTTAATAGGATGCGGCTTTCACGTGTACGCATCTTCCGTGACATTAAGTGAATTGGTGGTTCTTTTTTCTGTTGCTATAAATAATTTTCAATCGGGTCATGAACGGCAAAATACGGCTTAGAATAAATAGTTGCACCTGGAATAGTTGATGTCTGGCCAGGAGGGAAAGTTCATGATTTCTAAGTAAGACAAACATAATTATTTTGTTTTTCTTGAAAAGCCCATACATATGTTTGCAAAACTTTATAAATAATTAAACAAATTCTTTTCTATTTTACAATTGCTTTGCATCAAAATATATATTCAACAATTGGAAAAGAAGGTTTTTTTTGTGAACTAGGATTTAATGCCAAAGCTACTGAAACACAAAGCATTGGCAGCGGTGGCTCTCTTGGTTATGTTAAATTAATTGATCAAGGCCGAACTCGTTTGTTGTCGTTTTTTGATATGGCGTAGGTCTGGCAAAGATGTTATTAACATTGTATTTTTAACTTCAGTTTTACATCGCCTTAGTAAGTCTACCACTTAGTTTCAAGTAGGTTTATGGGACTAACAGCTTATTAGGTGACAAAAGAGCAATTCTTATTTAGTTGAGGATTGAACCCCGCATTACCATTAAGCTATTGCATACACATTGCAGACAACATACGTGATACATCATCTCCTTCTAAGAGGTTTCACATTGTGTACGGAACTTTGGTTGTAAAGTTGTGGTTTGTTTAATGGAATGTCATTTGTTTAAGGACTACTCCTTGAATAAGTTATCTAGTTGTGGAGAAACTTGTGAATGTTGTATTTTGGTCTTAAAAGGCAAGGTGTACCGTACAAACCAACAGGCTTCCACGACATCACCAACCTAGCGGCTATTGAGCATTACGTTAATCAGGTTCTTATTCATCATCTTTGATTTCTTCTTTAAAACCACTTTGATGTATTTGTTTTCTGAGGAGCGTATATGTTGATAACCTTTTTTGCTGGACGTTCATCCTCTCGTCTTTATCAGAGCTAGAACATTGTTTGACATAGTAGTTGGGGTTAGTGCTTCTTTGCGTTGGTTGTGAGGACCTGGATGTCTTCATGCTGCTTATGGAAGTCTTTTTGAAAGTTTTTACTATGCTTATTGTTCAGGCTGAACTGAATTTGTGTATGTCGATTCTTTCAGATACGCTCACAATTCAAAGATCAACTCCAGGGATTGTTGCGTGTACATATAGGGTTTGTGAAAGAAGCACTGGGAGCAGTTGCAGGTGTGGCAAAAAGCTAGGGTGGAATTTCTGACTCTTAATTGTTAATATGTCTGCGTTGGTTTTTCCAGCGGGACTGACTGCGGAATTGTGGCGGAGTGTTATGGTTGTCAGCGTAAAAGATCCAATTTTTTTAAACTTGAGTGGGCATGTCACCGTCTTTCTGGTCTGGTGACGAACTGCGGAGAAGGTTGAAAGATTTTTCCAAAGTTTTTATGTGATTGTTTGTACGGTGTAGGTGTTCTCTGGGTCTTGGGCTACTCTCTGGAGATATTTTCCAGGTGTGGAGTGGTTTCTGGGCATGATTGTGTGGTTTTCCGGCATCCAGTGCAAGGACACCAGGAAAAGCCCTTCCATGAGCTATTTTATTAGACTTGCTGGTCGACTTTTTTAGGATTTGGGGAGTTAAGTGCAACTTGGGGTTGCATGGTTAAACGGCGTTGAGACGGGACTATGTCCGCTTAAGTGCAATTCTCTTGCGTGCGTGTTACCTTGTGAGGTTGGTTGTGTGCCGCTTCCACGGCATGAGGAAGCGGTGCGGTTGTCGGTGCGTAGATGGATATTTGTCTTGTTTCAGTTTCAGTATCACTAACGCTTTCACTTTTTTGCAAAGGAATTTTCCTGTTGAATCGCGCCTGTAAGAAGTCGAGATCAACACAAAAAATTGGCCGGATTTTGCTATTGTTTGACATAAATCTTAAGTTTTGTGTTCGAATTTTTATATTTTTAACATTTAATGGCCGGATTTTGGTACTCTTTGCCATATTATGGCCGAAATTTTGCATTTTTTTCATATTTATTCAACGGATTTGAGTTCACTTTTTCGCGTCTGTGAGAGATATATATTTCCGCGGCCATCTATATGTTCCTTCTCGGATTTTTTCTCTTTTGGTATCAGGCGGACGAGGAATTTAATTGAAGTTATGTGAGCGTGTGGTTTGGATAAGTTTCCCTTGCCCACCCGCTCGAGTATTTTGCTACAATTTTGTTCTAAATCACAAACACTTGGGTGGGCTGAACTGTATTTGATGAGCTTTGCTTTGTGTGTGATCCATTTTCTTGACAACAAACACTTAAGTAAATGGCCATGTAGTTTGGACAAGTATGACTTCTAAGCATTTGCAAATATGCAACACTTTTAATCCCTTTATAATTTGCTTGATTATATAGGATTCTAGTACCTGCCTTTACAATTTATGAGTTTTGTAGTCGGATTTTAGCGTTTTTGACATTTTATAGGCCGGATTTATTATTATTTTTCACATTTTTAAATTTTTGTGACTGGATATTTTAACATTTTATAACGTTTCATAGCCGGGTTTTGGTATTTTTCACGTGATTTTTAAGTTTTATAGCAAAATTTAAGTGTTTTTAGCATTTTATGGCCGGATTTTGTACTTTTTTGTACAATTTTTAAATTTTCTGGTAGGATTTTTGTTATTTTATTATTAGATGTTGGCATTTTTTAGCTAAATTTTAGTATTTTTATCTAGATTTTAGTATTGTTTGCTATTTTATGGTCGGATTATTGCATTATTGACACTTAATGAACATATTTTGCTATACTAAACTGGAAGTTTGTTAGTTCTGTTATTTACTGGCCGGATTTTTTAAATTTTACATAAGGTTTTGATATTTTTGACAAAAATTTAACATTTTTTGCTTCTTACGACCTGATTTTGCCGTTTTTTTAAACTAAATCTTAAATTTTGTGGCCGAATTTTATAATTTTTAACATTTAATGCCCAGATTTTGGTATTGTTTGCCATATTATGGCCGGATTTTTGTATTTTTAAAATTTTATAGTCGGATTTATTGTTATTTCACATTTTAAAGTTTTTGTGACCAGATTTATTGACAATTTATGTTGTCATTTAATAACTTAATACGTTCTATAGCCGGATTTTGGTATTTTTAACTTGATTCTTAAGTTTTGTGGCCAAAATTGAGTGCTTTTGGCATTTTATGGCCGGATTTTATACTTTCTTAGAGTTTTTGAATTTTCTGGTAGGATTTTTGATTTTCTATTATTAGATGTTTGTATTTTATAGTCAAATTTTAGTGATTTGTACCCGGATTTTAATAATTTTGATGTTTATGCCTGGATTTTAGTATTTATGGCTATTTTTTGGTCGGATTTTTGCATTAATGAACAGATTTTGCTACATTAAATTGAAAGTATGTTAGTTTTGTTATTTACTGGCCAGATTTTTTAAAATTGACAATTTGATTCTGATATTTTTGACAAAAATTTGACATTTCTGGCTTTTTATAGTCGGATTTTGCTAATTTATTTAATTTTTCACATAAATCTTATGATTTGTGGACAAATTGGGGTTTTATATTTGTTTTCGCGGCCATCCATAAGTTCCTCATTTGAATTTTTTTTCACAAACACTTGGGTGGGAGGGCGGGGAATTTTATTCAAGTTTTGTGGACGTGTAGCTTAAACGCTTTGAGTGTTTGTGATCTATTTTTTTGACAACAACTAAATAGCCATGTGGTTATGACTGCTAAACGCTTGCAAAAACGCAAAACTTTAAATCCCTTTATAACGCATTATTGGTTTAATAATTTTAACATTTTATGTCTGGATTTTAGTACATTGCTTTACAATCTTTAAGTTTTGTGGCCGAATTTTAGTGTTTTTGATATTTTATGGTCGGATTTTATTGTATTTATCAAGTTTTTTGGCCGAATTTTAATATTTTTGACATTTTATAGCCGGATTTATTGTTTTTGTGACCGGATTTTTTGACATTTTATGTTGTCATTTAATAATTAAATACGTTTTATAGCCGGATTTTGGTACTTTTTACGTTTTTGGCATTTTTAGGCCAGATTTTGTACTTTTTTTTACAGTTTTTGAGTTTTCTGATAGGATTTTTCTTATTTTATTATTAGATGTTGGCATTTTACAGCAAAATTTTAGTATTTTTTACATTTTGTAGCCGGATTTGAATCATTTTGACGTTTTATGCCTGGATTTTGGTATTGTTGGCTATTTTATGGCCGAGCTTTTGCATTGTTGACACTTAATGAACAGATTTTGCTACATTAAATTGGAACTTTAGTAGTGTACTTGACATATTTGGCTTATCTTATTTATTGGCTGATTTTGGTACTATTTGTCATATTAAGGCCGGATTTTTGTATTTTTGAAATTTCATAGTCGGGTTTATTGTTTTTTTTACATTTTTAAGTTTTTGTGACTGGATTTTTTGACAATTTATGTTGTCATTTAATAGTTAAATGCGTTTTATAGCCGGAATTTGGTATTTTTTTACTTGATTCTTAAGTTATGTGGCCAAAATTGAGTATTTTTGGCATTTTGTTGCCGGATTTTGTACTTTTTTACAGTTTTTGAATTTTCTGGCAGGATTTTTGTTGTTTTATTATTAGATGTTGGCATTTTATAGTTTAATTTTAGTGTTTTTATACTTTATAGCCGGATTTTAATAATGTTGACGCTTTGTGCCTAAATTTTTTAAATTTTGATGTTTTGTGCCTGGATTTTAGTATTATTTGCTATTTTATGGCCGGATTTTTGCATTGTTTACTCTTAAAGAACAAATTTTAATACATTAAATTGGAAGTTTGATAATTTTGTTATTCACTGGCTGGATTTTTAAAGTTTTACAAATAGATTTTAATATTTTTGACACAAATTTGACATTTTTGGCTTTTATGGCCGGATTTTGGTATTTTTTACATAAATCTTAAGTTTTTTGAACAAATTATAAATTTTTTAACATTTAATGGCCAAAATTTGGTACTGTTTGTCATATTATGGCCGGATTTTTGTACTTTTGAAATTTTATAGATTTTTGAGTTTTTGTGACTGGATTTTTTGACAATTTATGTTGTCATTTTATAACTAAAGACGTTTTATAGCCGTTTTTTTTTTTTTTTATTCTTAAGTTTTGTGGCCAAAATTGAGTGTTTTTTGGCATTTTATGGCCGGATTTTATACTTTTTTAGAGTTTTTGAATTTTGTGGTACGATTTTTGATATTTATTTGATGTTTGTATTTTATAGTTTAATTTCAGTGTTTTGTAGCCGGATTTTAATAATTTTGATGTTTTGTGCCTGGATTTTAGTATTATTTGCTATTTAATAGCCGGATTTTTGCATTGTTGACACTTAATGAACAGATTTTGCTACATTAAGTTGGAAACGATAGTTTACTGGCCGGATTTTTTAAATTTTACAATTAGATTTTAATATTTTACACAAAAATTTGACAATTTTGCTTCTTATGGCCTGATTATGCTGTTTTTTCAACTAAATCTTAAGTTTTGTGGCTGAGTTTTAATATTTTAAACATTTAATGGCCAGATTTTGGTACTGTTTGCCATATTATGGCCGGATTTTTGTAGTTTTGAAATGTTATAGTTGGATTTATTGTTATTTCACATTTTTAAGTTTTTGTGACCGGATTTTTTAACAATTTATGTTGTCATTTAATAATAACATACGTTTTATAGCCGGATTTTGGTACTCTTACGTGATTCTTAAGTTTTGTGGACAAACTTAAGTACTTCTGGCATTCTATGGCCGGATTTTGTACTTTTTTTCATCGTTTTTGAAATTTCTGGTAGGATTTTTGTTCATTTATTATTAGATGTTGGCATTTTATGGCTAAATTTTGGTATTTTTTACAATATAGAGCCGGATTTTAATAATTTTGACGTTTTATGTCTAGATTTTAGTATTATTTACTATGTTATGGCCGGATTTTTGCATTGTTTACTCTTAAAGAACAGATTTTACTATTATTTACTGGCCGGATTTTTTAAGTTATACAATTAGATTTTAATATTTTTGACAAAAAAAATGAAATTATTGGCTTTTTATGGCCGGATTTTGCTATTTTTTACATAAATCTAGAGTTTTGTGGACGAATTTTAATATTTTCAACATTTAATGACCGGATTTTGCTACTGTTTGCCGTTTTATGGCCGGATTTTTGCATTTTTCAAACATTTAATGAACGGATTTGAGTACTTTAAATAGTTTTGTTATTTAATAGATTTTTTAAATTTTACAATTAGACTATGATATTTTTTACAAAAATTTGAAACTTTTGGCTGTTTATGGGCGGAATTTGCTATATTTTACATAAATCTTAAGTTTTGTGGACGAATTTCATTATTTTTAACATTTAATGGCCGGATTTTGGTACTCTTTGTCATATTATGGCCTGAATATTGCATTATTTACACATTTAATGAACGGATTTGAGTACTTTAAATTGGATAATTAGTATCACAACAAGTCAACTATTAACTTTATTTCTCATATGTCAATAGCAAAGCGACAAAGTGTCATAATATAACAATAATTAACTTCACTAATAATTGCGAAGCGACCTAGTACCATACAAATTGCAACAAATTGGTTTATTATTAATCGCGAAGCGATTTACTATAACAACAAGTCAATAATTGGGTTTATTTCTCATATATCAAATGCGAAGCGACATATTGACATAATATAACAACAATTAATTTAATTATTTATTGCGAAGCGACCTAGTAATATAAAAATTGCAATAGATTGGTTTATTATTAATCGCGAAGCGACTTAATATCAGAACAAGTCAACAATTGTGTTTATTTTTTATATATTAATTGCGAAGCGACATATTGACATAATATAACAACAATTAACTTCACTATTTATCGCGAAGCAACCTAGTAATATAAAAATTGCAATAAATTGGTTTATTATTAATCGCGAAGCGACTTAGTATCACAACAAATTTATAATTGGTTTTGTTTCTTATATTTTAATTGCAAAGCAACATATTGACATAATATAACAACAACTAACTTCACTAATAATTGCGTAGCGACCTAGTATTATAAAACTTGCAACAACTGGTTTAGTATTAATTGCGAAGCGATTTAATAGCTCAACAAATTTATAATTGATTTTATTTCTCATCATTTAATTGCGTAGCGACATATTGACATAATATAACAACAATTAACTTCTTTAATAATCGCGAAGCGACCTAGTACCATAAAAATTGCAACAAACTGGTTTATTATTAATCGTGACGCAACTTAGTATCACAACAAATTTTTAATTGGTTTTATTTCTCATATTTTAATTGCGAAGCAACATATTGTCATGTCATAACAACATTTAACTTTACTATTAATTGCAAAGCGACCTAGTACCATAAAAATTGCAACAAACTGGTTTAGTATTAATTGCGACGCGACCTATTATCATAACTAATTTTTAATTGGTTTTATTTTTCATATTTCAATTGCAAAGCGACATATTGTTAAAATATAACAACAAATAAATTTACTTATAATCGCGAAGCAACTTAGTAGTATTATCAAAATTGCAACAAACTGGTTTATAGTATTAATTGCTAAGCGACTTAGTATCACAACAAGTTTATAATTGGTTTTATTTTTCATATTTTAATTGCGAAGCAACATATTGACATATTATAACAACAATGAACTTTTTTTATATTCGCGAAGCGACCTAGTATCATCAAAATTGCATCAATTTAGTTTATTATTAACCGCAAAGCGACTTAGTATCACAACAAATTTATAATTGGTTTTATTTTTTATATTTTAATTGCGAAGCGACATATTGTCATAATATAACAACAACTAACTTCACTAATAATCGCGAAGCGACCTAATATTATCAAAATTGCAACAAATTGGTTTAGTCTTAATTGCGAAGCGACTTAGTATCACAACAAATTTATAATTGGTTTTTTTTCTTATATTTTAATTGCGAAGCGACATATTGACATAATATAACAACATCTAACTTCACTAATAATTGCGAAGCGACCTAGTATCATAAAAAATTGCAACAAACTAGTTTAGTATTATTTGCAAAGCGACATAGTATTACAACAAATTTTTAATTGGTTTTATTTCTTATATTTCAATTGCAAAGCAACATATTGTCATATTATAACAACATTTATCTTTACTATTAATTGCAATGCGACCTAGTACCATAAAAAGTGCAACAAACTGGTTTAGTATTAATTGCGACGCGACTTATTATCATAACTAATTTTTAATTGGTTTTATTTTTCATATTTCAATTGCAAAGCAACATATTGTTAAAATATAACAACAAATAAATTTACTTATAATCGCGAAGCAACTTAGTAGTATTATCAAAATTGCAACAAACTGGTTTATAGTATTAATTGCAAAGCAACTTAGTATCACAACAAATTTATAATTGGTTTTATTTTTCATATTTCAATTGCGAAGCAACATATTGACATATTATAACCACAATGAACTTTTCTTATATTCGCGAAGCGACCTAGTATCATCAAAATTGCATCAAATTAGTTTATTATTAACCGCAAAGCGACTTAGTATCACAACAAATTTATAATTGGTTTTATTTTTCATATTTTAATTGCGAAACGACATATTGTCATAATATAACAACAACTAACTTCACTAATAATTGCGAAGCGACCTTATATCATCAAAATTGCAACAAACTGGTTTAGTATTAATCGCGAAGCGACTTAGTATCACAACAAATTTATAATTGGTTTTATTTCTTATATTTTAATTGCGAAGCGACATATTGACATAATATAACAACATCTAACTTCACTAATAATTGCAAAGCGACCTAGTATCATAAAAAATTGCAACAAACTAGTTTAGTATTATTTGCAAAGCGACATAGTATTACAACAAATTTTTAATTGGTTTTATTTCTTATATTTCAATTGCGAAGCGACATATTGACATAATATAACAACAATTAACTTTACTAATAATTGCAAAGCGACATAGTATCATAAAAATTGCAACAAACTAATTTAGTTGTAATCGCGAAGCGATTTAGTATCACAACAAGTCAACAATTGGGTTTATTTCTCATATATTAATTGCGAAGCGACATATTGACATAATATAACAACAATTAACTTCACTAATAATTGCAAAGCGACTTAGTATAATAAAAATTGCAATAATTTGGTTTAGTAATAATCGCGAAGCGATTTAGTATCACAACAAGTCAACAATTGGGTTAATTTCTCATATATTATTTGCGAAGCGACATATTGACATAATATAACAACAATTAACTTTACTATTTATTGCAAAGCGACCTAGTACCATAAAAATTACAACAAATTGGATTATTATTAATTGCGAAGCGACTTAGTATTACAACAATTTTATAATTGGTTTTATTTCTTATATTTTAATTACGAAGCAACATATTGACATAATATATCAACAACTAACTTCACTAATAATTGCGAAGCGACCTAGTATTATAAAAATTGCAACAAACTAATTTAGTGGTAATCGCGAAGCGACTTATTAAGACAAGAGGTCAACAATTGGGGTTATTTCTAATATGTCAATTGCAAAGCGACATAGTGTCATAATATAGCAATAATTAACTTTACTAATAATCGCGAAGCGACTTAGTATTATAAAAGTTGCAACAAACTAATTAAGTATTAATTACGAAGCAACTTAGTAGCACAACAAATTTATAATTGGTTTTATTTTTCATATTTTAATTCCGAAGCGACATATTGACATAATATAACAACAAATAACTTTACTAATAGTTGCGAAGCGACATAATATCATCAAAATTGCAACAAATTGGTTTAGTATTAATCGCAAAGCGACTTATTACCACAACAAATTTATAATTGGTTTTATTTCTCATATTTTTATTGCGAAGCGACATATTGACATAATATAACAACAACTAACTTCACTTATAATTGCGAAGCGACCTAGTACCATACAAATTGCAACTAATTGGTTTATTATTAATTGCGAAGCGACTTAGTATCACAACAAGTTAACAATTGGGGTTACTTCTAATATGTCAATTGCGAAGCGACATATTGTCATAATATAACAACAATTAACTTCATTAACAATCGCGAAGCAACCTAGTACCTTAAAAATTGCAACAAACTTTTTTAGAGTCAATTGCGAAATGATATTGTATCACAATAATTCAACAAACGAACTCAATATAGTATTATAACAAATTTATATTTGGTTTTGTTTCTCATATTTCAATCTCGAAGCGACATAGTGTCATAATATAACAACAATTAACTTTGTAACAAATTGGTTTATTTTTAATCGCAAAGCGATTTAGTATTACAAAAAGTCAACAATCGGTTTTTTTTCTCATATGTCAATTGCGAAGCGACATATTGACATAATATAACAACAAATAACTTCACTAATAATTGCAAAGCAATCTAGTATCA
Organism: Tachinus rufipes; assembly: GCA_963932245.1. NCBI lineage: Eukaryota > Metazoa > Arthropoda > Insecta > Coleoptera > Staphylinidae > Tachinus > Tachinus rufipes. The sequence goes on along the minus strand of OZ010744.1, from coordinate 114,105,800 downwards.
TAAAAATTTCAACAAACTTTTTTAGAGTCAATCGCAAAACTACATAGTGGTTATTACATTGCAACAAAGCAACTCAATATTGTTAAACAAAATGCAACATCTAAGTAAGCATTATCAAAGTAATCTTTAATTCGTACAGGCTGCGTATTATACTTCAATTTATATTGATTTGCTTGTTGCAATTTCATTTAGAAAGATCTTAAGTTGCTGTTCTATTTGCAAAAGTTTTTGCTTGGTTTGTATTCACCTCACTAATCTTCTGTAAGTATTGGTGCTACTTAGTTCGAAGATAAACTTTATATTTTCTCACATTCCATTAGTTTACATCGGTTATCAGTGTTAATAGAATTTGTACACAGGTTTTAAAGGAAACTAGTAACAAATTCACTCATTTGCATACCCAAAATTTGTATTAAACTCAAGTTACTTGCGACAAAAACTACATTATTGTACATTAGTAATCTAAAGATTGTTAAATATTTAAAAAAATAATTAATTTATTAACATAAAATTGTTTCATTTTGTTGAATGCTAGATGAAAATTAGCCGATTTAAATGATTGCATACAAAAAGATTCAGCAAACATAACTTTTATGCATCGACAAATAAACCGAGCTCTATAATAATGACGAATGCCATCCCATCAGAAACTAATTAAACGGATTGTATGGCATTGCATTAATACTTGAAAGGAATTAAAAGCTTTGAATTCAGTAATTTAATTATATTCATACTCGCAAATAAAAATGAAGTTTCCGGTATCAGATCATCAACGAGTCCATCCAAACCCAGATGTCGCAATCGTTACCATTATTTACTACAAGAACGTTCCACATAAGTTTTCCCCGATGATAAATCGCACGCGCGCCATATAAATGACAATACATTTTTATAGATCCCGTTTTATTTGTTTTTATTTGCGGAAGATTATTTCCGAATGCAATTCGGTAAATGTATATAAATTATGGCGCAGTGTAATCATACAGATCTTCATCTGGAACAAATGTAAAATGGCAGACGTTCAAGTCAAGACGTTTTAAAATCGCTGAAAGTATAATAAAATATATAAAATGCACCTGCATTGCGACGGATTCGTTTGAAAATACCAATACTCTTCGTCCGAGAAGGTGAAACAATTGAAAGAGTACAACCGCTCGTTTAATTTCCTGCCGTTTTCTCATCCCCTTGAAACACCCCCAGCAGCACTGATGATTCTCCACAACGACAAAGTACTGCCAATTTCCTGGTTACATTTCCCTAGTAGACACCGCTCTTCGCCACAAAACGTTGCCAAGAAGCACTGCAAACTCCAAATTATATCAACAGCCTCAGAACTGGGGGCTTGCTCCTACTACGGAATCTAATTCCAAACAGTCGGCGGTGTACGCGATGTCAATAAACAACAAGCTCGGAAATCTTCCTGCCTCGCTTCAATGGAATATTCAAACACAAACTATTCCCAATTACACAAATACTCACGACCATAAATTAAAATGTAATATTAATCTTAACACTCGACTCTGTCGCAGGTTAACAATGGCGCTTAGAATTCTAATTAAAATCATCTCTTACCCGCAGCATTATCATTCTATAGTCAAATTAATTTATTCTTTTAAAGTTTCAAATACAAACAAATGTATTTCCCAGCGCAATTTAATGACACAACTTTAATGCCAGTTTTTATTTTGCATTAGTAACGTTACATAAAAGCATGAAATTGTTATTACAATAATAAGTATTGTGTTAGATGTTTGATTGGCATTGAAAAGCTAGTGGTTTTTTGTTCGTAGAAAACAGGTTTTATTGTGTTAGTCATTGCATACAACTCGTAATACTAGAGCAACATAATTTCATTGATATAATATCGAAAGGAATTAATATTCATGCAATGATTGGGAATTGATACAAATAAATCATGTATTGGAAAATTATTGGGGTTTTAATATTTATGAGTATTTTACAATTGCATGTCTAATATTATGTGATTGTAACTTATTAGACCAATTTTTTAATGCCTATAATAAAGCGGTATTGATTTATCTATTTTTAATATAATGTAGGGCAAGTTTTAATTTTTAATTTTGGTTACAGGTAAGCATCAGATTATTTTCAAGTGGATTAATAGTAAGTTAATTTGCTTCTTATAATTAAATAAAACGCATATAATAAAGTATTTCTCAGCAAGCGTCGTGTCGATGAAAAAAAACTTTTTTTTGACTAATTTCCAGAAACACGAATTTAGAATTTAAATAAAATACACACAAAATTTGGTAAATTTTTAAAATTTATAAATTGAGTTATAAGCAAAAAAAATAAAATTTGATGTAGGCGATTATGATACTATTTTCTTTTTTTGAATGAGACTAAGCGCAATCTTTACAGACTTCTATTAATTTGTGTAAAACAACTTTTGTACCAAAACAAACTTTGGCGAACCGTCACTGTTTTATTTTAATTTGTACAGGTATCCAAAAATTATAAGAATTAAAAATTGTAGACGAAGAATTGACCTTTTAGATGATATTAAGCATTTTTTTTTTTGGTTATCCAGTGGCGTACTCTAAAAAAAAGGTTTGTTTTTGGCCGTTTTTAGAACGTCAATGCTCAAAAACGAATATCAATGCAAACGCGACGTTTTTGATTTTTGTAATTTTTTTTTAATTTGAGTAAAAATATTTTGGTGTCGCTACTGCACAAAAAAATTGGGGGTTAGATATGCAAAAAAGCTTATTAAGCAAGAATTGAATTTAGTTTATTTTACCTTCTTGGTTTCAAAATTATTTAAATTATTACAAGTTTACGTTTTTTTTTGAGAAAAATGTCACGCCGCTACAGATTTTTTTTTTTTTAATTAATGCCTTATCTTAAATTGTAGTTTAAAAATGGTAAAATTATAAAAAGTATAAGCTCTATCTTAATTGTTTTTAGAAGAAGGTAAAAAAAATGGCCTAAAACATAGATAATTTTGTCACTGTTTCGGGTTTTTTGAAAAAATTTATGGACAATTTAAAAAAAAAAAATTAACATTTTTTAAGGTCTTCTAAGAACGGTTAGTAATTTCTAAGATCTCTTTGTAGTTCTTAAATTTGTTTAAGATTAAAGCAAAATTTTAATTTTTTTCCAAAACTTTTGGTTAGGTTAAGTTAGGTTAAGTTTGTCACTGTTTTGGTGTGAGTTTTTTGAAAAATTTTATCAACAATTAAAAAAAAGAATTTACATTTTTAAGGTCTTCTAAGAGCTTTTAGTAATTTCTCTTTGTAGTTCTTAAATTTGATCAAGATCAAACCAAAAGTTTGAATTTATTCCAAAACTTTTGGTTAGGTTAGGTTTTGTTTGGTTAGGTTAAGTAAAAAAAATTACATTTTAAGGTCTTCTAAGAGCTTTTAGTAAATTTTAAGATCTCTTTGTAGTTTTTAAATTTGTTCAAGATGAAAGAAAAAGTTTAAATTTATTCCAAAATTTTTGGTTAGGTTAGGTAAGGTTAGGTTTGGTTAGGTTAGGTGAATTTTTTTACATTTTAAGGTCTTCTAAAAGTTTTTAGTAGTTTGTAAGATCTCTTTGTAGTTTTTAAATTTGTTTAAGATGAAAACAAAAGTTTAAATTTTTTCCAAAATTTTGGTTAGGTTAGGTAATTTTTTTTACATTTCAAAGTTTAAAAGTTTTTAGTTATTTCTAAGATCTCTTTGTAGTTCTTAAATTTGTTCAAAATCAAAGCAAAAGTTTGATTGTTGTCCAAAACTTTTGGTTAGGTTAAGTTAGGTAAAAAAATTATTATATAAATAATAAAATGTCTTTAAGGTCTTCTAAGAACTTTTAATAATTTCTAAGATTTCTTTGTAGTTCTTAAATTTGTTCAAGATCATAGCAAAAGTTTGAATTTATTCTAAAACTTTTGGTTAGGTTAGGTTAGGTTTGGTTTGGTTAGGTTCGGAAAAAAAAATTACATTCTAAGGTCTTTTAAGAGCTTTTAATAATATCTAAGATTTCTTTGTAGTTCTTAAATTTGTTCAAGATCAAAGCAAAAGTTTGTAATTATTCCAAAATTTTTGGTTAGGTTAGGTTAGGTAAAAAAAAAATATTTTAAGGTCTTCTAAGGACTTTTAGTAATTTCTAAGATTTCTTTGTAGTTCTTAAATTCGTTCAAGATCAAAGCAAAAGTTTGAAATTATTCCAAAACTTTTGGTTAGGTTCGGTTAGGTTAGGTAATTTTTTTTACATTTTAAGGTCTTCTAAGAGCTTTTAGTAATTTTTAAGATCTTTTTGTAGTTCTTAAATTTGTTCAAGATCAAAGCAAAAGTTTGTAATTATTCCAAAATTTTGGTTAGGTTAGGTTAGGGTTGGTTAGGTTAGGTTACGTAAAATGTTTTACAATTTAAGGTCTTCTAAGAGCTTTTAGTAATTTTTAAGATCTTTTTGTAGTTCTTAATTTTGTTCAAGATCAAAGCAAAAGTTTGTAATTATTCCAAAACTTTTGGTTAGGTTACGTTAGGTAAAAAAAAATCATTTTAAGGTCTTCTAAGGACTTTTAGTAATTTCTAAGATTTTTTTGTAGTTCTTAAATTTGTTCAAAATCAAAGCAAAAGTTTGAATTTATTCCAAAACTTTTGGTTAGGTTAGGTTAGGATTGGTTAGGAAAATTTCTTTGTAGTTTGTCTTAAAAAAAAAAAAAAATTTGTTAGATTTGGTTAGGTTTTTCTTGAGCTAGGTTAGTTTAGGTTAGGTCAGGTTTTTGTATTTTCAAATAATTTTTAGGTTAGGTTATGTTTTTTTTGGGTTAGGTTAGGTTGTTGTGTTTTCAAATAATGTTTGAAAATTTTTTTAGGTTAGGTTAGGTTAGGTTTTTTTAGGTTAGGTTAAGTAGTTTTTGTAGTTTTAAATAATTTTTGAAATTTTAATTTTATTATTTTTTTTTTGAGATAAGTTAGGTTTTTGTATTAAAAAAAAATGGGTAGGTTTGGTTAGGTTTTTTTTGGGCTAGATTAGGTTTAGATTTTCAAAACGTTTTTAATTTATTTTTTTTTTCGGTTAGTTTAGGAATTTGTATTTTCAAATAATTTTTAAAATTTTATTTTTTTCAATTTTTTTTTTTTTTAGTTAGTTCAGGTTTTTTTATTTTCAAATAATCTTTAAAACTTTTTTTGGGTTAGGTTAGGTTAGGTTATTCTTGAGTTAAGTTAGGTTAGGTTTTTTTTGGGTTAGGTTAGGTTAAGTTTTGGTATTTTCAAATAACTTTTACAATTTTATATTTATTAATTTTTTTCTGGTGATTAGTTAGGCTTTTGTAGTTAAAAAAAAATTGGGTTAGGTTTGGTTAAGGTTTTCTTGGGCTAAGTTAATTTAGGTTAGGTGGTTTTTATATTTTAAATAATTTATAAAATTTTATTTTTTTTAAAATTTTTGTTTTAGATTTTAGTCGACATTAAGAGACTTCTTGCTTTTGTGTAGTAAACTAGCAAAGTTTGAACGTTTTGACTAAGTTACAGATGTTGAGAACCTAATAAGTGTTTATGAGACTAAATGTATTGCTGCTGTAGCAAAAAGTATTGCGGAATCTCAAAGCTTAGGCGGGTAGACGGGAACTAGAGCTGAAAGTATTGTTTTGCAATCAATAAACCGAGTGCAGATTGTGAGGAAAATTTTTTTAAAGTGTCAAATTCACCCCCAGCAGAGCCCCTTTTTTTGATGTTTGGCCATGGACCTTAGTACCTAAGTAATATTGAGCATAATAAGGTATAATTTTTTTTTTTAATTAGTTGTGTTTGCTGGCCAAGCAAAGAAGAGTCTGATTTTTGTTGAAAGATGTGCTAGTTAGAATTTTCTTTGCTTGCATTGAATGTACTCTTGGGAGAAGCAGGAATCTGCTGTTGAGAGGTAGGTGCATTGGATTGACCTTTGGACAAAGTTTGGCTAGCTTTTAGTTTGAGATAAACCGAGCAGCTTTTGTAGCGTTGTAGATTCCTTGGTGCATGTGGAGCTGGAATGGGGTCATAAAAATAAATCACGCTCACCTGTTGGACTACTGGAGCTCACCCACTCACCCGACTGTTTCTTGTTTAGGAATTGGCTAATCAATTACTGCTGATGTTCCAGCTGCTATAAAGTACGACAGTAAAGGTAAAATTTTGCCAAAATTTGCGCAAGGTGGGAGAAATATAATTTCCTTGATTACAAACACTGGGGTGGGTGGGTGGGTCATAAAAATAAATAAAGTTACGCTCAATTGTTAGACTACTGTAGCCCACCCACCCACTAGAGTGTTTGTTGTCTAAAAAATGGCTAATCAATCATTGCTGATGTTTCAGCTGCTATAAAGTACTACAGTAGAGATGATAGTTGGCAAAAATATGCACAAAGTGGGAAAAATATAATTCCCTTGATCACAAATTTTTGGGCGGGTGGGTGGGTTATAAAAAAAATAAAGTTACGTTCATTTGTTAGATTACTGTGGCCCACCCACCCACCCGACTGTTTGTAGTCCAGAAATTGGCTAATCAATTACTGCTGATGTTCCAGCTGACAGTTGACAAAAATATGCACTGTATCAGCTTTGATACATTTGGTCACGTTTTTTATAACGCATTTTAAAGTTGCTTCGGAATTAAACTGAAAAGTAACACACATTATTGCGTTAGACATAGTCGAGTGCAGCGCGGAAATTCTTATGCGATAGGTGGTACATTCAGTTAACATTTTTCTCGTTTATTGCGCGATTGATGGTAATGTTTATGTCTTTGGACAACGCCGACAATCTACTAAGGGCTGTTTTATGGGCTAGCCGTGTTGTAGGCTTTTTGGCCTTGTTGAATGATTGCCTTTTTGGCGCTGAATACGCTTGAAGACCGTTTAAAGCTTATTAGAAACTGAAACGGTTTCTTCCGATTTTTTTTAGTTTCTTTATTTTGTTCTTTGAGTAGTCCACCAAGGAATTTTTTTTTGGGGTTGGCAACGTTGATATCCTGCTGTATATCTACAGTTGCTTTATCCTCAGAGATTTTGGCGTTGACCAAATTTTTGGCTGGCTTCTTAAGAAAGGCTTGGACCGAAGGGTCCGCGGTCTTGGTGGGCTAAAGCTTGGCTGCAGCAAGTGAGGAAAATGCAGAGATATGTTTGATCTTGTTGGGATAGGTTTAAGCCGGGGCTTTTGGTGTCTTGGATGGTTTTGGGACATGCCTGGCAATCATTGCCGCGTTGGTTTGAAGCTGCTTTTCTGCTCCTAAATTTCTTGAAGATGTTTTTGCGGAGTTTGAAGAAGTTCTTAAAGAGATCAAGCCTGTTCTGTTTTATATTATTTACTATGATGTCTATATCTGTATGACATGCTCTAGGTTTCTATCTTCTGGAGCTGCACATAGATATAGCTGAGGATTTGGCTATCAGTCATATTGGGGGCGGGTTCTATACTGGTTATTTGCAATTTTTAGTCATAAGTATGCAAAAATGTGTTGACAAATTTTCTGGAAAGGATAATTATTTAGAAGAATTGGGTACAAGTTTTTCAAAAAACAATTTCCAAACATGTCAAAAGTGTTGAAAATTTTTCTCATTTGGTCTTTAATGAAAGACACAATTTTTAGTATTTTTGTACAAATTTTGTACTTCTACAGACAAATAAGAAACTATTATGAGATTCAAAATATTTTATAAAAAATTTCAAACAAAATTTGCTTAAGCAACCCATTGAAAGCATGTGTGAAAAACTTTAAATTAATTTTTCAAAAATTGTTGCTTTAATAACAATTTTTGTAAAATGAAAACTAAGTAGTTTTTGGAAATTCTGAAAATACATGTAGGAATTTTTGAAAATTACCTAATTTTGGAAATCAATTAAATAACTTATTAGTAACATGTGTAAGAAATTTTTAATTAATTTTCCAAAAATTGTTGTTTTTATAGCAATATTTGTAAAATGAAAATTACGCAGTTTTTGAAAGTTCTGAAAATACATTAAAGAATTTTTGAAAATTGCTCAATTATTGAAATTAATTAATCAACTCATTAAAAACATGTGTAAAAAATGTAATCTATTTTCCAAAAATTGTTGCTTTTATAGCAATATTTGTAAAATGAAAATTATGCAATTTTTAAAAATTCTGAAAATACATTTAGAAATTTTTGAAACTTATCCAATTTAAGAAATCAATTAAGCAACTCATTAGTAACATGTGTAAGAAATTTTGAATTAATTTTCCAAGAATTGTTGCTTTTATAGCAATATTTGTAAAATAAAACTTATGCAGTTTTTGAAAATTCTGATAAAATATTTAGGAATTTTTAAAAACTACCCAATTTTTGAAATCAATATAACAACTTATTGTTAATTTGTGTAAAAAAATTTAAATCTATTTTTCAAAAATTGTTGCATTAATAGCAATTTTTGTAAAATGAAAATTATGCAGTTTTTGAAAATTCTGAAAATACATTTAGAAATTTTTAAAAATTACTTAATTTTGGAACTCAATTAAACAACTCTTTAGTATTATGTGTAAAAAAAATTGAATTAATTTTCTAAAAATTGTTGCTTTTATAGCAATATTTGTAAAATGAAAATTATGCAGTTTTTGAAAATTTTGAAAATATATTTAGGAATTTTTAAAAACTACTCAATTTTTGAAATTAATAAGACAACTCATTGACAACTTGTGTACAAAATTTTGAATCTATTTTCTAAAAATTGTTGCTTTTATAGCAATATTTGTAAAATAAAAATCATGCAGTTTTTGAAAATTCTGAAAATACATTTAGAAATATTTAATACTCTTTTAATTTTGGAAATCAATTAAGCAGCTCATTTGTAACATGTGTAAAAAAATTTGATTAATTTTCCAAAAATTGTTGCTTTTATAGCAATATTTGTAAAATGAAAGTTATGCAGTTTTTGAAAATTCTGAAAGTTTATTTAATTTTTTTTTAAATTAATTGAGCAACCCATTAAAAACAAGTTTGAGAAATTTTGAATTAATTTTTAAAAATTTTTTGCTTAAATAACAATTTTTGTAAAATGAAGTTTATGCAGTTTTGAAAAATTCTAAAAATACATTTAGGATTTTTTGAAAATTACCCAATTTTGGTATTTAATTAATCAAATCATTGGTAACATGTGTCAAGAACTTCAAACCTATTTTCCAAAAATTGTTGTTTTAATAGCAGTTTTTGTAAAATAAAAATTATGCAGTTTTTGAACATTTTGAAAGTTTATTTAGAAATTTTTGAAAATTACCTTATTTTAGAAATTATTTGAGCAACCCATTGACAACATGTGTGAGAAATTTTGAATTAATTTTTCAAAAAATGTTGCTTTAATAGCAATTTTTGTAAAATGAAAATTATGCAGTTTTTGAAAATTCTGAAAACACATTTAGAAATTTTTAAAAATTACCTAATTTTGCAAAATAACGAAGCAACTCATTGAAAACATGTGTGAGAATTTTTAATTTAATTTTCTTAAAATTGTAGCTTCAATGGCAATTTTTGAAAAATTTTAAAATACATTTTGAAATTTTTGAAAATTACCTAGTTTTTGAAATTAATTAAGCAACTCATTGACAACATACAGACAATTTTGGGTATTTTTGTATAACTTTTTGCATAACAATTGTGAGTATAATTTTTAAAAATTTAAATTTTATTTTACAAAAATTTCAATATTTCTTAATATTTGGCGTATAACCGTGGACACAATTTTAGATATTTTTTATAACTTAAAAAAAAACAATTTGCTATGTCTGCAGAAAATATTGTGAGATTCAAAATAATTTTTAGAAAATTTTAAATATTTTTTACAATTTTTTTAAATTCTTAGCTAATTTATTTTTTTTTATTAAGTTTACATCAAAAAACACAACTTTGGCTATATTTATTTAAACAATAATGACAAAACAAGTATTAAATTTTGTGAAAATTTATGTTTTATATATATATTTCTTTAGGACAATAATTTCTATTCATAATAAAACCCACAGGGTTATATTATATTTAAATCCTAGCACATTAAGAGTGCCGTATAATATGAAGTGTTTCCCTAAAAGATAAGCTTTTATTGCGTTTTATTATGATAAGGAAGAATAAAAAAGGATTCGATGACCTTTAATGTCTATAAGTTAGTAACGATAAGAGGTATAAATTAATAGGAATAAGACAGACATTAAACAAACAGAAGATAAGAATGTGTTATTAAATTAACTCAACTATTGATTATAAAATTAATCAATCTGAATAAATTATTCCGTAATTTTAGACAATTTGTTTACTACCAAACCAGACTGATAATAGTAGTTTATTTAGTTGCGATCACAGTAATTCAATTCATGTCTGTAATAATAACAAATCACAGAAAATGACCCCAAATTCACATTTACACATCTTAAAAGATAAGCGGGTTTATTACATATTAAATTAAGCCAAAATTCTCTTGAGAAAAAGAATTAAGATATAAATTAAATGCGAGATAAGAGGTTTCCCGTCCACCGAGTGCTCGTGGTATAAAAAAAAGACAAGATGAACCTCCTTATGCAGATGAAAAATAACCGGATCCGTTAAAAATGCACGTCCCATAAAACATCTCCATCTCCATGTTAAGTTTAATTTCGTTAGATCTCATTCTCCCCCAGCTATCTACATCTTGCAGCAGAGCACGTTTGGACAAACGTGAACGAGATAATACACCGAGACTTTTTAAGTTTCCTCCTGAATATGTGTTAAAAATAACACAACTTTGCGCGATAAATTTCCGAGCTTTCATTGCCAACAAGTCCGCTCGTATAACACTCTCACACTTTGAAGATATATTAGTCCCGAGTATAAACAAAACTTTATTATTACAGTATTTAAAATACAAAATGATGCATGCTCTTTAAAATAGTCTAACAATTACAATAAAAAGTGCACCAAATAAATTCCAATTAGTTTTTTCACCATTTGCTGTGTGGTAATTTATGATCATTTGGAATTAAAACTAGCAATTAACTGGTGAATTTGCAATTGTAAGATAAATGGAATTTTCCACACTCAATTAAAGCTGCTAAACCACACTTAATGAAAGCTACAAATGTTAATTATAAATTTCGTATATTTGCATATCACGTGATTAAATGAAATCGGACGGGCGCGCATGACTATTTAATTTTTATTCCCTTTGATGTACGATTGAATTATATTACATTGTAAATGTGCAGTGAAATCTAATTATATTTATAAGGGGGATTTATACAGGTGGTTTTTCTTATTTTTGTTGATTATTCAATTTAATTCAAGCAAATTGTCAATTAATTAAATAAATACCTTGGTTTTAAACCAGAAAGCGAATTTTAAAGAAACAATCATTTGTAAATAATACAATATATGAATGAATTCAGTTTGTTTAGATTATTTATAATTTTATAATTACAAAGTTTTTGTTTGAATACAGTTTTATTAATAATAATTAATTTATTGATTTTTTAATTAAATTTTAAAGGTCCGAGGAAATTTTAGAGTAGTCTTATAAACTTTAAGAACTAATTTAGTCCAAAAAAGTTGCTGAAGTCTACTAACAGAGTTTTAAAAATCCATAAAAGATTTTAATATTTTGAGAGGCCTGTGAGGGCTCTAAAATTGTTTAAATACTTTGAGAGTTATTTTAGATGTCTTTAAGTGTTTTTATGTTTTTCATAGAAGAGTTTACATTATCTTAGAAGCTTCGAATTAATCTTTTAACTTTGACAATTTTTATAAGGTTTTTTAAAAATTTTGATAAGTTGCTGGAGTCACTAACAGAATATTTTTAAAAATCCATAGTAGATTTTAGAATATTGAGAGTTATGTAAGATGTTTAAAAGAGTCTTAAAGACTTTCACTGCCTTTCAGAAGAGTTTACAAGATTTAAAAAGTTAAAAAAATAATTTATTTTAAATTTTTTTATATAGTTTTGATAGAATTTGATCAACTGCTGGATCTATAAAAATTTTAGAATTTTGTGAAGCATGAGAAAGCACTAGAACACTCTTACAAACTTTGAGAGCTATTTTAGATGTTCAAAAAGAGTCTTAAATACCTTTAAGGTTTTGTTAAGTTGAATTAATTTAGTAAAAAAAATATTAAACAGGTTTTTAAGTTTTGAGAGGTATGTAAAGGCTCTAGAATAGTGACAAACTTTGAAAGCTAGTTTAAATGTCCAAAAATATCTTTAAAACCTTTAACGTCTTTGAGAAGACTTGACAAAATGGTTTTTTTTTAATAGAACTTTTGAATGGTTTCGATAAACTGATGAATAATTTACAAGATTTAAAAAGTGTTGACATTTTTCTTTCAACTTTGAGGACTTTTATTAGTGCTGCTAAGGTTTTATTTAAATTGCAGAAGTTTACTAACAGAATTTCAAAAATGTTTAACAGATTTTAGAATTGTGAATGCCTCAGTATAGTTTTATAAATTTTGAGACTTATTTTAGTTGTTTAAAATAGTCTCACAGATCTTTAATAACTCTCAGTTTTGAAATTTTTTTTTTTTAATTTTGACAATTTTTGTAGGTTTTACTAAGGTATTGATAGAACTTGATAACCTGCTGGAAGTTCTAGAGTTTTGAGAAAGACAATACATTATTTTGATAAAATTTAAGAGTTAATTTAGATATTCAAAAGATTTTAATGTGGTCTAAGAAGTTTTTTAAACTGTTTTGCTAGTTTGATTCAAGTTGCTAGAGTACAGAGTTTTAAATTTTTAAATAGATTTTGGGTTTTTGATAGATTTGTAAAGATTCTAAAATAGTTTGATATACTTTGAGTTATTTGACGTATCCAAAAAGTTTTAAAGACCTTTAATGTCTCTCAGAAGACTGTACAAGTCTTAATAAGTTTTTCAAACTTTTGTAAGGTTTTGATGGATTCTGATAAGTCTACTAACAGAGTTTTGAAAGTTTTCAAAAGATTGTATATTTTTGAGAGGCCTGCAAAGGCTCTGGAATAGTCTGACAAACTTTGAGAGTTACTCATTGCTAACTGCAAACATTTTAGAGATTTTGAGAGTTTTGAGTCATATTTGGTTTTGGACAAATTTTAACCGGTTTTAGAAAATTTTGCTAATAAAAATTTTAGAACATTTTTTAACTTTTTTGAATTTTTCCGAAATCATGAACGGTTTTGATAGCTAATTGTGGGAACTAGAAGAGTTTTTAAAACCTTTGGAAGAGCAAATTTTTAAATAAGAAATTTTTTTTTTTTTAGTTTGCAGCAAACTTAGATTTTAGTTACTAGATAAGGCGTTTTAGTAAACTAATTAGATTGCTTTTAGAGATTTGAGAAGTGTGTAGAAGACTTTAAATCTTGGAATACATAGCAAAGACTATCAAGTTTCTAAAAAGTTTTAAAATATGTTGCAAATTATATATAGAAAACTTTGAGAGCTATTACACATTTTTTCAGATTTCCAACTGTTTAAAAAGATTTGAGAATTATATTAGATAGTAATAGACTACAGCAGAAGAAAAATCATATTTTGAGGAAGAGAATCTAAATTAAAAGTAACTATAATATTCTGGAAAGAATATGTTGTGAGGACAAAAGAAATTGTTAGTGAGTAAAATGTGAAAACTGACAGAAAGTGCCACTCTTGATGCAAATGTCGTGTTTTTTGCTCGTTAGGAATTCAAATATCATTTTAACAAGTTGAAACTTGTCTCAAAAGATGCTGAATTTAATGTAGATTTACTTGGATAGCTTGGCTTTAGTGCAAAGTTTTGAGTAAAATACGAAAAACTGTTAGAAACTGGCTACTTTTAATATAGTGTCACAAAAAATTGAATTAATGTCATAACTTTTGTACTAATCATTGGATTTTAATGCAATTTGGCAACAATGCATTTCAATATTATTGTTACCAATTGTGTAAATTGCAGCTAATTTGATAGGGTGAGTTTTAAACAAACTGAATCTAACCAAATTACTTAAATCAAGCTTGAAGTAATAATAGATAAAACTAATGTCATAACTTTTGTATTAATCATTGGATTTTAAAGCAGTTTGGCAACACTGCATTCTAATACTGTTGTTACCATTTGTGTAAATTGCAGCTTATTTGATAGGGTGAATTCTGAACAAACTGAATTTGGCCGAATTACTTACAACAAGCTTAAAGTTATAACTGATTGAATTAATGCCATAACTTTTATGTTAATTATTGGATTTTAATTCAGTTTGGCAACAATGCGCTTCAATACTATTGTTACCAATTGTGTAAATTGCAGCAAATTTAATACGGGGAGTTTTAAGTAAACTTAATCTAGCCGAGTTACTTACAGCAAACTTAATGTCATAACATATTGAATTAATGTTATAACTTTTGTATTAATCATTGGATTTTAATGCAGTTTGGCAACAATGCACTTCAATATTGTTGTTACCAGTTGTGTAAATTGCAGCTAATTTGATAGGGTGAATTCTGAACACAAACTGTTTGGCTAAATTACTTACAACAAGCTTAAAGTTATAACTGATTGATTTAATGTCATAACTTTTGTACTAATCATTGGATTTTAATGCAATTTGGCAACAATGCATTTCAATATTATTGTTACGAATTATGTAGATGACAGCTAATTTGATGCAGTGAGTTTTGAGTAAACTTAATCTAGTTTAGTTACTTACATCAAACTTGAAGTAATAACTGATTGAATTAATGTTATAACTTTTTTATTAATCATTGGATTTTAATGCAATTTGGCAATAATGCATTTTAATATAATTTTTACAAATTGTGTAATTTACAGCTAATTTTATGCGGTGAGTTTTGAGTAAATTTAATCTAACCTAGTTACTTACATCAAACTTGAAGCAATAACTGATTAAATTAATGTCATAACTTTTGTATTAATCATTAGATTTTAATGCAGTTTGGCAACAATGCATTTCAATATTATTGTTACGAATTATGTAGATGACAGCTAATTTGATGCAGTGAGTTTTGAGTAAACTTAATCTAGTTTAGTTACTTACATCAAACTTGAAGTAATAACTGATTGAATTAATGTTATAACTTTTTTATTAATCATTGGATTTTAAAGCAATTTGGCAATAATGCATTTTAATATAATTTTTACAAATTGTGTAATTTACAGCTAATTTTATGCGGTGAGTTTTGAGTAAACTTAATCTAACCTAGTTACTTACATCAAACTTGAAGCAATAACTGATTAAATTAATGTCATAACTTTTGTATTAATCATTAGATTTTAATGCAGTTTGGCAACAATGCATTTCAATATTATTGTTACGAATTATGTAGATGACAGCTAATTTGATGCAGTGAGTTTTGAGTAAACTTAATCTAGTTTAGTTACTTACATCAAACTTGAAGTAATATCTGATTGAATTAAAGTCATAACTTTTGTATTAATCGTTGGATTATAATGCAGTTTGGCAACAATGCACTCCAATACTATTGTTACCAATTGAGTAAATTGCAGCTAATTTGATAGGGTGAATTCTGAACAAACTGAATTTGGCCGAATTATAATTATAATTATAACGAATTATAACTGATTGAATTAATGTCATAACTTTTGTATTGATTATTGGATTTTAACGCAATTTGGCAACAATGCACTTCAATACTGTCGTTACCAGTTGTGTAAATTGCAGCTAATTTAATAGGGTGAATTCTGAACAAACTGATTTTGGATTTTGGCCGAGTTACTTACAACAAGCTTAAATTTATAACTGATTGAATTAATGTCGTAACTTTTGTATTAAGTATTGGATTTTAATGCAGTTTGGCAACAAAGCGCTCTAATACTCTTATTACCAAATGTGTGAATTGCAGTTAATTTGATACAATGAGTTTTGAGTAAACTTAATCTAGACTAGTTACTTACATCAAATTTGAAGTAATAACTGATTGAATTAATGTCATAACTTTTGTATTAGTTATTGGATTTTAATTCAATTTGGCAACAATGCATTTTAATATCATTGTTACGAATTGTGTAAATTACAGCGAATTTGATGCGGTGAGTTTTGAGTAAACTTAATCTAGAGTATTTACTTACATCAAGCTTAAAGTATTAACAGATTGATTTAATGTCATAACTTTTGTATTTACCATTAGATTTTAATGCAGTTTGGTAACAATGCGCTTCAATACTATTGTTACCAATTGTGTAAAGTGCAACTAGTTTGGTACGATGATTTTTGAATAATTTTAATCTATCCGAGTTAACTGATACCAAACTTAAAGTTGTATGAGATTAATAGATAATTAAAAATATCATAACTTAAAAACTGTTTAATGAAAATTGATGCAATTTAGTACTAATATACTTGATAACTATAAGTATTAAATTTGTAAATTTTGTAAAAAATCTATAAACCCAATTTTGATCAACTACAAATTATTCGTTTTGGTCATTTTTTTTAAGAAATAATTAAAAAACTCCTAAATGGTTTAATAAAAATTGATGCCAAATAATTTGGCCAATATACTTTAGTACTATTAGTACCAAGTGTGTAAAATTGATTAGAATCCATAGTACCAATTTAGCATAACTTTAAATTTTGATTTGGTCAAACTTATTCAAATCCATTAAGAAATAATTTAAAAAAACTTTTAAATGGTTTAATAAAAATTGATGCCAAATAGTTCCAATATACCTTAGTATCATTAGTACCAAGAGTGTAAAATTGATGAGAATCCATAAGACCAATTTTGCATAACCTAAATAAAATAAATTATTTACTTTGGTTAAACTTAATCAAATTGCTAAAAGATAATTAAAACACTGTATTTCCTAAATGGTTCAATAAAAATTTATGCAAATTGGTACCGATATTCCTAAGTACCATTAATACCAAGTGTGTACAATGTATGAAAATTCATAAGACCAATTTTGCATAACCTCAAATTATTTGTTTTGGGTAACTTTAATCAAAACTTTTACGAAATTAATTTAAAATAATATAACTCATAAATTGGTACTATAATTACCAATAATGTTATTGCAGCAGTATCATACTCGACAGTTTTCTTACTACTATTAGTTCTGGTTTGGTTGAAATCTTGCATTTTTCAGGTTAAAAGTGAATTATTAATAATTAAAGACTAAAGTTTCTATTCTGATTTACATTTAAATTAATACAAAGCAATATGTTACTTATTATGATTAATTAAAGTAAATAAAACTGGTATGCAGTAAAATAAAGTAAAAGCCAATTAATAAGAGATATGTTAGCAATGGTAATAAAAAAAACCAGACGTTCATTAAAATGCATGATGCTGTAGAAGACGATAAGCTATTGAAATATTTTCCTATATCAATATCGACGTCAGTCGCATATGGACATAATTGATAGAGTTTCAATTAGACCCAATGAATACAATAAAGTTTATTGACAGAAGGCCACTTACATTCCCCATCTCTCCCATACAAAATCGTAACATTTTATCGAATAAAGATTGTCTTCTGCTTATGCGTATATTTGATATTTTCTAAGTAGTAGAAGAAGAATATATATATATACGACGTTTTTACATCCGAAATTGCATTTTTTTAGAAGAGCTTGCGGCTATGAGCAGCTTTATGGTTGAATAGAGCTTTTAAGCGTCCTGTTTTGATCGCAATATGTGCTCGGAGACTCCTCTCGACATAGAACGCACGGCCCCGATGTTATAAAAATGTAAAGAAATATCGGCTCAAGCGTAAAACATGCTGTTCCTTTTCAGTTCAATTTTATATAAATATGTACCTAAAACTGAATTTTTATGACCGTCGTATTTGTAGGGAAAATTTAATTTCAAATGATGGATATTAAATGGATGTAAAATAAATCTTCATCCATCAATTATGTAGCAAAATGAAAATTGATCTGTTACTTTTATATTAATAATAATAAGCAATGCAAAATCTGCTAGTTCAACCACCTCAAAGTATAAATATTTAGCACATAGAAAGGGTAGAAGGATTAATTATTAAACATATATCAGACCCATTAATTGGGTACTCGTTAATCACTTAATAATTCCTGAATAGTTAGGAGAGACTGGAAGCCGAAACACACTTCCAGCTTTTAATTTATTTATAGTAAACAATTTGCATTATTAATTATTCACTTTAATGGTGTGTGCATGTGTATACAAGTAATTTACACCCCGTATATTATTTTCGTCACCTAAGAGTATATTGAACTTGATACTACTTTCATAATCATTAAATGATTGCACAACAGATTAAGTGCGCTCGTTATACATAAACAAAAGTGTTCCGCGTGAGAGGAGCAGAACTGCGCAACGGTTTCGTATGGTATACTTTTTCATTCATAATTTATACCGCAAACTTTACAATAAATAAACTAGTAAGTCAACAGATTAACAAATTGTTATTGTTTGTTAATAAATTACAAAATGTTTTATTTTATTTTAGTATAATATTATTTAAAAGTTTTTGTTAAATTAGAAACAATTTGAAAATATTATTCAATATAATGAAACATTATTATGATACGTAGTTTGCAAGAATGAGATTGTGTTATAATAATAAACTACCACAGTTGAGTTGAATAATATTTGATCTGCACGGATTCGTAATAAATTATAAAATTAGACTTTTTATTATTTTCAAATATAATTAAAAATGATAGAAAGAAAACAAATATAAATTAGAATCACATAGTATTTTTTGCAAATAAAATAATGTTTGCTAATGGAAAAAAAATGCGGAAAAAAGCTTTATTGTGACGCATGGGGGCGTTGATAATTAGTTAATATCAAAATTAATTTTTTTGTAACAAATAATTCTTTTTAATAATTGTGCTTTGGTGAGGCTCAGTCAAGTGATGATTCAAATTACGTGTTTGTAGTAATTTTTACAAATATTAAAATGTTTGGTAATGGAAAAAGTGTGCGGAGAAAAGCTCTTATCTCACACTAGTGCTATAAAATAGTACAATAGAATCAAAATACTATTTATTTAGTTTTTTTAATGGGATGTACTCAAGCAGCTCTGTGTGCGTTAAAAGACTGCTAACGCATTAGCGTAGATTAAAAAAATTAAAATCAAAATATTTTTTTTGCTTTTAGTTTTTTAAATGACACACAGGTAAAAATAAAGTTTTTTTTTTTATTTTGTTGTTCTTGCATTAAGGTTTTGTGTTTTTCTTATTTCTTGACGAAGTCGGTAGTTAACTTTGAGTTGGATAGGACTGTTTAGAGGCTAGTCACATTTTTGCCTGGTCTGGTTGAGTGGTCTGGCAACTGGCTTTTAGCTAAGAGATGTTTGTTTTATAGTTTAGTGGTTGTTTCTATGAATTGTTTGAATGAAATGAATTAATAATTTATTCAAAATCAGTCAATCGAATCACAGCGGCCAAGGGTCAAGCATAGACAATTGTTTCGGTTCTACAAACCTCGTCAGTATGCCTTGTACGACCACGGCATCGCATGATAGCGAAGACAATTTTGAATAAATATTTCTGTGCTTATGAACACAATTGATATTATAAATAATCAAACGAAAGACTGGTTTGCCATCTAGTTGCAATTATTAATACTAAAATGTCCGCATTAATCGGTATCATTTTTGCATTTAGATGGCAAACCAGTCTTTCGTTTGATTATTTATAATTGTTTGAATGTTTTAAAACTTTGGCTTATTGGTTTGAGTAAACAATTTCTGGCAAAGCCTACAACAGTTGCTGGGTCAGCAACGTTTTTTGTCTATTTTCTTCTTTACGTTTATTTTTTTTGTTTTTGTTTTACTTTTTTCTTTCATTTTTTGTGATTACAAAATTTTGTTGGCTAGTCTTACAACAGTTGCTATGTTGGTCTTAGTAATTAATGTTTTAAGTGAGCAAAATTTGGAGTGGAGTTTTTGAATGTTTATTTTTAATACTCTTTTCTGTTATTTAAAGTTATTGCAGTGAAACTTTGTGTTGACCAGTAGTTGGAATTTGGTTTTGTTTTTTTTTTAGGTTTAATTTTTACTTTTTGTCTTATTTTTTTATCAATTTATTTTGTGCATTATCTCTACTTGGTTTATCTTCTTCTTTTTGTGCATTTTTGTTTTGTTTTTATTTTTGTTTTACCTTAGTACTTTTGGAGAAAGTAAAGGCATTATGTGTGCCTTATGTTTTGAGAGAATGGAGGTACTGTAGATACTGATGAGGCCTAGTATCTGGTTTACCCACATTCTCATATTAAATGTTTTTATGTTGCTTGGGCTAGAACCTGAGACATATTATGAGCCAAAGTTTGAGTCACCCAACAGAGCCACTCTCTGGTTTATTTAGTAAATTGTTTTATTATTTTATAAACATGAATTATCACGTAATAGAGGTCTCAACCATTAATTAAGTTATCAAAAAGTGCAGAATTTTATGATAAAAAACCAAAAACAACAAAATCCGACCATCAACAAGTAGAAACTCAAAATTTTACTTAGGAACTGTCAAACATATCTAAGTTTGGACCAAATTTAGCTATTTTAAAGATTTTACTAGTTTTGGGATTTCATTGAACATTTTTTAACAGTTTATTGCAATATTTTGTTGCTTAAATTTGTTAGAACAATATTTTGATGTTTAAAAATTAGATTTTAAATTTTATAAATAAATTATGCACTTTTAATTTGTTTTTTGACGGATTTTGATTCTATTTGAATATAATTTTATTTTACTTACAGTTTAAGACTAAATTTTGCAGTTTTCTAACAATATTTTGATGTTTTAACGCCAGATTTTGCTATTTTTGACATTCTATGAATAGAATATTGCACTATTTGACTAAATTATAGTCTTTTTTAACAATATTTTTGATTATTTTTAGCTGGATTTTGTTATTATTGACATTTTATGAACAGACTTTAACACCATTTAAAAGTTTGACAGTTTGACAAGATTATAGTTCTTTTTAACAATGTTTTTGGTTATTTTCTAGCTGGATTTTGCTATATTTTGCTGTTTTTAATAATATTTTGATGTTTCAACGCCAGATTTTGCTATTTTTGACATTCTATGAACATAATTTTGCACCATTTAATAGTTTGCTCGGATTATAGTTCCTTTTAACCATATTTTTGATTATTTTTAGCTAGATTTTGCTCAATTTTGCTGTTTTCTAATAATCTTTTGATGTTTTAACGCCAGATTTTGCTGTTTTTGACATTCTATGAACAGAATTTTGCACTATTTGACAGTTTTCTTGGATTAAAGTTCTTTCTAACAATGTTTTTGATTATTTTTGCTATGTTTTGCTGTTTTCAATGATATTTTGATATTTGGACGCCAGATTTTACTATTTTTGGCATTCTATGAACAGAATTTTGCACCATTTATTAGTTTGCTTTGATTATGGTTTTTTTAGCCATATTTTTGATTATTTTTTAGCTAGATTTTGCTATTTTTTGCTGTTTTCTAATAATATTTTGATGTTTTAAAGCCAGATTTTGCTTTTTTTTGACATTCTATGAACAGTATTTAGCTCCAATTGAAAATTTGCTTAGATTATAGTTCTTTCTAACATTATTTTTGATTATTTTTGCTATGTTTTGCTGTTTTACATAATATTTTGATATTTAGAGTTTACTATTTTTGGCATTCTATGAACAGAATTTTGCACTATTTGACAGTTTGCTTGGATTAAAGTTATTTCTAACAATATTTTTGATTAAATTTACTATGTTTTGCTGTTTTTAATGATATTTTAACATTTGGACCACAGATTTTACTATTTTTGGCATTCTATGAACAAAATTTTGCACCATTTAATAGTTTGCTCGGAGTATAGTTTTTTTAACCATATTTTTGATTATTTTTTAGCTGGATTTTGCTATATTTTGTTGGTTTTTAATAATTTGTTGATATTTTAACGCCAGATTTTGTCATTTTTGATATTCTATGAACAGAATTTAGCACCATTTGAGAGTTTAACCGGATTATAGTTCTTTTTAACAATGTTTTTGATTATTTTCTAGCTGGATTTTGCTATATTTTGCTGTTCTTGAATCATATATTGATGTTTTAACGCCAGATTTTGCAATTTTTGATATTCTATGAACAGAATTCAGCACCATTTGACATTTTGGCCGGATTATAGTTTTTTCTAACAATATTTTGATATTTTTAAAATTTTTGTACAGATTTTTACATTTTTTAACAGTTTTTGGCTAGATTTTGATGCTATATGACAATTGTTTAAAATTTTAAAGTCAGATTTTGCTGTTTTTGACATTTTATAAACAAAATTTTGTAGTTTTCAATCTGTCTTTGGGCAAACTTTGAATGTTTTTTAATGTTTTAACATATTATTATTGATATTTGCTACTTTTGATTTTTTATAAATAATTTTTTTGCAATATTTTGATGTGTCAACTTTAAAGTTTACTATTTTTGACATTTTAGAAACAAAGTTTTGCATTTTATTTAGTTTTTTTTTATCAATATCTGTATATTTTATGAGCAAGTTTTGCATTTTTTAACATCTAAAGCTAAATTTGGAAAGTTAGGAAAAAACTGTAATGATTTTTTTTTTTCAAAATTGAATCATTCACAACCAAAATTTTTTTTTCATAAATTTTGAAAATTTTGCAGAAGTTTTTTTTTAAGATGATGGGTATTTTTTGTTTTTTTTTTTAAATATGGGTAAAAACTTTGTTTTTATATTTGCAAAAGATACCCTAAAAAATTGCTGTGTGCTACGGTCCGAAATATTTTAGAATGTATCTACAGAAATATTTAAAAATAAAGAAAAAGGTTAAAATTTCATTTTTGTGGATGCAGATACCTCGGAGCGTAGTGCACGTAACTTCCCTGAAATTTTCAAGTTATCTTTTGCAGATATAAAAGCACGTTTTTATCTATATATAAGAAAAAATAAAAATACCCGTTATCTTATTTTTAATAAAAAACTGTCTTTAAAATTTCAGAAAAAATTTCAAAATTTAAATTTGGCTATGAAAACTTATTTGTTGAATAATTTTGAAAAAAAAGTACTTTATATTTTTTTTTCTAAAAATACAATCATGAGAAGTACGATCAAAAAATGAAAAAAGCTTTAATTTCAAATTTTTAATTATTTTTTTGGATTCATTCTAAGATATCTCAAATTGCAGTGCACAGTACTTTCATAAATTTTCAGAGTATCTTGTGCACATATAAAAGCACGTTTTTATTCATATTTTAAAAAAATAGAAAATACCCGTCATCTTTTTTTTAAGAAAAACTGTCTTTTAAATTTTTGCAAAATATTCAAAATTTTACGAAAAAAAGTTTTAGTAAAAATTTATTTTTTTGGACAATTATGAAGAAAAAAGTACCTCATAATTTTTTTCTGAAAATGCAATCCTGAGAAGTACGATCAAAAAATGAAAAAGGCTTCATTTTCAAACTTTTTACTATTTCTTTGGATTCATTCTAAGATATCTCAAATTGCAATGCACGGTATTTTCAAAAATTTTCATAGTATTTTTTGCACATATAGAAGCACGTTTTTATTCATATTAAAAAAAATAGAAAAGACTTAACATATTTTTTTTAAGAAAAACTGTTTTAAATTTCTGCAAAATTTTCAAAATTTTACGAAAAAAAGTTTTAGTAAAAACTTATTTTTTTGGACAATTTTGAAGAAAAAAGTACCTTATAATTTTTTTCTAAAAAGGCAATCCTGAGAAATACGATCAAAAAATGAAAAATGCTTCAATTTCAAATTTTTAATTATTTCTTTGGATTCATTCTAAGATATCTCAAATTGCAGTGCACAGTACTTTCTAAAGTTTTCAGAGTATCTTTTGCACATATAAAAGCACGTTTTTATTCATATTTTAAAAAAATAGAAAATACCCGTCATCTTTTTTTTAAGAAAAACTGTTTTTTAAATTTCTGCAAAATTTTCAAAATTTTCAAAATTTTACGAAAAAAAGTTTTAGTAAAAACTTATTTTTTTTGGACAATTTTGAAGAAAAAAGTACCTTATAATTTTTTTCTAAAAATTCAATTCTGAGAAATATGATCAAAAAATGAAAAAGCTTTAATTTCAAATTTTTAACTATTTCTGTGGATTAATTCTAAGATATCTCAACTGGTAGTGCACGGTACTTTTTAAAATTTTAAGAGTATCTTTTGCACATATAAAAGCACGTTTTTATTCATATTTAAAAAAAATAGAAAATACTCGTCATCTTTTTTTTTAAATTTCTGCAAAATTTTCAAATTTTTACGAAAAAAATTTTTGGTTTTAATAACTTAATTTTTTGGACAATTTTGAAGAAAAAAGTACCTAATATATATTTTTTTTAAATGCAATCCTGATAATTGCGATCAAAAAATAAAAAAGGCTTCAATTTCAAATTTTTAACTATTTCTTTGGATTCATTCTAAGATATCTCAAATTGCAGTGCACGGTATTTTCTAAATTTTTTAGAGTATCTTTTGCACATATAAAAGCACGTTTTAATTCATATTTAAAAAAAATAGAAAATACTCGTCATCTTTTTTTTCAAGAAAAACTGTTTTTTAAATTTCTGCAAAATTTTCAAAGTTTTACGAAAAAAATTTTGGTTTTAATAACTTAATTTTTTGGACAATTTTGAAGAAAAAAGTACCCAATTAATTTTTTTTAATGCAATCCTGATAAGTACGATCAAAAAATAAAAAAGGCTTCAATTTCAAATTTTTAACTATTTTTTTGGATTCATTCTAAGATATCTCAAATTGCTGTGCACGGTATTTTCTAAATTTTTTAGAATATCTTTTGCACATATAAAAGCACGTTTTTATTCATATTTAAAAAAAATAGAAAATACCTGTCATCTTTTTTTTAAGAAAAACTGTTTTTTAAATTTCTGCAAAATTTTCAAAATTTTACGAAAAAAAGTTTTGTCTGATAAACCTATTTTTTTTACTATTTTGAAGAAAAAAGTACCTTATAATTTTTTTCTAAAAATTCAATTCTGAGAAGTATGATCAAAAAATGAAAATAGCTTAAATTTCAAATTTTTAACTATTTCTGTGGATTCATTCCAAGATATCTCAAATTGCAGTGCACGGTACTTTTTAAACTTTTTAGAGTATCTTTTGCACATATAAAAGCACGTTTTTATTCATATTAAAAAAAATAGAAAAGACTCATCATTTTTTTTTAAGAAAAACTGTTTTAAATTTCTGCAAAATTTTCAAAATTTTCGAAAAAATGTTTTGGCTTTCAAAACTTTTTTGGACAATTTTGAAGAAAAAAGTACCTAATATTTTTTTTTCTAAAAATGCAATTTTGTAAAGTACGATAAAAAAATAAAAAAGGCTTTAATTTCAAATTTTTAACTATTTCTGTGCATTAATTCTAAGATATCTCAACTGGTAGTGAACGGTACTTTTTAAAATTTTCAGAGTATTTTTTGCACATATAAAAGCACGCTTTTTTTCATATTAAAAAAAAATAGAAAATACTCGTCTTCTTTTTTTTTAAATTTTTGCAAAATTTTCAAATTTTTACGAAAAAAAGTTTTGGCTGTAAAAACTTATTTTTCGGACAATTTTGAAGAAAAAAGTACCTTATAATTTTTTTCTAAAAATGCAATTCTGGGAAGTACGATCAAATATTGAAAAAGGCTTCAATTTCAAATTTTTATATTTCTTTGGATTCATTCTGAGATATCTCAAATCGTAGTGCACGGTACTTTCTAAAACTTTTAGAGTATCTTTTGCACATATAAAAGCACGTTTTTATTCATATTTAAAAAAAATAGAAAATACTCGTCATCTTTTTTTTTAAGAAAAACTGTTTTTTAAATTTCAACTAAATTTTCAAAATTTTACGAAAAAAAGTTTTGGCTTTGAAAACCTATTTTGTGGACAATTTTGAAGAAAAAAGTACTTAATATTTTTTTTTTAAATGCAATCCTGATAAATACGACCAAAAAATAAAAAAGGCTTTAATTCCAAACTTTTTACTATTTCTGTGGATTCATTCTAAGATATCTCAACTGGTATTACTGATATATACAGAGTATTTTTTGCACATATAAAAGCACGTTTTTATTCATATTAAAGAAAAAATAGGAAACACTCGTCATCTTTTTTTTAAGAAAAACTGTTTTTTAAATTTCTGCAAATTTTTCAAAATTTTACGAAAAAAAGTTTTGGCTTTAAAAACTTATTTTTTTGAACAATTTTGAAGAAAAAAGTACTTAATATTTTTTTCTAAAAATGCAATCCTGAGACGTACGATCAAAAAATGAAAAGACAAATTTTTAACTATTTCTGTGTATTCATTCTAAGATATCTCAAATTGCAGTGCACGGTACTTTCTAAAATTTTTAGAGTATCTTTTGCACATGTAAAAGCATGTTTTTATCCATATTTGAGAAAAAAGAAAATACCCGTCATCTTTTTATTTTTTACTAAAACTGTTTTTTAAAGTTCTGCAAAGTTTTCAAAACTTAAAGAAAAATTTTGAATCTAAAAATGATTTTTGAACAATTTTGAAAAAAAAAATCTATTACAGTTTTTTCTTAAAATGCAACCCTGAGAAGTTACAAACGATCAAAAAATGTAAAAACGCAAAAAATTGTTTTTTTCAAATTTTGATTGCTTATTACTCAAAAATGGCTTATATTGAAAAAATCTAAAAAAGTTCAAAAGATCAGAACTCAAGTAGAGAAAGACGTTTTTTAGCAATAGTCAAAAAACAAATTTTTCTATCATCAACTACAAAAAATCAAAGTTTTATCCATGAACTGAACATAATTTTGATCACAAAACCATAATCCGAATCAACTGTCAGAAAGCGTAGAATTTTATCATAAAAAAAATTAAAAAAACATTATCCGGGCCATCAACTAGTAGAAACTCAAAATTTTATCTAATAACTGTTAAAAACACTTAAATTTTAACATAAAATAAATCAAAATTAATTTAAAAACTGGCAAAAACCGGCAAAAAATACAAAATTTAATTTTTAAATTTAATAATACTATTAAAAATGGCAAATTCCGACAAAATAACCAGTCCTCCAAAATTTAATTGAAAAAGTAAAAATTTTAAGTAAAAAATATCAAAAAACTTTAATGCAAAATTTTGATTTAAAAAATATCATAGTCCGACCACCAACTAAAAGAAAATCAAAATCTTATGTAAAAATTGTCACCAAAATTAAGTCAAAAAGCACTCAATTTTATGAAATAATAAAATTAAAAATACAAAAATCCGGCTATCAACTAACTAAAAATTGAAATACCATAAAGAAAAATACATAAACTCAAAATATATTATCAATATCATTTCAAAAACTAAAAGAGCAAAGTTTTTACTAACAAACATATCAAAATCCGACGATCAACTAAAAGCAAATCAAAATTTCATCTAGATATTGACAGAAATAATTAAATTCGGTCATAAAATCAATTCAAAAAGTACCAAAATTTGTCTATAAAATCAACTACCAGAAATATACCTAAATTTAGTCGTAAAAGATCAACGTTAATTTAAAGTTTGGCTTTTTCTTATCAGGTGGCGTCTATGCTCAGCGGTTTTTTTTGGTCTTATTGTGCACCTTTCGTTGTTTCAAATTTAGAAAATTTTATTAAAAGACTCTACCTCCATCTTGACCTCTACTTTGGTTAACTTAGGTCAGCATGGTATTGTAGTAATTGCTGTTTTAAGTTAATATAGTTTGGGTTGTTTTTTTTTTCCCTATTTTTTTCTGTTAATTGAAATAGCTGCGGAGCGTAGCACAATTGACTCTGCACCAACTATGTGAGCTCAAACCTTATAACTGAAAATTACAAATACTTTGTTAGCATGGATTTTACTGAAATTTTTTTTTCTGGTACGGATTAGATAAATATCTTTTTCAGTGGTTCAAAATCTATTTTGAATAGATTTCAAAACTGTAGGTTTAGGCATTACGTACAGAAAAGAAGCTAAAGCGCCAGCAGTGGCGTATATACGGTTAAATGATGATAATAAAGTTTTTGCAGTAAAACTTTGTGCTGGCACTAGTTATGATTTGGTTTTCTTTAAAGTATTAATCAATTTTTTTATAAATGTTTTGAGTTTTTTGTAATGTCACTACAATTATGTTGGGTACGGAGGAGCTTGTTGTTGTTTGTCTAGAATTTGGGCAATTTCTAGGGTAACATTGTAAAAACTTCCATTTCTTTTCTCCGTTTTTAGCAGATTTTTATCTTTAGGCGTTGATAGCAGATAGTTCTAACATGTTTGGCGGTTTGTATAAATTGGGTAAAAAGCAAAATCTGGCCAAAATCGAGTATAAAATCCAAAATTATATTTATAAAATATAAAAAATAGCAAATTCCGGCCACAAAATATCAACATATTGTTGAAAAATTTTGCTATAAACTGTTGAAATGGTATAATTTTTTTAATAAAATATAAAAAATGGCAAAATCCGGCTGTAAATTATAAAAATATTGTCAAAAGGTACTAAAATTTACGATAAACTGTTAAAATCTGCATTCTATTTATAAAAATGACAAAATACTGTTATAAAATTAAAAATATTTTTAAAAAACCGGGCTAAAAATTATCAAAATTTGAGTATAAGCTGTTAAAAAATGTTAAAATTTCCAAGATTTTTTTTTTCTAACAATTTCTTGAAAATTAGCATAAACTGTTGAAAAGTGTAAAATTCTTTTTATGGAATGTCAAAAATCTGGCCAAAAAGCATGAATATATTGTCAAAAAGCATCAACATTTTTTGTAAGTGATAGTGATTCTTATTGGAACTGGTTTAACATCAAGAAATTTTTTTTTTGGCTAAATCTTTTGGGCCACTTGTTCTCAAAAGATAAATGAACTTACAAAATTTTTTATTAGAGGCGGATTTTTTGTTTGTTTTGGCACTTTGGGTAAAACCAATTTTTTATTTTTTTGGTAAGTTTTTTCTGTTTTATCCATCTTTTCTTCTATAATTTTAATTTCAACTTTTTTATTATATTTAATTTGTCTATCTTTTCTTTTTTGTTAAGTTTCTTTTGTTATTTTTTTTTTTTTTTTTTGTTTTGTATTTTTTAACATTTTATGCTTTTATTGTCGGACACTTTAAGTACCTTACATTGTGTTTTTTGTTAACGGCGTACTTCTTCATATTTGGACACTTATCTTGACTTGTCTCGTTTGACCTTGGCAGTGCATAGGGATAATATTACTATGATAAGTATTTAATAGACTAACCTAACCTAACCTAACCTAACCTAACCTAACCTAACTTAACCTAACCTAACCTAACTTAACCTAACTCTAATTCTTTTAAGCGTGTCTGGAAATTTGAAACTGTAAGGCTCTTGTGCGTTTAGTTTGGAGATAGGGTTATTTAGAAGTAAGTTAATTATGGACACTTTATAGGCTGCGGGGTGAGTCGCTTTATTATCTATTTAAAATATTTATTGGACGGTTGTATCTTAATGTGATTGTCATTTTCTTGTTTTGTGTGTTTTCTGAAGGAGATCTCTTTCTAACTTTTTTCTATGTATCACTTTTTTAGATATTTAGGAAAAGGTTAATTAAGGACGTTTTATAGACTGTGGGGTAGATGTGTGAGGTGAATTTTTTAGACATTTAAATTATTTATTGGGTGTTTGTGTCTTGAAGAAACATTTTTATCTGGCGTAGTTAGTTTGGTCGTATTAGGATTGGAATGGACGGCAAATTTAAATACTTCTGCTAAAGTGTTTGTGATCAAGAGATTGGATGTTGCCCTTACTGTTATTGTTTCTCATCAAAAAATTCTTTATGGATCATAGCTAGATCCATAAAGAATTTTTAGATGTCATTAAATAACTGTATCAAACACTTGGGCAAGTAGTTAGGTCATTTAGATCATAATTGTCAGCATATTGTTTGCGTTGGTGCACCAAGTGTTTGTAACCAAAAAATTTAATTTTCTTCTAACTGTTGATGTTTTTGTAGCTATAATACATAACAAAATGAATGCCATATGTCATTAAACAACATAATGATGGTCTGACCTAGATAACCAACACTTGGACTGGTTGGTGAGTCTTTTTGATCATAATTGTGAGCAAATTGTTAACATTGGTGTACTTTATTCATTCATACAAGTGTTTGTGGTTAAGAGATTAGATTTTTGTTTCAATGTTGATGTTTCTGTAGCTATGATACTTAAAAAAATGAATGTTTATTAGGAACAGATAACTAATACTTAAATAACAAACACTCGGTTGGGTCACTTAGACTTTGAGCAAATTGTTTGCATTGTTGTAGATCGATATTGATTTATCTAGTTTTAATATTATGTAGGGTAAGTTTTAATTTATAATTTTTGTTACAGGTAAGCATCAGTTTTACTACAAATGGATTAATAGTAAGTTAGTTTGCTTCTTATAATTTTGATTTATATACGAGATTTAATTTTGCTTTAACAACCTAATTGCAGGAATGCGTTTGTAAAAGAAATGTAAAAAACCTAAAAGAAAAAGTAAAACAAGTCTAAATAAATATAAAACCATAAATGGGAATCAATTTGTTAAGCTTTATCTTCAACTTCATTTACTCATATTCTGCGACAATAGAGTCACCAACGCAACCCTGGTTGACAGATTTCTTTAATTATTTTTTAGGTTTTCCGTCAAGCAAGTTCTCAGCGTTGGCATTGGTAACTTCTGCTCTATTCTCCTATCTGCATTTGTTGATTCTTTTACTATGGACCAATACAGAAATTTAGTCAAATGCGAGTCAACTAATATTGCCCGTTTTTTTTTTTAATTGTCCTTTAGGTCTTTTGTAGCCAAAGCTTTTGCTCTTTTTATCTGTTAGTTTTATCAAATGCAGCTTATTTGACTATTTATGTTTTTTTTTAACAGAAAATGCTTTATTGTATCTAGACTTAAAAAAAAAAATTATAGCAAATATCCTGCCGTAGGAGTAGGTAATGGGACGATTGAGCCTGAGGAACTAAAGGAACTTGTTCATTTTTTTGATAAATGCTATCAACTTTTTGAGATCGATTTAATTGTTCATCCATTTAATTAATTATTCATGTAACCATACATATATTCATGGGTTGGTGACATTTAGCAAAAAAAGTTTTAATAATTTGTAAAAATTTTACAGGCTTAATTGTCCCATTACCTATTATAAAATTAAAACCAATTTATTAATAAAAAAAATGTTGCTAAAATATATCAATTATCCTAAGTTGCTTTTTATAATAGTTTGATTCATAACCAAAATCATTTATGATTTATTTTTTTCATAAATGTTTGTAACAATTCAGCAGTGGTTGTTTAAAAGTCAATAATTATTAATAAATACCTGTGCTGCGGTACTATTAAACAGCTCACCATAGCTGAATTGTTACAATTGACTTTATTTAAAAAATAAAAGTTTATATTTATAAAAAAGAAACAATGTTTGTTGTTATTTATCAAACGATTGAATTTGTTGAATCAAATCAATGGAACGGAATTTAATTCCAATCCTTTATTTATAAAAGCAACACCCTCCATTTATCTCGGCGTGATTGGTTTTAACACAATTAAACAAAAATAAATAAACTAAACAAAAATGTGATTCATTCATGCTGCTTTGTCGATATCTAATTTATTAAAAGCGTAACCGGTAGGGAAATTTTGTCAACTTTAAAATCGAATTTTAATTGAATCGGGAAAGAAGAGTAAACTTAATGATTTAGTAATTTCTCTCATGAATTTTAAAAACAATGTAAATTGTCAACTGGAATGCAGCAAATTAACATTTCTGCAAATATTTGTACGGATTATAATTTATACAAGAAGAATTCAACAAAATTAATTCCAATTAAAATTCGTCACAATTCATAATTACCCAACAACGCGTTTACTCTAATCAACCGCAATTAGGTCCCCTAATCTGTAATTACACATTCTCGAATTACTTCACACGATTATCGCATGTCGTTAAAGCGATTAGGATCCCCCATAATAAAAATTCTACGAATTTTCTACCCAAAACTATATAAGATACAATGATACAATCTTAAGTTTTTCATGGAATTCAAAAAATTTAAATTGTATTAATTAAAAATGTCGCTTTTGTTTTATTAATGCGTGTTGAAATTTATGCGCATAAATATTTGCTAAAAGGTGTCTATATATCTTGTATAAATAAGTTATCATTTATGAAAGTTGGAAGCTCCTATATAGTAGACGGTTTTGAAATGGATTATATGCAAGTTCGTGAGCGGACTATAAAACATGCCCCCGATGTTTGATCAGAGGTTCGTGTCAATTCTTCATAGATTTAGGAATGCCTTTTTGATTTATCGACTTGAAAACGAAACGTATTTTTAAATCGTTTATATTATAATACATTGTAAAATGCTTTTTTGGATTTATTTATTATTTACCACCTTTGCGATTGTATTCGTACTTAATATAAAATAGAGTATTCACTCAGTTTATTTAAAATGGGCAAATTATGTTTGATTCTTATTGGATGTTGTACAAATTATAAATAGCTACTAAAAGCAATTAGGATTTCAGAATAGTTTGATTTTTGCAAGAAAATTAGAATAAACTACTAAAGGCGCTTATGAAAGAAACTGTGAACAAATTGATGCAAATGTATTAACTACTTTGTATATTTAAGGGATGAAATAATTATTTGAATATAGTTTTATTGACTGTCATGGATTAAGAATACTAATTTGTACATTTTGAGTAATTTTCAAAATTGTAGTGCAAATAATATTTAAAATAATTCACTTTAAATGAAGAACTTCCACAAAACAATAGTTTTTTGTGTGTTTATAAATATTTGACATTAATTTTATTTACTGCTATGCATTAGGAGTATTAAGTTGCTTATTTTAAGTAGTTTTCAAAATTGTAGTGCAAATAATATTTTAAATAATTCACTTTAAATAAAGAGTTTTAACAAATCATTAGTTTTTTGTGTGCTTAAGGGATAAAATAATTATTTGACAATAATTTTAATTACTGCCATGCATTAGGAGTATTGATTTGTTTATTTTGAGTAATTTTCAAAATTGTAGTGAAAATAATATTTAAAATAGTTCACTTTAAATGAAGAATTTCTACAAATCATTAGTTTTTTGTGTGTTTAAGGGATGGAATAATTATTTGACAATAATTATAATTACTGCCATGCGATAAAAATACTAATTTGTACATTTTGAGTAAGTTTCAAAATTGTAGTGCAAGTAATATTTAAAATATTTCACTTTAAATGAAGAATTTCCACAAATCATCAGTTTTTTGTGTGTTTAGGGGATGAAATAAATATTAGACAATAATTTTATTTACTGCTATGCATTAAGAGTATTAATTTGCTTGTTATGAGTAAATTTCAAAATTGTAGTGCAAATAATATTTATTATAGTTTACTTTAAATGAAGAATTTCCACAAATCATTAGTTTTTTGTGTGGTTAAGGGATGAATTAATCATTTCACAATAATTTTATTTACTGCTAGGCATTAAGAGTATTAATTTGCTTATTTTGAGTAATTTTCAAAATTGTAGTGCAAATATTATTTTAAATAATTCACTTTAAATGATGAATTTCTACAAATTATTAGTCTTTTGTTTGTTTAAGGGATGAAATAATTATTTGACAATTATTTTAATTACTGCCATGCATTAAGAGTATTAATTTGCTTATTTTGAGTAATTTTCAAAATTGTAGTGCTAATAATATTTAAAATAAATCACTTTAAATGAAGAATTTTCACAAATAATTATTTTTTTGTATGTTTAAGGGATGAAATAAATATTTTACATTAATTTTACTTACTGCCATGCTTTAAGAGTATTAATTTGCTTATTTTGAGTAATTTTCAAAATTGTAGTGCAAATAATATTTAAAATAATTTATTTTAAATGAAATCATTAGTCTTTTTTGTGTTTAAGGAATGAAATAATTTTTTGACAATAAATTTATTTACTGCCTTGCATTAAGAGTATTAATTTGCTTATTTTGAGTACTTTTTAAAATTGTAGTGCAAATAATATTTAAAATAATTTATTTTAAATGAAGAATTTCCTCAAATTATTAGTTTTTTGTGTTTAAGGGATGAATTACATATTTGACAATAATTTTATTTACTGCCATGCATTAAGAGTATCAATTTGTTTATTTTGACTAATTTTAAAACTTATAGTGCAAACAATATTTAAAATAGTTCACTTTAAATGAAGGATTTCCACAAATCATCAGTTTTTTGTGTGTTTATGGGATGAAATAATTAATTGACAATAATTTAAATTGCTGCCAGGCATTAAGAGTATTAATTTGTTAATTTTGAGTAATTTTCAAAATTGTAGTGCAATTAATATTTAAATAAATTCACTTTAAATGAAGAATTTCCACAAATCATTAGTTTTTTTGTGTGTTTGAGGGATGAAATAAATGATTGACATTAATTTTATTTACTGCCATGTATTAGGAGAATTAATTTGCTTATTTTGAGTAATTTTCAAAATTGTAGTGCAAACAATATTTAAAATAATTTACTTTAAATGATTAATTTTCTCAAATTATTAGTTTTTTTGTACGTTTAAGGGATGAAATAGTTATTTCAGAATAATTTTAATTACTGCCATGCATTTAGAGTATTAATTTGCTTATTTTGAGTAATTTTTAAAATTGTAGTGCAATTAATTTTCAAAATAGTTCACTTTAACTAAAGAATTTCCAAAAATCATTAGTTTTTTGTGTGTTTAAGGGATGAAATAATTATTTGACAATAATTTTATTTACTGTTTTGCATTAAGAATATTAATTTGCTTATTTTGAGTAATTTTCAAAATTGTAGTGCAAATAATATTTGAAATTGTTCACTTTAATTGAAGAATTTCCACAAATCATTAGTTTTTTGTTTGTTTAAGGGATGAAATAATTATTTGACATTATTTTAATTTCTGCCATGCATTAAAAATAAAAGTTTGTTTATTTTGAAGAGTTTTCAAAATTGTAGTGTTAATTATATTTAAAATAAATCACTTTAAATGAAGAGTTTTTAACAATTATTAGTTTTTTGTGTGTTTAAGGGATGAAATAATTATTTGTCAATAATTTTATTAACTGCTATGCATTTAGAGTAATAGTTTGTTTATTTTGAGTATTTTTCAAAATTGTAGTGCAAGTAATATTTAAAATATTTCACTTTAAATGAAGAATTTCTACAAATCGTTAGTTTTTTGTGTGTTTAAGGGATGAAATAAAAATTAGACAATAATTTTAATTTTTGCCATGCATTTAGGGTGATAATTTTCTTATTTTGAGTAATTTTCAAAATTGTAGTGCAAGTAATATTTAAAATATTTCATTTTAAATGAAGAATTTCCACAAATCATCAGTTTTTTGTGTGTTTAAGGGATGAAATAAATATTTGACAATAATTTTAATTACTGCCATGCATTTAGGGTATTAATTTTCTTATTTTGAGTAATTTTCAAAATTGTAGTGCAAGTAATATTTAAAATATTTCACTTTAAATGAAGAATTTTCACAAATCATCAGTTTTTTGTGTGTTTAAGGGATGAAATAAATATTTGACAATAATTTTAATTACTGCCATGAATTTAGGGTATTAATTTTTTTATTTTGAGTAATTTTCAAAACTGTAGTGCAAGTAATATTTGAAATAATTTACTTTCAATGAAGAGTTTTTACAAATTATTAGTTTTTTGTGTGTTTAAGGGATGAAATAACTAGTTGACAATAATTTTATTTACTGTTTTGCCTTAATAGTATTAATTTGCTTATTTTGCGTAATTTTCAAAATTGTAGTGCAAGTAATATTTAAAATATTTCACTTTAAATGAAGAATTTCCACAAATCATCAGTTTTTTGTGTGTTGAAGGGATGAAATAAATATTTGACAATAATTTTAATTACTGCCATGCATTTAGAGTATTAATTTTCTTATTTTGAGTAATTTTCAGAATTGTAGTGCAAGTAATATTTGAAATAATTTACTTTAAATGAAGAATTTCCACAAATCATTAGTTTTTTGTTTGTTTAAAGGATGAAATAATTATTTGACATTATTTTAATTTCTGCCATGCATTAAAAATAAAAGTTTGTTTATTTTGAGTAGTTTTTAAAATTGTAGTGTTAATTATATTTTAAATAAATCACTTTAAATGAAGAATTTTTAACAATTATTAGTTTTTTGTGTGTTTAAGGGATGAAATAAATATTTGTCAATAATTTTATTTACTGCTATGCATTTAGAGTATTAGTTTGCTTATTTTGAGTATTTTTCAAAAATGTAGTGCAAATAATATTTAAAATAGTTCACTTTAAATGAAGAATTTCCACAAATCATTTGTTTTTTGTGTGTTTAAGGGATGAAATAATTATTTGACATTAATTTTATTTACTCCTATGCATTATTAGTATTAATTTGTTTTTTTTTTTGAGTAAATTTCAAAATTGTAGTGCAAATAATAATTAAAACAGTTCACTTTAATTAAATGAAGAATTTTTACAAATCATTAGTTATTTGTGTGTTTAAGGAATGAAATAATTATTTGACAATAATTTTATATACTGCCATGCATTTAGGGTATTAATTTGTTTATTTTAAGAAATTTTCAAAATTGTAGTGCATATAATATTTAAAATAATTCACTTTAAATGAAGAATTTTCACAAATTATCAGTTTTTTGTGTGTTTAAGGGATGAAATAAATATTTGACAATAATTTTAATTACTGCCATGCATTTTGGGTATTAATTTTCTTATTTTGAGTAATTTTAAAAATTGTAGTGCAAGTAATATTTGAAATAATTTACGTTCAATGAAGAGTTCTTACAAATTATTAGTTTTTTGTGTGTTTAAGGGATGAAATAATTATTTGACAATAATTTGATTTACTGCTACGCATTAAAAGTATTAATTTGCTAATTTTGAGTAATTTTCAAAATTGTAGTGCAATTAATAATTAAAATAGTTCACTGTAAATGAAGAATTTCCATAAATCATTAGTTTTTTGTGAGTTTAAGAGATGAAATAATTATTTAACACTAATTTTATTTACTGCTATGCATTAGGAATTTTAATTTGTGTTTATTATGAGTAATTTTTGAAATTGTAGTGCAAATAAAATTTAAAATAAATCACTTTAAATAAAGAATTTCCACAAATTATTCGTTTTTTGTTTGTTTAAGGGATGAAATAATTATTTGACATTAATTTTAATTACTGCCATGCATTAAGAATAAAAATTTGTTTATTTTGAGTATTTTTCAAATTTGTAGTGCAAGTAATATTTAAAATATTTCACTTTAAATGAAGAATTTCCACAAATCATTAGTTTTTTGTGAGTTTAAGGGATGGAATAATTATTTGACAAAACTTTTAAATAGTGCTATGCATTAAAAGTATCAATTTGTTTATTTTGAGTAATTTTCAAAATTGTAGTGCAAATAATATTTAAAATAGTTCACTTTAAATGAAGAATTTCTACAAATTATTAGTTTTTTGTGTGTTTAAGGGATGAAATAATTATTTGACAATAATTTTAATTACTGCCATGCATTAAGAGTAATAATTTGTTAAATTTGCGTTATTTTCAAAATTGAAGTGCAAGTAATTTTTAAAATAGTTCACTTTAAATGAAGAATTGTCACAAATTATTAGTTTTTTGTGAGTTTAAGGGATGGAATAATTATTTGACAAAACTTTTAAATAGTGCTATGCATTTAAAGTGATATTTTGTTTGTTTTGAGTAATTTTCAAAATTGTAGTGCAATTAATATTTAAAATAGTTCACTTTAAATGATGAATTTCCACAAATCATTAGTTTTTTGTGTGTTTAAGAGATGAAATAATTATTTGACAATAATTTTAATTACTGCTATGCATTAAGAGTAATAATTTGTTTTTTTTACTATTTTTTAAAATTGTAGTGCTAACAATATTTAAAATAATTTACTTTCAATGAAGAATTTCTACAAATCATTAGTTTTTTGTGTATTTAAGGGATGAAATAATTATTTGACAATAATTTGAATAACTGTTATGCATTAAGAGTATTAGTTTGCTTATTTTGAGTAAATTTCAAAATTGTAGTGCAAATACTATTTAAAAAAAATCACTTTATTTAAAGAATTTTCACAAAACATTAGTTTTTTGTGTGTTTAAGGGATGGAATAATTATTTGACAAAATTTTTATTTAGTGCTATGCATTAATAGTATTAATTTGTTTATTTTGAGTAATTTTCAAAATTGTAGTGCAAACAATATTTGAAATAGTTCAGTTTAAATAAAGAATTTCAACAAATCATTAGTTTTTTTGTGTGTGTAAGGGATGAAATAATTATTTAACAACAATTTTATTTACTGCTATGCATTAGGAGTAATAATTTGCTTAATTTGAGTAATTTTAAAAATAGTAGTGCAAATAACATTTGAAATAGTTCACTTTAAATGAAGAATTTTCACAAATGATTAGTTTTTTGTGTGTTTAAGGGATGAAATAATTATTTGGCAATAATTTTAATATTTGCTATGCATTACAAGTATTAATTTGTTTATTTTAAGTAATTTTCAAAATTGTAGTGCTACAAATATTTAAAATAATTCACTTTAAATGAAAAATTTCCACAAATGATTAGTTTTTTGTGTGTTTAAGGGATGAAATAATTGATTGACAATAATTTTAATCACTGCGATGCATTTAAAGTATTAATTTGTTAATTTTGAGAAATTTTCAAAAATGTAGTGCAAATAATAATTAAAATAATTTAATTTATATGAAGATTTTGCACAAGTCATTAGTTTTTTGTGTGTTTAAGGGTTGAAATATTTAATTGACAATAATTTTATTTACTGTTTTTTATTAAGAGTAATGATTTGTTAATTTTGAGTATTTTTCAAAATTGTAGTGCAAGTAATATATAAATTAAATCACTTTAAATGAAGAATTTCCACATATCATCAGTTTTTAAGAGTATTAATTTGTTTATTTTGAGTAATTTTTAAAATTGTAGTGCTGATATTATTTAAAATAATTTACTTTCATTGAAGATATTCTACAAATCATTATTTTTTTGTGTGTTTAAGAGATGAAATAATTATTTGACTATAATTTTAATTACTGCCATGCATTAAGAGTAATAATTTGTTTGTTTTGAGTAATTTTCAAAATTGTAGTGCAAGATATATTTGAATAAATTTACTTTCAATGAAGAGTTTTTACAAATTATTAGTTTTTTGTGTGTTTAAGGGATGAAATAATTATTTGACAATAATTTTAATTACTGCTATGCATTAAGAGTAATAATTTGTTAATTTTGAGTAATTTTCAAAATTGTAGTGCAAACAATATTTAAAATAATTTACTTTAAATGAAGAATTTCCACAAATCATCAGTCTTTTGTGTGTTTAAGGGATGAAATATTTATTTGACGATAATTTTATTTACTGTTTTTTATTAAGAGTAATAATTTGTTTATTTTGAGTAGTTTTCAAAATTGTAGTGCAAATATTATTTAAAATAATTTACTTTAAATATAGAATTTTCACAAATCCTTAGTTTATTGTGTGTTTAAGGGATGAAATAATTATTTGTCAATAATTTTATTTACTGCCATGCATTAAAAGTATTGATTTGCTTAATTTAAGTCATTTTCAAAATTGTAGTGCAAATAATATTTAAAATAATTTACTTTAAAAGAAGAACTTCCACAAATCATTAATTTTTTGTGTGTTTAAGGGATGAAATAATTTATTGACAATAATTTTAATAATTGCCATGCACTAAGAGTATTAATTTGCTTATTTTGAGTAATTTTCAAAATTGTAGTGCAAATAATATTTAAAATAGTTCACTTTAAATGAAGCTTTTCTACAAATTATTAGTTTTTTGTGTGTTTAAGGGATGAAATAATTATTTGACAATAATTTTAATTACTGCTATGCATTAGGAGTATTAATTTGTTTATTTTGAGTAATTTTCAAAACTGTAGTGCAAATAATATTTGAAATAGTTTACTATATATGAAGAATTTCTACAAATCATTAGTTTATGGTGTGTTTAAGGGATGAAATAATTATTTAACACTAATTTTATTTACTGCCATGCATTAAAAGTATTAACTTGCTTATTTTGAGTAATTTTCAAAATTGTAGTGCAAATAATATTTGAAATAGTTCACTTTAAATGAAGAATTTTCACAAATTATTAGTTTTTTTGTGTGTTTAAGGGATGAAATAATTATTTAACAACAATTTTATTTATTACTATGCATTAAGAGTAATAATTTGATTAATTTGAGTAATTTTAAAAATAGTAGTGCAAATAACATTTGAAATAGTTCACTTTAAATGACGAATTTTCACAAATCATTAGTTTTTTGTGTGTTTAAGGGATGAAATAATTATTTGACAATAATTTTAATTACAGCTGTGCATTAAGAATTTTATTTGCTTATTTTAAGTAAAATAAGCTATTAATTATTCAAGCAGCCGACCGAGACCATATTTCTCCTAGCATCCGATATAAATTAACCGATTATACTTGTTTGATATTTTGAAGAAGATAGTTAGTTATCTTATACACCAGCTGACTACGTGTCGTAGTAAATCGTTAAGTGGATTTGAGTATGTTAATGAATCTACTGGATTATCAGAGTTTAAATAAAGCTAAAACATTTAAAATTAAAATAAAAAATATTAATTATTTTAAATGCAGTATCTCTTTGTTATAGTATATTTAAGCGATATCACTTGCCGGCATTCTTTAATAAGTTTATTTTTATTTATTTAAATAAGTTATTGGAATGATGATTTGTTAGACTCAAGATAGTTTGAAACGTTAAATAAATAAATATAATATATCTTGTTTGCAATTCTAATATTTTGTACCTTTTCAGGTCAGTAACCAGTATTTCAGTACCACTATTAAGTAAATCCGTAAGTTATTAGAATTAAGTATTACTTTTATGAAATTTGTTGTAATAAATTTAGAATTTGTTACTTTAAAAACTAATTAGTAATATATTCTACTACATTCTTTAAGTTTTTATATTCAATAAAATGTAATAAATCATTCTGAATACTTTTAGATCCTTAAAATTGATCCTAGATCCTACTAGATTATAGTAAAGTTTTTGAGGTCATACTAGACCCTCTTAAAATAATGTAAGATACTGTAGGAATAAAAAAGACCTTTCCAGTTTATACTAAGTGCTTTTAAATAAGTCTAGACTAAATAAATCTGTTAGGTCTTTGTAGATCAAGCTAAGATTTTCTAAGAAATATATTAGGTTCAATAAAATTATAATAGGTTATTATGATTACATTAAAATTCTTGAAATCAATTGAGATCGTTGAAATTAATTTTAGGTAATTACTGATTATTCTGGTTTTTAAAATCGTATAGGATTGTTGAGAAGATATTGAACACCTTTTCAGTTTATAATGAACTATTTAAAAATAATTTAAAACAATTCTAGAACCTTAGATGTAAATCTAGATCCTTAGTGCAAATCATTCTAAATGCATCTAAATCATAACAAATTTGCTTTAAAAAATAATTTTTTTAAAATCGTTAAAAGCCATTTTAGGATCTTCAATTCTAGACCTTCCCAGATTAAACCAGAACCTTTTAAAAATGTTTCCAGACCACATAAATACTTTTAAGATTGTTAAAATCAGTTCTATGACATTTGAATTAAGTCTAGGTCCTTACAGATCACTTGCAGATCATATTGAATACTTAAAAATTTAATAAATGACATTACCGATCATTCTTGATTCATCCAGATCAGCTTTAAAACATGTTAGATTGATAAAGCAATTTTAAGACATCCAAGATTAGTTAATCAAAATTACTTGCAAATCATTCTAGATCCAGTTTGTTAAAAGCAGTTCTAAACCATTAAGATAAGGCTAGGTCCTTACAAATCATCTTCAATCTTAAAGCAATTCTTATACATTAGAAATCATCCAAATCTGCTTTAAACAATTTAGATTTTCTAACAAATAAAACTATATTTTTCAAATTATCACTTTAAAGATAACTTGCAGATTATTTTAAATCCATCCAAATCATTTATAAAGCTCTAAACAATATAAAACTCTTTTCTCCAATCCACTCTAAATACTTTAAAGATTGTTGAAAACAGTACTAAATCTTTTAATATGTAACTATGGTTTTATAGATCACTAGTAGATCATTCTAGATTTACGCATAGCATATCAGAGCCTTTTAAAACCTGTTAAAATCTATGACAGTTTTGATATCAATTTAGCTGTTCAGAGAACATTTTTAAGACAATTTAGATATTACTTTGACATTTTATAAAACAATTGAAGAATATTATTATTGTTTATATAGTTTAAAAAACGCTACGACAGATCAGAGAATTTTGGAGATTATATTGACAGTTAGAAAATTATTCTGACAGTTGCCTTTTTTGCAACTGTCAGAAGATTGTTTAAACAGTTTGAAGATTATTTTGATAGTTTGGTGGAGATCATTGAAGATCATGACAGTTCAGAGATAAGAGATTCAGTTGGATTATTGTTTATATAGTTTAAAGAACGTTATGACAATTCAGATAATTTTGGAAGTTAAGTTAACAGTTGGTGGATTATTTTGACAGTTGGAAATGTTTGAACAAGGTTTGAAAGTTATTTAAACAGTTTGAAGGTTATTTTGATAGTTTGGTGGAGATCATTGAAGATCATATGACAGTTTAGAGATTAGATATGCTGTTGGATAATTGTTTATATAGTTTATGGCAGTTTAAAGATTTTTGGAGGTCATGTAGACAGTTGGAAGATTATTCTGACAGTTGAAATTGTTTGAACAAGATTTGAAGGTTAATTAAACAATTTCAAAATAATTTTGATAGTTTGGTGGAGGTCATTGAAGATCATATGACAGTTTAAAGATTAGAGATGCAGTTGGATGATAAATAGTTTAAAGAACATTATGACAGTTCAGAGAATTTTTGGAGGTCATGTTGACAGTTGGAAGATTATTCTGATAGTTGGAAAAATGTTTGAAGATTATTTAAACAGTTTGAAGATCATTTTGATAGTTTAGTAAAGATTATTGAAGATCATACGATAGATCAGAGATTAAAGATGCAGTTGGATGATTGTTTATATAGTTTGAAGAACGTTATAACAGTTCAGAAAGTTCTGGAATATTGGAAGATAATTCAGAGATTTGGAAATGTTTGAAATAGGTTTGAAAATTATTTATAAACAGTTTCAAAATTATTATTTATATTAAATAATTTGAAAAACGCTTTGACTGTTAAGAAAATTCTGGAGATCATGTTGATAGTTTGAGGATCATTTTTACAGTTGAAATTGTTTGAACAAAGTTGAAGATTATTTTGACAGTTTTGAGATCATCAAATATTATTGAAAATTACATGACAGTTTAGAGAATTAGAGATGCAGTTAGGTAATTGATTAAATAGATTAGAAGATTGTTCTGACAGTTTAGAGAACATTTAACAATTATTTTGATAGTTGGAAGAATATTCTGATAGTTTATATATTATTTTTACAATTGGTTTAACTTTTTGATAATTCTAGAGATCATGTTAGCGCTTAGAGGAGTTGGACATGTTTGAACAAAGTTTAAAGATTTTT
The DNA here is from genome assembly GCA_963932245.1 of Tachinus rufipes. Lineage (NCBI taxonomy): Eukaryota > Metazoa > Arthropoda > Insecta > Coleoptera > Staphylinidae > Tachinus > Tachinus rufipes. The sequence goes on along the minus strand of OZ010744.1, from coordinate 114,062,247 downwards.
TTAATAGTTTAAGGTTTATTCTGACAGTTCAGAGATTATTAAACATTATTGAAGATTTCAAAATTGTAGTGCAAATAATATTTAAAATAATTCACTTTCATTGAAGATATTCTACAAATCATTAGTTTTTTGTGTGTTTAAGGGATGAAATAATTATTTGACAATAATTTTATTTACTGCCATGCAATAAGAGTATTATTTTGTTTATTTTAAATAATTTTCAAAATTGTAGTGCAATTAATATTTAAAATAATTCACTTTAATGTAACTGAAGAATTTCTATAATAAAAACATTGGTTTTATTATCAATTAATTTGCCACCGAATGAATTTCAATTTATATTTTGTATAAATAGATAAAAATTATTAAAAAGTAATAAGTAATTAATTATTATGAAATATAAAAGGGAATCCGGATGCGGATATATAAAATATATTATCTTTGAAGTACATAATCCAATCAACCTTTAACCTCTCTCCGTTATCGCTCGATTGTAAATGCAAAAAAACACATTTGAATTTTAATTCATAAACTTTTCACCGACATTAATTCCATTACGATTTTATTTTATATATTTTATTAAAATTAAAATTTATAGCTCACGTGAAACTACTGCTTTTGCTGCTTTTCACCACCACCACCAACTAAATCAACGTGCTTTTGTTTAATTAAGTGTTTGAAACAACTTAATGGAAGCTTCTATTATAGAAAGTTTTCTAAGTGCATTCAGATAAACAAGAGTTTCATATTGTATATGTGTGGCTTTTGTGGAGTTAATAAGATTTTTATGTAAGGTGGAATTACCAACCAACCAGCAGCTGGAATTTTTTATTATTCCGTAAATTAAACTTGACAATTTGTAAGTTGTTTGTTATGAAATGTAAGCACGGCCTTAATAATTATGTATTTTTGCTGAATGTGAATTAAATTTGGGACAGGTTTGTTTTTCCTAGTTCTATTTATACGTTAAAGTGTTAAAAGATGTCCTCGTGTCAAAGGAATGAGTAATTACATTTGTGTTTGTAAAAAATCTCCTAGTACACATCAATGAAATCTTTTACACAATTTCATAAACAAACAAATATTATCTGAAGGATCTATTTCACAAATCAATTGATTTTATCTCCTTTTATAGAAACCGTTTAGTTTATTGTTGAAACACTTATTACATTTATTGCTATTCGCAATAGCTATTAATATCGAATGCATGTGCCTCTTAACATGGTTTAGCACGTATATTTAAACGTTCACTTCGTGCAATGTAATATACATTAGCACTGCCATCCGAACGCTTTGCGCCGTTCTAAACTATTATAAAACTAAATTGGCACAATCCAATTCATTATCGCCCCCATTCAGGCCCCCTGTGATTGAAACGTATCAATCTCTGAATAGAGAGAGGAGGGAATGGAAAGAGGCTTAGAGTTCAAGCCAATCGCTTTATAAAGGCATTAAAATACAAGCATCTTCATGCGATTTCTTATTGTCAGTATTTCCACCTTTTGTGTAATTACATTTGTATTGTGTTTTGAGTGTATTGGATAGATATGGGACGGAGTTAATTGGTTTCACTTCAAACTAATTATTTCTATGGGCATTATTATATCCCGTGTTTATGAAATGATTCCTGTAATATTATAAGACTTGCTAATCTTAAATTAAATAAAGGTTCTTTGGAATAAGGGGATGATTTAACTTTAATTTGTTTTTAATAGTCTGTGAAGATAATTTAAATTTTAATATGATTTTTGCATTTTTTTTTTAGAATTTGCATTATTTTTGTTTTAAACCTAAATTTATGAAAAAGAAAAAAATACATTTTTTTGCCAGTAACAATATGAATACTAAATAAATTAATTATTATTAATTAACACCAATTCTTCTTCCTCTTCAGTTCTGGACGGCATAATATTTTTTTTTTAAATTGATTTTTTTTTTTTTTTTTTAAGAAACTTAGTCTCTGGCAGTGTCTTTTGATGGAGTTAGTGGTATTTGTGTTTTTATTTTTTAGATTTTATGAACAACGTTAGTCACTTAGTCTTGTTTCTCACGTACGCTTTTGTTCTATGAAATCTTTACACTAATTTTGAGTTAATTTCTTGGTCTCTACTGCCAAGTTTTTGACAATGTGTTCAGTTGTGAAGCCAGGATTGTCACAGAGAAACTAAGCTTGTCTTTACACTATTTTTTGCAGTTAATGTATTGCTAGGTCCTTACTGTCAACGGTTCTTGAGATTCTCGAAACAGTTCTTTGCTATAGAGTTTGCGTTGACAAAGAAGTTTTAGACGAACATCTTTTTGTAGTTAATTCCCAAATTGTTTTGAGAGCTTTTAGATAATGTGAAATTCCTAAGCTTTGGGAATGTTTTAAAAATGTAACTGAAGCATTAAGAGTTATTTGGGGAAGCTTTGAGAATGCCTTAAACACATTTGGAACTTTAAAAACATTTGGGAAAACATTAGTAATTTTAGACACACAATAAAGCTTACTGAAGACTGTTTTAGTACAAATTTTGAAAACAATTTACTTAAGTATGGGTAATTTTGAGAAAATAAATCTAATATATTTTGGAAAAATTTGTATTCTAAAAACTTAACTTAAACTTTAAGTGTGTTTTTAAAATACATTTGAAGCTTTGATAAAGTTTAAAAAAAAATTTAGAAGCTTTTATAATGTTTCAAAAGCTTTGAAAATATTTTAGAAGCTTTGATAATGTTTTAGAAATTCTTGGAAAGTACATAAATCATTAAAAAAATTATAAGCTTTAAGAACATTTAAATTATTTGGGAAATAATGTGGAATCTATTTTAGAAATATACCCAAAGCAAGGAGTTTCAGAAACCTTGGAAGCTTTTGAGTGTTTTGAAATTATTGGAAACATATTTAAAAATGTTTCAAGAAAACATTTCTACACATTTGATAATATTTAGAAACATTTCTGAAGTTTTTTGAAAGTTTTAGAATTTGAGTTTGAAAATGTTTTAGAAGATTTAAGAAAATGTTTAAAAAATGTCTAAAATTGTACGAATATATTAAAAGCTTTTTGAACTTATCTGAGTCATTGAGAATGATTTAGAAAATTTTATTTTTTTTTTTTTTACATTTTGAGCTATTGAGAATATCTAAAAAACAAAGCGGGCAGAGAAAATACACTCAAATTTCTGAATTAGAAACACTTGGGCGGGTGGGTAAGCACTTCAGTTTAAAGTATTGGCTGGTAATTATGTTATAGAGTGTCCCACCCTCCCACCCAATTGTTGGTTATCCAAGAGTTTGTATCTCCATCGCATGCTCTGATATAGAGACTTTCAACGCGGGCAGAAAAGAGACACTCAAATTTCTGACTCACCAACACTTGAGCGGGTGGGTGGGCACTCCAGTTGAAACTATTGACTAGTAATTATGTTATGAAGTGTCCTACCCACCCACCGAAATGTTGGTTATCCAAAAGTTTGTATTTTTATCGACTTCCTTCACAAGCAGAGAGAGAATACGTCAATTTCTGGATTACCAACACTTGGGTGGGCTGGTGGGCACTCCAGTTTTCAAACTATTGGCTGGTTATTATGTTACAAAGTGATCCACCCACCCACTCAATTGTTGGTTATTCAAAGGTTTGTATCTCTATAGCTTGCTCTGATATAAAGACTTCCAACGCAGACAGAAAAGAGACACTCAAATTTTTGAACTATCAACACTTGGGCAAATGGATGGGCACTTCAGTTCAAACTATTGGCTAATAATTATGTTATGGAATGTCCCACTCACCCATCTAATTGTTGGTTTTCCAAAAGTTTGTATTTCCATCGCCTCCTCTGATATAGAGACTTCTATCACAAGCAGAAAGAGAATACTTTAATTTCTGGATTACCAACACTTGGGTGGGCGGGTGGGCACTCCAATTCTAAAACTATTGGCTGGTAATTATGTTATGAAGTGTCTCACCCACCCACCCAATTGTTGGTTATCCAAAGGTTTGTATCTCTATAACTTGCTCTGATACAGAGACTTTCAACGCGGGCAGTGAAGAGACACTCAAATTTCTGAATCACAAACACTTGGGTGGGTGGGTAGGCACTCCGGTTCAACCTATTGGCTGGTAATTATGTTATAGAATGTCTTACCCACCCTTCCAAAGTTATCAGCATAGTTTTAACTAAATTTGATGCAAATTTTATCAATTCATTTTAAAAATTCTAGCAAGTAGAGCTTAAATTGTTGGTCAATTTCTCATAAATTTTTCAAAAAATTCTAAAAAACCAAAATTTTTGAAAAATAATTTTTTTAAATTTTATTTGTAATCAACATAGTTTTAACTAAATTTGATGCAAATTTGATTAAGATATTTCAAAATTTCTAAGCAGTAGAGCTTAAATTGTTGGACAATTTCTTATAAATTTTTCGAAAAAATGTAAAAAATATTAATTTAAAAAAAAAAAAAAATTTGGTAATCAGCATAGATTCTTTCTTTCAGAATTTTTTTCTTTTTTTTTTCTTTTGAAGAATTTTTATTTCTTTTCTAAAGTATGGAATATTTCTGCAATTTTTTTGAGAAGATTTTTTAGTTTTAGTTTTTTTTTTGGTTATCCAAAGGTTTGTATCTCTATAGCTTGCTTTTGTATCTCTATAGCTTGCTCTGATATAGAGACATCCAACGCGGGCAGAGAAGAGACACTCAAATTTTTAAATCACAAACACTTGGGCGGGTGGGTAGGCACTCCAGTTCAAGCTATTGGCTGGAAATTATGTTATAGAATGTCCTACCCACCCATCCAAAGTTATCAGCATAGTTTTAACTAAATTTGATGCAAATTTAATCAATTCATTTTAAAAATTCTAACAAGTAAAGCTTAAATTGTTGGTCAATTTCTCATAAATTTTTCAAAAAATTCTAAAAAACCAAAATTTTTGAAAAATAATTTTTTTAAATTTTATTTGTAATCAACATAGTTTTAACTAAATTTGATGCAAATTTGATTAAGATATTTCAAAATTTCTAAGCAGTAGAGCTTAAATTGTTGGACAATTTCTTATAAATTTTTCGAAAAAATGTAAAAAAATTTAATTTAAAAAAAAAATTTTTTTTTGGTAATCAGCATAGATTTATTTAAGTTTTTTTAGAAATTTTTTCTTCTTTTGAAATTTTTTTATTTCTTTCCTAAAGTATGGAATATTTCTGCATTTTTTTGCAATTTTTTTGAGAAAATTTTTTAGTTTTAGTTTTTTTTCGGTTATCCAAAGGTTTGTATCTCTATAGCTTGCTCTGATATAGAGACTTCCAACGCAGGCAGAAAAGAGACATTCAAATTTTTGAATCATCAACACTTGGGCAAGTGGGTGGGTCAAACTATTGGCTTGTAATTATGTTATGGAATATTCCATCCAACCATTCAATTGTTGGTTATCCAAAAGTTTGTATTTCCATTGCCTTCTCTGAAATAGAGACATCTATCGCAAGCAGAAAGAAGATACTATAGTTTTTAAACTATTGGCTGGTAATTATATTACGGAGTGACCTACCCACCCACCCAATTTTTGGTTATCCAAAAGTTTGTATCTCCACTGCCTGCTCTGATATAAAGACTTCCAACGCGGGCAAAAAAGAGACACTCAAATTTTTGAATCACCAACACTTGGGCAAGTGGGTGGGCACTCCAGTTCAAACTATTGGCTGGTAATTATGTTATGGAATGTCCCACCTATCTATACAATTGTTGGTTATTTATCAGTTTGTATTTCCATTGGCTCCTCTGATATAAAGACTTCCATCGCAAGCAGAAAGAAGATACTTTGATTTCTAGATTACCAACACGGGTGGGTGGGTGGTTGGTAATTATGTTATGGAGTGTCCAACCGACCCACTCAATTGTTGGTTATTCAAAAGTTTGTATTTTCATTGCATCCTCTGATATAGAGACTTCCATTGCAAGCAGAAGGAAGATACTTTAATTTTTGGATCACTAACACTTGGTTGGGTGGGTGAGAACTTTTGTTCTCAAACTATTAGCTGGTAATTATGTTATAGAGTGTCCCACCTACCCGCCCAGTTGTTGATTTTCCAAAGGTTTGTATCTCTATAGCTTGCTCTGATATAGAGACACTCAATTTTTTGAATTACCAACACTTGGGCAAATGGGTGGGCATTCCAATTTAACCTATTGGCTGGTAATTATGTTATTGAATGTCCTACCCACACATACAATTGTTGGTTTTCCAAAAGTTTGTTTTTTTATCGCCTCCTTTGATATAGAGACATCTATCGCAAGCAGAAAGAAGACATTTTAATTTCTAGATCACCACATTAGGATGGGTAGGTGAGGACTCTAGTTCTTAAACTATTGGCTGATAATTATGTTATGGAGTGTTTCACCCACCTATTCAATTGTTGGTTATCCAAAAATTTGTATCTCCATTGCTTGCTCTGATATAGAAACTTCCAAAGCGGGCAGAGAAGAGACAAATTTCTAAATCACAAACACTTGGGCGGGTGGGTAGGCACTCCAGTTCAAATTTATGGCTAGTAATTATGTTATGAAGTGTCTTACCCACCCACTCAATAGGTGGTTATCCAAAAATTTGTATTTTCTTTGCAACCTCTGATATAGAGACTTCCGTCGCAAGCAGAAAAAAGATTCTTTAATTTCTAGATTACCAACATTTGAGTGGGTGGGTGGGCACTCTAGTTCTTGAACTATTGGCTGATAATTATGTTATGGATTTGTATTTCCATTGCTTCCTCTGATACAGAGACTTTCATCGCAAACAGAGAGAAAATACTTCAATTTCTGAATCACCGACACTTGGGTGGGTTGGTGGGCACTCCAGTTTAAATTATTGGCTAGTAATTATGTTATGGAGTGTCCCATCCACCCACCCAATTGTTGGTTATCTAAAATTTGTAATTCCATTGCTTCCTTTGATACAGAGACTTTCATCGCAAACAGAGAGAAAATACTTCAATTTCTGAATCACCAACACTTGGGTGGGTGGGTGGGCACTCCAGTTCAAACTATTGGCTGGTAATTATGTTATAGAGTGTTTCACCCACCCACCCAATTGTTGGCTATCCAAAAGTTTGTATCTCCATCGCCTGCACTGTTATAGAATCTTCCAACGCGGGCAAAGAAGAAACACTCAAATTTCTGAACCACCAACACTTGGGCGGGTGGGTGGGCACTCTAGAGTTTAAACTATTGGCTAGTAATTATGTTATGGAGTGTCTCACCTTCCCACCCAATTGTTAGTTATCCAAAAGATATTGAGACTTCCATTGCAAGCAGAAAGAAGATACTTTAATTTCTAGATCATCAACACTTGGGTGGGGAAGTGGGCTTTCTAGTTCTTAAACTATTGGCTGGTAATTTTGTTATAGAGTGTCCAAAAGTTTGTTTTTCCATTGTCTCCTCTGATATAGAGACTTCCATTGTTATAGAGTGTCCTACCCATTGTTTCCTCTGATATAGAGACTTCCATTGTTATGGAGTGTTATAGTTATAGTTATAAAAACTTCCAACGCGGGCAAAGAAGAAACACTAAAATTTCTGAACCACCAACACTTGGGCGGATGGGTGGGCACTCCAGTTTAAACTATTGGCTGGTAATTACGTTATGGAGTGTCCTACCCACTCACCCAATTGTTGGTTATCCAAAAGATATAAAAACTTTTATCGAAAGCAGATAAAAGATACTTTAATTTCTAGATCATCAACACTTGGGGGGGGGGGGGTGTATGGGTTTTCCAGTTCTCAAACTATTGGCTGATCATTATGTTATAGAGTGTCCCACTCACCCACCCAATTGTTGGTTATCTAAAAGATATAGAGACTTTCATCGCAAGCAGATAAAAGATATTTTAATTTATTCTAGTTCTCAAACTATTAGCTGGTTATTATGTTATGGAGTTTTCCACCCACCCACCCAATTTTTGGTTATCCAAAAGTTTGTATTTTCATCGCCTCCTCTGATATAGAGACTACCATTGCAAGTACAAAGAAGATAGTTCAATTTCTGGATCACCAACACTTAGGTGGGTGGGTGGGCACTCCAGTTCTTAAACTATTGGCTGGTAATATGTTATGGAATGTTTTAGGAAGATATTTGAGAGTCTCATATTGGAACAGTTTCAAACATTTTTAAACTATTATTGGAAAAAAGTTGAAGCTGGCAGAATATGAGCAAGTTGTTAAAGAGCTATATTGCATAGAATCTACATCCAAAATATTTGTATTGTTTGAGCACGAATGTATTTTGGAAGAATGAATCCAAATTTTATGGTGGATTTTTCAGGATAGAACAAAAAAATTGATTAATTCTTCAACTTGAATTGTTTGTTTTATCTATTACTTGCAGGTCGATCTAAATGGCTTTTAGAATGTGAGTTAGTCGTGTTCGATAGGTTAGGAGTTTTTTGCAAAAACTGTTTAATGGAAAATTTAAAAAATTTCTAGATTAGAAGGGTGCGACATTTTTTTTTTTATTAATTTGTTTTTAAATATATGTTTTTTAGGTGCTTAACCTAGCTCTTACTCCAGTTTCATTCTTGTTATTTACGTACGCTGGGCACACAAAGTTATTGTTCTATGCTGCTAGCGGATATTGGAGGCCTTTGAAGGAGTAAGTTTTTCTTTGAGTTAATTTCTCGGTATGTACTACCAACGGTTGGTAAGGTTTGTTTTTAACGAGTTGTCAGCTTGTTTTTGCACTATTTTTTTTTGCAGTTAATGTATTGCTGGGTTTTTACTATCAACAATTTTTGAGAATCTCAAAAGAGTTCTTTGCTATTGAGTCTGCGTTGACAGGCAGGCAGGTTTAAACTTGTTTTTGTACTAACTTCTTCTTGTTTTGTACTATTGAAGGTTTATGAAATTCTTAAGGTTCACGTTTTTGACGGTTTTTGAAGTTCTCTTTAGAACGCTCACCCGCATAAGTGTTCCGTAGATTGGATTGCAAAAAAGAACACAAACACTTAGGTCGGTAGGCAATCTACTTGAATTGCAAAAAGGATAATTATTCAATTTCTTGTTTACAAATATTTGAGCGGGTTTTTCTATTTATTGGCACTTATGAATTGGAGTACTTTATCCACCCGCTCAGGTGTTAGTTACCTGGTTGGGGTTTGTAGATAATGCATTTCCAGCCGCAGTTTAGGACTTGGTGAAGCTGCTCTTGGATGTTTTGAAGCTTTGTCTGATTTTTTTAACTTGAATAGAATATCATTTTAATATTATCTTCTTTAGAACAACTTCCTTGGGAAACTTTAATTTTTTTCTAATTTTGGAACTTGGATACTGAAATAGCTAGTCTTTTGCTGCAGTTTGAATGTTTTTAAAAGTTACAAAATTAAGCCTGTAAACTAAATTCAAGCAAATAAGAAAGCTTTTACTGGCCCAAAATTTGTTTACTGAAATTTGTTCTTGATCTTTGGTCTCACACTCAATGAGGTTTAGGAATTTTTTTGGTAAAAGTTTTAATTGGCTTTTTGGACTTAAGGTTTTATTTTTTGTGGACGATTTTTTTTTATCAAAAAAACAATTCAGCATTTTTGATTTGCTCATTTTTGGGTTTTGGGTCTTAGAAGAGAGGTTAAAGCGTGCTAATTCATTCTTTGGCATTTGGTTTTGGGGCCATACTTAAACGCCTTGTCACAAATAATAACACTTTTAAAAAAATGGAGATCATTTTTGATTAATTACAAAAAGTCAACCAAAACTCAAGACAAGTTTTCCTGTTTTGGTCTTGCATAAGGTTTTTTGGAACTTTTTTTGAGCAGCTTTGTGTTATCTTTAATTTATTAGTCAAAATCTGATAAACGGTGGTGTGAGTCAAATTAATCTGACAGTCAATCGACAATCTCCCGGATTTTGACCACATTTTTATTGGTTTTTAAAGATTAATCAACTCTTTTTCTTTTGAAAATGCTTTAAACCACTAAAAAACTTAAGTTCTTAACCAAACACTGTCTTGGCTAGCTTAATTTTGTAAAAGTTTGCACTATGCATAAAAATTGATGTAACACACTTTTTGAATGTATTAAAAAAAATTGCTACGGACAACCAAATTATTCTAGCAAGTTGAAACTTGTACTAAAGCCGTATTACATGTTTACTTGCCGTTCCTTTAAATAACGCATCTAGAGTGTTGCCAGGGAATTTTGCATGTTGATTAGGCATTGCAAAGAAACTCATAATATTGAATGGTTTGTGGGTCACCACGCATCTATGTTTGGGACGTTTTGATGCCGTTTTGTGGGCGGAGCCACACTCTACAAAAAGCATCTCAGCCTTTTATTCCCCGTTTCTATAAATACTCGACTTTTACGGTCACAAATAAGTCGAACTTTGAGAGCCAAGTAGATACTACATGGTAACCGCATCACCATATCCACATAGATCAAAATTCCGTCTGGGTTATCAGGTGATCACCACTTATAACCACTGCAGCTTTTGATATGTACCACCTTGCACGGTACCGTCGACTACCTCACACGATAGATACCTCTGGGTTAGGCTGAGGTTATCATAACCCCGTCCTCTGTTCTGCATCTTCACTAGAGGACACCACAAACAAAACCAGAACCGATATGGACCAAATTTTTCATACTGCGCACAAGAGCCTCTTTCACAGGAGTACAACCACCTTGGGAGATAACCCAACGCTTTCAAGGGCACACACGGCATTACCCTCAGCACCTGGGGGAATGCAGCCGGTGACAATTTTAATCGTATTTTCAATTTTGTCGGGGGGCACCAAGCTAAGGATTAATTTTGACTTTTTTATCACAAAATAAGTTACGCTTTTTGCTTTGGACGCTAAATACGCATTCCTATACACCGTTTGGTTAAATGTTTATCTATTTGTTTGTGATGATCTGTCGGCAACAAAACCAAACTGAATTTGGTGATAATTTGTTGCTTAGCGTTTACAATAGAAGTTTGAATGTGTTGTGGAAGATGTTTGTTGTTATAGTCTGCATGCTGGATGGTATAACGAAAGAGCCAATTAGATTGATTTGCGGAGCATTGCACGGACCGCCTACAAAACGTTTCTACAAAATGTTGCTATATGGTAAAAGCATCATACTATGGTTATTCTTCTATGGGTTAGTAACTAGCAGTTGTCCATTGCCAACTATAAGTTTACATAGCTTAGTTGGTACTGCAATAGTATACATTCGGCCCAAATGTTTTTGCATACCTAGCAATATGCATAGAGAGTTGTGCAGAATATTGCATGCTTGATTCTCTTTGAGAAGTCAATGTCTACAAATTAACAATAAGAATATTCAACACCTTTATTACAAGATTATTTATTGGGTTTTAACTAAAAGATTAATTATTCTCAAGTATTCAGTGTTTTTTTCAATAGAATTGAAATAAAATTAAATTTTTTCAAACATTATTTTGATAGCCTCTTTCAATCTCTTATTAGAAATTGATATTTTCTTAAAAAATATATGTTTGGAAATGTTTGTATTTGTATAGGCGTAAAATATTTTGTTATGTTCCTTATACCATCCACTTTCCAACAATTTTTTTAAAGCACAAGATTTACTTTGATGCTAAGAAATTGAGTTTGCACAAATAAATTATAAAAAATTTTAGTTAAATCATTATAGGGGGGACCGCCAGACAGGGATGGGATAAAACCCCGTGCGCGTCTCAGTACCAATAATCAAATATTGATTGCGAATTACCGCGCCTAAATTGATTATGCGATAACGGAAATTATCGCAGACATTACAAAATTGATGCTGCAAATTGATTTTTAATTTGTACGCCTGCGCTGTTAACTAGTGTGAGATGGGGGGTAGAACCCCCGGCCGTAATTAAGTAATTAAGTAGAGCGGTAAACTAATCTATTAAATGAAGGGCTGACACGAAATTAAGCGACCACTGGCGATGGACTTATGGTAATGTCAGATCCGACTATGCTCTCTCCAGGCGATTTTATACTTTGGCGGGATAGACAAATACCCGGAGAGACCTTATCTTTTCCGGATATTAGGGAATTCTTGGGATAATTTTGTGGGGCCATCCGCATCTTATACATAATCGATTTTGGACCGTTAAAAATCCAAGGAAACTTATAGTGGATTAGATCTAACCAACCTGTGCTGGGATCATTGTTTGAATTTCAAGAGCTTTAGTTTTTCTATAATTAATTGATGGACCATTAAACTAATGAATGTCATTCGTCGTCACAGTATTATCATCTGATAAATATATAGTGTGGAAGTTGCATATAAATGATTGAATTTTGTTTGGCTAAATTATTGAAGGTATCAAGTTGGACTAAATAAAAATCAAAACTAGTTAATTTATCTTTTTACTTTTTAAGATTACTAAATAATGAGCAATATAATACAAAATATTAAGAAATAGATTATACTACTTTCTAAAGTTGAAGCTATAAGAAAAAAAATTGTTACTTACTTTTTTTTTACTCAAACGATTAATTTGTTTGGACTTTAGATAACCATTTCTTGTTGCTTGCTCCAACCAAATCAACAAAAAGAATTAAATTAAAAATCACATCTGACAAGTGTTAATGATCTTTTGTAATTTACCCCATTTAAATAACACATTGTTAAACAGAAGCAATATAATCGGATTGTATTGTAACAACACACCATATTAAGTAAAGATTAACGTAATGGATGACTGGTAGCCTGCAGCTAGTTGCGTTATTTATGCTAAAAAAACAGGATTGCATACAATTTAGCAATTAACGGCGCGCAACGGGGCGGCGGTAAAATAAATAAAATCAGTTTAATATTTATAATGGACGAGGATGGTAATAATATATTTAAAATGTTGTCTGTATGTGCATTGTAATAAAAATGTGTAAGTACAACAGAGAACAATTGAAATAAAGCCCCAGGGGTAACGTTCACGTGGATGAACACTAACGGATTGCGCGCAATGTTATTTGCGATTTTTTTTATATATATAAAAAATTAATTTTATTACAACAAAAACTTTGCACTTAATATTAAAAGTAATCCCTAAAGTTTTTCCGAAAAAAAAAATTGTACCTGAATATTTGTAATTAAATTCCAAAACCCATTTCGGCTCCCCTTCTCTCCAATTTTTTTTTGTGTATACTCGCTAAGTAGCGCATCTCGTGTTTTCAATCTATTAACATATAAAAATAAAACACGATTTAGAGAAAAAATTATAACGGATACAATTCAAGTCGAGCTCACGATTTCGTCACGTTCAACGAACCTTGGCGTAACTATGTAAATAATTCATACTTTTTAACACATACAAAAATTATAAAATGATGGGATTTAAATGCTTCTGTAAATTGTTAACAGTTTTCATTAAGCGCTCAAACTAATTGCATAACGTTTTGTATGTACTAATTGGTCTTTGTTTTGTTGTTGCATGCGACTGAATTCAAACCGAAATATAAATATATATAGAGTAGTACAATTATATTGTTGAAATGTCATTAACATATAAAATCATGATTTTATAAAACTTAATTACAAACGTTAATTTGCGAAATGGAATTTATTTTTATTAAAAAAATATATCCAGTTTTATATTGCATAATTATTTGTAAACTTCACAAATGAAATGTATTTGAGCTAAGCGATAGTTCAGTTTTAATCTTATACATTTTATTCTAACAAGGCTCAAAAAAAATCTTTCAGCCACGCTGCAGCGGCTTCTTAGTTTCACAAACCAAAAGTACGCTTTTATTGCTGGTACTGGTCGGCACAGCATTATGACTTAATCAACAAACAACTCAGCTCTTTGCTAACTTTTGTCGGCCTTTCAGTAGTAGTCTTTCAAATAATTTTAATTTTTGGTTGTATTTTCCACAAGGTATATCCAGAACCCTTTCCTATTTTAGTTGACGATAGCACATTATGTGTACTAAAACGCCTATAGAATTAAAATTCAACATTCAGTTTATATCATAATACTGTAACTACAAAGACATAATTGCTTGGCAGACAAATTTTGGTTTGTATTGTGCGTAACTTCCTACTTGAATGATTTTTTTGATTTGATTTTGATGAGTATTATACGCCACTTGTAGGTTTGATAGAAATGCAAATTTAGATTTATTGATACTTTTGTGGGATAGTTGCAAAAGAAGCGATTAATATAAAAAAAAATCTCTCGTCGATGTCTTTACGTTACGCGCCAGGTCGTCCAACAACTGGATCGTTAGTATAAAGCAGATTGTGGTGTTTGATAGTCTTGGTTATGATTTAGTAAAAGATTGGTCTGGTTATAGTTGTTGGTTTGGTTTAACTGTAAAAGAGTATGATCAGTTTTGGCTGACTGTTGTCTTAAGTGAAGTTTTGGCAAGCACGTGCAGTTTTGTTTTAGACTCATTTAATGTATTTGAGGCGTTTCCGGAAATGTGCAGTGTGCCCCATGTTGCAGTTTGCACACTTGAATGATGTGCTGTGGGATGGCTGCTTGCGCATTTTACGCAAGTGTCCATAACATTGATGGCACCAGTGGCATTGTGCAATTAAATTGGATTTTTGTTTGGCTTCAACCTTGATTGTTAGGTTAGGTTAGGTTAGGTTAGGTTAGGATTTTTGTTTGGCTTCAACCTTGATTGTTAGGTTAGGTTAATATATTTTTAGTGTATTTCATGTTGCACTTTGCTCACTTGAGAAGAGTGCGTGATTTTTTGTTTACAGGAAGTTGTGCGCATTTGACGAAGCGGTAGGGAATTGAGCATTTTGATAATAAGTATCGTTATCTCTAGCAGCGGTGGAGTTGTGGTAGTCAAATTTTTGTTTGGAAGTTTTTATATCAGAGGAGGCGATGGTGATATAAATCTTTAAATGGCCAGCACTTTAATAGGTGGGTAGACATTCAATACTAGTTAGAACTGGAATGCCCGCCTAAGTGTTGGTGATCCAGAAATTAGAATTTTTTTTCTCTGCCAGTCTTTATACCAGAGGAGGCAACGGTGGTACAAATTTCTGGAATACCAATAATTGGATGGATGGGTGAGCCTCTCTATATTATGATTACCAGCTGGTAGTTAGAATTGGAATGCGCACTCACCCGTTGTTGATCTAGAAGTTGAAGTTTCTCCTCTGATAGCGTTAATAGTCTGAAAACCATAGGAGGAACTCCAACTTTAAGATCACTGACACTTGGCCAGGTGGGTATGCACTAATCATGTTATGGAGTAGAACGCCCACACACCCACCTAAATGTTGGTCATTTAGAAATTAAAGTTTTTTTTTGCCAGTTTTTCAAATTTCTATATTAAAGGAGGCAATGGTCATACAAGTTTTGAGATGACTAACACTTAGGTGGGTGGGTAGGTTACTCCATAACATGACTATCAGCCGGTAGTTAAAACTGGAAGACCCACCTACTTGCCTAAATGTCAGTGATCTTGAAGTTGGAATTATTTCTCTTTGCCGGCGATGGATATACAAATTTCTGGTTGACTAACATTTAGGTGGGTGGGTGGGCTACTCCATACTATGATTACCAACCGGTAGTTAGAACTGGAGTGACCGCCCACCCGTCGAAGTGTTGGTAATAAAGAAATTGAATTTTTTTTCTTTGCCAGAGTTGAAAGTCTCTATACTAGAGCAGGCGATGGATGATTATCACTTGGTTGGGTATAACATGACTACCGGCCGGTAGTTAAAATTGGATTGCCCAACCACCCGTCCAAGCGTTAGTAATCAAGAAATTGGAGTTTTTCTTTTTTGTCTGCCATATAATTTTTTATATCAGAGGAAGCGTAGTAGTTTCCAAAAAAATTGTATTACCTAATTTTTGGATAACTACTCAATAACATGATTACTATCCGGTTTACGTCATCACTCTCTTTTACCTTAATGACTTCAGTCAGTGCTTCTATTTGGTTTTTTAGCTGCAGAAGCTTGGTATTTGGTAGTAACTTTAAAAAAAATTTGGTACAAACTATTTGGCGGGTGGACGAGAACACAGTTTGAAACCACCGCTTCAACTTTTCTGAACTGTGTTTCCGCCCGCCCGCCCAAGTTTTTGTTATTAAGAAATTGATTACGTCATTACTCTCTTGTACCTTAATGACTTTTGTCATTCTTGATGTTAAGTTTCTTAGCAGCAAGAACACGGCAGGTCGTAGTAGCTTTTAAATTTTTTGGTACAAACAATTGGGCGGGTGGGCGGGAACACAGATTAAATCCACCGGTCCAATTTGTTTGAACTGTTTTCCCGCCCGCCCACCCAAGTGTTAGTTGTCAAGAAGTTCTTTACGTCATCACTCTCTTGTACATTAATGACTTCTATAAGTCATTTTGTTAGGTTTTTTAGCTACAGGAACACAGCAGGTAGTGGTCACTTCAAAAATTTTAATAACAAACACTTGGGTGGGTGGGCGGGAACACAGTTTGAAACCACCGGTTTAATTCTTTTGAACTGTGTTCCCGCCTACCCGCCCAATTGTTTGTTGTCAAGAAATTGTTTAAGTCATCACACTCTTGTACTTTAATGATTTCTGTCAGTGCTCTTGTTAGGCTTTTTAGCTGCAGCAACACGGCAAGTGGTGGTAACTTCAAATTTCTTAATGACAAACACTTGAGCGGGTGGGCGGAAACACAGTTTAAAACCACCGGTTCAATTTTTTTGAACTTAGTTCCCGCCCGCCCAAATGCTTGTTATCAAAAAGTTCTTTACGTCATCACTCTCTTGTACATTAATGACTTCTATAAGTCATTCTGTTAGGTTTTTTAGCTACAGAAACACAGCAGGTGATGGTCATTTCAAAAATTTTAATTACAAACACTTGGGTGGGTGGGCGGGAACACAGTTTGAAACCACCGGTTTAATTCTTTAGAACTGTGTTCCCGCCCACCCGCCCAATTGTTTGTTGTCAAAAAATTGTTTAAGTCATCACACTCTTGTACTTTAATGACTTCTGTCAGTGCTCTTGTTAGGCTTTTTAGCTGCAGCAACACGGCAAGTGGTGGTAACTTCAAATTTCCTAATGACAAACACTCGGGCGGGTGGGCGGGAACACAGTTTAAAACTACTGGTTCAATTTTTCTGAACTGTGTTTCCGCCCACCTGCCCAAGTGTTTGTTACCAAGAAATTGTTTACGTCATTACACTCTTGTACCTTAATGACTTCTGTCATTCTTGATATTAGGTTTTTTAGCAGCAAGAACACGGCAGGTTGTAGTAACTTCTAATTTTTGGGGTACAAACAATTGGGCGGGTGGGCGGGAACACAGTTTGAAACCATCGGTTCAATTTTTTTGAAGTTAGTTTTCGCCCGCCCGCCCAAGAGTTTGTTACCAAGAAATTGTTTACGTCATCAATTTCTTGTACCTTTATGACTTTTGTCAGTGCTTTTGTTAGGTTTTTTATCTGCAGGAACACGGCAGGTGGTGGTAACTTTAAATTTCCTAATGACAAACACTCGGGCGGGTAGGCGTGAACACAGTTTGAAACCACCGGTTCAATTTGTTTTTTAACTGTTTTCCCGCCTACCCGCCCAAATGTTTGTTACCACAGCTAAAGAAATTAAATCTGTTGCTACTCTTTATTCTTTTAAACATAAAATTTGTGAACATATTAAACAGCATTTTGAATATAATTGAATATCATGTAATACTCTTAGAAACTATAGATGTTGTGTAAAAAATTTATTATTTATTTTATTATTTTTGATTGATATTTTATGTTTGTAGTAGAGATGTTTACATTCTTACTTTTGTTATTGTTCATATTATATATGTAAATGTAAATATTTAAATTTCTTGTATATGTATTTATTTACATTTAATAAACTTAAACTAAACTAAACTAAAACAGTTTAAAACTACTAATTCAATTTTTCTGAATTGTGTTCCCGCCCACCCGCCCAAGTGTTTGTTACCAAGAAATTGTTTACGTCAATAATTTTTGGTACTTTTATGACTTATGTCAGTGCTTTTGTTAGGTTTTTTATCTGCAGGAATACGGCAAGTGGTGGTAACTTTAAATTTCCTAATGACAAACACTCGGGCGGGTAGGCGGGAACACAGTTTGAAACCACCGGTTCAATATTTTTGAACTTAGTTCCCGTCCGCCCGCCCAAGTGGTTGTTATTAAGAAATTGTTTACGTCATCACTTTCTTGTACCTTGTACCTTTATGACTTCTGTCAGTGCTTTGTTAGGATTTTCATCTGCAGGAACACGGCAAGTGGTGGTAATTTCAAATTTTTTAATGAGAAACACTCGGGCGGGTGGGCGGGTACACAGTTTGAAATCACCGGTCAAATTTTATTAAACTTAGTTCCCGCCCGCCCGCCTAAGTGCTTGTTATTAAGAAATTGTTTACGTCATTACTCTCTTGTACTTTAATGACTTCTGTCAGTCTTTCTGTTAGGTTTTGTAGCTACAGGAACGCACTAGGTGGTGGTCACTTCAAAAATTTTAATGACAAACACTCGGGCGGGTGGTGGGAAACACAGTTTAAAACTACTGGTTCAATTTCTTGTACCTTTATGACTTCTGTCAGTGCTTTTGTTAGGCTTTTTAGCTGCAGGAACACGGCAAGTGGTGGTAACTTTAAATTTCTCAATGACAAACACTCGGGTGGGTGGGCTGGAACACAGTTTGAATCTAACGGTTCAATTTTTTTTAAATTAGTTTACGCTTGCCCACCCAAGTGTTATCAAGAAGTTCTTTACGTCATTACTCTCTTGTACTTTAATGACCTCTGTAAGTCATTCTGTTAGGTTTTTTTAGCTAAAGGAACACAGCAGGTGGTAGTTATTTCAAAAATTTCAATGACAAACATTCGGGCGGGTGCTTGGGAACACAGTTTAAAACTACTGGTCCAATTTGTTTGAACTGTGTCCGCCCGCCCACCCAAGTGTTTGTTATCAAGAAGTTCTTTACGTCATTACTCTCTTGTACTTTAATGACCTCTGTAAGTCAATCTGTTAGGTTTTTTAGCTACAGGAACACAGCAGGTGGTAGTCTCTTCAAAATATTTAATGACAAACATTTGGGCGGGTGGGCGGGAACACAGTTTAAAACTACTGCTCCAATTTTTTTTCAACTTTGTTTCCGCCCACCCGCTCAAGTGTTTCTTACTAATAAATTGTTTACGTCATCAATTTCTTGTATTTTTTTGACTTCTGTCAGTGCTTTTGTTAGGCTTTTTAGCTGTAGGAACACGCCAAGTGGTGGTAACTTTAAATTTCCTAATGACAAACATTCGGGTGGGTGGGCGGGAACACAGTTTGAATCCACCGGTTTAATTTTTTTGAACTTAGTTCCCGCCCGCCTGTCCAAGTGGTTGTTATCAAGAAATTGTTTACGTCATAACTCTCTTGTACCTTCAAGTCATCTGTCAGTCTATCTGTTAGGTGTTTTAGCTACAGATACACAGCAGATGGTGGCCACTTCAAAATTTTTAATGACAAACACTCGGGCGGGTGGGCGGAAACACAGTTTAAAACTATTGGTCCATTTTTTTTTAACTGTGTTCCCGCCCACCCGCCCAAGTGTTTGTTACCAAGAAATTGTTAACGTCATCAATTTCTTGTACCTTTATGACTTCTGTCAGTGCTTTTGTTAGGTTTTTTATCTGCAGGAACACGGCAAGTGGTGGTAACTTAAAATTTCCTAATGACAAACACTCGAGCGGGTGAGCGGGAACACAGTTTGAAATCACCGGTCAAATTTTATTAAACTTAGTTCCCGCCCGCCCGCCTAAGTGCTTGTTATTAAGAAATTGTTTACGTCATTACTCTCTTGTACTTTAATGACTTCTGTCAGTCTTTCTGTTAGGTTTTGTAGCTACAGGAACGCACCAGGTGGTGGTCACTTCAAAATTTTTAATGACAAACACTCGGGCGGGTGGGCGGAAACACAGTTTAAAACTACTGGTTCAATTTTTTTCAACTGTACTCCCGCCTACCCGCCCAACTGTTTCTGACCAAGAAATTGTTTACGTCATTAATTTCTTGTACCTTTATGACTTCTGTCAGTGCTTTTGTTAGGCTTTTTATCTGCAGGAACACGGCAGGTGGTGGTAACTTCAAATTTTTTAATGACAAACACTCGGGTGGGTGGGCTGGAACACAGTTTGAATCTACCGGTTCAATTTTTTTAAAATTAGTTTCCGCCCGCCCACCCAAGTGTTTGTTATCAAGAAGTTCTTTACGTCATTACTCTCTTGTACTTTAATGGCCTTTGTAAGTCATTCTGTTAGGTTTTTTAGCTACAGGAACACAGCAGGTGGTAGTCTCTTCAAAATATTTAATGACAAACATTTAGGCGGGTGGGCGGGAACTCAGTTTAAAACTACTGCTCCAATTTTTTTCAACTTTGTTTCCGCCCACCCGCTCAAGTGTTTCTTACTAATAAATTGTTTACGTCATCAATTTCTTGTACTTTTTTGACTTCTGTCAGTGCTTTTGTTAGGCTTTTTAGCTGTAGGAACACGGCAAGTGGTGGTAACTTTAAATTTCCTAATGACAAACATTCGGGTGGGTGGGCGGGAACACAGTTTAAATCCACCGGTTTAATTTTTTTGAACTTAGTTCTCGCCCGCCCGTCCAAGTGGTTGTTATCAAGAAATTGTTTACGTCATAACTCTTTTGTACCTTCAAGTCTTCTGTCAGTCTTTCTGTTAGGTGTTTTAGCTACAGATACACAGCAGATGGTGGCCACTTCAGAATTTTTAATAATAAACACTCAGGCGGGTGGGCGGAAACACAGTTTAAAACTATTGGTCCATTTTTTTTAACTGTGTTCCCGCCTACCCGCCCAAGTGTTTTTTACCAAGAAATTGTTAACGTCATCAATTTCTTGTACCTTTATGACTTCTGTTGTTAGGTTTTTTATCTGCAGAAACACGGCAAGTGGTGGTAACTTAAAATTTCCTAATGACAAACACTCGAGCGGGTGGGCGGGAACACAGTTTGAAATCACCGGTCAAATTTTATTAAACTTAGTTCCCGCCCGCCCGCCTAAGTGCTTGTTATTAAGAAATTGTTTACGTCATTACTCTCTTGTACTTTAATGACTTCTGTCAGTCTTTCTGTTAGGTTTTGTAGCTACAGGAACGCACCAGGTGGTGGTCACTTCAAAATTTTTAATGACAAACACTCGGGCGGGTGGGCGGAAACACAGTTTAAAACTACTAGTTCAATTTTTTTCAACTGTGTTGCCGCCTACCCGCCCAACTGTTTCTTACCAAGAAATTGTTTACGTCATTAATTTCTTGTACCTTTATGACTTCTGTCAGTGCTTTTGTTAGGCTTTTTATCTGCAGGAACACGGCAGGTGGTGGTAACTTCAAATTTTTAATGACAAACACTTGGATGGTTGGGCGGGAACACAGTTTAAAACTACTGGTCCAATTTGTTTGAATTCTGTTTTTGCCCGCCCACCCAAGTGTTTGTTAACAAGAAGATCTTTACGTCATCACTCTCTTGTACTTTTATGACTTTTGTAAGTCCTTCTGTTAGGTTTTTTAGCTAAAGGAACACAGCAGGTGGTTGTCACGTCAAAATTTTTAATGACAAACACCCGGGCGGGTTTAATTTTTCTAAACTGTGTTTTCGCCCACCCGACTAAGTGTTTGTTATTAAGAAATTGTTTACGTCATCAATTTCTTGTACCTTTATGACTTCTGTTAGTGCCTTTGATTAGGCTTATTAGCTGCAGGAACACGGCAAGTGGTGGTAACTTTAAATTTCTTAATGATAAACACTTAAGCGGGTGGGCGGGAACACAGTTTAAAACCACCGGTTCAATTTTTTTGAACTTCCCGCCCGCCCGCTTAAGTGGTTGTTATCAAGAAATTGTTTACGTCATTACTCTCTTGTACCTTAATGACTTTTGTCAGTCTTCCTGTTATGTTTTTAAGCTACAGGAACACAGCAGGTGGTGGTCACTTCAAAATTTTTAATGACAAACACTCAGGTGGGTGGGCGGGAAAAAGTTTAAAACTACTGGTCCAATTTTTCTGAACTGTGTTCCCGCCCACCAGCCCAAGTGTGTGTTACCAAGAAATTGTTTACGTCATCATATTCTTGTAATTTTATGACTTTTGTCAAGGCTTTTGTTAGGTTTTTTATCTGCACGAACACGGCAAGTGGTGGTAACTTCAAATTTCTTAATGACAAACACTCGGGCGGGTGGGCGGGAACACAGTTTAAAACTACTGGTCCAATTTTTCTGAATTGTGTTCCTGCCTGCCCGCCCAAGTGTTTGTTACCAAGAAATTGTTTACATCATCAATTTCTGTACCATTACGACTTCTGTCAGTGCTTTTGTTAGGTTAGGTTAGGTTAAGTTAGGTCCAATTTTTCTAAACTGTGTTTCCGCCCAACCGCCCAAGTGTTTGTAACCAAGAAATTGTTTACGTTATCAATTTCTTGTATCTTCACTTTACTTCAATTTTTTTAATGACAAACACTTGGGTGGGTGGGCGGGAACACAGTTTGAAACAACCGTTCCAATTTGTTTCAACTGTGTTCTTGCCCACCCACCCAAGTGTATGTTATCAAGAAGTTTTTTACGTCATCACTCTCTTGTTTAATGACTTCTGTAAGTCCTTCTGTTAGGTTTTTTAGCTGCAAGAACACAGTAGGTAGTGGTAAATTTAAAAAAAAATTGGGTCAAACAATTAGGCGGGTGGACGGAAACACAGTTTGAAACCATCAGTCCAATTCTTCTGAACTGTGTTCCCGCCCGCCCGCTCAAGTGTTTGTTATCAAGAAATTGTTTACGTTATTATACTTTTGTAGTTTAATGACTTCTGTCAGTGTTTCTGTTAGGTTTTTTAGCTGCAGGAACACGTCAGAGGATGATAACTTTAAATTTCTTGATGTCAAACACTTTGGCAGGAACACAGTTTGAAATCAATATTTTTAACTGTATTTTTTTAGTTTATTTTGGTGGTTTTTTGTAAATTTTGTTAAAAAAAAATGTTTTTTTAATTTAAATGCGAGATTTTGATTTTTTGGGCTACATATTTGTAAATTAAAAAAGATTTGTTAGTTTTGACACAAATTATTAGTATTTTAAACTGAATTTTTAGACTTAATAGCCGGATTTTGTGTTTTTTAGTTTGAGTTTTTAATATTTTCAACAATTTTTTAATTTAAAATAAGTCTAGATTTGAGTTTGGTATTTAGGGTCAAATTTCTAAATTTAAAGGCCATATTTTGTGATTTTGAAACTAAATAAATATATTTTAAACCCAACTTATTGAGATGTTATAGTTTTAAAACAGAATATTAGTATTTTTAATATTTCTAGATTTGTACAAATTTGGTAGTTTTGAGACAAATAATTGATAATTTACACCAAATTATAGACTAAATATTAGTATTTTGGGATAAATTTATAAGTTTATAGCACAGTTTTTGTATTTTTTAGACCAAATAGTTAAAATTTAAACCCAAGTTATTGAGTTATGATAGTTTTGAGATTGAATTTTGGTATTTAGGACAAAATTTCTAAATTTAAAAGTTGGTTTTTGCAATTTTGAGACTAATTGGACGATTTTTTGGAACAAATTTTTAGATTGAAAAGCTAGATTTTGAAATTTTTAGATTTTAGTACCATCTAAATAGAGTATTAATGATTCTGGGAGATTTGATTACGTCCAAATATTTTGGTTTGGTGGAAGGTTGTTGTCCACAAATGTTTACTTACGGTTGCTTAGCTGTTTTGTGTTCTGGGAGGAATTTTGGTAGTGGTTTATTTGCTGGTGGCGGTGATTTATTATTTGAAGACTTAGGAGTTAGGTTAGTTTTCAAAAAATATTTTTAGTGTACAAATTTTAGTAATTAAGCCAATTTGTTAATTTTCTATTAAACTCTTAGTAAGCTCATCAAAGACCAAAATTCTATACATTTGTTTATCTAAATTTCTGCTTTAATTTTATAAAATCATTAAAACTTACCCATTTTACAAAAATATTGTAGATAGAATTAGTACCTTTATAAATATTAATAATTTTGCAAACTATAATATTTTGGCTAAAAATAAATAACCCATAATTTGATTGAGTTTAATAATAAATAATGTTGCTAACGTACATTATAAATTAGCATGTGAACGATAATATAATCATACAATATAAATCCATTAAACCATTCAAAATAATATAGCTAAGCTAATGCATGACGCATTAATTCATCTGAATATATTAACATTTTGCGAAATGTTACCAGGTCCATTCGATTATATTATTAAACTGCCGTGCCCGCTCATACGGAAATATTAAATTCCACCGAAGGTGCACTTTATTCCTGCGAATATCCAATTTTAAATTTAAACTCCTAAAACGTCTTAATTTATAGTTTGGTGCACTCCTTGGTGAGAAAGTGTTCGCCGAGAAAATTCTAAAATTATTATCCTATTCCAGAAGCCCTCTCACACACACACATATACACTAAAATATTAATAGTTGCAATTTATAACCATGAGGAATTTTAAATGCGCAACAACTTAAATTGTTTTAAAGTTATAATGAGCGCAGTTCAATTCACACCTTGGAGTTGTTTACATAAAACAAAACGGAGACTGTTCTTAAAGAGATTTCGCATCAACCTGTCACGAAGAGCACGACTTATGGTTGCTCTAGTTCAAAGAACTTCCGTTGCTTTATTGTTTGACTTAAATGAATATTTCTATTAATATAAAATAAATAAAGCTCTTAGTGGTTATGTGAACTTATGTTTTATACACAAATTAATGAAGAGCAGGAAGAAAAAAGGTAATGAAACAATAGAGTACACTATCCACGGACCGGTTTTCTCGTTCGTTCGTTGGTAAAGCCGACGCAGACGAAACGCTTTGTTGTTGGTCACAGGGCAAAAGAGAAATCCCCCTTTTGATTTTTAATGTTAAAAAACCGCTAGGCCAAAAGCTTTATAACAAGTTCTGGACTGAAAGTAATTTAGTTCGGTGCCCCGTTAAAATATAATTCAACGTGAAGTAACAAAAAAAAAAACGCATCAAACGGTTTCCTACAATAATACAAAAGTTTTAAAATAATTACAACTTCAAACAATTATTTATGGCTATTATAACATGTTTCAATTAATTTTGTTTGAAAAAATAGTTTATTGAAATGCACAGTTTATAGTTTTTTGTTGTTTATTTAAAGAAATACTAATATAATCATAAAACAGTAATTGCTGAAAAGTACCTTAAATATTATGGAGATTTCAAATAATGTTAAAAACTCAAAATAGCCAAAGAAATAAGAAAGCAATTTTGAAATTTTCTAAATTCTTTTGTCAGATTATTTAGATCATATGATCCCAATTAAAGCAACAATTTAAATGATTTAAATAGCAGTTATATAAATGAACTATGAACTATAAAACAAACTCGACCGTACTTATCTACTAACACCTTCTCTTTCGGTTGTTTATCTTACTATTAGTAGTCACCTACATAACACGATTCTAAACTATATAAATATACCCTAGTGGGATTTATTATATATGTATACATATCACTGGCATTACTAGGAACCTCTTTATGCCTCCAATCCTTGTCGACTCGACTACATTAAATCATATACATATGCTAAAACGACATGAATACGGTTTACATATTTAATTATAAATGTATGTTGATTTTAATCAAAAATTTTGGGTTATTCATATATAATAAATCAATCAAAATAACATAAAACTAAAAAAAAAACTGCTCCTTATCTATAGGACATAACGTACACATCAATTTAGTTTGGCTCAATCGGACGATATATAAGATTCGTGGAAAAAGAGAAAAATCCAAGCCAGGAAACGATGTACTTTCAGAATAAACGGTTCGATTATTGCTTTCGGCTACGCGTTGCTTGTGGGAAGATTGGGAGTCACCCTACATGAATCATTCACATCAATTGATCTACTTACAGTCAGAATATAAGACCTTCACTCACGGCATTTCAATTCGTCCCTGCTATAAAAATACGACTTTTTTTTTATTATCCACGAAATCGAAGCAAAATAGATAATTATCAATTTATGGTCAAACGCATTAATATATAAAAAGGGATGATATAATAAACATTTATGGTTGAGGCTAGACTAGTAGCCAAAGCCATTTTGTGGCATCCATAAAAAAAAGACGGGGATTTTTTTTTTAGTGGTACTGATTGTTTATTTTGTTGGGAAATGAATAAGGATTGGAATTGCATGCCGCATAATGCGTATCGTAAAACAATAAATTACATTTAATTAATTATGGGATTATGTAATGGAGATATATGCCCACATGAGTTTGTAATTACGGGCGCTCTTTACAAGGAATTAATTAATTCAGTTAATGAAAGCTTTTTCTATAGATATTATTTAGCCCAATTAAAAAGTAATTAGCATGTACATTACACGCATAAAAAATAGTAAAAGTGGATATCGGATGACTATTTTAAAGTCGTTAAAATTATAGATTAACCATATTTAATTTATTGGAATTTTTATTAGAATTATTATTCTAATTTTATTAGTTGTAAAAGCATTTAAATAGCTATTAAGTAGCATATTCAAATCAAAGTTCAGTTTCTTAATAAAAAATTCTTTAGTTTCAGAGTATGCAAACAAATTAATCCCAAAAGTTGATTTTTTTTACATAATTTTTGATTTTTTTATGAAATTTGCTACAATGATTGGCAATAAGTTAGTAAATGCAATTCTAAAATTTAGAATTTTTTTCAAAAATTTTTAACTTTCAAAGTATACAACAAATTATTTCTAAAATCTGTTTCCTAAAAGTTAATTTTTTTAAAACTTTTGGAAAATTTGTTTTGAAAATTTGCTACAGTGATTGGAAATAAGTTGCTAAATGTAATTCTAAAGTTTAGAATTTTTCAAAACATTGTAAGTAGTTTTTTTTTATTTTTAAAGTATCCAACAAATTATTTTCAAAATTTGTTTTACAAAAATTGATTCTTTTGTCAGAATTTTTGAATTTTTTTATTAATTTTGCTATAGTAGTTAGCAATAAGTTATTAAATACAGTTCCAAAATTAAGAATTAAAAAAAAATTAAGAAGTTTTTTTTAAATTTTCAAAGTATGCAACAATTTATTTTCAAAATTGGTTTTTTTTTTAAAGAATTTTAAAATTGATTTACAAATTTGCTAAAGAGATTGGCAATAAGTTGTTAAATGCAATTTCAAAATTTAAATTTATAAATAAAAAATTTAAATTTTGGATTGCATTTAGCACCAAAGTCTTCAGAAGCAGTTAAAACAATTTTATTTGATCATAGAGGTGAAAGAGACTCTAGAAAACTCTTATGTATTGGACTATGTTGGTACCAATTTGCATCAAGTTCCAATGGATCGTTTTTGAGTTATGAGTTTTTAATTAAAACCACGTTGCAATTGAGTTAATACAGTCAATTCAATTAAATTGAGGTTATGTAAAATTGATCAAATGGATTTTATTAATTTTTGCACAGTTACTACTTATGATATTGAACTATGTTTGTACAAATTTGCATCAGGTTCCAATGTATTATTTTTGAGTAAAGTGTTTTTAATTAATACCACGTCCCAATTGAGTTAGTGAAGTCAAGTTAATTAAATTGAGGTTATGCAAATTTGACCGAATGGATTCTAATAGTTTTTGCACAAATACTACTAATGTTATTGAACTACGTTGTTACCAATTTGTATCAAGTTCTAATGTATTGTTTTTAAGTTATGAGTTTTTAATTAATACCACGTCCCAATTGAGTCAGTGAAGTCAAGTTGATTAAATTGAGGTAATGTAAAATTGACTGAATGATTTTTAATTATTTTTGCACAATTACTACTAATGATATTGAACTATGTTGATACTAATTTGCATCAAGTTCTAATGTACCATTTTTGAGTTATGAATTTTTACTTTATGCCACGTCACAAAAGTTAGTGAAATCGTGTTGAATAAATTGAGGTTATGCAAAATTGATCTAATAGTTTTTAACAATTTTTGCACAGTTTGTACTAATGCTAATAAGCTGTGTCGGTACCAATTAACATCAATTTCCAATGCATCGTTTTTGAGTTATGAGTGTTTAGTTAAAGTCACGTTTTAATTGAGTTAGTAAAGTTTGTTGATTAAATTGAGGTTATATAAAACTGGCCAAATAGATTTTAGTATTTTTTACGCATGTAGTTTTTATGATATTGAATTGTGTTGGTACTAATTTGCATCAAGTTTTAATGTACCGTAATGAATTATTAATTAATTTCATGTCCCAATTGAATTAGTAAAGTCAAGTTGGTTAAATTGAGGTTATGTAAAATTGACCGAATAGATTTTAATAATTTTTGCACAGTTACTATTAATGTTATTGAACTATGTTGGCACGAATTTGCATCAAGTTCCAATGTATCGTTTTTGAGTTATGAGTTTTTAATTAATACTACTTTTTAATTGAGTTAGTAAAGTCAAGTTGATTAAATTGAGGTTATGTAAAATTGACTAAATGAATTTTAATAATTTTTACATAGTTACTACTAATTATATTGATCTATGTTGGTACCAATTTGCATTAAGTTTCAATGTACCGTTTTTGAGTTATGAGTTTTTAATTAATACTACGTTCAAATTGAGTTAGTAAAGTTAAGTTGATTAAATTGAGGTTAAGTAATATTGCCTGAATGGATTTTAATAATTTTTGCACAGTTACTACTAATGATATTAAGCTTTGTTGGTACCAATTTGCATAAAGTTTTAAAGCATCGTTTTTGAGTTATAAATTTTTAATTAATATCACGTCCCAATTGAGTTAGTGAAGTCAAGTTAATTAAATAGAGGTTATGTAAAATTTACAGAATGGATTCTAATAATGTTTGCACATTTTGTACTTGTGATTCTGAGTTGTGTTGATACTAATTTGGATTAGTTTCCAATTAACCGTTCTTGAGTTACAAAATTTTTACTAATGCTATGTTACAATTGAGTTAGTAAAGCCAAATTGATTAAATTGAGGTTATGTAAAGCTGATTGAATAGATTTTAATAATGTTTTTACATTTACTTCTAATAATATTAAGTTATGTTGGTACTAATTTACATCAATTTCCAATGATCAGTTTCTTAGTTATGAATTTTTAACTCATGCCACGTCACTCTAAAATTAGTGAAATCAAGTTGAATAAATTGAGGTTATGCAAAATTGTTTTAATAGATTTTAATAATTTTTGCACAGTTTGTACTTATGCTAGTAAGCTGTGTTGGTACCAATTAACATTATCTTTCAATGCATCGTTTTTGAGTTATGAGTGTTTAGTTAGAGTCACGTTCCAATTGAGTTAGTAAAGTTTGTTGATTAAATTGAGGTTATGTAAAATTAACTGAATAGATTTTAATATTTTTTACGCATTAAGTTCTTATGATATTAAATTATGTTGGTACTAATTTGCATCAAGTTCTAATGTACCGTTTTTCAGTTATGAATTTTTAATTCATGCCACGTCATACAGAAGACGTTGAAATTGTGTTGATTAAATTGAGGTTATGCAGAATTTATCTAATGGATCTTCATAATTTTTGCACAGTTTGTACTTATGCTAGTAAGCTGTGTTGGTATTAATTAGCATTAATTTTCAATGCATGGTTTTTGAGTTATGAGTGTTTAGTTAAAGTCATGCTCTAATTGAGTTAGTTAAGTTTGTTGATTAAATTGAGGTTATGTAAAATTAACTGAATAGATTTTAATATTTTTTACGCATTTAGTTTTGATGATATTGAATTGTGTTAATACTAATTTGCATCAAGTTTTTAAGATATAAACTTTTAATTTATGCTACGTTACACTGAAGCTAGTGAAATCGTGTTGATTAAATTGAGGTTATGGAAAATTGATCTAATGGATTATATTAATTTTTGCACAGTTTGTACTTATGCTAGTAAGCTGTGCTAGTATTAATTAGCATCAATTTACAATGCACCGTTTTTGAGTTTTGAGTGTTTAGTTAAAATCACGTTTTAATTGAGTTAGTCAAGCTTGTTGATTAAATTGAGGTTATGTAAAATTGACCGAATAGATTTTAATATTTTTTACGCATTTAGTTCTTATGATATTGAGTTGTGTTGGTACTAATTTGCATCAGATTTTAATGTACTTTTTTTGAGTTATGAATTTTTAATTAATGCCACGTTCTAATTGGATTAGTGAAGTCAAGTTAATTAAATTGAGTTTATGTAAGATTGACAGAATAGATTTTGATAATTTTTGCACATTTTGTACTTGTAATACTGAGTTGTTTTGATACTAATTCGCATCAATTTTTAATATACCGTTCTTGAGTTACACATTTTTAACTAACGCTATGTTACAATTGAGTAGTTAAGTCAAGTTGATTAAATTGAGGTTAGGTATAATTGACCAGATGGATTTTAATAATTTTTGCACAGTTACTACAAATGATATTGAGCTATGCTGGTACTAATTTGCATCAAGTTTTAATGTATCGTTTTTGAGTTATGTTTTTAAGATAGAAACGACTACAAAGATTTTTATATTTTTACTTAGATCAAGATATATGAGTTTAAAAAGCTCTAAATACCCCTAAAAAGGTTTTGATGAATGTGTTTAGTTTTTGGACTTATATATTTTTTTATTGATAAAGATAGAAGAGTCTAGAAAGCTTTAGGTATTTTGAAAAAGATCTAGTTTTGTCTAAAAAAATTTTGATAAATAAGTTTAGTTTCTAGACTTTTATGTTGATAAATTTTGGTACTTCTTAAAAGTTCTAGTTTTGTTTAAAAAGTTTCTGATAAATTTGAGTTTAGAAAACAGCTTTAGAAAGAGTTTAGAAAGTTTTAGAAAGGTCTTTACAAAACTTTAGTTTTATCAAGAAAGTTTTTGATAATAGATTTATATCTAGACTTTTGTATAGATAAAGATTGAGACTTTAGAAAGCTTTAGGTACCCTTAGAAAGTATATTGACAAAGATAAAGAGTTTGGAAAACTTTTGGTACTTCTAGAAAGTTTTAGTTTTGTTTAGAAAAATTTTGATGAATGAGTTTTTACAATTTTATATTTTTGGACAAAAGTAGAAAAGTTTAGAAAGTTTTAGAAAAAGTTTGAAAAGTTTTAAAAAGGTTTTTACAAAGCTATAATTTTATCAAGAAAATTTTTGATGATGGATTTGTTTTTATACTTTTGTATAGATAAAGGTTGAGACTTTAGAAAGTTTTAGGTTTCCTTAGAAGGTATATTGACAAAGATAGAAAGTTTGGAAAGCATTTGGTACTTTTAGAAAGTTTTAGTTTTATTTAGAAAGTTTCTGATGAATGAGTTTTTACACTTTTATAATTTTAGAAAAAATTAGAAGAGTTTAGAAAGCTTTAGAAAGGTTTAGTTTTACCAAGAAAATTTTTGATGATAGATTTATTTCTAGACTTTTGTATAAATAAAAGTTGAGACTTTAGAAAGCTTTAGGTACTCTTAGAAGGTATAATGACAAAGATAAAGAGTTTAAAAGCTTTTGGTACTTCTAGAAAGTTCTGGTTTTGTTTTAAAAGTTTCTGATAAATAAGTTTTTATTTTTTTATAATTCTAGAGAAAACTGGAAGAGTTTAGACAGCTTTAGAAAAAGTTTAAAAAGGTTTTTACAAAGCTTTAGTTTTATCAAGAAAATTTTTATGATAGATTTGTTTCTTGACTTTTGTATAGATAAAGGTTGAGACTTTAGAAAGCTTTAGGTAAGCTTTTAAAATCTTGGATAACTATAGATAAACATTAATTTATAAAGCCTTGGTTACTTCTAGAAAAGTCTACTTTTAACCTTAAAGTTTTTACATTAAAAAAAAAAAAAAAAAAATTAAATTTATGAAAAAATATTCTAAACTAAAAAACATCCATTTTTTTTTTTTAAAGTTTTTAATAAATAATACTCTAATGCATCTTATTGGTTGGAGAAATAAGTAAAACTTAGATAAGTCTAAAAAATCCAAAATGAATCAAGTTATATTTAGGTAACTTTAAAGCCCAAAAATAAACTTTCTTAACCATAGGTAAGCCTAAGTTTTTCAGAAATCCAAAAATAATTCTTGAAAGCTTTAGATGATTCAAAAATGTTTTAAAAAATCTAAAAAGATTTGAGCTTTTGAAAAGCTTAACTATCTATCTGAGCTGCAGTTTGTGAATCCACATTTGGATTGTCTACCGTTGAATGGAAACGTAATTTCAATTTTGCAGTAATTTTTAGATTAATTTTAAAAATTATAAATTTGTTTTGGGCAGAATTGCTAATTTTAGGAACAATTTGTGATTTATTGATTAAAATTATTTTTTATTTAAAATTAATTTGTTATAATAAATTACAAGAAATCTTTTACAAATCATCCAATCTAAAATAAATTAATAAGATATCTAAAGTAATTGAAATTCTCTTGTTGTTGAGATTGTATATGCACAACATAAATCATGAGCAGTAGTGAGTGCAATAAATTCGGCTTATTGATTCCGCCCGGTTTTATTTTTATTGTTCGATTTTATTATGTATCTTCGGTCGGGCAATAAAGTGCAGAAATCACATTGTAGTTAATCTTTTGTGTTTTAAAAATTTTAAACAGTGAGTAAACTGAAGCTGGAACTATAAACACGGTCTAACAAATTGCCCGCTGCGGACCATACTGAGGTGATTTATTAAACCGAGATTCAAGTGTATATATCTATCATCCGCTTTTCCGGGGTAAATAAATAAATAAATATATTATTTCTGCACGTTGTTTTGTTTATTATAATATTAATTTTTTTTAATTAATTTTTGCGGAAGCAATTTGGAAAATCAAACATTGGATAGAGAATTAATTAAATTTTTTTTTATTTTTTATTAATTTAATATTGCTTATATAATTGTTTGAAATATGTATGTATATAAAAAAATAATATATTACAGTTTGTTGTGCCAGAGACGTAGATAGTTATAGATGCAAAAATTATAAAGGATATTTTATTATTTACTTTATGAAGAAAAATGTAATAGTTTTTTGTTAATCTATAATTAGGTACGCTTAAGCTTGGCTGTTAGAAGGCATAAAATAAACATACGGCGGTACATTTGTTGCATAATTTTAAAAAAATTTAAAATACTGGAAATGTATTTAGCTAAATTTCATAGTAAAATTATGAAAAATTAATTTTTGTAAAACAGGTAATAATTTGTTGCATACTTTAAAAAGTTAGAAAATCTAATTACAATTTTTTTTTAATTCTAAATTTTGGAATTGTATTTAACAACTTATTGCCAATCACTGTACAAAATTTTATCACAAAATTTCAAAAATTCTGTCTAAAGAATCAATTTTTGTAAAACAAATTTTGGAAATAATTTATGATTCAAATTTAAATTCAAAATGTTTCAAAAAATTATAAAATTTTTTTTAAAGAACTTAAAAATATTTTTGGATACAGTAGCATGTAAGGCAGTATTTAAAATAAATATTGTACAAATTTTGAGTTGTTTTTTTTAAATTGTGTCCTCAGCATCAATTTATGCAAATTTATGATTAAAGTTAAAATCCAAAATGTTTCAAAAAATTATAAAAAATATCTTTGAAAACTAAAAATTATTTCTGGATACAGTAACATGTAAGGCAGTATTTAAAATAATTTATGTACAAATTTTGAGTTGTTACTTCAAAAATTCTGCCTTCAGCATCAATTTATGCAAATTTATGATTTAAGTTAAAATCTAAAATGTTTCAAATAATTATAAAAAATATTTTTGAAAACTAATAATTATTTCTGGATACAGTAGCATGTAAGGCAGTATCTAAAATAATTTTTGTACAAATTTTGAGTTGTTACTTTAAAAATTGTGACCTCAACATCAATTTATGCAAACTTATGATTTAAGTTAAAATCCAAAACGTTTCAAAAAATTATATAAAATATTTTTGAGAACTTAAAATAATTTCTGGATACGGTAGCTTGTAAGACAGTATTTACAAAAAATGTTGTACACATTTTGAGTTTATACTTTAAAAATTGTGTTTTCAGTATCAATTTATGCAAATTTATGAGTTAACTTAAAATCCAAAATATTTCAAAAAATTATAAAAATTATTTTTGAGAAATTAAAATTATTTCTGGATACAGTAGCATGTAAAACAATGCTTATACTAAGTTTTGTACAAATTTTGAGTTGTTTCTTTAAAAGTTGTGTTCTCAGCATCAGTTTATGCAAATTTATGATTTATGTTAAAATGAAAAATGTTTCAAAAAATGATAAAATATATTTTGAAGAACTAAATATCTAAAATAATTTTTGTACAAATTTTGAGTTGTTACTTCAAAAATTGTGTCCTCAGTATCAATTTATGCAAATTTATAATTTAAATTAAAATCCAAAATGTTTCAAAAAATTATAAAAAATATTCTTAAAAACAAAAAATTATTTTTAGATACAGTAGAATGTAAGACAATGCTTATACTAAGTTTTGTATAAATTTTGAGATGTTACTTTAAAAATTGTGTCCTCAGCATCAATTTATGCAAGTTTATGACTTATGTAAAAAACTACAATGTTTCAAAAAATTATAAAAAATATTTTTGAAAATTAAAAATTATATCTGGATACAGTAGCATGTAAGGCAGTATTTAAAATAATTTTTGTAAAAATTTTGAGTTCTTACATTAAAAAATTTGTCCGCAGCAATAATTTATGCAAAACCATGTTTTAAGTTAAAATCAAAAATGGTTCAAAAAATTATAAAAAAAAATTTTTGAGAACTAAAAATTATTTTTGGATTTAGTAGCATGTAAGATAATGCATATTCTAAATTTTCTACAAATTTTAGGTTGTTACTTAAAAAAATGTGTTCTCAGCATTAATTTATGCAAGTTTATGATTTAAGCTAAAATCCGAAAAGTTTCAAAAAATTTAAAAAAATGTTTTTGAGAACTAAAATATATTTCTGGATACAGTAGCATGTAAGGCAATATGTAAAATAATTTTTGTACAAATTTTGAAATGTTACTTTTAAAATTGTGTCCTCAGCATTAATTTATGCAAGGTTCTAGTTTAATATAAAATCCAAAATGTTTTAAAAAAATGATAAAAAATATTTTTGAGAACTAAAAATTATTTTTGGATACAGTAGCATATAAGACAATATGTAAAATATTTTTGGTACAATTTTTGAGTTGTTAATTTAAAAATTGTGTCCTCAGCATGAATTTATGCATGTTTATGATTTAAGGTAAAATCCAAAATGTATCAAAAATTTATAAAAAATGTTTTTGAGAACTTAAAATTATTTCTGGATACAGTAGCATGTAAAGCAGTAACTAAAATAATTTTTGTACAAGATTTAAGTTGTTACTTTAAAAATTATGTCTTTAACATCAATTTATGCAAATTGAAAAAATCCAAAATGTTTCAAAAAATTATAAAAAATATTTTTGAGAACTTAAAATTATTTATGGATACAGTAGCATGTAAGGCAGTATCTAAAATAATTTTTGTACAATTTTTGAGTTGTTAGTTTAGAAATTGTGTCCTCAGTATCAATTTATGAAAATTTATTATTTAAATTAAAGTCCAAAATGTTTCAAAAATATGTAAAAAATATTTTTAAAAACTGAAAATTATTTCTGGATTTAGTAGCATGTAAAGCAATGCTTAAATTTAGTTTTGTACAAATTTTAAGTTATTGCTTTAAAAATTGTGTCCGCAGCATTAATTTATGCCAAACTATGTTTTAAGTTAAAAATCAAAATTTTTCAAAATACTATAAAAAATATTTTTAAAAACTGGAACTTTTTTCTGGATCTAGTAGCAGATAAAGCAATGTTTGTACTAAGTTTTGTATAGATTTTGAGTTGTTACTTTAAAAATTGTGTCTTCAGTATCAATTTATGCAAATTTTAGATTTAAGTTAAAATTCAAATAATTTCAAAAAATTATAAAAAATATTTTTAAAAACTAAAAATTATTTCTGGATACTGTAACATGTAAGGCAGTATTTAAAATATTTTTGTTCAAATTTTGAGTTGTTACTTTAAAAATTGTGATTTCAGCATTAATTTATGCAAATTTATGATTCAAGTTAAAATTCAAAATGTTTCAAAAAATTAATTTTTTTTTTCAAAAACTAAAATTTTTTTTTAATACATTAGCATGTGAGACAATGCTTATACTAAGTTTTGTTTAAATTTTGAGTTGTTACTTTAAAAAATGTGTCCTCAGCATCATTTTATGCAAGTCTGTGGTATAATTTAAAATCCAAAATGTTTCAAAAAATTATAAAAATATTTTTAAGAATTAAAATTTATTTCTGGGTCTAGTATCATGTAAAGTAGTATCGAAAATAATTTTTGTACAAATTTTAAGTTGTTACTTTAAAAATTGTTTCCTCAGCATCAATTTATGCAAATTTATGATTTAAGTTAAATGCTAAAATGTTTCAAAATAATATAAAAATAATTTTTAAAAACTAAAAATCATTTCTAGATACAGTAGTATGTAAGACAATGCTTATACTAAGTTTTGAACAGATTTTGAAATGTTACTTTAGAAATTGTGTCCTCAGCATTAGTTTATGCAAGTTTATGATTCAAGTAAAAATTCAAAATGTTTCAAAAAATTATAAAAAATATTTTTGAGAACTAAAAATTATTTCTGGATACAACAGCATATAAGACAAGGCCTAAGTTAAGTTGTGTACAAACTTTGAGTTGTTATTTTAAAAATTGTGTCCTCAGCATCAATTTTTGCAAG
Source organism: Tachinus rufipes (assembly GCA_963932245.1). Lineage (NCBI taxonomy): Eukaryota > Metazoa > Arthropoda > Insecta > Coleoptera > Staphylinidae > Tachinus > Tachinus rufipes. The sequence goes on along the minus strand of OZ010744.1, from coordinate 114,025,562 downwards.
TTTATGATATAATTTAAAATCCAAAATGTTTCAAAAAATTATAAAAAATATTTTTTAAAACAAAACAAAAATTCTGGATACAGTAGCATGTAAGGCAGTATCTAAAATAATTTTTGTTAAAATTTCGAGTTGTTGCTTTGAAAATTGTGTCCTCAGCATCAATTTTTGCAAGTTTATAATTTAAGTTAAAATCCTAAATGTTTCAAAAAATTATAAAAAATATTTTTCAGAACTTAAAATTATTTCTGGATATAGTTGCATGTAAAGCAGTATTTAAAATAACGTTTGTACAAATTTTAAGTTGATACGTTGAAATTTGTGTCTTCAGCATCAATTTCTGCAAATTTATGATTAAAGTTAAAATTCAAATATTTTTAAAAACTAAAAATTTTTTCTGGCTACAGAAGCATATAAGACAAGGAATAAGTTAAGTTGTGTACAAATTTTGAAATGTTATTTTAAAAATTGTGCCCTCAGCATAAATTTATGCAAATCTAGATTTAATTAAAAATCCCAAAAGTTTTAAAAATTTATAAAAAATATTTTTTAAATTTAAAAATTGTTATAATTTAAGTTAAAATCCTAAATGTTTCAAAAAATTATAAAAAATATTTTTCAGAACTTAAAATTATTTCTGGATATAGTTGCATGTAAAGCAGTATTTAAAATAACGTTTGTACAAATTTTAAGTTGATACGTTGAAATTTGTGTCTTCAGCATCAATTTCTGCAAATTTATGATTAAAGTTAAAATTCAAATATTTTTAAAAACTAAAAATTTTTTCTGGCTACAGAAGCATATAAGACAAGGAATAAGTTAAGTTGTGTACAAATTTTGAAATGTTATTTTAAAAATTGTGCCCTCAGCATAAATTTATGCAAATCTAGATTTAATTAAAAATCCCAAAAGTTTTAAAAATTTATAAAAAATATTTTTTAAATTTAAAAATTGTTTTTTAATACAGTATCATGTAAGATAATGCTTAAGCTAAGTTTTGTACAAATTTTAAGTTGTTACTTTAAAAATTGTGTCCTCAGCTCTAATTTATGCAAAATTTTGTTTTAAAAAATTATAAAAAATATTTCTAAAAATTAAAAATTTATGCTGAGTACAGTTGCATGTAAGACAAAGCCTTAATTAAGTTTTGTTTAAATTTTGAGTTGTTACTTAAAAAAATGTGTCTTCAGCATAAATTTATGCAAGTCTATGGACTATTTCCAGTAGGAAAAACAATATTACTGTAACTACGATCAGTGAATGCGTATAAAATCTTCAAAATGGCGAACAGAGACAAAGTGAAACTGATTTAACCTTATCTTTCTGTTTATTGTCATCAGGGATTGACCATTACTGAAACAGATTGTTTATGTAGCTATCAATACCTGCCCAAATGTTACTATATTCCAATATTTTCTGGCTTTCTACTACGAAAATAGCATATTGCTTTGATTATTTATTTACATTATGTTAATTAAAAATATAAATTAATTTGAATGAGGCTACATAAATGATTTATAATTAAAATATCTAAATCTTTTTGTAAACCATCAATCAATGTTTAATTTAAATTCATATAATAAGCTAATTATTCAATAAAACATAATCAAAATCAACAGATTGATATATTCTATTTCATTAAATCTATTAATGCATTGTGTGGCAAAACCTCACAGATGAGCTCTTTCAATTAAACTAAACCTTTGCCTGTCTAAATATGGCTGGATGTTAGTACGCTTCGCATGAGACGCCAAAGCTAATGTCTCTTCGCAAGCTCATCTCGAATGATCGATAGTATATGCGTACTAATGTTACTTATAAACGTCAATTTGATTCGTATCAAATCTGATTGATTAATCTCAAATAATTCATAGCTTTAATTATTCCAATTTTTTTTAGTTGCTACTCGGCTTTAATCGGTTTATTGATTGCCAATCAAATGTAAATTAGTGATGGCTGCTGATGTTATGGTGATTAGCAACTATTTTGTGTATTAATAAAATTTAAAGGCTCGAAATAAAAAAAATAAAAATAAAAAATGTACAAAGCAATAAAAAAATGCCGTACGGAATCGTTCATTTATTGCAATTTTATGAAAGTTATTACGCAATACGTGACTATATTATATATATTTTTTTTGTTGGGGCTTTTTTCGAAAAAATAATAAAAATATACGTCCGGTCAGTCCGGAGTTATTGCTGACCAAAACTATAAAAACGTCAGTTATTCTGTACTCATAAACTTGTTCCGAGGTAACACTTTAATACTTACTTGTAAATTATACTTTAATAGAGCTATATAAAGCGTATTTGTCTTTATTTAATATAAAATGGCATGCACTTCTTAATCTAAGAAATAACCATATGCACTAGCGCATCTTTAAAGTAAAATGTGAATTGAAAGTCAAAAGAAAATAACACAAAGAAATTCATTTCAAAGGATATGTAATTTTAGTGAAACAATGAGGAGGAGAGAGACAAAGGAAGAATCCTTATAGCAATAAACTTCAGCCATGATGAATACAGATTATGACTGAATCTTGCGTCGTAACGTCCGTGGCTGGCATCACGAATTGTATATTTTTATTATCATATCAGGCATGACCAGAATACATAATTAATTATTTTTCTTAGGTTAATTAAAATGTTTAGTATGAAAGTGAACAATTTATCACTTTTAATTGATTGATTTTTTTATTAATATTTTCCTTATAAGTACTCAAACCAATTTAATTAGTTGTGTGATATTAATTACTTTATTAATTAGTTTTAATCACTCAAGTTTTATTATTTTTTTGATCGATTCTATACTAAATATGGAAACAATATTTAAGCCATTTATTTCCTATCCCGGATTTATTATTCCTTCATATTTTGATTTAAAATGCGGGCGACATGATTCCCCGCACTGATAACAACAAAAAAATGATACATAAAAACGTATTTTTTTCGTTCTTCCCATATATTTATAAAATGATGAAACGTATGCACAATGCGTATTCAGTGTTGGCGACGCGTCAAGAGACGGTGGCGGTGAGGCAACAATGAGAGCCGCGAGCGTCCTGACTGAGTGTGCAATACAAGGCAGCAGGAATTAATTGCAGCAGCAATCTACTACCGACTGAAATGCTGCTGCTATTGCCTCTCCGCCAGCCCGCTTGCATTGTAAACGTTGATGATACTGAGGTAAAAATTAAGGTTTCCATTATGCGGGAGCCCCGGCGCGTCAGGTATATAGACTTTTCGAATTTTCCTTCGCTTGCATTTTCTGTTGAATGAAATGGCTGCGTTTCATTTACATTTTTTTTATTAAAAATATTTATATTTCAACCAGTAAATAAATTAAATTAAAACGAAAACTTAGAATAAATTTGTTGATTAATTTAAAGGTGTAAGTAATGACATTTAACTGCACGAATGTTAAACTATAAATGTAATTTAAATGTAAGCAGTCTGAAACCCCAAAACATAATTAGCTTTGTTAAGCAAACTCACGAATACTAATTACAAAATTAAAGTTGGAAAATTTTGCAAATAAAAATCTAAACATTATCATCAGTGGCGTACCTAGTTTAAACTGAAGCTTACTCACCCAAGTGTTTGTTATTAAAGATTGAATATTTTTTCAAACGTTAGAAGATAATTAGACCAGAGGAGAAGATGATGGTATTTAATATCTGAATAACAAACATTGGGCGGGTGGGCGGGAACCTCAGTTTATGACTTTGAGCAGTTGTTTGAACTGAACTACTTTGCCTACCCATTAAGTGTTTGTTGTCAAAAGATTGGATATTTTTTGTTTCTTCAAACATTATAAGACATTGCATCAGAGAAAAAAATAATGTTATCTAATATCTGGATAGCAAACACTTGAGCGTTGGGCATGAACTTCAGTTTATGATTACAAGCAATAGTTTAAACTGAAGTGCCCCACCCACGCACTCTAGTGTTGTAGCTTAGTGAGGTTAATGCTTGTTTTGGCATTGTTTCTCCTAGGAAAGTAGATCGACGCTATGGGGCAAGCTTTATGGCGTTACAGTTACGTTAGGTTTTGGCGGAGATTGTCAAAATCACCTTCTTAGGGATATCTCATCCTGGATTAAATGACTTGGCTTATTGCGGGTAGTCGATGCATCTTAGAAGTTCTTGATCCTGGGAGTTGTTACGTTGGTAGAATCAATGTTGATGTAGAAGCCTCGAATCTTGCAGAAGAACTGTCTAGCAATTTTTTTTTGTGGATTAGAAGAAGAATTTTTCTAATGACTTGCAAGTGTCACATTCACACTCACCTACCAACTAAACTCTTCTAATTTATTTCGTAGAAGTTTGGCACTTACTGGGCTATTGATTTTCTTGTCTAATTGATATTGGTCTTAGGGATAAGAAGTTGGTAGTGCACCTAGTGTGTGATTCCTTTGTTTTAATACATGTGAAGTGATGTATTTCATTGCTCATGACGTAGTCGACTTGTAGGAGGCCCTAAGGAGCAAACAGGTTGTCCAAAAGTGGACGACTGGGTCTTATGAGCTGGTCGGGTTGATGATTCTTTGGCCTTGTTGGCTAATTGTTTTTTTGGCTCTTGATTGAAGGCTTTTTAATCTTTCTTCAGTTTTTTCTTCTTCTTGAAATAGTCTACTACTATGAATCTCTGCTCTGTGAGCAGGACTTTCTTTGAGGCGGTAACGTTGTTTTCCTGCTGGATCTCCATTGATGCTGCCTACATCTTTGGAGATGCTGGAATTGACCGGGTTCTTGGCTAAACTCTTGAGGGAGGTTTTGGCCGAAGAGTACGGAGTCTTGCTGGGCTGAAGCATAGGTGCAGCAGCTGGGGAAGATGCAGGGATTTTCAGGACTTTGATGGGAAAGGTCTGTGCCGGGGGTTCTGTTGTCTAGACAGGATCTTTTGGAGATTTTCTTACTCAGGTCTAAGAGGATCTTATTGAAATCAAGTTGGCTCTGCTTCATATCATCTGCGAGGATGTACATCTTTTTGGTCTTGTCCATGATCAAACTGTCATACAGTTTTTTCCAGGTTCTTGAATTTTTTTGTCTTGCGTCTTCAGGTGCGCCACCGTTTTTTGAAATATGTTTTTTTTGGTTTTAGGTCTATGGAGTTTGGAGCATTTTTACTATAAGTTGCCTCACGTTGGGCGCCAATTGTTACAGAGTAATTTAAAAAGGTTAATGCTAGTTTGGATTTGTTCCACTCTGAGAAATGCTTCAGAAAGTGGAACAACTTATTGTCTTTTTTCAAACAAGTTAAAAAGTTGACAAATTTGGTTTTTCTTAAATAAAGCAATGTTGCCATAGTTAACCCAATGAGAACCTTAACATGTTTTGAATGAAATTTAGTTGGTTTCAATTTATTTAATTGAAATTTTTCAATTTCGAGTTTTTATTTCCGATTTATTTCGCAAAAATTGATGAATTTGGTTTGTCCTCAGTATGCAATGTTGCCATAGTTTGGTTAATTTTATGACAATCTTAACATATTATAGGTCATTTTGAAGGGAATTTAGTTAGATTTAATTTATTTAAATTGATTTTTAAATTTGAGTTTTTATTTCAGATTTATTTTGAAAAAATTGACAAATTTGGTTTTTCTTAAATATTGCAATGTTGCTATAGTTTGGTTAATTAATTGACAACTTAAACAAATTATATGTCACTTTGAAGAGAATTTAGTTTGCTTTAATTTATTTAAAAGAAATTTTTTAATTTGAGTTTTAATTTCCGATTTATTTTGCAAAAGTTGATGAGTTTGGTTTGTCCTCAGTATTGCAATGTTGCCATAGTTTGGTTAATTTTAAGACAATCTTAACATATTATAGGTCATTATGAAGGGAATTTAGTTAGCTTTAATTTATTTAAATTGAATTTTTTAATTTGAGTTTTCATTTCGGATTTATTTTGAAAAAATTGACAAATTTGGTTTTTCTTAAATATTGCAATGTTGCCATAGTTTAGTTAATTTCATGACAATTTTAATAAATTATAGGTCATTTTAAAGGAAATTTAGTTAGCTTCAATTTATTTAAATTGATTTTTTTAATTTGAGTTTTCATTTCGGATTTATTTTGAAAAAGTTGACAAATTTTGTTTTTCTTAAATATTGCAATGTTGCTATAGTTTGGTTAATTCAATGAGAATCTTAACATGTTGTATGACGTTTTGAATAAAATTTAGTTGGTTTCAATTTATTTAATTAAAAATTTTTAATTTGAGTTTTAATTTCCGATTTATTTTGAAAAAATGGACAAATTTGTTTTTTTTTAAATAGTGCAATGTTGCCATAGTTTGGTAAATTTCATGACAATCTTAATATATTATAGACCATTTTAAAGGAAATTTAGTTGGCTTCAATTTATTTAATTAAAAAAATTTAATTTGAGTTTTTATTTCCGATTTATTTTGCAACAATTGATGAGTTTGGTTTGTCCTCAGTATTGCAATGTTGCCATAGTTTGGTTAATTTTGAGACAATCTTAACGTATTATAGGTCATTTTGAAGGGAATTTAGTTAGCTTTAATTTATTTAAATTGATTTTTTTAATTTGAGTTTTTTTTTCGGATTTATTTTGAAAAAATTGACAAATTTGGTTTTTATTAAATATTGCAATGTTGCCATAGTTTGGTTAATTCAATGAGAATCTTAACATGTTATATGACGTTTTGAATAAAATTTAGCTGGCTTCAATTTATTTAAATTTAATTTTTTTATTTGAGTTTTTATTTCGGATTTATTTTGAAAAAATTGACAAACTTGGTTTTTCTTAAATAGTGCAATGTTGCCATAGTTTGTTTAATTTCATGACAACCTTAACATGTTACAGTTCATTTTGAAGGAAATTTAGTTGGCTTTAATTTATTTAAATTATTTTTTTTAATTTGAGTTTTTAAATCGGATTTATTTTGAAAAAATTGACAAATTTGGTTTTTCTTAATTATTGCAATGTTGCCATAGTTTCGTTAATTTAATGACAATGCTAACAAATCATATGTTATTTTTAAGAAAATTTAATTGGCTTCAATATGTTGAATTTAAATTTTCAATTTGATTTTGAATTTTGGATTTATTTTGCAAAATTTGACTAATTTTGTTATTGCCCAGTAATGCGATGTTGCCATAGTTTGTATAATTTAATGACAACCTTAACATGTTACGGGTCATTTTGAAGGGAATTTAATTGGCTTGAATTAATTTAAATGAAATTTTTTAATTTGAGTTTTTATTTTTGTTTTATTTTGAAAATATTGACAAATTTAGTTTTTCTTAAATAAAGCAATGTAGCCATAGTTTAGTTAATTCAATGACAACCTCTACAAATTATATATTATTTTGAACCAAATATAGTTGGTTTTAATTTAATAAATGAAATTTTTCAATTTGAGTTTTCATTTCTGATTTATTTTGAAATAATTACCAAATTTTGTTATTGAACAGTAATGCGATGTTGCCATAGATTGGTTAATTCAGTGACAACCTTAACGTGTTTTATATCATTTTGAAGAAAATTTAGTTGGGTTCAATTTATTAAAATACAATGTTTAATTTGAGTTTGTATTTTTGAGTTATTTTGAAAATAATAACAAAGTTGATTTTTTTTAAATAAAGCAATGTTGCCAAAGTTTGGTTAATTAATTGACAACCTAAACAAGTTTTATGTCACATTGAAGAGAATTTAGTTGGCTTTAATTTATTTAAATGAAATTTTTCAATTTGAGTTTTAATTTCCGATTTATTTCGCAAAAATTTATGCGTTTGGTTTGTCCTCAGTATTGCAATGTTGCCATAGTTTGGTTAATTTCACGACAATCTTAACATATTATAGGTCATTTTGAAGGGAATTTAGTTGGCTTTAATTTATTTAAATTGATTTTTTTAATTTGAGTTTTCGTTTCGGATTTATTTTGAAAAAATGGACAACTTTGGTTTTTCTTAAATATTGCAGCGTTGCCATGGTTTGGTTAATTCAACGACAACGCTAACAAATCATTTGATATTTTTAGGAAAATTTAATTGGTTTCAATATGTTAAATTAAAATTTTCAATTTGATTTTGAATTTTGGATTTATTTTGCAAAATTTGACTAATTTTGCTATTGCCATGTAATGCGATGTTGCCATAGTTTGTATAATTCAATGACAACCTTAACATGTTACGGGTCATTTTGAAGGGAATTTAATTGGCTTGAATTAATTTAAATAAAAAATTTTAATTTAAAATTTTATTTTTGATTTATTTTGAAAAAAATGACATTTTTTTTTTAAATAAAGCAATGTTGCCATAGTTTAATTATTTCAATGACAACCTTAACAAATTATATATTATTTTGAAGCAAATGTAGTTGGTTTTAATTTAATAAATGAAATTTTTTAATTTGAGTTTTCATTTCTGATTTATTTTGAAATAATTAACAAATTTTATTATTGAACAGTAATGCGAAGTTGCCATAGATTGGTTAATTCAGGAACAACCTTAATGTGTTTTATATCATTTTGAAGAAAATTTAGTCGAGTTCAATTTTTTAAAATACAATTTTTAATTTGAGTTTTTATTTTTGAGTTATTTTGAAAATAATGACAAAGTTGATTTTTTTTTAATTAAAGCAATGTTGCCATAGTTTGGTTAATTAATTGACAACCTAAACAAATTATATGTCACTTTGAAGAGAATTTAGTTGGCTTTAATTTATTTAAATGAAATTTTTTAATTTGAGTTTAATTTCCGATTTATTTTGCAACAATTGATGAGCTTGGTTTGTCCTCAGTGTTGCAATGTTGCCATAGTTTGGTTAATTTTACGACAATCTTAACATATTATAAGTCATTTTGAAGGGAATTTAGTTAGCTTTAATTTATTTAAATTGAATTTTTTAATTTGAGTTTTCATTTCGGATTTATTTTGAAAAAATTGACAAATTTGGTTTTACTTAAATATTGCAATGTTGCCATAGTTTGTATAATTCAATGACAACCTTAACATGTTATGAGTTATTTTGAAGGGAATTTAATTGGCTTCAATTAATTTAAATAAAAAAAATTAATTTGAGTTTTTATTTTTGATTTATTTTGAAAATATTGACAAATTTAGTTTTTCTTAAATAAAGCAATGCTGCCATAGTTTGGTTAATTTAATAACAACGTAAACGAATTATAAGTCATTTTGAAGAAAATTTAATTGGCTACAATTTATTTAAATGAAATTTCTTAATTTGAATTTTTATTTCCATTTTATTCGGAAAAATTGAAATATTTGTTTTTTTTTTTAAATAAAGCAATCTTGCCATAGTTTGGTTAATTCAATGACAATGTTAACATATTAAGTGTCACTTTAAAGAAAATTTAATTGGCTTCAATTTATTTAAACGAAATTTTTTAATTTAAGTTTTCATTTCGGATTTATTTTGAAAAAATTGACAAATTTGATTTTTCTTCAATAATGTAATGTTGCCGTAGTTTATTTAATTCAATGACAACTTAAACATATTGTATGTCATTTTAAAGAAGATTTAATTGGCTTTAATTTATTAATTTAAAATTTTTAGTTTGAGTTTTTGTTTTCAATTTATTTTGCAAAAATTGATAAATTTGGTTTTTTTCCGATAATGCAATGTTGCCACAGTTTGTATAATTCAATGACAACCTTAACAAATTATATATCAATTTGAAGGTAATTTAGTTGGCTTAAATTTATTAAATTACAATTTTCAATTTGAGTTTTTATTTTTGAGTTATTTTGAAAATATTGAAGTAGTGGATTTTTTTTTATAAAGCTATGTTGCCATAGTTCGGTTAATTTAATGACAACTTTAACAAATTATATGTCATTTTGAAGGAAATTTAGCTGGCTTTCATTTATTTAAATTGATTTTTTTAATTTGAGATTTCATTTCGAATTTATTTTGAAAAAATTGACAAATTTGGCTTTTCTTAAATATTGCAATGTTGCCATAGTTTGGTTAAATTTATGACAATTTTAATAGGCTATAAGTCATTTTAAAGGAAATTTAGTTAGCTTTAATTTATTTAAATTGATTTTTTTAATTTGATTTTTTATTTCGGATTTATTTTGAAAAAATTGACAAATTTAATTTATCATCAATAATGCAATGTTGCCATAGTTTATTTAATTCAATGACAACCTTAACATGTTGTATGAAGTTTTGAAGAAAATTTTGTTGGTTTCAATTTATTTAATTGAAATTTTTCAATTTGAGTTTTTATTTTCGATTTATTTTGCAAAAATTGATAAGTTTGGTTTTTTTCCGATAATGCAATGTTGCAATAATTTATATATCTCAATGACAACCTTAACAAATTAAATGTCATTTTGAAGGGAATTTAGCTTGCTTCAATTTATTTAAATGAAATTTTTTAATTTGAGTTATTATTTTTGATTTATTTTGAAAAAATTGACAATTTTTTTTTTTTTTTTTTTAAATAAAGCAAAGTTGCCATAGTTTAGTTAATTCAATGACAGCCTAACCAAATTACATGTCATTTTGAAGAAAATTTAATTGGCTTTAATTAACTAAATTAAAATTTTTGAATTTGAGTTTTTATTTTTAGTTCATTTTGAAAAAAATTACAATTTTTGTTATTGTCTATTAATGCAATGTTGCCGTAGTTTTGTATAATTCAATGACAACCTTAACAAATTATATATTATTTTGAAGCAAATATAGTTGGTTTTAATTTTATAAATGAAATTTTTTAATTTGAGTTTTCATTTCTGATTTATTTTGAAATAATTAACAAATTTTATTATTGAACAGTAATGCGAAGTTGCCATAGATTGGTTAATTCAGGAACAACCTTAACGTGTTTTATATCATTTTGAAGAAAATTTAGTCGAGTTCAATTTTTTAAAATACAATTTTTAATTTGAGTTTTTATTTTTGAGTTATTTTGAAAATAATGACAAAGTTGATTTTTTTTAAATAAAGCAATGTTGCCATAGTTTGGTTAATTAATTGACAACCTAAACAAATTATATGTCACTTTGAAGAGAATTTAGTTGGCTTTAATTTATTAAAATGAAATTTTTTAATTTGAGTTTTAATTTCCGATTTATTTTGCAAAAATTGATGAATTTGGTTTGTCCTCAGTATTGCAATGTTGCCATAGTTTGGTTAATTTCACGACAATCTTAACATATTATAGGTCATTTTGAAGGGAATTTAGTTGGCTTTAATTTATTTAAATTGATTTTTTTTAATTGAGTTTTCGTTTCGGATTTATTTTGAAAAAATTGACAAATTTGGTTTTACTTAAATAGTGCAATGTTCCCATAGTTTGGTTAATTTTATGACAATTTTAATTTGTTATAGGTCATTTTAAAGGAAATTTAGTTAGCTTTAATTTATTTAAATTGTTTTATTAATTTGAGTTTTCATTTCGGATTTATTTTGAAAAAGTTGATAAATTTGGTTTTTCTTAAACAAAGCAATGTTGCCATTGTTTGGTTAATTCAATGACAATGTTAACATATTGTGTGTCATTTTAAAGAAAATTTAATTGGCTTCAATTTATTTAAACGAAATTTTTTAATTTGAGTTTCCATTTCGGATTTATTTTGAAAAAATTGAAAAATTAAATTTATCATCAATAATGCAATGTTGCCATAGTTTATTTAATTCAGTGACAACCTTAACATGTTGTATGAAGTTTTGAAAGAAATTTTGTTAGCTTCAATTTATTTAATTGAAATTTTTCAATTTGAGTTTTTATTTTTGATTTATTTTGCAAAAATTTATGAATTTAGTTTTTTTCCAGTATTGCAATGTTGCCATAGTTTGTATAATTTAATGACAACCTTAACAAATTATATGTCATTCTGAAGGAAATTTAATTGGCTTTAATTTATTTAAATAATTTTTTCAATTTGAAGTTTAATATCGGATTTATTTAAAAAAAAAATACAATTTTGGTTTTTCTTAAATAAAGCAATGTTGCTATAGTTCGGTTAAGTCAATGACAATGTTAACATATTGTGTGTTACTTTAAAGAAAATTTAATTGGCTTCAATTTATTTAAACGAAATTTATTAATTTGAGTTTCCATTTTAGATTTATTTTGAAAAAATTGACAAATTTGATTTTTCTTCAATAATGTAATGTTGCCATAGTTTATTTAATTCAATGACAACCTTAACATGTTGTATGAAGTTTTGAAAGAAATTTTGTTGGCTTCAATTTATTTAATTGAAATTTTTTAATTTGAGTTTTTATTTTTGATTTATTTTGCAAAAATTGATGAATTTGGTTTTTTTCTCGATAATGCAATGTTGCAATAGTTTGTATAATTCAATGACAACCTTAACAAATTATATATCAATTTGAAGGTAATTTAGTTGGCTTAAATTTATTAAAATACAATTTTTAATTTTAGTTTTTATTTCTGAGTTATTTTGAAAATATTGACAAAGTTGATTTTTTTTTAATAAAGCCATGTTGCCATAGTTCGGTTAATTTAAAGACAACTTTAACAAATTATATGTCATTTTGAAGGGAATTTAGCTAGCTTTAGTTTATTTAAATGAAATTTCTCAATTTAAGTTTTCTTTTTCGATTTATTTTGAAAAAATTGACATATTTGGTTTTTCTTAAATGAAGCAATGTTGCCATAGTTTGGTTAATTCAATAACAACGTTAACGAATTGCATGTCTTTTTGAAGAAAATTTATTTGGCTTTAAATTATTTAAATGAAATTTTTTAATTTAAGTTTTTATTTTCAATTTATTTTGAAAAAATTGACAAATTTGGTTTTTCTTAAAAAATGCAATGTTTGCATAGTTTGGTTAACTCAATAACAACGTTAACGATTTGTAAGTCATTTTGAAGGGAATTTAATTGGCTTTAATTTAGTAAATTAAAATGTTCAATTTGAGTTTTTATTTTTGATTTATTTTGAAAAAGTTGTCAAATTTTGATATTGTTCAGTAATGCAATGTTGCCATAGTTCGGTTAATTCAAAACAAAGTTAACGTGTTATATATGAATATATCATTTTGAATTAAATTTAGTTGGCTTTAATTTCTAAATTGAAATTTTCAGTTTAAGTTTTCATTTTAGATTTATTTTGAAAAAACTGACAAAATTGGTTTTTCATCAATAAAGCAATGTTGCCATAGTTTGGTTAATTCATTGACGACGTAAACAAGTTATATGTCACTTTGACAAGAATTTAGTTGGCTTTGATTTTCTTAAATGAAATTTGTCAATTTAAAATTTATTTTCGGATTTATTTAAAAAAAAATTACAAATTTGGTTTTTTAGAAATAATGAAGTGTTGCTATAGTATGGTTCATTTTATGACAATCTTAACATGTTATTGATCATTTTGAAGGAAATTTAGTTGGCTTTAATTAACTAAATTTTAAATATGAGCTTTTATTTCAGAATTATTTTGGAAAAATTATAAAAATTTGTTATTCTCCAGTAATGCAATTTTGCCAAAGTTCGGTTAATTCAATGACAATATTAACAAATTAAATGGCATTTTAAAGAAAATTTAATTGGCTTTAATTTGTTAAATTGATATTTTTAATTTAAGCTTTTGATTCAGAATAATTTTTAAAAAATTGAGAAATTTTGTTATTGCTCAGTAATGCAATGTTCCTATAGTTTTGTTAATTTAATGACAATATAGACAAATTATATGTCAGTTTGAAGAAAATTTCAGAATTATTTTAGAAAAATTGAGAAATTTTGTTATTGTCTAGTATTGCGTTGTTGCCATAGTTTGGTTAATTTTATGTCATTCTAAACAAGTTATATGTCATTTTGAGGAAATTTTAGTTGGCTTTAATTTATTTTAATGAAATTTTTAAATTTAAATTTTTGTTTTCGATTTATTTTGTAAAAATTGATAAATTTGGTTTTTCCACAATAATGCATTGTTGACATAGTTTGGTTAATTTGATGACAATCCAAATATATTATATTTTATTTTTAAGGAAATTTAGTTGGCTTTAATTTATTAAATTGCAATTTTCTAAATTAAGGTTCAATTTCGGATTTATTTTGAAAAAATTGATGAATTTGTTTTTTTTTTCAATAATGCAATGTTGCCATAGTTTATTTAATTTAATGACAACCTTAACATGTTATATATTATTTTGAAGAAAATTTAGTTGGCTTCAAATAATTCAAATAAAGTTTTCAAATTTGAACTTTTGTTTTGCAAAAATTGGTAAATTTGGTCAAAAAATGTTTGAAATATTTTTTAAAATAATTAAAAAAAAGTTTTTAATTGTCAATCTACAATTGTCCAAAATGTTCGAAAAACATTAAAAAAATGTTCCAAAATTCTCAAATGTTTTTGCAATAGTCCAAATGTTTTACAATTGTCAAAACTGATCTACAATTGTCCAAATCGTTCAAAAATGGTCAAAAATGTTACAAAATTATCAAAAAATGTTCTGCATTTATCCAAATGTTCTACAAATGTCAAAGTTATTTCTTAGTTTTTAAAAATAGTCCAGAAATAATAAAAAATTGTCCAAAATGTTCAAAAAGCGTTCAATAATTTTCAAAAGTTGTTTTACAATTGATTAAATAGAATAGAACAGAATAATGATCTAAAAATGTTCTATAATAATTGTCAAAAAAGTTTCAAAAATATTCTACAATTGTTAAAAACTTTCTAAAACTGTCAAAAATATTCTACAATTGTCTGAAATATCACAAATTTTTCAAAAATGATCCAAAATTATCAAAATATATTTCAATTATCAAAAAGTGTTTGTCGCTTATTAAAAAAATGTTCTACAGTTAGCAAATATGTTTACACAATTCTCAAAAAATGTTCTGCAATAGTCAAAAATTGTTTTTAGATTAGAACAAATGTTTAAAATAGTCAAAAATATCAAAAAAATTGTTTCACAATTGCGAAAAAAATGTTCCAGTTAATAAACATACTCCACAAGCAAATAAGTATCAAAAACGTTATAAAAACTGTAAACAAATGTTTTAAAATTGTCAAAAATGTTCCACACTTAACAAAAATGTTTCAGATTTGTCAAAACATGTTTTTGCAATTGTGCAAAAATGCTCTACAAGCAATTAAAAGTCAAAAATGTAATCAAATATTCTACAAGTTTTAAACAATCTTCTAAAATTGTCAGATGCTTTCAAAATTTTGAAATACAGAAACAAGTAAATTTTACCAAATATCTAAAATTGTCTTAATTTTTCAAAAATGACCAATTGTCAAAAAATTCCACAGTTGTCAAAAAATATTCTACAAATGTCATAAATTGTTCTTAAAGTGTCAAAAACAGTTTTAAAATTGTTCTACAAAATTGTCAAAAAATGTTCCAAAATTGGCAAAATGTTACGAAGAGCTAGTAAATATCAAACATATTCCAAAAAGTTATAAAATGTTTCTCAATTTTTTTTAAATTGACAGCTCAAGATATACTAAATACCTATAGTACAAAGAGAGTGCTGGCCTACATTTTGCAAAAAACTTTTTTTAATTTTTGTTGGTTGATCAGGGTTAGTTAATATGGGTAATTTGAACTTTGTTTGTTTAGCAAACCAAATTTGACAAAATTACGTTACATAAGTGGTAAGGGGTCTAGAAGTGGATCCGGTGTTCTGGAGTTTTTTTGATTTTTTGGTGAAGCTTTCCTCATGTAGTAGGAGTTCTCTAATGTCAGTTTTGTGGGTTTGGAAAGCTTTTACTTTAAGTTGCCTCACATTGGGCGCTAATTATCATCGGAGCGGTTATTGTGTTATGCTTAATAAGTGCGTTGGTAATTAAGTGGTATTAGTGCTTCTTTGAAAAATGCTTCAAGGGCTGCTTTTTTAGGGAATTACGTCTTGGAAGATTGGAACAGGATAACTCTCTAAGATACTACAAGTTTTTTTGCGGATGTGGATGTAGATGTTTTTTCGGGACTAAACTATCTAAGGCCTATCACGGCCGATAGATACAACAAGAATTACTTAAGAATAAAATTTGCAATTAAAATACTATACCAACAGAACATTTTAGAAAATTAGAAAGATGTGGGCACTGCTAGTCAATTGGCCCAAACATAAATTGAAGTAGCAAGCATAAGGCTATTTAGTTAGAACTAAGATGTTGAAAGACAACTAATAATTGTCTTTATTGGTTAGTCAAAACTTTAGTGTTCTTTCAGAAAGAGGCACTTCTAAGTACTAAAATGTTATTACACAAAATACGATAAATTATAAAGTAATTGAAATATGTTTATTAGTATCAACATTCTAGACACATTTTGTTTGCTTGCAATCTAAATTTGTTTTAAACTCTAATTCCAAGCAATAAAAATATATGGTTTCCAAACTACAACGTTGATCTACTTAATTGTTATGACCAGTCCACGTTCCTCAATAAATTACAATTGAAATTGAATACGTCGAAAAAAAATAATTTTTTTTTGTTTCACTGTCCGAAAACATGACAAATCGTGTACGTGTGTGTGTGTTCCAGTCGCACTCGTTTCTACTAATGGGGTAATTTATAGAAAGTGAAATTGTATGTTGCGTTCGTTGTTCACGTTGGCAATTATAAAACTGCGAGGTCCCCGCCCGTGTTAATTATAACAAAGTAGGAGTCGTGTTACAATTTCCCGGGCTATTACATTTACAACGTTAAAGAGCCCATGCATTATTACATAAGTTCAAGTGTGTACAGGTATGTATAAATAAAAGGGACATCCCTTGGCCCTAGTAGTAGAAGAGAAGTGAGCCTCAGATCCGGTCCGTATTCATTTTCATCCCCAACGAGGTCGGGTGTTATGTTATATTATAACGTGTCGCACCGTGTTCTCCGACAACAGAATCTAATTACTCTTCTATCGCATACTACAACTTGCATTAACTTGTACTCCAACATATAAGAGCAGAAATCTCGTCTTATATATTGCCTGAATTTGTATGCGTACAATGGGGAAGTTGCTGCAATAAATTACGACCCTACTTGAATAATTTTCGTTGCTAATTTTATAATATAAGGTCACCTAATGTTCAGGAATTTAATGGCGCAGGCATTAAACAATGCACATATTTCATCTAAAAATGAACCCAACTGTATAACATACTACAGACGACACTTTATATTCTCTCAAAATTCCTTTTGTATTTATAATCAAATCAAATCAAGTAGCAATTTTCATACAAATTAAAGTCTTCCATGAATTACGACCCATAAAAAGAGCATTAAATTAGATGTGCGTAATTGCATGTGTGTATTATTTCCATATTTGAAGCTTTAATGCCGCGACCATAAAATCAATTACGATGAACTAATTGTCGCGTACTTTTAATTAATTCCACTCGTTTAAAACAACACAATATAATTATATTTTTTTTATAATTGCAAAGCGATAACATTGTTAATGAAAACAGATGTAAAACTTGAAACATTATCTACACATTGTATTAAAGTGGAAGTTTGTTCCTTCACGTTAAACTTCACTACAATAATAAAGGGCAAAATCACATAAACTATGAAATTGCCAATATAAACTTTAATAAGTTTCCAACCATGCGAGTTAAGATGATTTCGAGTAAAGAGTGCCCCCCTATTTTTGCATTAATTCATTATTTTATGTACGCTTTTATCGCCGGTGTGTGTGTTTTAGAGATTATTACACATTTTTATGATTAATACCGCGCGCTCGTTTACTGCGATATTAATCCCACACAAAAAAAAAATTAACCAGCAATCCTAATTAAAAGTATTTCTAGTTGGGTAACTATAAATAACCCAAAAAAATCTTCAGGTAGCTAACAATGAAAGTGTTTTTTTATGGGTGGGTCGGAGCATGTGATAAAAAGATGTAAACATGTGTAAAAGTCATCGAGTTAATTGAATGGCATCAGGAGGATATGTAAATTTTTCGAATTTATTAACCGGCACCATTCAATTATCTCACCAGGTAGTAGGCACGCGTTTTATGTCTTTTTAAAGCTTGTTTATTTCTTTTTAAATTTTTATTATGGCCCCATTAAAATCATTCGTTCTTTTTTTTTAAGTAAAATAAGCTATTAATTATTCAAGCAGCCGACCGAGACTATATTTCTCCTAGTATCCGATATAAATTAACCGATTATACTTGTTTGATATTTTGAAAAAGATAGTTAGTTATCTTATACACTAGCTGACTACGTGTCGTAGTAAATCGTTAAGTGGATTTGAGTATGTTAATGAATCTACAGGATTATTAGAGTATAAATAAAGCTAAAGCATTTAAAATTTAAAAAAAATATTATTTATTTTAAATTCAGTATCTCTTTGTTATAGTATATAAAAGTCTTAAGCGATATCACTTGCCGGCTTTCTTTACTGTTCAACTTTGTATAGAAAACTATTTTATTAAATATTTAAATAAGTTATTGGAATGATGATTTGTTGGACCTAAGATAGTTTGAAACGTTAAATAAATAAATATAATATATCTTGTTTGCAATTCTAATATTTTGTATCTTTTCAGGTCAGTAACCAGTATTTCAGTACCACTATTAAGTAAATCCGTAAGTTATTAGAATTAAGAATTACTTGTATTAAATTTAGAATTTGTTACTTTAAAAACTAATTAGTAATATATTCTACTACATTTTTTAAGTTTTTATATTCAATAAAATGTAATAAATCATTCTGAATACTTTTAGATCCTTAAAATTGATCCTAGATCCTATTAGATTATAGTGAAGTTTTTGAGGTCATACTAGACCCTCTTAAAATAATGTAAGATACTGTAGGAATAAAAAGACCTTTTCAGTTTATAATAAGTGCTTTAAATAAGTTTAGATCTAAATAAATTATCATAAATCTTTTAAATCTTTGTAGATCAAGCTAATATTTTCTAAGAAACATATTAGGTTCAATAAAATTATAATAGATTATTATGATTACATTAAAATTCTTGAAATCATTGAAATTAATTTTAGGTAATTACTGATTATTCTTGTTTTTAAAATCGTATAGGATTGCTGAGAAGATATTGAATTATTTAAAAATAATTTAAAACAATTCTAGAACTTTAGATGCAAATCTAGATCCTTAGTGCAGATTATTTTAAATGCATCCAAATCATAACAAATTCTCTTTAAAATATAAATTCTTTAAAATCATTAAAAGCCATTTTAGGATCTTTAATTCTAAACCTACCCACATTAAACCAGATCATTTTAAAAATGTTTCCAGACCACATAAATACTTTAAAGATTGTTAAAATCAGTTCTATTTATACATTTAAATTAAGTCTAGGTCCTTACAGAACACTTGCAGATCATATTGAATACTTTAAAATTTAATAAAAGCAATTTTAAGACATTAGCGATCATTCTTGATTCATCCAGATCAGCTTTAAAACATATTAGACTGATAAAGCAATTTTAAGACATTCAAGATTAGTTAATCAAAATTACTTGCAGATCATTCTAGATTCAGTTTGTTAAAAACAGTTCTAAAACCATTAAGATAAGGCTAGGTTTTTGCAAATCATCTTCAATCATAAAAGCAATTCTTAAACATTAGAAATTATCCAAATCTGCTTTAAACAATTTAGATTTTCTAACAAATAAAACTATATTTTTCAGATTATCACTTTAAAGAACACTTGCAGATCGATCTAAATCCATCCAAATCATTTATAAAGTTCTAAACAATATAAAACTTTTTTCTCCAATCCACTCTAAATACTTTAAAGATTGTTGAAAACAGTACTAAATCCTTTAAGATGTAACTATGGTTTTATTGATCACTAGTAGATCATTATAGATTTACGCATAGCATATCAAAGCTTTTTAAAACATGTTAAAATTTTTGACAGTTTAGATATCAATTTAGCTGTTCAGAGAACATTTTGACACATTTTTAGGACAATTTAGATATTATTTTAACAGTTTATAAAACAATTGAAGAATATCATTATTGTTTATATAGTTTAAAGAACGCTACGACAGATAAGAGAACTTTTGAGATCATATTGACAGCAGAAAATTATTTTGACAGTTGCCCTTTTTGCAACTGTCAGAAGATTATTTAAACAGTTTGAAGATCATTTTGATAGTTTGGTGGAGATCATTGAAGATCATGACAGTTCAGAGATTATAGATGCAGTTGGATTATTGTTTATATAGTTTAAAGAACCTTATGTTAGTTTAAAGAATTCTGGAGGTCATGTTGACAGTTAGAAGATTATTCTGACAGTTAAAAAAAGGATTGAAGATTATTTAAACAATTTAAAGATTATTTTAACAGTTTGGAGATCATTGAAGATCATATGACAGTTTAAAGATGCAGTTAGATGATTGTTTATATAGTTTAAAGAACGTTCTGGCAGTTCAAAGAATTTTGGAGGTCATGTAGACAGTTGGAAAATTATTCTGACAGTTGAAATTGTTTGAACAGGGTTTGAAGGTTATTTAAACAGTTTGAAAATAATTTTGATAATTTGGTGGAGGTCATTGAAGATCATATGACAGTTCAAAGATTAGAAATGCAGTTGGATGACTGTTTGAATAGTTTAAAAAACGTTATGACAGTTCAGAGAATTTTTGGAGGTCATGTTGACAGTTAATAGATTATTCTGACAGTTGAAATTGTTTGAACATGGTTTGAAGGTTATTGAAACAGTTTAAAAATCATTTTGATAGTTTTGTGAAAATCATTGAAGATCATATGACAGTTCAGAGATTAGATATGCTGTTGGATAATTGTTTATACAGTTTAAAGAACGTTATGGCTGTTCAAAGATTTTTGGAGGTCATGTAGACAGTTGGAAGATTATTCTAACAGTTGGAATTGTTTGAATAGGGTTTGAAGGTTATTTAAACTGTTTGAAAACAATTTTGATAGTTTGGTGGAGGTTATTGAAGATCATATAACAGTTCAAAGATTAGTGATGCAGTTGGATGACTGTTTGAATAGTTTAAAAATACGTTATGACAGTTCAGAGAGTTTTTGAAGGTCATGTTGACAGTTGGAAGATTATTCTGATAGTTGGAAAAATGTTTGAAGATTAATTAAACAATTTAAAGATTATTTTGACAGTTTAGAGAATATTGAAGATGATATGACAGTTTAGAGATTAGAGATGCAGTTGGATGATTGTTTATATAGTTTGATAATTCTGATGTTTGGAAATGTTTGAAAAAGGTTTAAAAATTATTTATAAACAGTTTGAAGATTATTTTGACAGTTTGGAGATTATTGAAAATTATTTAAGTTGGATGATAGTTTAAATAATTTGAAAAACGCTTTGACTGTTAGAAAAATTCTGGAGATCATGTTGATAGTTTGAGAATCATTTTGACAATTGAAATTGTTTGAACAAAATTTGAAGATCATTTTGACAGTTTTAAGATCATCAAACAATATTGAAAATTACATGACAGTTTAGTGAATTAGAGAAGCAGTTGGATAATTGTTTAAATAGATTAGAAGATTGTTCTGACATTTCAGAGAACATTTAACAATTATTCTGATAGTTGGAAGATTATTCTGATAGTTTATATATTATTTTTTGCAATTTGTTTAACTTTTTGAAAATTTGAAGATAATTTTGGAAATCATGTTAGCGCTTAGAGGAGTTGGACATGTTTGAACAAAGTTTAAAGATTTTTTTAATAGTTTAAGGTTTATTCTGACAGTTTAGAGATTATTAAACATTATTGAAGATTACGTGACAGTAATTAGAGATGCCTTAGGATGATTGATTAAATAGTTTAGCATTAGCTTTAATGGCCGGATTTTTACCCTTTTTTATAATAGCTGAGTTTAAATTTTTAAAAGCTGGATTTTTAATCTGAACTCAGTTTATAGTTACAAAATTGGCAGCTAAACATGAGACGTTGGTGGCCGGATTTACACTTTTAAATTTGTTGCACGTTAGTAGTCAAGTTTTCATGTTTGAAAGCCGGATTTATAAAAACCAAATTTTTGTTGTTTATAATTTTGAGTTAAAATTAATAGTTTAGCGTCAAACTTAACACGTTAATGGCCGGATTTCAAATTTTGTAGGCCGAAATATGTTTTATAAATTATATTTAAAGTTTTAAAGTCCAGATTTATAATTTTGATGCAGAATTATCAATTTAGCAGCCAATCTTAATACGTTGATGGCCGGATTTTAAGTTATGAAGGCCGAATTGTGTTTTTAAAAACATTATTTACAGTTTTAAAGGCCAAATTTATATTTTAAAAGCAAATTTAACAGTTTAATAGCCAAACTTAATTTTTTAATGACCGGATTTCAAGTTTTATAAGACGGATTATGTTTTTAAAAGCTATATTTATAATTTTAACAGCCGGATTAATAATTTTGATGCAGAATGAACAGGTGCAGTTAATTTTAAAAGTTAATGGCCGGATTTTAATTTTTGAAAGCCGGATTTTGTATTTAAAAGCATTATTTGCAGATTTAAAGGCCGAATTTATAATTTAAAAACAAAATTAACAATTTATTAGCCAAACTTAACACCGTAGTGGCCGGGTTTTAAGTTTTATAAAACGAATTATGTTTTTAAAACCCATATTATAGTTTTAAATGCCGGATTTCAGTTTTTATAAGACGGTCTTTGTTTTTAAAACCTACATTTATAATTTAAACGCAAACTTAATAGTTTAACAACTAAATTTAACACGGATTTTAAATTTTGAAGTCCATATTGTGCTTTTAAAAGCATTATTTGCAGTTTTATAGGTCGGATTTATAATTTGATAGTAAAATTAACAGTTTAATAGCCAAACTTAACACTTTATAGGCCGGATTTTAAGTTTTCAAGGCCATATTGTATTTTTGAAAGCATTATTTGCAGTTTTAAAGCCCAGATTTTCAATTTAAAGGTAAAATTAACAGTTTTATAGCTGGGTTTTAAATTTTATAAGACGGATTATCTTTTTAAAAATTATAATTATAGTTTTCAAAGCCGGATTTTAATTTTTATAAAATGGATTATGTTTTTATAATTTAAACACAAAACTAACAGTTTAACAAACAAACTTACCACCTTAATGGCCGGATTTTAAGTTTTACATGCCGAAATATGTTTTAAATGTTATATATACAGTTGTCAAGACCGGATTTATAATTTTGATGCAGAATTAAACTGTTAATTATAAAAACAGCCAATCTTTACACGTTGATGGCCGGATTTTAAGTTTTGAAAACCGGATTGTGTTTTTAAAAGTAAGATTTGCAGTTTTAAAAAACGGATTTATAATTTAAAGGCAAAATTAATAGTTAAATAGCCAAACTTAATACCTTAATGGCCGGATTTTAAGTTTTAAAAGATTTATATTTTATTATAATTTTAAAAGCTATATTTATAGTTTTAAAGGCCGGTTTTATAATTTTGATGCAGAATTAACAGCTAATCTTAACACGTTGATGGCTGGATTTTAAGTTTTGAAGGCCGGATTGTGTTTTTAAAAGCATTATTTACAGTTTTAAAGGCCGGATTTATAATTTGAAGTCAAAATTAATAGTTAAACAGTTAAACTTAACTTGATGGCCGGATTTAAAGGCTAAATTTAGATTTTAGAAGCAAATTAACCAGTTTAATAGCCAAACTTATTTTTTTAATAACCGGATATCCATTTTTATAAGACGTATTATGTTTTTAAAAGCTACATTTATAATTTAAACGCAAAATTAACAGTTTAAAAACTAAATATTACACTTTAATGGCCGGTTTTTAAGTTTTGAAAGCTGGATTTTTTTTTTACAAGCATTACTTTTAGTTTTAAAGGCCGGATATATAATTTAAAAACAAAATTAACAGTTTAATAGCCAAACTTAACACTTTAATAGCCGGATTTTAAGTTTTGTAGGCTATTTTGTGTTTTTAAACGCATTATTTGCAGTTCTAAAGGCCGGATTAGAAATTTAAAGGTAAAATTAACAATTTAATAGCCAAATTTAACATCTTGATGGTCGGATTTCAAGTTTTTAAAGACGGATTATGTTTTTAAAAGCAATATATTTATAGTTTTATAGGCCGGATTTATCATTTTGATGCAGAATTAACTGTTTAGCAGCCAAACTTAAAACGTTAATGGCCGGATTTTAAGTTTTGAAGGCCGGATTGTGTTTTTAAAAGCAAGGTTTTCAGATTTAAATATAATATAAGGTTAAAGTTAGCTTGTTGGAGGTCGGATATTCAGTATTACAGAGCGGATGGTGTTTATTAATAATTATTTAAAAAAAGTAATATTGATTTTTAAAATTTATTTTTGAGATAAGTTCTATATAAAACACTTGATAGACTATCTTTTGTTTAAATTTGAAGTTATTAGTACAACAATTGTAACTTCAGCATGAATGCAAACAAATCAGTGCATTTAACCAAATATTTTAAATTATATTTAATTTGTAAAATTTAATTGTGACTTTAGTGCTATATTAAACAGTGGTTGGAGTAAAACTTGTCAAAATTTGGAGTTTTTATTGTGATGTGCAGTGATTTTTGCAAAATTAAAAATATTTCAAAAATTTATAAAAAATATTTTTGATTTTTAAAGTTTAATTTTAATGATAAATTGAACTACGTTTTATCAAATTTTTTGATCATTAATTTTATAGATTCTTTTGCTTACAATTCTCTATAATCTATTAATATAAACACTTTATATAAATTATACCGTTTCGCTTGAAACTTAAAAAAATCAAATAGATAATTTAGACGGCAAATAAATTAAAGGTTATTAAATAATTATATAGAAATTTTGTTGGAATCAGAGTTATATAATTATAAGTAATCATGCAAATGTATATTTCGTTTCCGTTCATCTTGATAATTATTATTCAGATATATTATAAACATACAAAACTTTTGCTTTGCTTCTTTGTAAATAAACATTAATCAAGGGATGATTTAAGTGAATATATAGCGCGATTAAACATAATGCACATAGAATGTGTATAATGTACCACCACCACCACCCCCCAACCCCAATTAATTCCTAATTTCCAACAAGTAATAATACAGCAGTTTTGGAGCGATCCGCTGTGTACACAGTGCTCCTAATGCGAAATAGTTTGCAACTCGAAAGTATATTACAAGCCAGGTTTGTGTTAAGGGTTAGGTTACTTTAGGGCGATTTCTCACGTAAATGGGTTAAGTATGTAGTCCTAGCACACATCCCGTTTTATTATTATTTAATGTAGCGTGACTTGGCAACAATTTGTTATCTCTGCAGCAGGACCTCAACGGACAAAATGCATATAATTGTTGTCCGCTAATTAATGTTTATATAATATTTAAACATCCTTCATGCAAGTGCATAATTCGTACGGCAAATTGAGTTAATTATGTGAATACACAGTTTGTTGCAAACATTAGTTGTGTAATATCGTTGCGAAGGACTTATGAATTATTTGCCATTGAGAAAATGCATTCAATATTTGATTTGTGCTAATTTAAAACCAGCATAGATTTCTAATTAAACCAATTAAGCTCTGTGTGTGTATGACATGTTTATTTTAATACTGGCATCCCCTCGTTAAGGTTGTTTAACGCTGGTAAATTATTCATTAAAAATACACGGAAACAACATTCTTCAATGTTATTTATGTTATATATAGAACAAACAAAATATGATGTAAATAAGGATAAGAATAAACGCTTAAAATAATATGAGCACTTACAAACTAATGAGTTGCAATATTTTGGTATTGAAACTTATTTTGAGGATGGATTTTAACTCATTAGTGACGGAAACCTTGGCCTTAATATTCTTTTAGTTTTTGTCCTTTAAAATTGTTTGATAACATTTCTTCTTTCATTAATGTTGATTAAAGGTAAATAATAGACGCGTTTAATATAAAAATAAAAATGATGAAAGTATGATGAAAATCCTCATGATGTTTTAATTGCAAATTGTATAAAACCATCGTAGTAAATAATGAATGCGGCATCATTGTGACATCGGGCTTGGAAGGACGTTTAGAAAATGTTAAAATATTAATTTATTAATATGAGCCGGATGGAATTGCCCGAGCGCTGACAGCCGAGTTCAGTTATATAAATAATACAGAAAGGTCGAAATGCGTGGCTTAATTATATCTGCACTCCGTGACACTTGAATCTTCATTACAATGCGATAGAGTTCCATGAAGTACCGTCCAAACATATTGCTATTATATTCATGCATACATCGTCGGAAAAAGCATATAATTTGTAGATAATTGTAGAGTACTGGTGAAATGGGTCAGTGATGAATATTGAAAGTGGGACTGATGGTAACATGGAATCGGTTTCTCATGCATGATATGCACGATGTAATATTTGATCGATATTGACTACGATTGAGGGGGGAAATCTGCACCTGCTAACCCCCTTCGATTCAACTGTCCCGCACCACCGCCCCCAATGGGGCTCGTCAACCCTCCAACAATTTAACAGGAGCCTCCCTAACAACTAACACCTGATAATTCTATTTTGGCAATTCTATTCGATCAATTTGTCTCGGGAAAAGGTTTCTAGAGAGGGAACGACACCAACTAACACACACATACATACACCGATTCTATAATTGACAAATCTCTTGGCAAACACGGTTACGGCATGCACAATTCAATTATCATGACCTCTGATACACGCCTACGATACAAATCGAAATATTAATAGAAAATAAATGACGATTTAATACAATTATTACAGCAATTCATGCTAAAATAAAATTTGTATTTATTAAATGATTCGAATCTAATTGAAACGACATTTTGATTTCCATCCAACAGGAAGGATTTAAAATCATTATACAAATATAATATATTCATAGTGTTGTAGCTAGAGGGTGGTACATAATTCATCACCAATCCATGTGTAACATGTAAAAATTCATTCAGTAGTAGAGCAATTTTATATTTGAAATCATTAATTAATCAACTTTTTTGTAGTTTGAGCTAGTAGCGTTTAACAATGTGTCTAATTGTACTTACCGACCTAGGCTAGTAGCAATCAATTAACAAGCTTTGTAAGATTGAAGTAAGAAATAATTTTTTAAACTTTGTAAAAAAATCTCCAACTTTCAGAATAATCTACAAACTATGTGTTCACAATCTTCAGAATACTTTTTAAATAAATGTTTTCAAATGCAATTTTTGAAAAACTCTTAAGTTTTAGAAATCTTTCAAGCAACTTATTGCCAATGTGTGTTATAATAAATTTTAGAAAATAATAAATATATTCTGTCTAGAAAGTCAATTTTAGTGAAACACAATTTGCTTCATATTTTGGAAATTCCAAAAAGTTGTTTAGCATTTTGAAAATAAAAATTATTTTCAATATGTGTTGTAAATTTTTGAAGAAAAAGTTTATTCAAAAAGTCAAGTTTAGTGAAACATAGTTTGTCCATATTTTAGAAAAATTTTAAACTTTGGAAATCTATTAGGGAACATATTGCCTACAAAAATTGGAAAAAAAAATTAAAGTACTGTAGAAAGTCAACATTTTAGTGAAAAACTTTTTTTTCCAATTTTTTGAAATTCTGAAAAGATGTTAAGAAATTAAAAAATCAGGTTTTATATATTAATCAAACAACTTATAGCTAATTTGTAATTCAAATTCAAAATTTTTGTCTAAAAAGTCAATTTTAGCAAAATATATATTGTCCATATTTTAAAATTTGAAATAGCTGTTTAGAATTTTTTTAAATTTTTTATATTTTAGAATGTCTGTTATAAGTTTTAGACAACAAAAATCAAAAATTTTGTTTTGAAAGTCAATTTTTGTGAAACACATTTTCTTTTATATTTTGTAAATTTAAAATTTTTTTAATTTTGGAAATTTATCAAGAAACTCATTTTCAATGTGTGTATAAATTTCAGAACAAGAAATTTCTGTTCATAATGTCAATTGCTTAATATTTTATAAATTTGAAAAAGTTGTTTAAGGTTTTTGTAAAAAAGTCAAATTTTGGAAATTATTTAAGCAATTTATTTTCAATAAATGTTGTAAATTTCAGAAGAAAACTGCTAAAGTTTTGCCCCTAAAGTCAATTTTAGTGTAACATAAATTGCTTAATATTATGGACTCTTGGAAAAGCGATTTTGGATTTTTGGAACGTTTCTTAATTATGAAAATCTATCTATCAAGCAATTTGTTCAACATTTTAGAAATTAGGAAAAAGTTTTAAGAGTTTTTAGAAAAAAAGTATCAAGCATTTTTGGAAAATTTAAACATAGTTTTAGAATTTCCAAAAAGTTGTTTAGGGTTTTTGAAAAATTCTTAAATTTTGGAGCAGCTTATTGCCAATGTGTGTTAATAGTTTTAGAAAAAAAATCAAAAATGCGTCCAAAAAGTAAAATTTAGTAAAACAAACATAATTTGTTCATCTTTTAGAAATTTGGAAAAGCTATTAATGTTTTTTTTGATCATTTCTAAATTTTGGAAATCTATTAAGCAATTTATTTCTTAAGTGTGTTAAAAATTAAAAAAAAATCAAACATTCCGTGTAGAAATTTTAGTTAAACGCAATTTGTTCTATGGAGCGTATGTTTTGGAGATTTGGAAAAATGGTTTATAACTCTCATTTTGAAAAAAAAAAAATTTTGGAAATTTGTAATTAACTCAGTGCTAATTTTTGTTGTAAATTTTATAAGAAAATTTTAAAACAACTGTCTAAAAAGTAAATTTCATCAAAACATAGTTTGGCTATGTTTTGGAAAATTGGAAAAGTTGTTCAGGATTTTTAGAAAATTTTAAATTTTGGAATAATAAATCTGTCTAACTACTCATTGCCAATCTTTGTTGTAAGTTTTAGAAGAAAATTGCAAAAATATTGTATAAAAAGTCAATTTTAGCAAAACATATTGGATCTATTTTGGAAATTTTGAAAAATTGTTGGGATTTAAAAAAAAAAATTGGAAATATATCAAACAACTTATTGTCAATGTACGTTTAAAATTTAGTCAATTTTAGTAAAACACGTTTTGCTATACATTTTAGAAACAAAAAATCAAAAATGTTGTCAAAAATTTATTTTTAGTTTAACAAAATTTACTTCAAATTTTGGAAATTTAGAAAAGCAATTTATAATTTTTGAAAAATTTATAAACTTTTAGAATCAATCAAGCAATTTATTTCCAATAAGTTGTAAATTTCAGAAGAAAATTGCAAACATTTTGTTCAGAAAGTCAATTTTACCAAAACATAATTTGTCTAAATTATGAAAATTTGGAAAAGCTGTTTAGGATTCTTAAATTTCTTTTAATTTTTGGAAATATATTATGCACCGCATTTCCTATCTTTTTTGTAAATTTCAGAAAAAAATTGCAAAAATACTCTCTAAAAAGTCAATATTTTGGAAGTTTGGAAAAATTGTTTAGTTTTCTTAGAAAATTTCCAAATTTTGAAAATGGTATAATCAACTTATTGCTAATGTGTGTTACACATTTTAGAAACAAAAAAATAAAAGTTAAGTCTAAAAATTTATTTTTAGTAAAACACAATTTGCTCCAAACTTTGGAAACTTTGAAAAAATGGATTTTTGAAAAATTTATAAATTTTTTGAATCAATCAAGCAACTTATTTCTAATATGTTTTGTAAATTTTAAAAGAAAATTGCAAAAACTTAATTTGGAAATTTAGAAAATCTGTTTATGATTAATTTTCAATATGAGTTGTAAATTTCTGAAGAAAATTGCCAAAGTTTTGCTAAAAAAGTTTGATTTAATAAGTAATAAAACCTAATTTGTTGTTATTTTGGAAATTCGTAACATTTTTTGAAAAACTTATTTGGTTTGATTTATTAAGCAACTTATTGCCAATGTGTGTTAAACAAGTTTTGGTAATTTGAATAAGCGGTTAAGGATTTATGAATCAAAAATTTTGATTATTATTCAACCAACTTTTTTTTTTCAATCAAGATTATTGTCCAGAAAGTCAATTTTAGTGAAACATAATTGGTTTGTATTTTGGGATTTTGGAAAAGCTAATTAGGACTTTTGGAAAATTTCCAAATTTACTAAATTTATCAAACAATTTATTGCCAATGTGTCTTGTAAGTTTCTGAAAGGAAAAAATGAAATATACTGTCCATAAAATTAATTTTTGTGAAACACATTTTGTTCCTTATTTTGAAAACTCGGAAAAGGTGTTTAGAGTTTGTAGAATACTTTAACATTTTTGAAATATATCAAGCGGCGTGTGTTGTAAATTTAAAAAAAATATTTTAGCAATACCTAATTTGTCTATATTTTGGAAATTTGGAAAAACAATTTAAGCTTTTTTGAAAATTATTAAACTTTAGAAATTTATCAAATAGCTCATAGTCAATTTGTGTTATAAGTTTTAGGAAAAAAAAGAAAGTTCTGTCCTGAAACTTATATTTTTAGTTAAACACATTTTGAAAATTTCAAAAAAATGTTAAGGATTTTAAAAAAAAATTATTGCGTATTGATCAAGCAATTGATTGGAAATTTTAAATATGTGTTTATTTTAGAAGAAAATTGCAACAATTTTGTTCATAAAGTCAATTTTAGTGATACATAATTTGTCTATATTTTGGATTTGAAATAGTTATTCAGGATTTTTGATTTTTTTTGATTTTTTGGAAATCTATTGAATTACTTATTGCCTATATTTGTTGTAAGTTTTAGAGCGAAACATAATTTGACTATATTTAGGAAATTATAGAAAAAAAATGCAACAATGTTACCCAAAAAGTTAACTTTTGTCTAACATAATTTGTCTATATTTTTGAAATTTGGAAAAGTTGTATAAGGTTTTTTCAAAATGTTTCAAACTTTTGAAATCTATTAAACAACATAATGCCAATGTGCGTTATAAGGTTCAGCAAAAATTCTGTTCAAAAATAATTTGTCTATATTTTGGAAGTTGGTAAAAGTTATTTTTGGAAAAATATTTAATTTTTGAAATTTATTTTTAGTGAAACACAATTTGCTCTAAATTTAAAAATTTAGAAAGTTTTATAAATTTTGCAGCAACATACCTGTACATTAGCAGTAAGCTAATGTATGTTAAAGTTAAAAAAAAAAATCAAAAATACTGTCCAGAAAGCTAAAATTTTAGAAATACATAATTTGTTTACATTTTGGAAACTTGGAAAATTTGTTTAGAAAGAAAAAAATTAAAAATTTTGATTAGAAAGTAAAAATTTTGGTTATACACAATTTGCTCCATATTTTGAACATTCAGAAGAATTGTTTTTAGAAAATTTTATATTTTTAGAACACTATCAAGCAATTTTTGGATTTTTTGAAGAATTGTTAAAGATTTTTGAAAAAATTAATTTAAATATCATTTAAGCAACTTATTGCCAATTTGTTATGTAAATTTTAGAAACATAATTTAAAAATTTGACCCGAAAAGTCAATTTTAGTAAAACACAATTTGCTTCATATTTTGGAAATTTAGAAAAGCTGACAAGTTTTGAGATTTGGAAGTTTATCAAGCATTTATTGCCAATATGTGTTATAAATTTCAAAAAAAGCAATTTATTAAGCAACTCATTACCAATCTTTGTTGTAAATTTCAGAAGAAAATAGAATCAATATTGCCCCAAAAGTCAAATTTAGCAAAACATAGTTTTGCCATATTTTGGAAACTTGGAAAAATTGATTAGGTATTATAGAATTTTTTTAAATTAAAACTTATTGCCAATCTTTGTTGCAAATTTCAGAAAAAAATTGCAAAAATACTGTTCTAAAAGTCAGTTTTAGCAAAACATAGTTTGGCTTTATTTTGAAAATTTGAAAAATCCTAACACGATTTTTGGAAAAAAAATAAATTTTAGGAAATATATCAAGCAATTTATTATCAATGTACGTTTAAAATAAGAAAAAATTTAAAAAAAAAATCAAAAATTTTGTTTAGAAAGTCAATTTTAGTAAATCACATTTTGCTCTATATTTTAAATATTTGAAAAAGCTGTTTAGGATTTTGGGAAAATTTTCAAGTTTTGGAAATGTATCAAGCAACTTTTTACTAATATTTGTTATACATTTTAGAAACAAAAAAAATAAAAATTTTGTTTAAAAATTTATTTTTAGTTTAACACAATTTGCTCAAAATCTTAAAAATTTGGAAAAAACTATTTAGGATTTTTGGAAACTTTATAAAGTTTTGGAATCAATTAAGCAACTCATTTCCAATATATGTTGTAAATTTCAGAAAAAAATTGCAAACATTTTGTTCAGAAAGTCAATTTTACCAAAACATATTCTAAATTTTAAAAATTTGGAAAAGCTGTTTAGGATTTTTAGAATTTTTTTAATTTTTACAATTATATTAAGCAACTCATTGCTAATCTTTTTTGTAAATTTCAGAAAAAAAATACTCTCTAAAAAGTCAATATTTTGGAAGTTTGAAAAAGTTGTTTAGGTTTCTTAGAAAATTTTCAAATTTTGAAAATGTAATAATCAACTTATTGCCAATGTGTGTTACACATTTTTGAAATAAAAAATCAAAAGTTCTGTCTAAAAATTTATTTTTAGTAAAACACAATTTGCTCCAAATTTTGGAAATTTTGATAAGCTATTATGAATTTTTGGAAAATTTATAATTTTTTTGAATCAATCAAGCAACTCATTTCTAATATGTTTTATAAATTTTAAAAGAAAATTGCAAAAACATAATTTTGAAAATTTGGAAAATCTGTTTATGATAAATTTCCAAAAGAAAATTGCAAAAGTTTTGCTAAAAAAGTTTGATTTAATGAAACCTAATTTGTCGTTATTTTGGAAATTTGGAAAAACATTTTTAAAAAACTTATTTGGTTTTATTTATTAAGCAACTTATTGCAAATGTGTGTTAAACAAGTTTTGGTAATTTGAATAAGCGGTTAAGGATTTATGAATCAAAAATTTTGATTATTAATCAAGCAACTCATTTTTTTTTTTCAATCAAAATTATTGTCTACAAAGTTAATTTTAGTTAAACATAATTGGTTTGTATTTTGGATTTTTGGAAAAATTTTAAATTTACTAAATTTATCAAACAATTTATTGCCAATGTGTCTTGTAAGTTTCTGAAAGGAAAAAATGAAATATACTGTCCACAAAATTAATTTTTGTGAAACACATTTTGTTCCTTATTTTGAAAACTTGGAAAAGGTGTTTAGGGTTTTTAGAATACTTTAACATTTTTGGAATATATCAAGCGACTTTTGTTTTAGCAATACCTAATTTGTCTATATTTTGGAAATTTGGAAAAACAATTTAAGTTTTTTTGAAAATTATTAAACTTTTTAAAATTTATCAAATAGCACATAGTCAATTTGTGTTATAAGTTTCAGAAAAAAAAAAGAAAATTCTGTCCTGAAACTTATATTTTTAGTTAAAAACTTTTTGATTTGAAATTTTGAAAATTTCAAAAAAATGTTAAGGATTTTTGATAAAAATTATTGCGTATTGATCAAGCAATTGATTGGAAATTGGAAATATGTGTTGTATATTTTTGAAGAAAATTGCAACAATTTTGCTCAAAAAGTCAATTTTAGTGATTCATAATTTGTCTATATTTTGGAAATTGAAATAGTTATTCAGGGTTTTTGATTTTTTTAAATTTTTTTGGAAATCTATTGAACTACTTATTGCCTATATTTGTTGTAAGTTTTAGAGCAAAACATAATTTGACTATATTTTGGAAATTATAGAAAAAAAAAAGTTACTCAAAAAGTTAACTTTTGTCTTACATAATTTGTCTATATTTTTGAAATTTGGAAAAGTTGTATAAGGTTTATACAAAATGTTTTAAATTTTTGAAATCTATTAAACAACATAATGCCAATGTGC
The DNA here is from genome assembly GCA_963932245.1 of Tachinus rufipes. Taxonomy (NCBI): domain Eukaryota; kingdom Metazoa; phylum Arthropoda; class Insecta; order Coleoptera; family Staphylinidae; genus Tachinus; species Tachinus rufipes. Next base: position 113,991,820 of record OZ010744.1, on the reverse strand, counting down.
GTTATAAGGTTCAGCCAAAATTCTGTTCAAAAATAATTTGTCTATATTTTGGAAGTTGGGAAAAGTTATTTTTGGAAAAATATTTAATTTTTGAAATTTATTTTTGGTGAAACACAATTTGCTCTAAATTTAAAAATTTAGAAAGTTTTATAAATTTTGCAGCAACATACCTGTACATTAGCAATAAGCTAATGTATGTTAAAAGTTAAAAAAAAAAAATCAAAAATACTGTCCAGAAAGCTAAAATTTTAGAAATACATAATTTGTTTACATTTTGGAATCTTGGAAAATTTGTTTAGAAAGAAAAAAAATTAAAAATTTTATTTAGAAAGTAAAAATTTTGGTTATACACAATTTGCTCCATATTTTGAACATTCAGAAAAATTGTTTATAGAAAATTTTATATTTTTAGAACTCTATCAAGCAATTTTTGGATTTTTTGAAGAATTGTTAAAGATTTTTGAAAAAATTAATTTGTTATGTAAATTTTAGAAACATAATTTAAAAATTTGACCCGAAAAGTCAATTTTAGTAAAACACAATTTGCTTCATATTTTTGAAATTTAGAAAAGCTAAAACAAATTGAGTTTTGGAAGTCTATCAAGCATTTATTGCCCATATGTGTTATAAATTTAAAAAAAATGAAATCAAAAACACTGTCCAGTAAGTCAATTTTAGTGAAACATAATTGGTCTGTATTTTGAAATTTTAGAAAAGCTGTTTAGGATTTTTGAAAAAAAATAATTTTTTGAAATCTATAAAGTAACTTATTACCAATGAGTGTTATACATTTTTGAAAAAACTTTGTTCAGAAAATTTTAGTTAAATACAATTATCTTCAACTTTTAGAAATTTCGAAAAATATTTTTGGAAAATTTTAAAATTTTAAAAATTATTGCTTATGTTTGTTGTAAATTCAGAAATTTTATCTAAAAAACAATTTTAATGAAACAAAATTTACTTCATTTTGAAAATTCCAAAAAGCTGTTTAGCGTTTTTAAAAAAAATCCAAATTTTGATAATGTATAAAGGAACTTAATAATAAAAATACCTAAATTTTGAAGATCTATCAAGTTTCAGATAAAAATGCAAAATTTTGTCCAGAAAGTCAATTTTAGTAAAACACAATTTGCCTAAGGGCATTGTAGTGGCATTTTTTGAACTCGTGTTAGTTCTTGCTTAGGCCTCCATTTTTATTCAACTCCTCTTTAAGTTTTTAGTTGAGATAATACCTATAGAGCTTTTTTAATGAGTTTGGTAGGAAAGATGTTTTGTTTGATAAACTTGTTGTATTGCTTTAATTGTCTTTGAGGATCATGGTAATGCTGTGAGTTTTTTAATTTAACCTGCTATTTTCTTTTGTACATTCCGGTATAATGTATATAGACACGTTTATTTTTAGCTCCTTCTTTACTATTTTGCCTAGGTTTAAAAATAGTTTTTTGCTTTAATCATTGTTTTTTTTTTCTGACACTGTTAGCTTATTTTATTAGTGGTAATTTGTACTGTTTGCTCCACATATTTGAGTTTAATTTTTTTGCATAGCTTTTTCTAAGCTTTCTTTTTTAAGTTTTTTATTGCTTTTGAGTTTTCTTTTTTCTGCATGTGACTTTTGTGTGTTTTGTATTTTTGCTATTTATTCTGGTTACAGTCCTTCTGGCTTTTATACAGTTTTTTTCTCTTACTTGCAATATCTTCACTCTACTAATACAGTGGATTGCAGTTTAATTGCAAAAAGACAAAGTGTACAGATTCAATTCCAAAGTGAATATTGTGTACAAAATTTGTTGCCACACGATTAATTGCAACTCAAGAAAAGTTGAGCTTGGTCTCGTACGCTAACAACTTTTTGTGAAGCAAATATGCAACGTTAACTGCTAAGCGACACAATATACAGAAACTTTAAAGTATTATACGATTAATTTCAAAGCGACAAAAGGCAGTGTAGTTTAGATGGATAGGTTTCTAATTAATAGTGAAGCGATAAAGTATTTTGTAGTTAGTCACCAACTTAGAGAGGACATTAAACATGATTTAAATTGTTAATAAAATTTTAAAGCTACTCAGTATTTACGAATAATTACAAACGACACAAAATATCAACAAATTTTTGTCTATAACTAATTAAGAAGTGGCAAAATATTGTAGAATTTTTGCCTTGATTTATAACTTAAGTTCTAATATGATTAAATTACTTTACATGTATTTAAAATTGTTTTTTTTATATCTTAGTGTTTTAAAATAAAATAACCCCTAGTTAGGTAACACTTTTAAAACAATTGAAAGTAAAAATAAAGCTTTAACCAGAAAATAGAACGTAATACGATACGATTAACGTATTTATACCAACAAAACACATGCAGCAACACATTCAGCAATCGCTTTATGCACGTGTAGTTGAACCAAAAGTTTTCACCCCCTCTAAATGAACAAACACCGGACAAAAATAGTTACCCCCGTGCATCCCAAACAAACCTAATTTTACACCAAACTACATGAATATCCACTCAAAGTATCAATTGTTTACACATTAAATTGCAAACAGAAATAATTATGAGTGAATAAATTATTATATCTATATTGCGGAATTACGATGAAACCTAATCCGATTTGTGTTATTGATCATTTATGCGAGATTAATTATAATTGATTGATGGATTATATTGAAACCATTCTGAAACATAATTTACTTAATCGAAACATGTAATGTCAATTCTACATAAAATATTAATGGACACCGGTATTCCACATGCACGCATTCTATGTTGCTACAAATGAAAATAGAAAATACTATCGTTGACATTTATTTGCATTATTTATTGTTGTTTAAAGTAATAATTACACGATCATGTCAGTACATGTGTACATTTATTGTAGATATTTAATTAACTACATTGTTGAGGGTTATTAACCGTTCAAATGTAGCATTATTAATGTCAGAAGAATATATATTTAGGTTTTATTATTGTTTTGATTTTCATTACAAAATTATGTATGCTGAAATAGTTATAAATCTTAGTTTGCTCTTAAACTAATTTTTATAATTAATTACAACGTGTGAGGTCATTGCGTTAAATTAACTTATATTTTTTTTACAAATAATTAATTGTATTCGCTTATTATAACAGTCGAGAGCATACGAATGTTTCTGAACATCATTCGGTTGAAAAGAGACAGTCAGTGGTGGACAAACAGTTCTTGTTTAATTATTCACAGGATCTAATCACAGAAAACTGTTTTGTCAAAAGAACTGTTTAAATGTTTGCCAGTGAAATGTGTGTCTATTTATTTAGGGGTTTGCATGTAAGCCCGACGCGTCCATGCTGCCACCACTACCGCCTGCGAGAAGTCCTTTCACGGGAATTTATTTTTAAAAGTTTTGTTAGTGCAATCCTTGCTTAAATCCTCGTTACGCTATTACAGTATACAGAGAGACGGTGTAATGAGCTGAGAGGAAATGTAATTTCTAAAATCTCTCTAGCTGGGAAAATCACTAAAACAAATCAGGTTGCGGTTGTATCGATAAATGAAGCTTACAATTACTGCTTTGGTATTCTCTCAGCTCTTTAATGGATCTTGTTTTTTTAATGAGTAAACAAGCATAATATGCTATGTAAACTGTTAAAGTTTAAAATATAGATATTTGGAACATTAATTAGTTCTTTATAAAAAAGATCTTTATACACTAAATTTGAAATCTAAACAACCTTCGGTCTGTTTAAGACACGCACCCTTTATTCAAAACATCAAATAACCTGTTATTATTGTAAGATTAAGGACCAAAAACAAAGAACGCGTCAAACCGTGCAGCTTTAACAATCTGTATCTGCCTGCGAGTGTTTTTGATCTCACACTTACTGTTATATGGGGGATGACACATGTCTTAAAGATTAGCATTAATATTATTAAGAAATTTACTAATGTAAATGATTCTTAAAGCAATAGCGACAGAAGAGAGTTTGTTGCTTTACGTTTGATTTTTAAAATATTGTTCTTCATTATTGTAATTAATTATAAAATAAATTAGTTAATCCGTTTACAATTAATTGTGTTACGGTTTTGCTGAATCTATTGCATTGCATTGCAATACTTTGTCTACTTTGATTTAATGAATATAGACTGATTCAAATAATCTTTTGCAATTTTATTTTTTAATGTAAATTTTATGTTCTGAACAAGGGGATTTTATGCTAGAATTAATAATTTGTCTTTTCAACATAATTCTTATGTTACAAACGGGATTTTTTGGGCCAATTTTAATGAATTTTATTTGGTAAAAGTTAATTATAGCAAATTTTATGCTGCAAATGAGTTTTTTGAGCGATTTTCAATGTTATTCAATGTTTTTTTTGTGCAATTTTGAGATTTTTAACTTTATTTTTATTTTTTCTGGACCAGTTTTAATTTTTTTTTTGTATTTGTATTAGTATTTGATTTATTTCATTTGGTAAATTTGATTTTCAAACGAATTTTATGCTAGAAATGAGACTTTTGCTTAATTTTTTATGTTATAAATGCTTTTTTTGTTTATTTTTAAGTTTTTAACTTAAATTTTAAGTTACTGTTGAGCTTTCTGCGATAATTTGGTATTGCAAAAGTGATTTTTATGAAAATTTTTAGTTACAAATGAATTTATTAAATTTTATGCTGGAAAAAAATTTTGTTTTGCAATTTTTATATTAAAAATATGTTTTTTGTGCAGTTTTAAGGTTTTCAACTTAAATGTTTGGCTATAAATACGTTTTCTGTGTAAAGTTTTATGTTGGAAATAAGTTTTTTGTGCAATTTTTGTGTTATAAATGTCTTTTGTGTAATTTTAAAGTTTTTAACGTAAATTTCATGTTTTAAATGGATTTTTTTAATGAAAATTGTATGCTGGAAATGAGTTGTTTGTCCAATTTGTGTGTTTTTTTGCAATTTTGAGGTTTTTAACATAAATTTTATAATAAAAAAGGGTTTTTTTAATCAAATTTCTTTTAGTAAATCTAAATTTTGAGCTAATAATAAATTTTAAATGCGATTTTTACGTTATAAATGTCTTTTGTGTGCAATTTTAAGGTTATTAACGTGAATTTTATGTTGTTTTTGCGTTAATCATCTTTATATAATCGCTTTTTTATGCAATAATTAGGTTTTTAACGTAAATTTTATGTTGCGAACGCGTTTTTTTCTCAATTTTTTTTTTTGGTAAACATGATTTTTAAGCGAGTTATATGCTGGGAATAATTTTTTTGCGCGATTTTTAATTTATAAATGTTTTTTTAGTATCATATCAAGGTTTTTAACGTAAATTTTATGCTTTAAATGCTTCATTTTTATGTTATAAATACCCACTTAATTGTTCGTTGGATCACAAACTTTTTTTGTGACTAAATGATTTTTGACGTTTGCAGAGAGGTCAGACATCCAACTTCTTGATGACAAACACTTGGGTAGGTGGGTGGGATACTGCAAAACATAATATCAAATCAGTAGTTTGGATTGGAGTGGTTTACCCACTTATCCAAATGTTTGTCTTGAAGAGGTTGGATTACAAACTTTTCTTGTTATAAAATGACTTCTGACGCTTGCAGTGAGGTGAGATACTCAAATTTTTGATGACTAACACTTGGGTGGGTGAGTGGGACATTTCAGAGCATGATAACGAGTAGTAGTAGTTTAGATTGGAGTGGCCTACCTACTTGCCCAAGTGTTTGGATCACAAACATTTATTGTAACAAAATAACTAAACTTTGATGCTCGTTGAGAGGTCTGACATCCATTTTTTTGATGACCGACATTTGGGTGGGTGGGTGGGACACTGCAAAGCATAATAACAAGTTAGTAGTTTGGATTTGAATTGCCCACCTTCAAGTGTTCGTTTTCAAGAAGTTGGATTACAAACTTTTCTTGTGACAAAGTGACATCTTATGATTGCAAAGAAGTCAAACATCTAACTTCTTGATGACGGACACTTAAGTGGGTGAGTGTGACACTCTAGAGCATGATAACAAATGAATAGTTTGAATTAGAGTAGCCCAAATGTTTGTCTTTAAGAGGTTGGATCACAAACTTTTCTTGTGAGAAAGTGACTTCCGAGGCTCGGAGAGTGGTCAGACATTTAACTTCTTGGCGACGGAAGCTTGGGTGGGTGGGTGGGACACTTCATACTATGATAACAAGTTAGTACTTTGGATTGGATTGGCCTACCCATCCACTCAAGTGTTTGTCTTCAAGAGGTTGGCTCACAAACTTCTCTGGTGACAAAATGACTTTTGACGCTTGCAGAGTAATCTGACATCCAACTTCTTGATGACGGACATTTTGGGGGTGTAAATGGAAGACTTCAGAACATGATAACAAGTCAGTAGCTTAAATTGGAGTGGTTTTATATGCAATTTTAAGATTTTAGTTTTAAATTTTATGCTACAAACGGACTTTATATACAAATTTTGATTAATTTAGTAATTTCTAAGCAACTTTTATACTATAAATTTTATGTTACAAGTAGAAAATATTTTTTTGCGTAATTTTTGTTATAGTATTAGCAAATTTGATAAAAATTTATTGATTAGTTTTTGTTTTATTCAAAAATAAGTAAGTCTTTACAAAATTCAATAACAAATTTGGAAAATATATTTAAAAGTATTGAATCCGTCCTATAAAGCATGAAATCCGGCTTTAAACTAATAAAATCCGTTTTAAATATCAGAAATCCGGTTTTAAAATAACAAATCCGGCCTTAAAAGTATAAAATCCGGCTTATATTGCACGATCCGATTTTAAACTCAAAGAATCCGGCTTAAATGTTAAAATTTTAAATTCAAAAATATTAAATTTAGCTTAAAATTAATAAAGTAAATTTAAATGTTAAAAATCTTGTTTTAGCATAAAAAATCCGGCCTCAAATGTATTATAATTCGGCATTAAATTTGTAATAATAATAAAGTTTTAACCAAACAGTATTTGTGTTAATTATAAAGGTCTCAACCATCCTTTGCATTAAATTTGGCTTTAAATTGATTAAATTGGGCCTTAATGTTAGAAATCCGGTCTTAAACTGATGAAATCCGAAATAAATGCTAGAGATCTGGCTTAAAATAAAAAAATCTTTGGGTTTAAACTAATAAAATTTAGCTTCAATGATAGAAATCCGAATGTGAAATAAGAAATCCGGCATTAAACTGATAAAATCCGGCTTTAATGTTAAAAAAACCAATTTTAAACTTAGATGCTGGTTCTTAATAATATTTTTTTATAAAAATGAGTACAGTTTTTAACAGATTTTTGTATTTTTGATATTTTATGAACAGAATTTTGCAGTTTTTGACTGAATTTTGCTAATATTTTAGTATTTTATAGTAGTTTTTTGCCATTTAAGATTTTTCAAAAAAAGTATTTTGATACTTTCTGACAATATATTAATTCTTTATGTCACTTTCAGTCGACGACTTTTTTAAATATTTTAAAATTTTATGCCATTTATAACTTTTCATAAATAGAATGTTAAAGTTTTTAACAGTTTGTAGTAAAGTTTGGTACCTTCTGATAATATTTTGAATGTTTCAATGCCGGATTTTGCTATTTTTGACTTCATAACAAAATAACAAATTAGTAGTTAAGACTGGAGTGGATTTGTAATTTTCAAATTTTTTAAATAATTTTTATGTTACAAATAGGTTTTGTGCTTTAATTTTTACTAAGTTTTTACAAGAATTGTAATTTTTATGCAAACTTTATCCTAGCAATTAAATTTTTATGAATTTTTTTTGTTATAAATGTTTTTTTTTGTGCAACTTCAAGACTTTTAAAGTATATATTATGCTATGAATGGCATTTAACTTCTAAAATGAGTTTTCTGAGCAATTTTGATGTTATAAATGTTTTTATTATAGCTTTTTTTGTCATAATCTGTTTTTTTTCTGTCTACGCCAATTATGAATGAATGTTTTTTTGTGCGCTAATATTTTAGGGCTTACGTTTGTGCTACTACTGCACAAACTGCCTTTTAACATGTACCTGAAAACACAAATATATACTATTGCACTTGTTAATAGAGAGAATAGAAGCGCTGTAGATACTGACAAGGCCTAGTATCTGGTTTATCCACAGCATTCATAAATGCCATTATTTTTTGAAAATTTTCTACCGGAGCTGGGGTTCGAACCTGGTACAAACTATGTGCCAAAATTACTCACTTATTGGGGTTTCTGTAAATGCTAGTTCACTTACGGTTATCTTTGGGTGTGTTGTACAAAATGACTGTAAAGCCAGTGTCATCTTTTACTGCATTTCTTCTTTTTCTTTTTACTTGATATAGATTCCTTTATCTTTGCCTGGGTCTTTTTGGTGCTTTTTTTGTAAATCTGGCTATATGTTAGCAAGGGTGCCAATACACGTAGTCTGTTTTCTGGCTGCACAGCTTGGCCATTGTTGTTTTTTGTAGACAGTACTTGTAAATTCTCTTAATTTGTTGTGCACTTTAATTATGCTCACTTAAACTTACCCTGTTTTTTGTTAGCACGAGTTTAGTTGTTTGTTGTTCTTTGACGGTTTGCTAAGCTTGTTTTCTAATTAGCTTTTTGTATTTCCCATTGAGGACAATGTTTATTCTGACGCTTTTTGATTCAACAAGTCACAAAGAACTTAAGATCATGGAAAATATGATATTTACCAAAAAAAGTTAAAGATCTTTAGCGGATTTTGGGAAATTTTAGAAAACATTGAAGTTTTTGTGAGAAAAATAGTTGATTCAATTCTTAAAACTAATGATGTAAGAGCCCCATCCAGCAATGTAAGTGTTGGTCATCTAGAAATGAGTCAACAACTAATGGGGTGGGGGAGCGGGGCATTCAAATCAGCTTAATGAAACAGTAGAAGACTTCAAAGCACTTTAAAATATCTTAAAGGTTGTTTTGGTTCATTTTAAAGTAAATAGAAGCAATATAAGAAAGCTAAACAAAACTTGAGTTTTGTATGTTTTAGATCTATGATGGATTTTAGAACACTTTAAGTTTTTAAAATAACATTGTATTATGGTTTTTTGTGAAAAAAATAGTTGATTAAAGTTTTAAAACTAATGATCTAAGAACCTTGTTTATCCATATAAGTGTTTGTTATCCAGAAATTGGACAACAACTAGTGGGGTGGGTGGGCGGGGCACTCAAATTATTGCTTGTAGGTGAATTACCCACCCATCAAGTGTTGGTTATCTAGGAATTGTTTAAGAAACAGTTGGTTGGGTGATTGGTTTACCTAGATTATGGTGTGTCCGTGAGTAGTTTTAGCCGACGTATTTGAGCTACCCAACGAAATGTTGGTCATCTAGGAATTGGATAACAAACAGTTGGGTGAGTGATCGGTTTACCTAAATTATGGCTTATTAGACAAGCAACAATTGAGTGGGTGGATTCAGATTATTACTTGTTGTTGAATAGTTGTAGCTGGACTGCTTACCCACCCAAGTATTGGTCATTCAGAAATTGGACAAAAACAGTCGAGTGGGTGGGAGGGGCATTCAAATTATTTATTGTTTTTGAGTAGTTTCAGCTGGAGTATTTACTCACTTATTCAAGTGTTGGTTGTCCAAAAATTGAACAAAAAATTGTCATGTAATTCTTTTCTCATTTTGTTCTTAAGCTTTTCAACGTTTTCTTAAAAATTTTAAACTTTTGCAGACTTTTACAATGTAATCTTAGTGGATTCCATCTAGTAGCTACCAAATATTTTAAAAACTTTAACAAAACTTTTCAAAGTCTTCTAACAAAGGTTAACGTATCTTGAAGTTTTTATTTGCTACATTTTTTTCAAACTATCAATAGATTCAAAAGTCTTCTAAAAGCAATTTAGATTCCTTTCAAAGTTTATTATATAAGTGTTTGCAATTTTTTTCAGTCTCTAAAAGTCTCCTAAACGCTAATTAGATTGCTTTCAGTACTCTAAAAGCTTTTATTTTATGGTTTTTAACGTAAAATTTAAGTTATAAATGGGTTATCTTTGCCAATTTTGATTATTAGTGCAAATTTTTAATTGCAACAACTTTTTGTTTATTTTTCTTGTAATAAATGTGTGTTTTTATGCAATTTTAATTTTTTTGTTACAAAACACACAAATATTGATAAATTATTTATGACTAACATAATTTTTAAGCAATTTTTATGCTCTAATTGCGCGATTTTTATTATATAATTGTAATTTTTGTGTAATTTTAAAGTTTTTTAAATAATTTTGATATAACAAATCAGTTTTGTGGTCTAATTTTGATTTAGTTTTTATAAATTTTTCAATTTTTAAGAAAATTTTATGCTAGCAATTGAATTTTTGGGCGGTTATTTGTTATAAATGTTTTTTTGTACAATTTGAGGTTCTTAACTTAAATATTATAATACAAATAGGTTTATTGCACCAGTTTTGATAAATTTTATCAGCAATTTTCACAATATAAATGTTCTTTTGTGCAATTTTAAAACTTTTAACGTACATATTATGCTATGAATAGTTTTTTACTATAATTTTTATGTAGTAATCGTGATTTTTGAGCAAACTCAAAGCTGACAATTAATTTTTATCTTCTAAATGTTTTTTGAGTGTTATTTATATGTTTTTAAAGTAAATTTAAGCCATTTTTGATAAATTTTATGTAAAAAACGTTATTATTTATCAAATTTATGTTGAAATTAAGGTTTTTTTGCGATTTTTGTGTTAATAAATGTGCTTTTTGTTTAATTTTAATGGTTTTTAAAATAAATTTTAATTACAAATGAATTTTTTTTGCAATTTTGGTTTAATTTTATATGGTATACGTAATTTTTAACCAAATTTTGTGCTGAAACCTATTTTTTGCGCAATCCTTATGTTTCAAACGACGTTTTTGTGTAATTTTAAGGTTTTCAACTTACATTTTATGATACAAATTAATTTTTATGCCAATTTCTAACAATTTTATGCCGTAAACGTGATTTTTGACCGAAGTTTGATTAATTCTATGTGATATTTGACCGAATTTTATGCTGCAAACGTAAATTTTATGATACAAATTAGATTTTTGCACTTGCTTTGATCAATTTTTATTGTTACATGTGATTTTTGAGTTTTCTGTGAATCTTTATGTTATAAATGTGTTTTTTATTAAATTTTCTTGTCATAAGTCTGTTTTCTGATTTAGTTTTGATCAATTTCGAGTGTTAAATTGAAATTTTAAGCGTCAGAATTGAATTTTTTGATCAAATACAAATTTATTTTTGTGCATATTTAGCCAAATTTAGGCTGTTTTAGATGGTCAACATGGTTTCTAAACTAATTTTATAAGAGTTTTTGCGTGATTTTTGGTTTAAAATGGATTCTCTTCTTAAGTTTTGTGCTATTTGAGTAGTAAACGTAATTTTTGAGCGAATTTTATGCTGCAAATGAGTATTTTTAGGTTACAAATGATTTTTTTGTGCAACTTTATGGTTTTTATCGTAAATTTAAGTGTTTAAATGTTTTTTTTTATTGATATTGATCAATTTTATGTGGTAAAAGTAATTATCAAGCAGATTTTATGATGAAATTGAGTTTGTTGCGCGATTTTTATGTGCATTTTAGATTACAAATGGCTTTTTTGCATTAATTTTAGTCAATGTTATGTTGTAAACTTGTTTTAGAAATTCTGATTTTTTGGTAAATTTTATGCTAATATTGAGATTTTTGTGCAATTTTTATGTTGTAAAAGTTTTTTTTAAACTAAATTAAGGTTTTTTAATAAATTTGTAAATTTAAAATTGTTGATTTTATGCTGTAATTGGGGCTTTTGTGCCAATTTTGATTAGTTTCATTTAATAAACGAGATTTGTGAGCAAAATTTATGCTGGAAATGAGTATTCTACGCGGTTTTCAAGATATAAATGCCTTTCTTTTGGAAAGTTTTTAAAATAAATTTTAAATTTTGTTGAATTTTAGTCAGTAAACGTATTTTTTTAATCAAATTTAATGCTGTAAATGAGTTTTTTGCTTAATTTTTATATGGAATGAGTATTATAAGCAAATTTTACAATTTTTTTTTTTTTTTTTTTATACAGAAAATAAGTTTCCTGCGCTATTTTTATATTATAAATGTAATTTTTGTGCCGTTTTAAGGTTTTTAGCTTAAATCTTATGTTACAAATGGGGTTTCTGTTTCAATTTAGGTCAATTTTATGTAGTTAATGTACTTTTAAAGCAGTTTTTTTGCAAGAATTATGTTTTTTGCCAAATTTTTAAGTTATAAATGTAATTTTTGTGCAGTATTCAGGTTATTTGGTGTAATTTTAAGGTTTTTAAATTTTAGGCTATTAGTAAGTTTTTTGCGTTTATTTGGTTAGCATGAGTTTGGAGAAAATTTTATGTTTTTTGCACAATTTTTGTCTTACAAATGTTTTTTTTAAGTTTTGAGATTTTTTGTTAAAAATTTGTTTTTTTTAAACTGTTTTTTGCTTTAATTTTTATACATTTTATGTGGTTAACGTGATATTACCTAAATTTTATGCTAAAACTTAGTTTTTTAAGAGATTTTTATATTAATTATATTCTTTTTGTACAAATTTAAGGTTTTAAACGCAAATTGTAAGTTACAAATGGGTTTTTTGATTAATTTTATATAGTTCAAGCAATGTTTATGCTGAAAAGGAAATTGTTGTGCGTTTTTAAAGTCAATTTTATTCTATAAATGGTTTGTTTACCTTAATTTTGATTAGTTTTATGTAGTAAAAGTGATTTCTAAGCAAATTTTATATTGGAAATAATTTTCTTGCGCGTTTTTATACAATACAAAGAAGTTTTGAATACGTTTGTGAAGTAAACGTTGTTTTTAAGCAAAGTTTATTCTAAAATTAATTTTTTGAAATTTTTATGTTACAAATGTATGGAATTTTAAGGTTTTTAAGTCAAATTTATGCTAATAATGGGTTTTTTAAGCCAATATTGATTAATTTTGTGTAGTAAACGTGATTTTTGAGCGAGTTTTATGCTCAAAATGAGTTTTTTAAGCAAAGTTTTAATGTTTTTTTGTGTGAAATTTTAATGTGTAAATATGTGTATGTAGTAAACATGATTTTTAAGCAAATTTTATGTCGGAAATGAGTTTGGAACTTTAGAACACGATATAAAACCAAAGAAAAATAAATAAAGTAAAATATTTGCAAACTATATTTACCTTTTGCAGCTCACAACCAAAGCATGCTCAAAACTGTAACAATCTATATGCCGCCACGCTTAAGCCTACCACAAATGAATACTGTGGTCATTGTTGAAAGCTTTTGTTTTTTTTTTGCGTCAATTACTGGTGAGAGATGTTCTTTTCTTAAAATCCAAAAAAAAACTTGAGACTTAAGTGTTGATCAAATATTTACAAAGATTTGAAATCTTTGACCATTTTTGTCACTTCAGATGGCGCTTAAACCAAGAATATGGGTTTTATTCTATAGCACTATAGTGCAACTTAATGAAGGCTAATTTGTGTCAACGACCTTAGAATACCTGGAGAACAGCAATTAAATTATAAAACTTTACTTTTGATCTTAATTATCCGAGACTCATCACAAAAAAGCAATTTTTGCGTGCTTTGATTTGCAGATTTTGTACGCAAAGTAACAAAAAGCATTTTAACTGTGAAGCTGAAGCTCGATTTATACTTCACTACTAGTGGTCCGGGCTTAGAGACTTGTATTAAGACAGAAAATGTACTATAATTATATATTGTTAACATTAAACATTGTTTTTTTTTTGGCTAATATGCAAGAAACCTCTTCGCTACGGCCCTAGTGAAAAATTATTGTAAGGTGCATTCTATAAACCTATAAACGAATGCATAATAGTAGCTATTGATACGTAATACTTCTTCACTGATAAATGAATGTGAGAATATGAAAACACATATAGATATTTACGTTCCCACGACAAACACAATTTATCCATTTATATAGTAGTTCTTCCCCCTATTTAACAACACTATTTAATCATTACTAACGCAACAAAAACAACTATAAATACATTTTAATTGTCTCAAATATCATGACAAATGTCTTAATCATTATATAATTGCACAAAATTATAACCTACATGATTAATAACATTTTTTCCCTTGCGTAGTTCAAACCCTGTTTTTACAGTTATGTAATAATAATAACAATAATAATTTGCATAAAATTAAGGTCATTTTCAAGTCGCTGATGTGCATTAGTAATGAGAGCAATAGATGTCATCCGGTATATGATTGGTTGTCTACACGCAAAGTCAAGTACGAATAATATTAATGTAAGAATAGTTCAAAACTGATCTGATAAATTTTTAATGATAATTATATTAGATATAATTATAGCACATGTGTTGTAAAAAAAAGCTTGAAGTCATTATTTCTACTACTATTAAATTTCTAGGTCACTTAGAACAAGTTTTTTATAAATTAATTATGATTATTGCAAAAATGAAAATATTAAATTCTATTGATACGCATCGATACAATGTAAAAAAGTAAGCACTCAAACTGAACACTTTAAAATTTGCCATTCCGCCAATGGTTATAAAGAAAACTACATTCCTCACATTTTATCATATGAAAACGTCGTAAAATATTTCGTGACCTCTGGCCTGCATAAAAATGCAAAGTCCGCTTTCAAATGGCGAACGATATTAAAGAATCAAATTCCAATTTCTCGCAATTTCCACGGCCGCATAAAAATATGAATAAATGAATGCAAAACGAGATTATTTCCTAAATAAAAATATAATAATATTTTGTTAGATTAATTATACACAAACGGAAATACATTTTCACACCCCACAAGTGTAATTTAAAACACGCAAACTACATATGCAATTAATAATCATGACATTTGTGTAGTATTCATTTTATTATTGATAAACGCAATCAATATATATATAATATAAAAGAGCACCAATTAAGTTACATTGTTTTTATATTCTGTTTGCAAGTGGAATGAATTCCCACACAGAAAACTTTTATGTTTTCATATACGAATCCCCTAGGTATTATGTTTTTCTTTAATTTAATTCTATGTGTGAGATTCCGTATAATGCTGAACAAAGTTGTGCTTGTTCTAGCAAGATTTTTTTCCAGCTAATTGCCACTTGAAACTAGAAATGTGAATATAAACACCAACTTGTTTTATTTTTATTGCATTTTTTCTAACGAACTTCTATTGCGTAGTTAACGTCGAGCTCGCTAATTATTTTAATTTTATCACCATTATAATAATTGGCTTCATTGTTATCTGTGTAGATTTTTTTCAACAAACTAAAAAATTTAAAAGACTTGTCCTCATTTTTGCTATTTTATGAATTTTGTATGTTGCAACGTAAATTGTTAATATGCTACGTAAAACCATATTATTGCCATAAACATGCATATTATTAGAAGTTGAATTGAGTCACGATTGTTTTATTAATCACACGAGAAGTATTTGCTGTTGAAATTGATAAAGTCTATCATGTAGCTTGCAATAAAATTGTATCATATGCGATTAATTAAAGCATAACACAACTTTTTTGAAATTATTATATCAAAATGCACCAAAACTTAATTTGTAGTGCTCTAGAAAGACTTATTAGGAGTTAGTTCTAGGGAAACATATTTTGTTTGTTTCTTTGTTTGCGCTTTGACGAGGTAGGAAAATGTGAAAGCTTGCACTTGACGTTGATAATATTAGTGAGAATGGATACTTTGGGATAGCTTTGAATGCAGGGTTTGAAACAGAACGTTTATTAAGTTGTGAATGACGAATACTATTTCAAAAAGTTTGACGTGGCCAATAGTTAGAGAGTAGTCGACTTCATAGTGAACGTGGTCAAGGTTTACGTTTTTGTAGTTAGACTAGTTTAAGGTTTTGATTACGTTTTAGAAAGGTGACTGGTTTTTGGTCTATTTTTTCTGATGAGTGTAATCAGTTCTCAGCTTTGTGGTTCTTAATCTCTCGGCGGATGTTTTTTGGAGGTTTGGGTTTTTGGATATTTTTGACAAATACTGGAAAATATTTGCTATAAGCTTCTATTCTTTCATCTTTTCTGATTGATTAAATTTGATGATCAATGTAGAGTGCTTTATGTGCGGCATTAGTGTTCCCCAATTTTGTTGATAGAGGCTGCATTCATTTTTGTTGTTAGGAGATTGAAGTGTGGTGTAGATAATCTTCAACACCGTAGCAGACCGACGGTGGTTATGACTTAATTTGGCTTCATTTAATTGTTGGCAAAACTTTTGGTTTTTTCTCGGACTATGATTTGGTTCTAAGGTTTATAAACAGTTGTTTGACTTACTGTAGTTTATTGTTTGACAATAGTATTTTTGGGTAACTCTTCCAATGCGTGGATGGTGTATTTGCTAGTAGCAGTAGCTAATGGCACGCCTTTATGCTTTTACATTGGTTTTGACTTCTGGTGGTATAGGTTTTATCCATTATTGGACGACTGTATCTGTACTATGGTGACAGTTTGCAATTACTTGTTTTGCACTTGGTGGTACGATAGTTACTTTTACCTTAAATAGAGGCGTAGGAGCTTTTTATGGTTACTTAGTTTGTATTTCAGATCTATATAGTTTGAGTCTTATAGTTTTTTCTTATGCTCTTGCATGATTCCTTGAATTTGACGACATTTTTGTTGGTATTGTCGCATCAATTCGGCTAAAGTTTCTGCTTTCATAAAGTTTACTTTTTTGTAAATAGGTTGCTGGCAAGTTTGTAGATGAGGTGGTTGAAGGTTGGCTTTTTGTGTTTATTCTCATTTTTTTATGGTGATTGTTGCTTGTCGATGTTTGATCTTTTTGGGGTATATTCTACTGTAAATATAAACTCTATTATCAGTTTGCAAGATAAATGGTTTCTAAATAGACTAAAAGTTTTAATGAAACTTTAATTGCAAATAATAAGGTTACAAGAAGGATTTTAAATAAGATTGTTGGTATTGCCTTTTGTTAGTTTCCTGAGTAAATTGATTTTTGTCCAATAACGGATTAGAATTTTTGGATGCGGTTTGAAAATTTGGACGTAGAAGGCTTGATTCTACATAAAAATGATTAAATCAAATTTAAATTTTAATTGTTATATTTATAAAAAGGATTTAAGAAATATTGCTTTTTGATGATTGTCTTGAGTAAATCATTTTTTGTTTAATAACCGATTGGAATTTTTTAATACCGTATAAAAATTTGGATTTGGGAGGCATAGTTTTATTAAAAAAAAATTAAATCAAACTAAAATTGCAAGTACTAAGACTATAAGAAGAATTTAAAAAAAGAATATTGATATTGCCTTTTGATGATTGTTTTGAGAAAATCGATTTTTGACTAATATCCAATTGGAATTCTCTGATTTTGTTTAAAAATTTAGATTTGGAAGGCTTCATTCTATTCAAAAATGTTTAAATTAAACTAAAATTGCAAGTACTAAAGCTATAAGAAGGATTTAAAGAAAGACTATTGAAATCTCTTTTTGATGATTGTCTTGGTAAATCAACTTTTGTCTAATAACCGATTGGAATTTTTTAACACCGTTTGAAAATTTGGATTAAGAAGACTTAATTCTATTTAAAAAAAATATACCAAATTAAAATTGCAAATACGAAGGCTATAAGAAGGGTTTAAAATAAGATAATTGATAGTTCCATTTGATGATTGTCTTGAGTAACTTAATGTTTGTCTAATAACCATTTGGAATTTTCTGATTTTGTTTAAAAATGTAGATTTGGAAGGCTTAATTCTATTCAAAAATGTTTAAATTAAACCAAAATTGCAAGTACTAAAACTATAAGAAGGATTTAAAAAATAAATGTTGTTATTGTCTCTGATGAATGTTTTGAGTAAATCGATTTTTGTCTAATAGCCGATTGGAGTTTTTTATGTCGTTTAAAAATTTGGATTTGGAAGGCTAAATTCTATTTAAAACTCTTTAAATTAAACTAAAATTGCAAGTACTAAGGCTATAAGAAGGATTTTAAAAATATTATTCAAATTGCTTTTTTAATGATTGTCTTGAGTAAATCGATTTTTGTCTAAAAACCGATTGGAATTTTCTGAAGCCGTTAAAAAATTTGGATTTGGAAGGTTTACTTTTATTTAAAAAAATTTAAATCAAACTAAACTTGCAAGTACTAAGGCTATAAGAAGGATTTAAAAAAATATTGATATTGTCTTTTGATGATTGTCTTGAGTAAATCGATTTTTGTCTAATAACTAATTAGAATTTTTTTATTTTCTTTAAAAATTTGGATTTGGAAGGCTTAATTCTATTTAAGAAAGATTAAAACTAGTTAAAATTGCAAATACTATGCACAGCCTCCTATACTTACAAGCCGTGCTCATGAAACTTGGCAACGTAGCCTAGTAGTCTTACCAGTCCTATTGAAATACAATTTTTGGATGCAGTTTAAAAATTTGGATTTGGAAGGCTTACTTCTATTTAAAAAAGTTTAAATCAAACTAAAATTGCAAATACTAAGGCTATAAAAAAGATTAAAAAAAAGGTTATTGATATAGCTTTTGACTGTCCTGAGTAAATCGATTTTTGTCTAATAATCGATTGGAATTTTCTGATGCCGTTTGAAAATTTGAGTTTAAAAGGCTTAGTTCTGTTTAAAAAAATTAAAATCAAACTAAAATTGCAAGTACGAAGGCTATAAGAAGGATTACCAAAAAAGACTAAAATTGCTTATTTGGTGATTGTCTTAAGTAAATAAATTTTTGTCTAATAACCGATTGGAATTTTCTGATGCCGTTTAAAAAATTGGATTTGGAAGGCTTAATTCTAGTTAAAAAAGTTTAAACCAAGCTAAAATTGCAAGTCTATAAGAAGGATTTAAAAAAAAATTATTGTTATTTTTATTTTAATATTGTCATGAGTAAATCCATTGTTGTTTAATAGCCAATTGGAATTTTCTGAAGCCGTTTAAAAAATTGGATTTGGAAGGTTTATTTCTATTTAAAAAAATTTAAATCAAACTAAAATTGAAAGTACTAAAGCTTAAGAAGGATTTAAAAAAAAATAATATTGATATTGCCCTTTAATGATTGTCTTCAGTAAGTCGATTTTTGTTTAATAACCGATTGGAATTTATTTATGCGGTTTAAAAATTTGGATTTGGAAGGCTTACTTTTATTAAAAAAAGTCTAAATCAAGCTAAAATTGCAGGTACTATGAGTATAAAAAGGATTTAAAAAAAGATTATTGATTTTGCTTTTTGATGTGTGTCTTGAGTAAATCGATTTTTGTCTAAGTCGGCTATTTGAATTTTTTGATTTTGTTTAAAAAATTGGATTTGGAAAGTTTAGTTCTGTTTAAAAAAATTGAAATCAAACTAAAATTGCAAGTACGAAAGCTATAAGAAGGATTAGCAAAAAAAGACTAAAATTGATTTTTAGTGATTGTCTTGAGTAAATAGATTTTTGTCTAATAACCGATTGGAATTTTCTGATGCCGTTTGAAAAATTGGATTTGGAAGGCTTAATTTTATTTAAAAGAATTTAAATCAAACTAAAATTTCAAGTATTAAGGCTACAAGAAGGATTTAAAAAAAGATTATTGATATTGCCTTTTGATGATTGCTTTGAGTAAATTGATTTTTATCTAATAGCCGATTGGAATTTTTTGATGTCATTTAAAAATTTGGATTTGGAAGGCTTGATTCTATTTAAAAAAGTTTAAATCAAACTAAAATTTCAAGTACTGAGGCTATAAGAAGGAATTAAAAAATTATTATTAAAATTGCTTTTTGGTGATTGTCTTGAGTAAACCGATTTTTGTCTAACAACCGATTGGAATTTTCTGATGCCGTTTAAAAATTCAGATTTGGATGGTTTGATTTTATTTAAAAATGTATAAATCAATCTAAAATTGCAAGTACTAAGGCTATAAGAAAGATTTATAAAAAGAATATTGATATTGCCATTTGATGATTGTCTTGAGTAAATCGATTTTTGTTTAATAACCGATTGAAATTTTCTGATTTTGTTTAAAAATTTGGATTTGGAAGGCTTAATTTAATTTAAAAATAGTCTAAACCAATATAAAATTATAAGTACTAAGGCTATAAGAAGGATTTATAAAAAGATTATTGATATTGCCATTTGATGATTGTCTTGAGTAAATCGATTTTTGTTTAATAACCGATTGGAATTTTCTGATTTTGTTTAAAATTTTGGATTTGTAAGGCTTAATTCTATTTAAAAAAGTCTAAATACAATTAAAATTGCAAGTACTATGACTATAAAAAGGATTTAAAAAAAGATTATTAATATTGCCTTTTGATGATTGCTTTGAGTAAATTGTATTTTATCTAATAGCCGATTGGAGTTTTTTGATGCCATTTAAAAATTTGGATTTGGAAGGCTTACTTTTATTTAAAAATGTATAAATCCATCTAAATTTGCAAGTACTTAGGCTATAAAAAAGGTTTAAAAAAAGAACATTGATATTGCTTTTTTATAACTGTCTTGAGTAAATCGATTTTTATCTAATAGCCGATTAGAATTTTTTGATACTGTTCAAAAATTTGGATTTGGAAGGCTTAGTTTTATTAAAAATAAATTAAATCAAGCTAAAATTGCAAGTACTAAGACTATAAGAAGGATTTAAATAAAAATATTGATATTGCCTTTTGTTGGTTGTTTTTAGTAAATCGATTTTTGTCTAATAACCAATTGGAATTTTTTGATTTTGTTTAAAAATTTGGATTTGGAAAGCTTAAATCTATTTAAAAATGTTTAAATTAAATTAAAAATGCAAGTACTAAGGTTATAGAAAAGATAAAAAAAAATATTGAATTTGTTTTTTGATGATTGTCTAAAGTAAACCAATTTTTGTGTAATAACCAATTGAAATTTTTTTATGCTATTTGGAGTAAAATTTTGTGTAGCCCCCAAGTTGACCAAGATTTGGACCAGCTTTTTCTACAGTTCACCGTGCTTGGAGATAGAAGATTAGGCCAAATAAATTCTGTTTAGCAATGTTAGCCAGTCGATTCAGAAACTGTTTTTTGTTTAGAATAATAAAAAAATTAGATTAGGCTATATTAGGTTTTGAATACTTGGGATGTTACCTGTAGTTGATGGATTGGTTGAACATTTTGTAATTTGCAGATTAAGGCATCGATCGGTTGATCAAAATTTGTTTGAAGGCCTTAAAGAAAGTTTTAGAACCTAGTTTTGGTGAATAAGGTTTTCTATCAAAACATATTGATCCGACCTTCTGTTTGTTTCTTGATTGTGTGTGGTTTGATAAGTTGGCTATCCTGCTTTGGGGGATAAAGGTTGGATTAGGCAACTGTTGCAATATTTATTGTTTTGAATTACCCAACTTAGACTAGGTTCTTTGCTATACTGGCCTTGGAATACTCGGACTGTTGCCCGTAGTAGAACAGTTTACACAATTTGCAGTTTTAGGTATCTGCTGGTTGGTAAAAATAATTGTTTATTGATCTTATAGAAGGTTCAAGGATGTTTGTAAAGTTTTTCACCAAAACATGGTGGATTTGGTCAAAATATTTTGCGATGTGCATTTTAGGTGGGTGAAAAATTGTTTAATAGTTTTAAAGAATGTTTTAAAGTCTTTATAAGGATCTGTACCATGGTAGTTTTGGTGGATACAAACTGGTCTTTAACTTATTGTTAGGGCTTGGAATGAGTTGGCAAACTCTACTAACGCATTTAACTGGGCTTGCATTAATTTTTCTTGAGTTTGCATGTTATATTTTCAATATTTTTTTGTTATTGTTTATCTTTTCTTTTTGTTGTCTATTTTTGCTTTTTTTATATACTTCATGACATCTTTGTCGGTGTTTGTTTTTAGGAGTAGTGTAGTCTGGCAAAGACACAACATTTTGGATTGGAGATAATGTTTATGATGCGGAAATAGGCCTATCAGGTTTAACCTTGTGTGTGCTAAAACCTTGTGGAAGTTTTGGACTGCATTTTCAGGTGAAGCAAACGCAACATTGAGATGTGAAGTAGTCTGCTTACAGTTGTTGTTGTTGTTTTGGTTTTTGGGTGTGTGTGAGACATAGTCACTATCAGTGCCGCAGCTTGGTTAGGTTAGGTTAGGTGCGCAAAATTACGCTCTTGCACCGGGTGCATCAGAAGCTAGTTACGGCACTGGTCACTGTCTTGTAAAGCATATTCTAGAATGTTTTTTGTGGATTTTCATTTTGTTGATTAATGCTCCTTAACTTGCAAATTATTTCTTATTGTTTGCTACTTCTTGACTGGAAAACTAATTTTTGTTGTTTGACTGATAAGATAAATATTAGAAAATGAGAAAAGAACGCGGTCAACTATAATTGTTTTTTTAATTATTTTTTTGCTAAGCCAAATCTGATAATTAATGGGGACGCAAATATTATTTATTCTCTGTGTTTGCACACTCCACTAAGGTTTCAAGGCGGATACTGCTAAGCTAAGCTTTGAGCTATAACATTTTTACTAAACTGGTTAGTTACTTTAACGGGAAATTAGAGTATTACTCAAGTTGATATTACATTTTATGAAAGAAACCTCTATTAGCTATTGCTCTAGCCATGATGGCTGGTGGCTGAAGAAACCTATATGGAAAACCATAGCAAAAAATACAATAAAAATGTATCCTAGAAACAAGTTTTTAGACTTTTATCAAATTTAATTTTAGGAGAGGTTTAAGTTTGAAGTACCAACAATAAAAAACAGAACTAAATTAATAGATCAAGTTTGTTGATGAAGATACTTTGATAGCTGTTAACACTGGCTGAGTTTGGCAACATTTTAGCGGAAGATCAAACTGTAAACAGTCATTTTTGGAAGTCTCTATTGATTACTTGTACTTCTGGATTTACTCAGACCAAAAATTGATTTGTGTTGCTTCGTATTGCGTAGATTGCAGTAACTTTACTAGCAAATTTGGCAAGCAATATCTACTCCAGAAAAATGAGCAACTATTGAGCAAACAGAACAAAAACTGTAAACGAAATTTTTGCTTTTGATTTTCAACTTTGTTTATTAGGAGCTGGACATGGAAATCTTTGTTGCGTTACTCATTGACACTATGGCCAGTAAGATATCATTACACATAATGACGCAGCTAAATTAATAATTTCTTACATCTTAATACTTGCAGTGACGTAATGCTCATTACAATTCAAAATGTGTCTGCCAAGCAATATTATCTTTATAGTTATAGTATTATGATGTTACTTTTTTTGATTGACAAGTGAACAGGATTAATTAGTAAACTTCAGAAACGATTTATCTTGTTTGGGTATAAAATATGCCACTAATTAGAGACATTTTAGTTCACGACAAGACCAACCTGTTATTAGGATAGTTTTGACAACTTAAAATTAAAAATAAAGATTTGTCTTTTAGTTCAACTTTGCAACAAAGTTGTTTGACCAAAACAAAGAACAATTGTTCTTTAAATCTGAAACAATCAAGCATTTGTGTGCGTTTTAATAATTAAACTGGCAGCAATCTCTTAAAGAAGTGATAAGCAATGATTTTTAAGCTCATTTGAACTGTTAAAGTTTTATGAGTTTTTTTGTTTTCTATCTTGTCCAATAATACTTGAGCCGATTCCAAAATAGTACTTACAATAATGCTTAAATAATAGACATGAAATAAGTGCTTTTGACAATTATTTCTAAATTTGCTTCTTATGACTGCTACAATAAAATTGTAATTTTTAAATTTAAATGTCGTTTACATTTAATTATTTTGTAAACACAATAAAACTCGCATCCGTTTAAAAGAATGATAAAAATACCATTGGAAATAATATTCATAGAACAAGGATATAGCACATTAATAAGAATTATGAGGATTCTTTAAATAGTTTGCGGTATTTTTGGCTCTTTATAGTGTACATAAAACAGAGAATGGTCTCGTATATATACTAAAAATCTATGCGGGGGTGTGAGAATGTTTGTAAACAGAATGCAGCCGCGCCAAGAGCCAGTGCCCAATGTGTATGTATATATATATATATATGCCTGGTTTGTATGTGTATATGCAGATTCTGAATGGGAATTTAAGATCTCGAGTAGCGAGCTAAAACCGGGGGACTAAACAACAACCGGCGGGTGTCAAACGTGACGCGAATATAAACCGCGCTAAATATTCCTGCAGCAATACGCACTGCTTGTTTCTGATGATGATGAAGGAAGAAGAAGTAGAAGTCAGATACACATGCCGTATTACACCGTTTATTTACACTACGTGGGGATCTCCTGACGATAATTAAATTTACTAAATACCTTTTATAGGAGGCGGAAGCGCGCAAATCTTAACGCACAGACAAAATAATCTCCGGCAATACCATCATAATCTAATCCACTTGCCTTAATTTGAGAACTTGAGCGGATTTATATTTACTAAATATCAAATTAACTCCCACCAAGATTTATAATACGTTTAATAAAACTGCAGGGAATCTTTAATTTTATTAAACCATTTCTCATCATCTGCACTACAACTTTATTGGCAATAATTATAATTTTTACTTTAAACATAATTAAAATAATTAGTACGCATTTAATCAATTAATTAAACATTCTGTCATAATATAAATAATTCCATTAATGGCACCTATTTATTAAATAATAATGAATGCAAATTGGACATTAATTAATTTGCCAGATAAAAATCACATAAATTCGGTGTTAATTATAGCGCCCTCGTTTTCAACATCATTTTTGTCGACCGCACTAACAATTTTTATTTAATTTCTGATGCGGCTAGTAACTAACTAAATTGGGTGTTAGTTTAAACTATGAATTGTATAAAATTAGCTGTGGATTCGAAAGCGTTTTAACACTTACAAAACATATTAACATGTTCGTGTTGTGTTTAAATTACTTCGTTATATATATTTAACAAAATGTGGGGCTCTCTGGACGTTGGGTGTCCGTGCGAACGAGCGAGCGACGTAACAACGTAACACACATGCATATATAGATAATACAAATTCGTTCCATTATAGTAATATTCACATGAATTGGAAATAATGTCATTAATGAACTGATGTCGTTGCCTGGCTTTTAGCGAGTTGTGTAACCTAATTACTGTTTGTTTGAATGCTCGAAGCGTTAAACGCGGAACGCTGATTATATTTTTGTTGTCAATTGTTTTGGGGGCCGTATCTGCTGACGACCAATCATTATATCATTACGCATTCTATGCGGATGGTGATGGCACATGAAGAATTGTTTAATCGTTACGTGTATTTAAGGTATTTGGTCCATTTTTTTGATGGGGGTGCAATTTTTTATGGTTTGCAACATGCTGCCCAGACAGAAATTCATTTTTAATTGATCCCTATTTTGATTAATGATTAATAAAACAAATGCGAGACAGATAATGTAAAATCTAACCAGATTGTATTAAATCTAGTTCATAGCTATTATAGCTCAACAAAGTATGCACTTAATTATTATAGATAAAGCATGTAGAACTCAATGATGAAGTCATAAAAAAAATACAAATCCTCAGAGAGTGATAAGTAAAAAAAAGTAGTCAATAACAAAAAACTTTGTGGAGATTAGATCTCAAATCGGAGAAGCAAAAAAGTTATTCAATGAAATTTAAAAAAATCTAAATCTTTATTGTTTGTTTTTGAAATAAAAAGAAAACATTTCATTTTTAGTATGGTGCTGGCTGTTAGGACTATTAAAATTATATTGGTTTTATTATATGTCGTGTATGAGTGGTTTTGACTATGTTTGGTACAAATTTTGAGTTAATATTTGCAAAATTGTAACTTTAACATTAAAACCTTGCAATGGATTAAACTAAAAAATTGTTAATATTTTTTTCTATTTTTTAAATATATATTTTATCAAAGCTTTTTGAGAATCATTCATGAATAATAATTTTTTTTTTTTTAAAGAATTAAAAAATTTATAACTTAAAAACCGTACATTCGAATTAGATGCAATTTAGTACCAATAGAGTACTATATCACAAGTGCCAATTGTGTAAAAATAAACAAGATTGATACGCTCAATTTGATTTAAATCTAATTTAATAGATCTGACTTATTTCATTGAAAGATCTTAAGAGACAATTAAAAATTCTCATAACTTTGAAACCGTACTTTGAAACTTGATGCGATTTAGTACAAATAGAGTACCATATCATAAGTACCAACTGCGTAAAAATTAACAAGATTGATACGCTCAATTTAACATAACCACAATTTAATAGATCCGACTTATATCAGTGTAAGATCTTAAGAGATTTTTAAAAAAGCATAATTTTAAAACCGTACATTGGACATTGATGCAATTTGGTATTAGTAGGCTACTTAATTATTTGTACCAACTGTGTAAAAATAAACAAGATTGATACGCTCAATTTAGTTTAACCTAAATTTAATTGATCCGCCTTATATCATTGTAAGACCTTGAAAGATATTTAAAAAATTTATAACTTTAAAACCGTACATTGAAAGTTGATGCAATTTTGCACTAATAGAGTACTAGGTCATAAGTATCAACTTTGTAAAAATAACTAAGATTGATACGTTCAATTTAGTTTAACCTTAGTTTAATTAATCTGACGTATGTCATTAAAAAATATTTGAATAACTTATAACGTTAAAACCGTACATTGAAAATTATTGCAATTTGGTACTAATAGAGTACTATGTCATTATTACCAACTGTGTAACAATAAACAAGATTGATACGCTCAATTTGTTTCAATTTAATTTAATAGGTCTGACTTATTTCATCGAAAGATCTTAAGAGATATTTAAAAAATGCATAACTTTAAAACCGTACATTGGAAATTGGTTCAATTTAGTACTAATAGAGTACTATATCATAAGTACCAACTGCGTAAAAATAAACAAGATTGATACGCTCAATTTAACATAACCTCAATTTAATAGATCCGACTTATATCATTGTAAGATCTTAAGAGATATTTAAAAAAAAGCATAATTTTAAAACCGTACATTGGAAATTAATGCAATTTGGTACTAATAGAGTACTAGGTCATTAGTACCAACTGTGTAATATCAAACAAAATTGATGCGTTTAATTTAATTTAACCTAAATTCAATTGATCCGACTTATATCATTGTAGGATCTTAAAAGATATTTAAGAAATTTATAACTTTGAAACCGTACATTGGAAATGTATGTAATTTGGTATTAGTTGAGTACTAGGTCATTAGTACCAACTGAGTAAAAATAAACAAGATTAATACGTTTAATTTGATCTAACCTTAATTTAATAGATATTACTTAATCATTGTATGATCTGAAAAGATAATTAAAAAAATTATAATTATGAAACCGTACATTGGAAATTAATGCAATTTGGTATTAACAGAGTTATATGTCATAAGTACCAACTGCGTAAAAATAAACAAAATTGATACGCTAAATTTAATTTAACCTAAATTTAAATGATCCGACTTAAATTATTGTTAGATCTTAAAAAATATTTTAAAAAAAAAGCATAACTTTAAAACTGAACATTGGAAATTGATGCAATTTAGTACTAATAGAGTACTATTTTATTAGTACCAACTGTGTGAAAATATACAATATTGATACGCTTAATTTAATTTTACCTAAATTTAATTGATCCAACTTATATTATTGTAAGATCATAAAAGATATTTAAAAAATTCATAACTTTGAAACCGTACATTAGAAATAGATGCAATCAATTTGGTACTAATAGACTACTAAGTAAATAGTACAAAATGTGTAAAAATAAATAAGATTGATACGCTCAATTTAATTTAACCTTAGATTAATTATTCTGACTTATATCATTAAGAGATATTTGAAAAAATTATAACTTTAAAACCGTACATTGGAACTTGATGCAATTTATTACCAATAGAGTACCATATCATAAGTACCAATTGCGTAAAAATAAACAAGATTGATACACTCAATTTAACATAACCTAAATTTAATAAATCTGACTTATATCATTGTAAGATAATAAAAGATGTTTAAAAAAGCATAACTTTGAAACCGTACATTGGAAATTGGTGCAATTTAGTACTAATAGAGTACCATGTCATTAGTGCCAACTGTGTGAAAATAAACAAGATTAATACGCTTAATTTAATTTAACCTAAATGTAATTGATCCGACGTATAACATTGTAAGATCTTAAAAGATATTTAAAAAATTTATAACTTTGAAACCGAACATTGGAAATGGCTGCAATTTGGTATAAATAGAGTACTCGATCATTAGTACCAACCGTGTAAAAATAAATAATATTGATACGCTCAATTTAATTTAACCTTAGTTTAATTAATCTGACTTGTCATTAAAAGATATTTGAAAAACTAATAACTTTAAAATCTTACATTGAAAATTAATGCAATTTGGTACTAAAACAGTACTTTATGATTAATACCAATTGTGTAAAAATAAACAAGATTATTACGCTCAATTTGAAATAACCTAAATTTAATTGAACCGACTTATATTATTGTAAGATCTTAAAAGATATTTAAAAAAAATCATAACTTAAAAACCGTACATTGGAAATGGATATAATTTAGTACTAATAGAGTACTAGGTCATTAGTACCAACTATATGAAAATAAACAAGATTGATACGCTTAATTAAATTTAATCTTTGTTTAATACTTCTGACTTATTTCATTAAAAGATGCTGAAAGATATTTGAAAAAATTATAACTTTAAAACCGTACATTGGAAATTAATGCAATTTGGTACCAACAAAGTACTTTATGATTAATATCAACTGTGTAAAAATAAACAAGATTAATACGCTTAATTTAACATAATCTCAATTTAAGATGTCCGACTTATATTATTGAAGAATCTTAAAAGTCATTTAAAAAATTCATAACTTTGAAATCATACATTGGAAATTGATGCAATTAGGTACTAATAGAGTACTTTATAATTAATACCAACTGTGTAAAATTAATCAAGATTAATACGCTCAATTTAACATAACCTCAATTTAATAGATTCAACTAATATCATTGAAAAATCTTAAGTGACAATTAAAAAACTTGTAACTTTGAAACCGTACATTGGAATATGATGCAATTTAGTAACAATAAAGCACTATATCATAAGTACAAATTGCGTAAAAATAAACAAGATTGATACGCTCAATTTAACTTAACCTCAATTTAATAGATCCAACTAATATTATTGTTAAATCTTAAAAGACAATTAAAAAACTTATAACTTTGAAACCGTACATTGGAAATTGATGCAATTTAGTACTAAGAGAGTACTATGTCATTAGTACCAACTTTGTAAAAATAAACAAGATTAATTTAATAGATCTCACTTATTTTATTGAAAGATCTTAAGAGACAATTAAAAAACTCATAACTTTGAAACCGTTTATTAAAACTTGATGCAGTTTAGTACCAATAGAGTACTACATAATAAGTACCAACTGCGTAAAATTAAACAAGATTGATACGCTCAATTTAACATAACTTTAGTTTAATAGATCCGACTTATATCATTATAAGATCTTAAAAGATTCTTAAAAAAAGCATAACTTTAAAAGCGTACATTGGAAATTGATGCAATTTGGTACTAATAGAGTACTATGTTATTAGTACTAACTGTGTAAAAATAAACAAGATTGATACGCCTAATTTGACTTAACTTAAATTTAATCGATCATACTTAATTACTGTAAGGTTTAAAAAGATAATTAAAAAAATCATAATTATGAAACCCTACATTAGAAATTAATGCAATTTGGTACTAATTGAATACTTTGTCATTAGTACCAACTGTATAAAAATAAACAAGATTGATACGCCTTATTTGACTTAACCTCAATTTAATTGATCCGACTTATATTATTGTAAGATCTTAAAAAATATTTAAAAAATTCATAACTTTGAAACCGTACATTGGAAATTAATGCAATTTAGTATTAACAGAGTACTTTGTCATTTGTACCAACTGTGTAAAAATAAAGATGATTGATACGCTCCATTTGAATTAATCTGAGTTTAATAGATCCGACTTATATTATTGTAAGATCTTAAGAGATGTTTAAAAAAACCATAACTTTAAAACCGTACATTGGAAATTGATGCAATGTTATTAGTACTAACTGTATAAAAATAAACAAAATTGATACGCTTAATTTAATTTAACCTAAATTAAATTGATCCGACTTATATCATTGTAAGATCTTAAAAGATAATTAAAAAATTCATAACTTTGAAACTGTACATTGGAAATGGGTGCAATTTAGTACCAATAGAGTACTATATCATAAGTACCAATTGTGTAAAAATAAACAAGATTGATACGCTTAATTTAATATAACCTTTAATCGATCCAACTAATATCATTGTAAAATCTTAAGAGACAATTAAAAAACTTATAACTTTAAAACCGTACATTGGAACTTAATGCAATTTAATACCAATAGAGTACTATACCATTAGTACCAATTGGGTAAAAATAAATAAGATTGATACGTTCAATTTGATTTAACCTCAATTTAATTGATCCGACTTATATCGCTGCAAGATCTTAAGAGATATAAAATAAATGATAACTTTGAAACCGTACATTAGAAATTGTTGCAATTTGGTATTAATAGAGTACTATATCATTAGTACCAACTGTGTAAAAATAAATAAAATTCATACGCAAAATTTGATTTAAACTTAATTTACTTGATCTTACTTATGTCATTAGGAATATTTAAAACTTTAAAATTGTGCATTAGAACTTAAAAATATACAATTAATTTATTCAAGTTGCAAACCAAAATTAGTAGTAAGTAGTAGTAGAGTTAAATATATTAATTACCATTGTTTGAAAATTAAAACAAACAATAAAATTAATTAAGAAATTTTGTTAAATTTTCAAAAATTGTTAAAAATTATTTCCAATTTTTTAAATTTTAATTTGAACAAAGTTTTTTAATTATTTTTGTTTTGAGAATGTTTGGTACACATTTTAAGAGTTTATGTGCAAAATTGTAACCTCAACATTAAAACAAGTAACAAGATTATAAAAAAAAATTGATAAATTTTCAAAAAATATTTTTTTTATTTTGTTTTGGACGCATTTATGGTAAAAAAGTTAAGTTTGGTTGTTGGAGAAGGTGCAGTGACCAACTATAGCTTTGTTACAAAGTTTTTGATTATTTTTCTTTCGAATCTCATGAATAATTGCTTTGAGCTGGATTTTTTTGGTTTGAAAGAGTAGAAACTTTTAATTTCTTGATGACCAACACTTGGGTGGGCGTGTAGGTGATTGACACTAGTTGAAATACTGGCCACAATTAATAAACTCAGTGCTTTGCCCACCCATCTAGTTATTTGATATAAAAAAGTTGCATCTGTCATCTTCTTCCTCCAATGTAAAGACTTTTAATATTTGAGAAAAGGGAAAGCATTTAATTTCTGGATTACTTATTCATGTATGAGTAGGCAGGTTGCATCAGTTAAATGGAGTGCCTTCCCAACTTACCTTGTTCTTTGTTATTAAGAAGTCATTTTTTTCCTCTACTTTTAAACATTTAAAAAGTGGAGAAGAGTTTAGTTTCTGGACCACCAACACTTGGGTGGTCCGCAATGATTAAACTGACTGTCCCGCTCACCCATCCATCTATCTGACTCTTTTTTTTTTCTCTAATATAAAGATAAATTGCTTATAAAGAGGAGAAACATTCAATTTTTGAATGACCAACACTTGAGTGGATGGGCGTGGAACTATAGTTGAAACTACCTGCCCATAATGAATGAACTGAGTGTCCAGTTTAAACTAATTGGTGGTAATTATGATCTGGAGTGACCAACCTACCTGCTCAAGTGCTTGTTATCAAAAGATTAAATATCACATTTTTTGGATTAGATAAAGAGACTTCTAACACTTGTAGAGAAGAGTATATCACTACTTTTTCATCTGACTAAGGGACTTCTAACATATTCAAAGCGGAGAAGCTTCTAATTTTTTGAAAACAAACACTTGGGTTGGTGGGTGGGCGCTCTAGTTCTAACTATTTGATGGTAAACATGATCTGGAGTAACTTACTCAAATGTTGGTTATACAAGATTGTAAACCACCACTTCTTTATCTGACTAAGAAACATCTAACACTTGCATAGAGGAGAAATTTCTTAATTCTTTGATAACTAACAATTGGGCGGGTAGGTGGGCACTTCAATTCAAACTATTTAATATATAATCTGGAGTGACTCACCCACCCATCCAACTGCTTGCCATAAAAAAAATGTGTATCACTACTTTCTCATCTAACTAAGGGACTGTTGGACACTTGCAGAAAAGAAGTAACTTTTAATTTTTGATAACAAACACTGCATTTTAGTGGGTGGGCAATTCCAGTTAAAACTACTGGTGCTAACCAAACTGGAAATCAAATCAAAACCCAGAAGATAGACTCAGATAGAAAGGTAAATAAACACCAATAATATCCTAACCAAAGCTCATAGGACAATAAAAATTACCAAAAATTAAGATGTTGGTGTTGGTGGTGGTGTCCGAAGACCAAAAAGTGTAGACATTAACGTATTAGTGGTTTAACATTTAACTAATAAATCTTTTTGGGGTAGTACGACGTGACGGAACAAGCTTAGGCTGCTTAGAATGGTTCCACAATTGCATTTCTAAATACTGCAACTATTTGTCACATTTCAGTGCAATTGGTAATGACATAATGGTACCAGGTGTACCTAAATGTGGTGGTGTGGTGTTGATAAAAAGATGTCAAACAAATCTTTGCGATATTCACAAATCTGATTTGTACTTTGCAGAATTCTAAAACTATTTTTGCTTTGCATTTAACTATGGATTAATTTTACACATTGTCCGTGTAATTTTGATTTTTCTGCTTAATCTAGCTTTGATAGGCTAGCCGTAGCCACCAGTGTCATTTTTTTTTTGCTTTGTAGTTAGTGGTCATATATCTACGATGACTAAAATTAAAAATTGGATTGAATAGCTTTTGTACTTATTTTTTATACAATCGTCAAGTTTTTCCATTTAGAATGCTGCCTAAAGTTAATTTTAATTGAATTAATTAGCTGTATCACACTTCTTTATGCAATTTTGATTTTTCTACCCAACAGGCTAGCCGTAGCCACCAGCGTCAACAAGCTAGCCGTAGCATTCAGTGCTCTCTTGTCACTTTAAAAAAACTAACCCACAGATTGTAATGCATTTGTAAACAAAAACTGAAAGTAAAATTTGGGAAATTTGAATTTTAGAAACGGTAATTAATTGCAATTATTTTGTTTATATTGAGTATTGTATATGAGGACTTTGTTATTGTTCCTTAAAGTTAAGCAAATTTCAAGAAGTTATCTCTGAGATGTGAATAAAGATCAGCATTGTTATTTAGTAATTCAAGTACAGTTCCGCCAAGGGAATAAACGCTAAACGATATAGATTTTCCTAATTTGAAAACTATGTTAAGTAAAGTACATATTTTATATTAGAATAAATTGTTTTCTTAATTGTTAATTTTGTGTTAAAATAAAATAATAAGTTAGAACAATAAATTTCTAATAAAAGCAGGTAAGAGTTGAAAAGGTAGAGGTAAACGAAAGAGGAACATTTATAAGAAGTTTACGGTGAAAAAGCGGTGCGAGAATAACGTCACGGTTGACGAATTAGCGTTTCCTCTTTTTTCCAGGATTAAATAGCGCCTGAGAAATTAGACATCTGCGATAAAACGTGCCGTTCTATACTATGCAGCGTAATAAGTTTACACAGATTATTTTGTAATGCAAAAAAAGCTCATCGTTATTAAAATTTTAACGATCCATTGCACCAAACTATCGGAATAGTAACAATAAAATCCAATATCGAAGCCGGGAAATGCAATAATCAACCTATAATCTTTTAATCAGATTGTAATGGAGATTTCAATTGGCCGACATGGCCATTAATTAATTATATTTGACCACCATGGGCTTGTGAAATTGTGTATTGTTTTGTTATGGCTACGCCAGTATTGTACCCTCAGACAAAAGGGCTCCTGCTAGTCAGGAATGTCCAAGGTCGGGAGCGCTCAGCGACCGGTTTGTATATTGCAACCAATATAGTTCATATTACCTTTTTGATTTATCCTTAGTGTAATTTTAGAATGCAAATTTGATTTATGGTTCAATTGATTTTATATTTACAGAAACAAGAACATTAACACTTTTAATGTTAGTAAGTTATTGGCTATTATGACAGCTTAAGATTTTATTTCTTTGCAAACGTTTTACCAATTTATTTTATACATGTTTTCAAATTACGTAAAGCATTAAAATTTTGAAATAAAATTGCAACTGATCAATTAATAAAATTGCAAAATCTTAATTCATCCTTGATTCAAAAGGAAGTAATTAATCTCAAACAGATTGTTATAAAAATATAAGAATACAAACACTCTTTAATAACCTTTCTCCTTGCATACAACACGGGAGGTCTGTGTAAACGCTGTAACCCAATATGTTAATACAATTCCACACGTCCTTGCAGTTTCTTTTTTTAAATAATATATTATATAACCACTTAATGTTAGCCGCTTTTCAACTCTTTGCAATCTTAATTGCACATCTGATAAAGCAAAGCGCCCTTGCAATTAAATTTAATCGCGTCATATATTTTTTTATTATTTAGCAAACAATTTAAAGTGACTCAGTTTACTCGGATAATGGAGGTGATTGTGCGTTGTATGGTAATGGTAATCGCTTTGCAATAAATTACTGTTTAAGGCCTAATATCTGATCGAATATGCAAATGCGTGATTTTAACAGTTGATTGATTAATTACACTTCCATCACGTGTTGTTTTTTTTAATGAATCAATGTCGCTTCTAACTGATAATTAAGTTTTGTTTAGTTTTAATTAATTATATTTATTGTAGGTAAGGCTCGTTTATCAACATGGTTTGGTTATAATAAGAAAGTGATGTTTGAAATTAATCTTAAAATTATTCTTGATTTAATTGGCGTAGCCAACTTTGGAAGTTCATTATTTAGTAGACGATTCTATAGCAAAAATTGTAATTAGTTAAAATAATTCAACAAATTGTTGAATTTTAATTGAACTTGGTTTAAGAAGACTTCTAAGTTAGAAGTTCTAAAGGTAAAAATTAGAACCAAATTGATGGGTACAAAATTTACTCAGTAGTATAAACCAATTTGTCTAAAATTAATGAAAAGTAGTAATCTAAGTAGTCTTATATCTTAAAAACAAACGTTATATTTTGACCAAATTTGGTTTGTCAAAGATCTAGGTTAAAATAGTTTTTTTTTCAAAATTAGAACCACATTAACAACTCTAATTTCTCTACAAATAACATTACAACATGCACCAATTTGTTCAAAAATAATACCGGATATTTTGTAAAGAAATTATTAGATGTTGATCAAATTTCGTTTGTGAAGAGATAGTGATCAAAATTAGAACCAAATCTACAAGTCCACAATAACTCAATTATAATGAACAATTTTTTTTTTAATTAAGGCAAAGTTGTAACCATATGTGCGATATAATGAAAACGATTTGTTGGATTTTGATCAAATGTAGTTTGAGAAAACTTGTATGTTTGGAGTAATAATAGTAAAAATTTGAACCAAATCTATAAGCTTAATTTGTCTACAGATAGCATCACAACATGAACCAATTTGTACAATACAAAACTGAGCTTTGATCAAAGCCAGATATTTTGTAAATAATTTGTTGGATTTTGATCAAATTTGGTTCATAATATAATAGGTTTGAGTTGACAGTATTAATAGTAAAATTAGAACTAAATAAATTGGTTTAATTAGTCCACAAATATTAAATAGTGTGAGTTAATATGCCTGTGATCTAAATTGAAAATTTTTGTAAACAAATTGTTGAATTTTGGTAAAATTTGTTTTGCCAGTTAGAAATACCAAAAATCAAAATTAATACCCAACCTATCCATCTAATTTGTCTCTAGATATCTCATTAATATAAGCAAATTTTTCTAATAGTATTAAGTCAGATATAATGAAAACAAATAATTGGATTTTGAAAAAAATTGGTTTGAAAAAGTACTTACGTTGGAAGTACCAACGGTCAAAAATAGAACCAAATCGATCTAAATTGTCTACAGATAACATTACACATGAATCAATTTGTCCAAAAATTATACAAACCATTTATCAAAGTTAAGTATCTTGTAAACAGACTGTAAAATTTTAATTAAATTTGGTTTGAAAAGCGCTTTAAGTTAGAAGTACTAACAGTAAAAATAAAAACAAATAAGTAGATTTAATTGTTTACAAATAACATTCCAACATAATCCACTTTGCAATAGTGCAAAATTTTTATCAAAGCCAAATATCCTGTAAACAAACAGTACGTTTTTGATTAAATTTAGTTTGAAAAAAGCTTTAGCCTAACCTAACCTAACCTAACGCAACAAATCACGTATTACTAAATATCTCACCAAACATGGGCGTGCAGCAAAAATTTTTTTACCAAAAATTGCAAAAAAATCAATTTTATCTTTATGCATTGTAAAGCTCCGTCTACACCTAACACGATAAACCTAACCTAACCTAACCTAGCCTAACCTAACCTAGCCTAACCTATCCTAACCTAAGGCGACAAATCACGTTTAACTGATTACTTTGGCAGATTAACAGCGTGCGGCAAAAAAGTTTTATCAAAAAATTGCAACAAAATCAACTGTTAATTTTATCTATATACATTGTTAAGCTCCGTCCAAACTTAACGCGACAAATCTAACCTAACCTAAGGCGACAAATCACGTTTAACTGATTATTTCGGCCAACCATGGGCGTGCGTCAAAAACTTTGTTACAAAAAATTGCAAAAAAATCAACCGTCAGTTTCATCTATATGGATTAATAAGCTCTGTCCACACCGAACGCGACAAATCACGTTTAACCTAACCTAACCTAACCTAACCTATAGCAACAAATCACGTTTTACTGACTATCTCGGCCGAACATAGGCGTGCGGCAAAAATTTGATTACCAAAAAATTGCTAAAAAATCACTCGTCAATTTCATCTATATGCATTGTTAAGCTCCGTCCTCACTCAACGCAACAAACCTAACCTAACCTAACATAAGGCGACAAATCACGTTTAACTGATTATCTCGGCCGAAGATGGGCGTGCGGCAAATGTTTTGTTACCAAAAAATTGCAAAAAATCTAACCGTCAATTTCATCTATATGCATTGTTAAGCCCCGTCTACACTTAACGCGACAAACCTAACCTAACCTAACCTAAAGCGACAAATCACGTTTAACTAATTATCTGGGTTGTACATGGGCGTGCAGCAAGAAAATTTTTACCGAAAAATTGAAAAAAAAAATCAACCGTCAATTTCATCTATATGCATTGTTAAGCTCCGTCTACACTTAACGCGACAAACCTAACCTAACCTAAGGCGACAAATTACGTTTAACTGATTATCTCGGCCGAATATGGGCGTGCGGCAAAATTTTGTTTACCAAAAAATTGCAAAAAAATCAACTGTCAAATTTATCTATATGCATTGTTAAGCTCTGTCCACACTTAACGCGACAAACTTAACCTAACCTAACTTAACGCGACAAACCTAACCTAACCTAACCTAATGCGACAAATCACGTATAACTGATTATCTCGGCTAAACATGGGCGTGCGGCAAAATTTTTTTAATCAAAAAATTGCAAAAAAATTAACTGTTAATTTCATCTATATGCATTGTTACGCTTTGTCTACACTTAACGCGACAAACCTAACCTAACCTAACCTAAGGCGACAAATTACGATTTACTGATTATCTCGGCCAAACATCGGCTTGCGGAACAAATTTATTTACCAAAAAATTGCAAAAAAACTAACGGTCAATTTCATCTATATGCATTGTTAAGTTCTGTCCACATTTAACGCGAAAAACCTAACCTAACCTAACCTAAAGCGACAAATTACGTTTAACTGATTATCTTGGCCGAATATGGGCGTGCGGCAAAATTTAGTTGCCAAAAAATTGCAAAAAAATCAACAGTTAATTTCTTCTATATGCATTTTTAAGCTCCGTCTACACTTAACGCGACAATCCTAACCTAACCTAACCTAACCTAAGGCGACAAATCACGTTTAAGTGATTATCTCGGTCGAACATGGGCGTGTGGAAAAATTTTGTTACCAAAAAATTTTTCAACTCAAAAATTGCAAAAAAATCAACCGTCAATTTTTTCTATATGCATTGTTAAGCTCCGTCTAGACTTAACACGACAAACCTAACCTAACCTAACCTAACCCAAGGCGACAAATCACGTTTAGCTAATTATCTCGGCCAAACATGGGCTTGCAGCAAAATTTTTGTTACTAAAAGATTGCAAAAAAATCATCCGTCAATTTGATCTATATGCATTTTTAAGCTCCGTCTACAACGCGACAAACCTAACCTAACCTAAGGCGACAAATCAAGTTGAACTGATTATTTTGGCCAAACAAGGGTGTGCAGCAACAATTTTTTTACTAAAAAATTGCAATCAAATCAACTGTCCATTTTATCTATAGGCATTTTTAAGCTCCGTCTACACTTAACACGACGAACATAACCTAACCTAACCTAATCCAAGGCAACAAATTACGTTTAGCTGATTATCTCGGCCAAACATGGGCGTGCGGCAAAAATTTTGATACCAAAAAAATTAAAAAAATCAACCGTCAATTTCATCTATATGCATTGTTAAGCTCCGTCCAAACCTAACGCTACAAATCACGTTTAACCTAACTTAACCTAACCTAAGGCAACAAATCACGTTTTACTGATTATCTCGGCCAAAAATTTGCAAAAAATTTAACCGTCAATTTCATTTATATACATTGTTAAGCTCCGTTTACACTTAACGCGATAAATCTAACCTAACCTCACCTAACGCGACAAATCACGTTTAACTGACTATCTCGGCCAAACATGGACGTGCGGTAAAAACTTTGTTACCATAAAATTGCAAAAAATTCAACCGTCAATTTCATCTATATGCATCGTTAAGCTCCGCCTACACCTAACGCGACAAATCACGTTTAACCTAACCTAACCTAACCTAAGGCAACAAATCACGTTTAACTGATTATCTCGGCCGAACATGGGCGTGCGGCAAAAAATTTGTTACCAAAAAATTGCAAAAAAATAAACCGTCCATTTCATCTATACGCATTGTTAAGCTTTGTTCACACCAAACGCGACAAATCATGTTTTACTGATTATCTCGGCCGAACTTGAGAATGCGGCAAACCTAACCTAACCTAAATTAAGCAACAAATTACGTTTTATTGACTATCTCAACCAAACATGGGCATGCGGCAAAATTTTTTTAACAAAAAATTGCAAAAAAATCAACCGTCAATTTCATCATTATGCATTGTTAAGCTTTGTCCACACTCAACGCGACAAACCTAACCTAAGGCGACAAATCACGTTTAACTGATTATCTCGGCCGAACATGGGCGTGCGGCAAAAGTTTTGTTATCAAAAAATTGTAAAAAAATCAACCGTCAATTTCATCTATATGCATTGTTAAGCTCCGATCACACTTAACGCGACAAACCTAACCTAACCTAACCCAAGACGACAAATCAGGTTTAACTGATTATCTCGGCCGAACATGGGCTTGCAGCAAAATTTTTGTTACCAAAAGATTGCAAAAAAATTAACTGTTAATTTGATCTATATGCATTTTTAAGCTTCGTCCACAACGCGACAAACCTAACCTAACCTAAGGCGACAAATCAAGTTTAACTGATTATCTCGGCCAAACATGGGCGTGCGGCAAAAATTTTATTACCAAAAAATTGCATAAAAATCAACCGTCAATTTCAACTATATGCATTGTTAAGTTCCGTCCACATTTAACCTAACCTAACCTAACCTAAGAAGACAAAACACGTTTAACTGATTATCTTGGCCGAATATAGGCGTGCGACAAAATTTTTTTTACCAAAAAATTGCGAAAATATCAACCGTCAATTTTATCTATATGCATTGTTAAGTTCCGTCCACACTTAACGCGACAAACTTAACCTTACCTAACCTAACCTGCGGCGACTAATCACGTTTAACTGATTATCTTGGCCAAACATGGGCGAGCGGAAAAAATATTATCACCAAAAAATTGTAAAAAAATCAACCGTCAATTTCATCGGTATGCATTGTTAAGCTGCGTCCACACTTAACGCGACAAACCTAACTTAACCTAATCTAAGGCGACAAATCACGTTTAACTGATTATCACGGCCAATCATCGGCGTGCGGCAAAAGTTTTGTTTCCAAAAAATTGCAAAAAAATTAACCGTCATTTTCATCTATATGGATTGTTAAGCTCCGTCCACACCTAACGTGAAATATCACGTTTAACTTAACCTAACCTACAGCAACAAATCACGTTTAACTGATTATCTCGGCCGAACATAGGCGTGCAGCAAATTTTTTTTTATCAAAAAATTGCAAAAAAATCAACCGTTAATTTGATCTATATGCATTGTTAAGCTCCATTCTCACTTAACGCGACAAATCTAACCTAACCTAACCTCAGGCGACATATCACGTTTAACTGAATATCTCGGTCGAACATAAGAATGCATCAAAAATTTTGTTACCAAAAAATTGCATAAAAATCAACCGTCAATTTTGTCTTTATGCATTGTTAAGCTCCGTCTACATTTAACGCGACAAACCTAATCTAACCTAACCTAACCTAAGGCGACAAATCTTGTTTAACTGATTATCTCAGACGAACATGAGTGTGCAGCAAAAAAAATTTTACAAAAAAATTTCAAAAAATTAATTGTCAATTTCATCTAGATGCAGTGTAAAGCTTCGTAGACACTAAACGCGACAAATTTAACCTAACTTAACTTAAGGCTACCAATCACGTTTAACTGATTATCTCGGCCGAACATGGGCGTGCGGCAAAAGTTTTGTTATCAAAATTGCAAAAAAATCAACCGTCAATTTTATCTATATGCATTGTTAAGCTCCGTCTACACTTAACGGGACAAACCTAACCTAACCTAACCTAAAGCGACAAATTACGTTTTACTGATTATCTCGGCCGAACATGAGCGTGCAGCAAAAATTTTTTTACTAAAAAATTGCAAAAAATTCAAATGTCATTATCATTTATATGCATTGGTTAGCTCCGTCCACACTTAACGCGACAAACCTAACCTAACTTGACCTAACCTAAAGCGACAAATTACGTTTAACTGATTATCTTGGCTTAACATGGGCGTGCAGCAAAAACTTTGATATTAAAAAATTGCAAAAAAATCAACCGTCAAATTTATCTATATGCATTGTTGAGCTTCGTCGACACCTTACGCGACAAACCTAACCTAACCTAACCTAACCTAAGGTGACGAATCACGTTTTACTGAATATCTCGGCCGAACATGGGCGTGCGGCAAAAATTTTGTTACCAAAAAATTTCAAAAAAATTAACCGTCAATTTCATTTATATGCATTGTTAATCTCCGTCCACATTTAACGCGACAAACCTAATCTATCCTAACCTAAGGCGACAAATCACGTTTTACTGATTATCTTGGCCGAACATTGGCATGCGGCAAAAGTTTTGTTACCTAAAATTTGCAAATAAACCAACCGTCAATTTTATCTATATGCATTGTTAAGTTCTGTCCACACTTAACGCAACAAACCTAACCTAACCTAACCTAACCTACCCTATGGCGACAAATCACGTTTTACTGATTATCTCGGCCGAACATGGGCGTGAGGCAAAAGTTTTGTTACCTAAAAATTGCAAATAAATCAACCGTCAATTTCATTTATATGCATTGTTAAACTCCGCCCACACTTAACGTGACAATCCTAACCTAACCTAACTTAAGGCGACAAATCACATTTAACTGATTATCTCGGCCGTACATAGGCGTGCGGCAAAAATTTTGTTACCAAAAAATTGCAAAAAAATCAACCGTCAATTTTATCTATATGCATTGTTAAGCTCCGTTCACACCTAACGCAACAAATCACTTTTAACCTAACCTAACGCGACAAACCTAACCTAACCTAACCTAAGGCGACAAATTACGTTTTACTGATTATCTCGGCCATAGGCGTGCGGCAAAAATGTTGTTACCAAAAAATTTCAAAAAAATCAACCGTCAATTTCATTTATATGCATTGTTAAGCTCCGTCCACACTTAACGCGACAAACCTAACCTAACCTAGCCCAACCTAATCTAAGGCAACAATTTACGTTTAACTGATTATCTCGGCCGAACATGGCGTGCGGCAAAAGTTTTCATACCAAAAAATTGCAAAAAAATCAATCGTCAATTTCAATTATATGCATTGTTAAGCTCCGTCCACACTTAACGCTATAAATCTAACCTAACCTAACCTTACGCGACAAATCACGTATAACTGATTATTAACCGTCAAATTTATCTATATGCATTGTTAAGCTCCGTCCACATTTAACGCGACAAACCTAATCTAACCTAACCTAAGGCTACAAATCACGTTTAACTGATTATCTTTTCCAAAAAATTGCAAAAAAATCAACTGTCAATTTTATCTATATGCATTATTAAGCTCCGTCCACACTTAACGCGGCAAACCTAACCTAACCTAACCTAAGGCAACAAATCACGTTTAACTGATTATCTCGGCCGAACATGGACGTGCTGCAAAAACTTTAATACCAAAAAATTGCAAAAAAACAACTGTCAATATCATCTATATGCATTGTTAAGCTCCGTCCACACCTAACGCGACAAATCACTTTTAACCTAACCTAACCTAAGGTAACAACCCACGTTTTACTGATTATCTTGGCCGAAGATGGGCGTGCAGCAAAAATTTTGTTACCAAAAAATTGCAAAAAAATCAACCGTCAATTTCATCTATATGCATTGTTAATCTCTATCCACACCTAACGCAACAAATCACTTTTAACCTAACCTAACCCGACAAACCTAACCTAACCTAACCTAACCTAACCTAAAGCGACAAATCACGTTTTACTTATTATCTCGGCCGAACATGGGCGTGCGGCAAAAATTTTGTTACCAAAAAATTTCAAAAAAATCAACCGTCAATTTTAATTATATGCATTGTTAAGCTCCGTCCACACTTAACGCGACAAACCTAACCTAACCTAACCTAAGACAGCAAATCACGTTTAACTGATTATCTTGGCCAAACATGGGCTACAGCAAAAATTTTGTTACCGAAAAATTGCAAAAAAATCAACCGTCAATTTCATCTATATGTATTGTTAAGCTCCGTCCACACTTAACACGACAAACCTAACCTAACCTAACCTACGGCAACAAATCACGTTTTACTGATTATCTCGGCCGAACATGGGCGTGCGGCAAAAATTTTGTTACCAAAAAATTGCAAAAAAATCAACCGTCAATTTAATCTATTAACATTGTTAAGCTTCGTCCACATTTAAGTCGACAAACCTAACCTAACTTAACCTAACCTAACCTACCCTACCCTATGGCGACAAATCACGTTTTACTGATTATCTCAGCCGAACATGGGCGTAAGGCAAAAATTTTGTTTTTAAAAAATTTAAAAAAAATAACCGTCAATTTCATTTATATGCATTGTTAAGCTCCGTCCACACTTAACGCGACAAACATAACTCAACCTAACCTAACCTAACCTAAGGCGACAAATCACGTGTAACTGATTATCCCGGTTAAACATGGGCGTGCGGCAAAAAATTTTTTACCAAAAAATTGTAAAAAAATCAACCGTCAATTTCATCTATATGCATTGTTAAGCTCCGTCCACACTTAACGCGACAAACTTAACCTAACCTAACCTAACCTAGCCTAAGGCGACAAATGACGTTTTACTGATTATCTCGGCCGAACATA
This sequence comes from Tachinus rufipes, assembly GCA_963932245.1. Lineage (NCBI taxonomy): Eukaryota > Metazoa > Arthropoda > Insecta > Coleoptera > Staphylinidae > Tachinus > Tachinus rufipes. The sequence continues at coordinate 113,947,979 of OZ010744.1, read as the reverse complement.
AACGTGCGGCAAAAGTTTTGTTACTAAAAAATTGCAAAAAAATCAACCGTCAATTTCTTTTATATGCATTGTTAAGCTCCGTCCACACTTAACGCGACAAACCTAACCTAACCTAACCTAACCTAGCCTAAGGCGACAAATCACGTTTTACTGATTATCTCGGCTGAAAATGGGCGTGCGGCAAAAATTTTGTTACCAAAAAATTTAAAAAAAATCAACCGTCAATTTCATTTATATGCATTGTTAAGCTCCGTCCACACCTAACGCGACAAATCACGTTTAACCTAACCTAACCTAAGGCAACAAATTACGTTTAACTGATTATTCCGGCAGAACATGGGCGTGCGGCAAAAATTTTGTTACCAAAAAATTGCAAAAAAATCAACCGTCAATTTAATCTATTAACATTGTTAAGCTTTGTCCACATTTAAGTCGACAAACCTAACCTAACCTAACCTAACCTAACCTAACCTAACCTACCCTACCCTATGGCGACAAATCACGTTTTACTGATTATCTCGGCCGAACATGGGCGTGCGGCAAAAATTTTGTTACCAAAAAATTGCAAAAAAATTAATCGTCAATTTCAGTTATATGCATTGTTAAGCTTCGTCCACACTTAACGCGACAAACCTAACCTAACCTAACCTAACCTAACCTAAGGCGACAAATCACGTTTTACTGATTATCTCGGCCGAACATGGGCGTGCGGCAAAAATTTTGTTACCAAAAAATTTCAAAAAAATCAACCGTCAATTTCATTTATTTGCATGTTAAGCTCCGTCCACACTCAACGCGACAAACATAACCTAACCTAATCTAACCTAAAGCGACAAATCACGTTTTACTGATTATCTCGGCCGAACATGAACGTGCGGCAAAAACTTTGATACTGAAAAATTGCAAAGAAATCAACCGTTATATTTATCTATATGCATTGTTAAGCTCTGTCTACAATTAACGCGACAAACCTAACCTAACCTAACCTAAGGCAACAAATCACATTTAACTGATTATTTCGGCCAAACATGGGCGTGCGGCAAAAGTTTTGTTACCAAAAAATTGAAAAAAAAAACAACCGTCAATTTCATCTATATGCATTGTTAAGCTCCGTCCACACTTAACGCGACAAACCTAACCTAACCCAACCTAACCTAACCTAACCTAAGGCGGCAAATCACGTTTCACTGATTATCTCGGCCGAACATGGGAGTGCGGCAAAAACTTTGATACCAAAAAATTGAAAAAAAATCAACCATTAAATTTATCTATATGCATTGTTATGCTCCGTCCACATTTAACGCGACAATCCTAATCTAACCTAACCTAACCTAAGGCTACAAATCACATTTAACTGATTAACTCGGTTGAACAAATTTGGTTTAAAGAGAGGTATAGGTTTAGTACAAATGGTAAAAATTGGAACTAAATTAGTAAATCTAATTTGTCTACGGATAACATTACAGTTTGAACCAATTTGTTCTTAAATAATGTAAAGCATGTATTAAAGCTAGATACCTTGTAAATAAACCGTTGGATTTGAATCAAATTTTGTTTAAAAAGTGGTCTAGGTTAGAAGTACTAATCGTATTAGTTACTAATTAGTCAAATAATAACAAAAATAAACGTACTTTAAATGTGCTATTATCATATCATGTAAACTCAGAATTAGTTATAGATTAATTAACTAAGAACCTATCAAAATAGTTGGTGTATTTTTTACTATGTTCTATATATACTATATACTATACACATATTACATAAAAAAATATTTTGTTTAAATTTATCTGTTATTGAAATATAATTTACATAAAGAACACATCAGGAATGGAAAATCGGTCCCATTCCCAAACTTCTGATAGGAAACTTTGTACCTTAATATCCCCTAAAAACAGCAATAATGTTCTTGATTGACTAACTTTCCAACAATAAAGACACGTAAAACTTTACACTATCAAACAGTTCCCATTTTTATCGTCCTCCAAAAACTAAAAATAATAATAATAAAAACGAGAAAGAAAGGAAAATTTATGTTAGTTGCAAAATTATATATTTTATACCCCACCACAACTATTTCGAGCAAGATTTTAGCATAAATGTCACCGAGTTTCGTTTCCATATAAATCATCCGACTTTTTAGCTACCAATAAAACCTGATAGTTACGTCAACGAGACACCAATTAATGTAAAAGGAAAAGGGCTTTTTTAAGGAACTTCTAAAAGACGCAAAAACAGTGTTTTAATCTAATTCAAAATAATTAAACATTCTTTCCAATAGAATGTCAAAAACATGATGAAATTGCTTTGAGTACATTGTTCGCTTATTCTTATGCAAATTTAAATTAGCGCATAAATAAAATTGCGTTGTGATTTATTCTCAATTGAATATTGTACGTAGTATAGTTAATCAATTGCTATATGGCATGTTTTAATCTTAAAAACCATAATAAATCAGTGCTAAAAAAATATTTATTATTAGGTCAACGCAAAAAGGCTGACACCGTAACAAGCAAGTTTCCCTTACCCAAACACGCGCATTTAATATTTAATTTGCATTCTGCTTCTATGCAGTTTATTTAATAATCCAGTGGTAATTTTACTTAAATTCTCCTCCACAAGGGGTTGATTATGGATGGAAGGGATCAAACGACGCTTGATGATGTAGTGGGTTATCATTGGAACGAATCCGGGCGGGTTTATGATATGCTGGACCCGATTATCACAATACCAAATGACATGTAATGACCCCATACAAATCAATGGCTTATTGGGAACCCCTATATACAACCATCGCTTATTATTGGAATTAATAATCAATATTAATTTTATTCTTAAGAAGATATAATTTGTACAATAAAGACGCAATAGATTTCCCAAAGGTACAGCAATATCTATTGTTGTTTTACTTCATAGAATGCATGCAATAAGTATTAGGATTATTTACTATCTTTATTTATCTTTATTCCATTCAATAGAAACGTAATTTTGTTATCTGATTGAACAAAGGATTAATATTTCAATCATACGGATTGGGGCAATACATTTTTCAATTATTAAGAGGCTACTTACTTTTTTCTTTGCGTTAAATTTTTGGCTTCTAAATACACCTTATCGATTCTTCTCAGGAAATTAATTACATGTCTATTAAACGTAATAAATAATGTATTTTTATTTACAAGTATTATTTATTACTACAAGAGGAAGCTAATAAATAAGAATTTTGGTAATGGCTTTTGCATAATTCATAAATAACTTGTATTTTTGTCTTACAAAATAGTCTTATAATTCAGTGAGAAATTGAAAAGAAGTCCAATTCCGCAACGTTAGACAATCTAATAATTCTTAAAATAATCAAAATATTTTAATCGTATTATTATATATTTATTTTATAATAATTATGATATTTACTGTTAAAATAATATTAATAAATTGAAATATATTACATTAATAATGCTGCACTAGTTTGTATTAACAATATAATCATAAGAAAGGAAGATATAAATAGACAGACATGTTTTTATAAATGATAAAAACTAAGAACGAATATTTCAATCTAATGCATAAACATTTTTTTGTGTAGCGCTTATCTCTTCACCTTTATTTGTGCGCATGCTAAAGCAAATCAATCCAGTTGAGAGCCTTTACTTAGGTGAATCGGACGCGTTTAATATAGTGGTGAATATTTGTTGCATTTATTTAATAATAATAAACGATTTAACACTAAAAATTTGTGCGAAATGATTGGATTGATGTATAGCATATTATGAGACTTTGAAAGGTATAATAATATATAATAATTACTTGCATTAATTTGTATAATTTTAATATTAGAGTGGAAACAAGGAACTAATATATTTTTCTTTTTGTTTCAGGTAAGCTTTATGCTATTCTATAGATGATTCTTCTGGATATCGTAAATAATTTGCTGGGGTAAAGTAATTCTGCTTTTTGAATTCAATTATTAAATATATGTAAATTTGTTGTTAAGGCAAGTATAAACTTGCTACTCTTGAACTTGAATTATTAAAAAAAATTAGATTCACTGTTTTAGATAGGTTTGCACTTAATTATTAAAAAAAATGTAAATGTGCAGCTTTAGACAAGTTTGTACAAACTGCTTAATTAGTTTAAAAGCTTGGTGATAGTATTATACTTTGTAATTATTTTAAAACTTGCAGAATAATACATTTAACTTTCTTGTGCTGCAGTTTAATAAATTGTAATAAATATGTAAATAGTTAGATCATGTAATGAAACGAAAACTATTTGATAATGCAGCAGTACATCAAAATTTGATACAAAGCTATGACAACAATGCTTAAATTGCTTTTGTGTTGTGGGCATGTTTTTAATGATGGAGTGTGGAAGCTTCATAACAGAATTTAGATGATTTATAAAACTTTTTGATAATAAAGTACTGCATTTAAGTATTTAAAATTTGAAAACAACGCTATAAGACACTCTCGACACTTAGTAAACATACATTGTCATCAACCAGTGAGATGCTAGGCACACTGATGATGGGTGCATACCCTGAAACACGTGTCTCTTACTGGATGAAAAGGCAATTTACATAAAATACATTATTAATTAATTTTAAAGCTATAAGAAATATTCTTGAGTAGTTTTTCTGTTATGAGCACGTTAAGTGGAACGGTCTGTCTCAAGTTACTTATAACACTGTCTAAAGATTGGACCACAACAAATTAGTTCTAGAGCAACCTGTACTTTGTAGGAATTAATTCTTGAAAATAATGTTTGATTGTTGCAAATTAGTTCACAGTGAGCGTACTGAATACTAACTTAGGTTGGTGGTGTATTGGTTTGGTTGTTTAAAGTGATAGTTTGCAAGGTGTCGAACTCTTCTTTCTGATTGTTACCGATTTTAGGAGACCTCAGATCCTTGTAGATTGGCTAGTAGCCGGAATTTCTGTCTTGGATTTGTTCTTCTTCTTCTGTTTGAAGGTGTTTACGTTTTGATTCTTACTGCGGGTCTGCATGCTAAAGTAAGAAATGTGATATGAACAGAAAAGCTGCTTTTAGGTTTTACATATTTTGCGTGGATGAATGATTTAATTTCTTGTGAGCGGACAGAATAACTTAGACTGATGTTCAACACTTTGCATGCATTACTTTATTGTTGCTTATTAAGTAGAGTTAAAAAGACGCCAAAAAAGTTGTTTCGGGTTGGTTTAGTGATGATTTTTGCAGTATCTTGTGGCAAAGGGATTAATAATAAAAGAGGTTGGTTGAAGTCCATTTTGAGTGGCAGCGGTCTGCTCTATGATTTTTTTTTTAATTTTGCTTTGATGTGGATGGGTGAATGTTTCTCAGAATGACGTTGAAGAAGCATTCATTAATTGTCAATGATAAGTTTATGAACACTATTGCACAAGAAAAAGTTCATTATTATCAGTTTTAAATGGCATGTTGTCCTCTAGTGGCACATTTTTTTAGTGACATATATACTTTAGGTTTATCGGCACGCAATGACAAGAACTATGCACTACTGCACTGCAAAGAGTTGTAGCTTACGGTTGGTTGCAGCGACGGATAGTTTGATGCTTTTGCTATTTTTTGGAATTTTCAGGGTTACATGGTTTTATATGTCTTTTTTTTTTGGCATGTAGTGATTGATGAGGGTGTGGCTATTGATGTCAATGGAACTGTTGTCTTTAAGCTGAAATCAACAATTTTTTGAACAGAAAAAATATTAAACACCAAAAACGTATGAAAAAAAAAATTGAAGATCCTACCTACAGTACAAAGAAAGAAGCTACAATATCTTGGTCATATAGTAAGAGGAAAGAATTGCTTCAGTTAATTATGCAGGGGAAATTAGTAAGAAGGTGTAACATTGTTAGACATGTTAAACCATTTTGTTAGATTATGCAACCACAAAACTATCTAAGGGAATGTTTTAACACAACATCCAAAAAATTGTTCTAAGATGTCTACTTTAAAGTCAAAATAACGATGAATATTGCAAAAATCTTGAAAAAGATGTCACTTTAAGAAGAAGAAGAACAATTTGTTTGTTATTTTTGGTCTTGATGCTGTAGGGGGCTGCTGTTAAGGAGTTTTTGTTGCGTGAGGACAGTGTCAATAACATCTTTCTTGTTCTCGTACTTGTTCTATTTGACTGCAAGAAAGTGATTTTGGGGTATAATCTCTTTGAAACTGTTTTTGTTTGTCTCGGAAAATTGTGTTTTACAATCACAATGTTTTTGTCACGGCAAATTCATTTACTTTTGGTTAAAAAGGATTGGTATATATTATCCGTTGAGCATCTTGCATTTCTTGCTAACGTCTAACATCAGTAGTTGGTGGGTTTGTAAAGGGTGCTTAAGATTGTGTTATTATTTTTTTTATGTACATGTGGTCAATATTTTAAGACTGTAATTTAATTACTGACGAGGTCTAGTATATGGTCCGCCTATACTCTCATATTAAATGTAATTATAGTTACATGGAGACTTGGACATGGATCATGTATTAAACTAATGTCCTGAATTAATAAATAACACAATTTCTAAAAATTCTTTGCCGGATCTAGGCAATTTATGCGTCTAAATTTGAGTTAACTACTGTAAGTATCCTTTAACAGATTCTGCTTTTAAAATTTTTTAGAAACCTTTTTTGCAAGATTTTTAGATTTTTATAAAAACTTTTAGAGATAATTAGAGCAAACCACTTTTTAGAAGTTATTTTCTGTAGGATTTTTAAATTTTTATAGAAATTTCTAAAAGTAGTAAAGTTTTTTGCAGAAAAAGTTTTTTTTTTTGTTAAAGGATTCTGAAATTTTTAGAGATTTTTAGAATTTTTGGACGAGCTTAGAAACAAAAGTTTGTAATTTATTAGTTGATTCTAAAATCTCTAGTTTTTTTAGCAAAATTTTAATATTTTTTCCAAATACTTCTAGAAATATCAGAGTTTATAAAGTTTTAAAAATTATAGAAAAAAATTATCAAAAGATTCCAACTTGCTCTAAAAGTGTTTTTTAAATTATTTTTAAAACTTTTCCTATTATACTATCTATAGTTTAAAAAAAAATTATAAAAGATTTTAAATTTTGTAAAAGAGCTCAAAAACATGTTAAAAAGTTTTGAACAGTAATGCGTTACTTGGTTCTGGAATTAATTTGAATGACAACATTTTAAACTATTTTAAGGCTTTTTCAACAAAACCAGAACATTTTTAAAAACTTGATTTTAACATTTTGATGCAAAATTTAGGGTTGCACTAATGATGTCAGTTATTATCATGATGTAATCTACTATTCTAAAATGATATTTTGTAACCAGAACTCAAAAATCGTGATATTAACAAGGCTATCTCGATTTTATTGACATAAATCTATAAATTTAGCACAAATTGGACATTTTATTGCTAAATTATGACAAATTAAAAGTTGCACCTTTGACGTCAATATAATTTAACATAATTTGGTCTTAAAATTTGTTATAACCACAGTTAACTCGATTTTATTAACAGAAAACCTTAAATTTTACTTAAGTCTTGCATTTTGATGTCAATTAAGACAAATTTAAAGAAGTATTTGTTTCTGATTATTGCACAGTTTAAAATATTTGAGGTTATTATTAAAATACCCTAACCTCAAACAAATTTAAAGGATCTAATAATGATGTCAACTATTATTCTAATAAAATCTAGTCTTCTAAATCAAAGCCATCTCGATTTAATTGACATAAAACATTAAATTTGACACAAATTGGGCATTTTAATGCCCAATTAAGGCAAAATTAAGGATTACACTAATGATGTTGATTATTTTTCTAATATAATTTAGTATTTTTAAATGAAATCTTGCAACTTGAACGCAAATTTCTTGATATTATCAAGGCCACCTCAATTTTACAGACATAAAACTTTAAATTTACTAAAAATAAACCATTTTGATGTCAAATTGAATCAAATTAATTATGATCTCGATAAACTTTTTAATAAAATCTCGTCTTTAGAATCTAAATTTTTAATCGAAAACCCAAACTTTGTAATATTAACTTAATTTAATTGACATAAAATATTTAATTTTGAACAAGTTTGTCAGTTTACTGACAAATTTAGATAAATTAGAGTTAATATAATCATTAATTATGATATAAAACAAAAACTAATCGATCAATTGTGTTGTGATTTTTCAAAAAAAAGGTCATTAATTAGTGCTTTAATTGTAAAAAATACAAGATCATAAAGTTTCCTTTTAGCAATAATTTAAAAAAAAATAATTATTTAATTTAAATCAATTTTTTGACATTTAATCACTAATTGTGAAACAAAACAAAAAACAATTGATGAATATTGTTGTAATTTGCTATAAATAATCATCAATCGGTGCTTCAATGATAAAATAAATAAAAACTAACTTTAAATTTCCCCTTAACAATATTTTTTTAGATTTTTCAAAACAGTTTAAATCAATTTATCGACTTTTACTCACTAATTGTGATATAAAACAAAAACTAATTGATGAATTTTGTTGCAAATTGACATAAATAATTTTCAATCAATGCTTTAATAGTTAAAAATATAAAAACTTTAAATTTGCCCTCAACAATATTTTTTTTAAATTTTTCAAAATTTTTAAATCAATTTTTTTAACCTTTAATCACTAATTGTGATATAAAACAAAAACTAGTCAATGAATTTTGTTGTGATTCTCCATAAATGGCCATCAGTTAGTGTTTCAATGGTAAAAAATACAAAATTGTCAAATTTCCTTGCAGCAATATTTTTTTAAATTTTTTAAAAATTGTTTTAATTAATTTTTTGACTTTTAATCACTAATTGTGACAAAAAACAAAAACTAATCAAAGAATATTGTTGTAGTTTGTCATAAATGATCATCAATTGGTGCTTCAATGGTAAAAAATTAAAAAACAATAATTTTCCATTCGGCAATATTTTTTCCGGATTTTTCAAAATAGTTTAAATCAATTTTTCAACTCTAAATCACTAATTGTTAGACAAAACAAAAACCAATCGATGAACATTGTTGTAATTTGTTATAAATGATCATGAATAGGTGCTTTAATGGTAAAAAATATAAAAACTTTAAATTTCCCCTCAGCAATATTTTTTTAAATTTTTTCAAAATTGTTTAAATCAATTTTTTGACTTTTAATCACTAATTGTGATATAAAACAAAAACTAACCGATGATTTTTGTTGCAATTTTCTATAAATGGTCACCAATTAGTGCTTCAATGATAAAAAAAGATAAAAAAATTAAATTTGCTCTAACAATATTTTTTTCATATTTTTCAAATTAGTTTAAATCAATTTTTCGACTTTTAATCACTAATTGTGACATAAAACAAAAACTATTCGATAAATTTTGTTGTGATTTATACAAATGGTCATCAATTAGTGCTTTAATACTAAAAAATTTAAAATCATCAAATTTACTTTCAGCAATTTTGTTTTCAATTTTGTAAAAATTGTTTAAATCAATTTTTCGATTTTTAATCACAAATTGTGATACAAAATTAATTTGCCATAAATGGTCATCAATTAGTGCTTAAATGGTAAACAATATAAAAAATTTAAATTTCCTCTCAGCAATATTTTTTCGTATTTTTCAAAATAGTTTAAAACAATTTTTCATTTTTTAATTAATAATAGTGATATAAAACAAAAACCAATTGATGAATTTTGTTGTAAAATGACAAAAATAATCATCAATCAATGCTTTGAGAGTAAAAAAATAAAAAAACTTTAAATTTCGCCTCAGCAATATTTTTTTTAAATTTTTCAAATTAGTTTAAATGAATTTTTCGACTTTCAATCACTAATTGTTATATAAAACAATAACCAATCGATGAATTTTGTTGTGATTTTTCATAAATGGTCATCAATCAATGCTTCAATACTTTGACAGTTTGCTTACGTTTTACAAAGGTTTTATGACATTATTGATAATTTACAAACGCTTTATGATAGTTCAAGAACTTTTTATAACATTATTGACAATATTTGAACGTTTTATGTCATTAGTGACAGTTTACAAACGTTTCATGACATTATTGACAGTTTATAAACATTTAATGGCATTTTTGACAATTTACAATCGTTTTATGACGTTAGTAAAAGTTAAAGAACATGTTTTGGCATCTCAAAAATATTGTTGGCAGTTTAGGAATATTTTTGACAGTTTAGGAATGTTTTATAATTTAATTGACAGTTTACAGTCGTTTTATAATATTGGTGAGAGTTAAAAAACATTTTTTGACATTTCAAAAATATTGTTGTCAGTTTAGGAATATTTTTGACAGTTCAGAAAGATTTCTGGTAATTCAGAAACATTTTATAATATCAGAAATAGTTCAGGACATCTTAAAAAGTAGTAACGTATTTTGCATAAAAGTTTAAAGTGACTGCTCAATTTGTTTGTTTGAAAAATTTGAATATTTTTGACATTGTAAGAATATGGTTTAAAGTTCAAGTACGTTATAGAACATTATAGTTCAGCAACATTTTGTGCATATTTTTGATTGTTTTGGAACATTTTTTTTTTCATCACTGAAAGATATTATTTTGAAATTTAAAGTACATTTTTGATAGTTTAGGATTGTGATTATTATCTAGTAGTTTAAACTAGAGTGTTCATCTATGCGCCCATAAATTTGTTAATTAAGAAATTAGAAGTTTTTCCTTTTTGCAACTCGCTTAGTCAAAGGAGGAGAAGATGATATTCAATCTTTTGATGAACACTTAGGCGAATAAGTGGGTCACTCCAAAACTTGATTAGCAGCAAGTACTTTGAACTGGAGTGCTCACTCACTTGCCAAGTGTTTGTTATAAAAAAAAGATAATTTTAACTATCTGCAAGTGTTAGAAGTTTCTTAGTCAGAGAAGGAGGAGATTATTTCCAGTTTCTTAATAACCAACACTTAGACGAGTAGGTAGGTCACTCTAGATCTTAATTACCAGCGAATAGTTTGGACTGTAGTGCTCACACAGCTGCTAATTCGTTATTATAGAATTAAAAGTTTTTTTTTGTCCCAGCTTTTTAAAAGGTCGCAGCGAACCCGCAGAGGTGGTTTGACAATTTTCTTGTGGGTCGTGACGAAAGCTACATTTTGACCTACACACTGTCATTTTTTTACTTTTGTTTATTAGAGATAATCCATAAAATGTCAAAAACACGTTTCTCCCCGCAACAAACTTTCCAACCGTTGATTTTTTTTTTGAAATTTTTACAAAAGGTACTACAATTTATTCTCCAAAAGATAGCAATTGAATTTTTCAAATCCCACGGTTGGTTTCGGATTTATAAACATTTTCAGCAATTGAATTTTTTGCAATTTTTCGAAAAAAGCCAACGTCCGTAACTTTTTCAACCAGACACGCACCAACGGCGACGGATACACATATACTTTTTACACTCAACAAGAGGAATTTTTCCAATGCACATGTTTTAAACCAGTGGAGTGGGAGTTTTTTTTTACAAAAAACGGCAAAACGCAAAACGATCCTCTGTAGTTGTTTTTTGGAAAATATTAAATTTAATTTTTTTTCTAATAATCCAACAGCGTCCTGCAAGCTGATAATTTTTTCCCCCGAAATCGGCCGGTAAATAAGGTCGCTGTAAATTTAGACCATTTTTCATTAATTCATATTTCTCAACACCATTTTTTCACCATTCCTTTTAAAAAACTTGCCCCCTTGCAGGTGAATTATTTTATTAATTTATTTTCACAACTACTTGCCCCCTCCACCTGCAAAAGTGCCAACATGGGTTTTTTGCAAGTTGCAACTTTCATTCAAATTTTTTTTTAACTTTTTTTGTTAAATTAAATTTTTACTTTTGATTGCGCTTTTTTTGAAAAAAAAAACAACCCCTACTGTTACCAGGGCCGGTTTTTTTTTTTTTTTGACTACTTTACAAGATATTTTTGCAATTTTTGACAGGAGAAAGTTGCGGTTTGAACCAGATTGTTTAAAATACAACAAGCGTAATTTTTTTCCCGACAATATCAAAATATTCCAGTGGCGTCACCAAAAATGTTTACTTTAAACTCAAAATTTGACTTTTCAAAAATGCCAAATGAGGGCGAGCATAGCGGTCGTAATTTTTATTTCAGGTGAAAAATGTATATAAATTAATACGCAAAATTTTACATTCGGTAGGCAGAACACATTTTTGAGTTGGGTTCTTAATTTTGTGCAGCGGCGTGCCAAAAATGACTTTTTGAAAGTGCGCCACTGGTTAACCCGGTTACAAAAAAAACTTAACCTAGTTTTGAATAAAAGATCTATTTTTATCTATAAATTAATTTTAGTAATTTTTTCAATTATTTTTACAAATAAACCAGCGACGGCTCGTCAAAATTGCAAAAAACGCGATTTTTGACAAAAAGTAGTGTCGCGCAAAAGCCTACTTCTCCTACATTTTTTCAGATGGACAATTGCGCATAGTTTCATTTCATAGAGCAAGAGTTACTGCACAATGGACTATATCAAATTTTTGATTTTTTGCCCAAAACCCGATTTATGGCCCTCCAAAGTTGACTAATTTTTTTGTATGTGTGTGTAAAAAATTTAACTTTCAGAATCTTGTTTCTGGCATCAAAATTAGTCGGTAAACCAATTTTCATCAAAATCGGACAAGGTCAAAAATACCATCCCTATTGCCGCTCAAATTTTTTCACAATTTCAAGACTTTTAACACTAAAAATATTGTAACTCGAATACAGCAAACGATAGAGACACCGGACAATTTACATCATTCTTCCAAGAACAAAATCTATCTGATTAGGTGGTTGGTTAAGTTTTTTGACAAAAAAACTAAAATTTACATTATTGGCTGTCATTTCTAAACGGTTCAACTTTTTTTAATTTTTATTTTTTCATTGAATAGGGTTCATCGAAAGCTTTCCAACGAGGTATAACAAGTTGGTTTTACCAGTCAAATTGACCCCCCAAAAAAAATTTCATCAAATTTTACGATTTAAATTTGATAAAAACAAACGCAAACAATGTCTGCCATCATAAAAACACCTAGAAATGCTTTATACGATAAATTTTCATTATTCCGACGTGTATGCGACCCAAAATTTAAAAATACTATCAATATTAAATTCCCCCCCTCCCCCCCTTTAACAAACTAGCCACGCAGGACACTGGCATATACTATCCAACCGAGAGAGTGGAGTGATGCGTTCGGCGGGTGGTCTCGCGTCTCTTTATCAGAGAAGAAGAAGGTGATATTCTATCTTTTGATTATTAACACTTGGGCGGTTGGGTGGGTCTAGATCATGATTACCATTAATTAGTTTAGATTAGTGTGCCCATTCACCCGCCCAAGTGTTGTAAACATATTTAAAGTTTTTTTCTTTTTACAAGTGTTATAAGTCGTTAAGCCAAAGTAGGAATGGGTGGCGTTTAACCTCTTAATGAGCATAATTTGGGCGGATGGGTCACTCCAAATGATGACTACCGGCAAGTTAAATACATTGGAGAAAACACTCACTAGCGATCATGTATTAAACTAATGTCCTGAATTAATAAATGACACAATTTCTAAAAATTCTTTGCCGGAGCTAGGCAATTTATGCGTCTAAATTTGAGTTAACTACTCTAAGTATCCTTTAACAGATTCTGCCTTTAAAATTTGTTAGAAACCTTTTCTGCAAGATTTTCAGATTTTTATAGAAACTTTTAGAGATAATTAGAGCAAACCACTTTTTAGAAGTTATTTTCTGTAAGATTTTTAGATTTTTATAGAAATTTCTAGAAGTTTTATTGCAAATTTAAAAACTTTGCTGAAAGAACTTTTATCTACAGATCTAGTTAGATTCCTCTAGAAGTTTCTATGAAATTCTAAAATTCTTGCAGAAAAAGTTTTTTTTTTTGTTGAAGGATTCTGAAATTTTTAGAATTTTTGAAAGAGCTTAGAAACCTGTCAAAAGTTTGTAATTTATCATAAGATTCTAAAACCTCTAGTTTTTTTAGCAAAATTTTAATATTTTTTCCAAATAATTTTAAAAATTGTAGAAAAAAGATTCCAGAACTTGTTCTAAAAGTGTTTTTTAAATTATTTTTAAAACTTTTCCTATAATACTATCTATAGTTTAAAAAAAAATTATAAAAGATTTTAAAATTTGTAAAAGAGCTCTGAAACATGTTAAAAAGTTTTGAATTGTATTGCGTTACTTGGTTCTGGAATTGATTTGAATGACAACATTTTAAACTATTTAAAGGCTTTTTCAACAAAACCAGAACATTTTTAAAAACTTGATTTTAACATTTTGATGCAAAATTTAGGGTTGCACTAATGATGTCAGTTATTATCATGATGTAATCTACTATTCTAAAATGATATTTTGTAACCAGAACTCAAAAATCGTGATATTAACAAGGCTATCTCGATTTTATTGACATAAATCCATAAATTTAGCACAAATTGGACATTTTATTGCTAAATTATGACAAAATAAAAGTTGCACCTTTGACGTCAATATATTAATTAACATAATTTGGTCTTAAAATTTGTTATAACCACAGTTAACTCGATTTTATTAACAGAAAACCTTAAATTTGGCTTAAGTCTTGCATTTTGATGTCAATTAAGACAAATTTAAAGAAGTATTTGTTTCTGATTATTGCACAGTTTAATTTATTTATATTTGAGGTTATTATTAAAATACCCTAACCTCAAACAAATTTAAAGGATCTAATAATGATGTCAACTATTATTTTAATAAAATCTAGTCTTCTAAATCAAAGCCATCTTGATTTAATTGACATAAAACATTAAATTTGACACAAATTGGGCATTTTAATGCCCAATTAAGGCAAAATTAAGGATTACACTAATGATGTTGATTATTTTTCTAATATAAATTAGTATTTTTAAATGAAATCTTGCAACCTGAACGCAAATTTCTTGATATTATCAAGGCCACCTCAATTTTATAGACATAAATCTTTAAATTTACTAAAAATAAACCATTTTGATGTAAAATTGAATCAAATTGATTATGATCTCGATAAACTTTTTAATAAAATCTCGTCTTTAGAATCTAAATTTTTAATCGAAAACCCAAACTTTGTAATAGTAACTTAATTTAATTGACATAAAATATTTAATTTTGAACAAGTTTGTCAGTTTACTGACAAATTTAGATAAATTAGAGTTAATATAATCATTAATTATGATATAAAACAAAAACTAATCGATAAATTGTGTTGTGATTTTCCACAAATGGTCATTAATTAGTGCTTTAATTGTAAAAAATACAAGATCATAAAGTTTCCTTTTAGCAATAATTTAAAAAAAAATTAATTATTTAATTTAAATCAATTTTTTGACTTATAATCACTAATTCTGAAACAAAACAAAAAACAATTGATGAATATTGTTGTAATTTGCTATAAATAATCATCAATCGGTGCTTCAATGATAAAATAAATAAAAACTTTATATTTCCCCTTAACAATATTTTTATAGATTTTTCAAAACAGTTTAAATCAATTTATCGACTTTTACTCACTAATTGTAATATAAAACAAAAACTAATTGATGAATTTTGTTGCAAATTGACGTAAATAATTTTCAATCAATGCTTTAATAGTAAAAAATATAAAAACTTTAAATTTGCCCTCAACAATATTTTTTTTTAATTTTTCAAAATTTTTAAATCAATTTTTTTAACCTTTAATCACTAATTGTGATATAAAACAAAAACTAGTCAATGAATTTTGTTGTGATTTTCCATAAATGGCCATCAGTTAGTGTTTCAATGGTAAAAAATACAAAATTGTCAAATTTCCTTGCAGCAATATTTTTTTAAATTTTTTAATAATTGTTTAAATTAATTTTTTGACTTTTAATCACTAATTGTGATATAAAACAAAAACTAATCAAAGAATATTGTTGTAGTTTGTCATAAATGATCATCAATTGGTGCTTCAATGGTAAAAAATTAAAAAACAAAAATTTTCCATTCGGCAATATTTTTTTCGGATTTTTCAAAATAGTTTAAATCAATTTTTGAACTCTAAATCACTAATTGTTAGACAAAACAAAAACCAATCGATGAACATTGTTGTAATTTGTTATAAATGATCATGAATAGGTGCTTTAATGGTATAAAATATAAAAACTTTAAGTTTCCCCTCAGCAATATTTTTTTCATATTTTTCAAATTAGTTTAAATCAATTTTTCGACTTTTAATCACTAATTGTGACATAAAACAAAAATTATTTCATACATTTTGTTGTGATTTATACAAATGGTCATCAATTAGTGCTTTAATACTAAAAAATTTAAAATCATCAAATTTACTTTCAGCAATATTTTTTTCAATTTTTTAAAAATTGTTTAAATCAATTTTTCGATTTTTAATCACAAATTGTGATACAAAACAAAAACCAGTCGACGATTATTGTTGTAATTTGCCATAAATGGTCATCAATTAGTGCTTAAATGGTAAACAATATAAAAAATTTAAATTTCCTTTCAGCAATATTTTTTTCGTATTTTTCAAAATAGTATAAATCAAATTTTCAACTTTTAATCACTAATAGTGATATAAAACAAAAACCAATAGATAAATTTTGTTGTAAATTGACATAAATAATCTTCAATCGATGCTTTAATTGAAAAAATATAAAAACTTTAAATTTTCCCTCAGCAATATTTTTTTTAAATTTTTTAATATAGTTTTAAATAAATTTTTTGACTTTTAATCACTAATTGTGTAATAAAACAAAAACTAATTGATGAATTTTGTTGTAATTTTCTACAAATGGTCACCAATCAGTGCTTCAATGATAAAAAATATAAAACCATTAAATTTCCCCTTAGCAATACTTTTTTCGGATTTATCAAAATTGTTTGAATTAATTTTTCAACTTTTAATCATTAATAGTGATAAAAAACAAAAACCTATAAATGAATTTTATTGTAAATTGACATAAATAATTTTCAATCAATGCTTTATTAGTTAAAAATATAGGAACTTTAAATTTCCTCTCAGCAATTTTTTTTTAAATTTTCAAATTTGTTTACTTAAATTTTTCAACTTTTAATCACCAATTGTGACATAAAACAAAAACTAATCGATAAATTTTGCTGTGATTTTTCAAAAATGATCATCAATTAGAGCTTTAATGATTGAAAATATAAAATCTTTAAATTTCCCCTTAAATTTTTTTTTTCAAATTTTTCAAAATAGTTTAAATCAATGTTTTGACTTTTAATCACTAATTGTGATACATAACATAAAACAAATGATGAATATTGTTGTAGTTTGCCATAAATAATCATGAATAGATGCTTTAATGGTAAACAATATAAAAAATTTAAATTTCCTTTCAGCAATATTTTTTTCGTATTTTTCAAAATAGTTTAAAACAATTTTTCATTTTTTAATTAATAATAGTGATATAAAACAAAAACCAATTGATGAATTTTGTTGTAAAATGACAAAAATAATCATCAATCAATGCTTTGAGGGTAAAAAAATAAAAAAAACTTTAAATATCGCCTCAGCAATATTTTTTTTAAATTTTTCAAATTAGTTTAAATGAATTTTTCGACTTTCAATCACTAATTGTTATATAAAACAATAACCAATCGATGAATTTTGTTGTGATTTTTCATAAATGGTCACCAAAGGTTTTATGACATTATTGATAATTTACAAACGCTTTATGATAGTTCAAGAACTTTTTATAACATTATTGACAATTTTTGAACGTTTTATGTCATTAGTGACAGTTTACAAACGTTTCATGACATTATTCACAGTTTATAAACATTTAATGGCATTTTTGGCAATTTACAATCGTTTCATGACGTTAGTAAAAGTTAAAGAACATGTTTTGGCATCTCAAAAATATTGTTGGCAGTTTAGGAATGTTTTATGATTTAACTAACAGTTTACAGACGTTTTATAATATTGATAAGAATTCAAAAACAGTTTTTGACATTTCAAAAATACTGTTGTTAGTTTAAGAATATTTTTGACATTTTAGATTATTCAGAAACAGTTTATGATATGAGAGATAGTTCAGTAATATTGTTTGACATATTTTTAAGAGTTTAAGAACATTTTATGACATTTTTGACAGTTTATGACTGTTCTATGAGTTAAGTGACTGCTCAATTTTTTTATTTGAAACATTTTTGGCAGTGTTTTCAATCATTTTAAAACATCAGAATATTTTTGAGA
Source organism: Tachinus rufipes (assembly GCA_963932245.1). Taxonomy (NCBI): domain Eukaryota; kingdom Metazoa; phylum Arthropoda; class Insecta; order Coleoptera; family Staphylinidae; genus Tachinus; species Tachinus rufipes. Next base: position 113,929,776 of record OZ010744.1, on the reverse strand, counting down.
TTGTAAGAATATGGTTTAAAGTTCAAGAACGTTATAGAACATTATAGTTCATCAACGTTTTGAGCATATTTTTGATTGTTTTGGAACATTTTATGACACCACTGAAAGATATTATTTTGAAATTTAAAGTACATTTTTAATAGCTTAGAATCGTGATGACTATTGAGTAGTTTAGTTTGTTAATTAAGAAATTAGAAGTTTTTTTCTCTAACTCGCTTAGTTAAAGGAAGAGGAAATGATATTCAATCTTTTGATGACCAACACTTAGGCGAGTAAGTGGGTCACTCCAAAACTTGATTAGCAGCAAGTACTCTGAACTGGAGTGCCCACTTACTTGCCCGAGTGTTTGTTATCGGCCGGTAAATAAGGTCGCTGTAAATTTAAAACGCACTTTTTTTTAGACCATTTTTCATTAATTCATATTTCTCAATACAGGGGTCGCATCATTTATTTTCACAACTACTTGCCCCTTCCACCTGCAAAAGTGCCAACATGGGTTTTTTGCAAGTTGCAACTTTTTTTTAAATTAAATTTTTACTCTCGATTGCGCTCCTTTTGAAAAAAAAAACAACCCCTTACTGTTACCAGGGCCGGATTTTTTTTTTTATCACTTTACAAGATATTTTTGCAATTTTTGACAGGAGAAGGTTGCGGTTTGAACCAGATTGTTTAAAATACAACAAGCGTCATTTTTTTTCTCGATAGTATCAAAATATTCCAGTGGCGTCACCAAAAATGTTTACTTTAAACTCAAAATTTGACTTTTTTCAAAAATGCCAAATGAGGTCGAGTCGTAATTTTTATTTTAGTTGAAAAATGTATATAAATAAATCGAAAAAACGCAAAATTTTACATCCGATAGGCTGAACACATTTTTGAGTTGGGTTCTTAATTTTGAGCAGCGGCGTGCCAAAAATGTCTTTTTGAAAGTGCGCCACTGGTTAACCCGGTTACAAAAAAACTTAACCTAGTTTTGAATGAAAGATCTATTTTTATCTATAAATTAATGTTAGTAATTTTTTCAATTATTTTTACAAATAAACCAGCGACGGCTCGTGAAAATTGCGAAAAACGCAATTTTTGACAAAAAGTAGTGTCGCGCAAAAGCCTACTCCTCCTAAATTTTTTCAGATGGACAATTGCGCATAGTTTCATTTCATAGAGCAAGAGTTACTGCACAATCAACTATATCAAATTTTTGAATTTTTGCCCGCAACCCGATTTATGGCCTTCCAAAGTTGACCAAATTTTTGTTTTCAAAACAAATCATCAAAATCGGACAAGGTCAAAAATACCATTGCCGCTCAAATTTTTTCACAATTTCAAGACTTTTTACACTAAAAAAATCGCAACTCGAAAACGGCAAACTATAGAGACACCGGACAAACTACATCATTCTTCCAAGAACAAAATCTATCTGATTAGGTGGTTGGTTAAGTTTTTTGACAAAAAAACTAAAATTTACATTATTGGCTGTCATTTCTAAACGGTTCAACTTTTTTCAATTTTTATTTTTTCATTGAATAGGGTTCATCGAAAGCTTTCCAACGAGGTATAACAAGTTGGTTTTACCAGTCAAATTGACCCCCAAAAAAAAATTTCATCAAATTTTACGATTTAAATTTGATAAAAACAAACGCAAACAATGTCTGCCATCATAAAAACACCTAGAAATGCTTTATACGATAAATTTTCATTATTCCGACGTGTATGCGACCCAAAATTTAATAATACTATCAATATTAAATTCCCCCCCCCCCCCCCCCCCCTTCAACAAACTAGCCCCGCAGGACACTGGCATATACTATCCAACCGAGAGGGTGGAGTGATGCGTTCGGCGGGTGGTCTCGCGTCTCTTTATCAGAGAAGCTGAAGGTGATATTCTATCTTTTGATTACTAACACTTGGGCGGTTGGGTGGGTCATTCTAGATCATGATTACCAGCAATTAGTTTAGATTAGTGTGCCCATTCACCTGCCCAGGTGTTGTAAACATATTTAAAGTTTTTTCTTTTTGCAAGTGTTATAAGTCGTTAAGCCAAAGGAGGAAGGGGTGGAGTTTAACCTCTTAATGAGCAATATTTGGGCGGGTGGGTCACTCTAAATTATGACTACCGGCAAGTTAAGTACATTGGAGAAAACACTCAATCGCGTTTTTTGTTAAAAAAATTGTTTTTAAAGATTCCTTACTCATAGAATGAGGAAGTGATATTCATTCGCTTGATAACAAACTTTTGGACAGGTAGAATAACCCACTTAAGTGTTGATTATCAAAACATTGAATATCACTCCTTCCTCTTCTGACTAAGGAATCTCTTACACTTACAGAGAGGAAAAACTTCCAATTCTTTGATAACAAACACTTAGACGTGTGAGAAAGCACTTCAATTCAAACTCCTTGCTGGTAATCATGATCTGGAGTAACCCAACTACCCGCCCGCAAGTGTTGGCTATCACGAGATTAGATATCATTTCCTCCATCTCCGACAAACGGACTAATAATGTTTACAAAGAGAAAAAAAATTAGACTTTTATTGACAAACTCTTGGGCGGGTGGGTAGTCACTCCAGTTTAAAGTACTCAATGGTTATCATGATCTGTAGTAAACATTTTTGATAAATTAGAAACATTTTTGACAGTATTTTCAAACATTTTAAGGTATCAGTAATAGTTCAAAAATGTTTTTGGCACTTTAAGAATAACTTTTACAGTTCAAGAACATGATTGATAATTTAGATTTTTTTTTTTTAATTTAATTGAAAATTTTGATAAATGTTATGAATATTTTTGATAGTCTAGGATCATGATTACTATCGAGTGGTTTGAACTAGAAGGCTCACCCACTCATCCAAAGGTTTGCTGCTCTCTCTATAAGTGTTTGAAACCCCTTAGTTAGAAGAGGAAGAAGTGATATTCAACCTCTTAATAACCAAAATTTTGGCGGGCCTGTGGGTCACTACAGATTATCAGGGAGTAGTTTAAAATTGAGTGTACACCCGCTCAGGTGTTTACTATCAAAGAATTGAAAATATCTCTTCTTAAGTGTTAAATATCCTTTAGTTGCCTATGGAGGAAAATAATATATTTTGACTTAAAGTGATTGATTATATTTTAATACAAATTTTATTTAATTTAAAATAATAAAAAAATATTTTCAATTAATAATTTTATTTTCAATTAGTTTAAACAAATTATAATTTATTTATAAAGACAAGAAACACTAAACTAATTGTAAAAATAAATTGCTTATTTTATAAACACTTTATTACAACATACGAACTAAAAAGATTGTTTTATTTAAAACAAGCAATAGTCTCTGTAAAGCATACAATTCTAGATAATTAACATCATTGATACTTTAAATAAAGCCCTTGTTTACTCAGTAGAAAAGGATACGTATTATCTCATGAAACAAGTTCTCTTTGTACCAACTTTTGCATTATTCAAAGTAAAAATATTAACATTTGTTGCTTAAAAGAATTAATTTAATAAACATGAACAATTCTAAATCTGCTTGCCACCATTCGTCAAAAGAAACTTTAATAGTTTTCATTCTTTAGCTCAGTTAAGAAAATTACAAACGTCACGTACCGCCAGGGCTGTGCTGTGTTTATAATAATTTTAATAAATTTTATACGGCGTCTAGGAATCATGACTCGTGCCAGTTAGGGAACTTAGTCAGGTGCTATCAAAATAATAGATGGTATAAATAATGTAAATCGTGTCATTTTTCACTATCATTTTATTTCAGATAATAATATAAATATTTATTAATTTTATTTAGTTCTCTAAGCTTAAGAGAAATTCCGCTATTTATATGCAACTTGTAACTCCAGTCGGGGCACTAATAAATCGTGCATAAAAGTTGCGCCATTGTATATTAGTTAATTGTACGTGGCACATTTGAAATTATGTTTAAGCAGCTGGAAAACGGAATGAATCGAGTGTGTTATAGTTGAATGATGTGTGCGAGTGAATCGGGGATGATTATAATTCATCCAATTGTTTGATTGGTAATCATATTGTATTAATTAGACCAATTTAACAAATATTAATTAATTCAGTTTCAATACACAATTAGTTAGGTGTGAGATTGTTTAAACTAGTTAAGAATAATAAACTGATTTTATTTTATATTCAGAGAGATTAATTTAAATTAAAAACTTAAACATTTTAAATTGGTATTATTATAATCCGATTTTAAAAATTCTGAATATTTTCAAAATTTGTACGGATTTTTTTGAAAAATTGTTAATTTTTTTAAATTTTTAAAAGCTTTTAAATGACTAAAGAAACTTTGTGAAAAGTTTTATAATTTTAAAATTTTGTTTAATCGGTTTTTTGAAAAATTGATAATCTTGATAAAAGTTTTTGAAACTGTATGTTAGGTAGCAATTGAAAGCTTGACAAATTGTACAATTTTCTTTATATCACCAGTTGAAATTCCAGTTTAAACTAATTTTAATCTAACCCCAGCAACAAAGTACAATTAATAATATCTTCTTGTTTGAACTCTACTTACAACAGCAATAAAGTTACTTGGCAGTAAACAGAATTTAAACGCATTCTATAAATTAAAGCTTGGCTTGGAAAATCTAACAGGTTTTATTTCGTTTCAGGTGAGTGTAAAGCCGACGGAGGAATTCACGGGCTACTGAATTCACTTTGTCCGGGTCATCATTGCGGTCAGTGAAATCCACTCTGATATAAGCGCATGTATATTGTTGATGGACCCCACCCACACCATTCTAAAGCAAACATCCGGTTTGCACTGGTACATTGTTAAGTGGCAAATTACAATGATTAATAATGCGGCTTAACAATGGATATATTATTTTAATTAAATTGCAATCACCAAATAGTATGTAGTTAGTTTGCTTAAATGAGTATCTTTGGCTATGTAGATTAATTATTAATCATATCTAGGATGTAACTACATCATGCTAAATTATAATCATTATTGTATAATCTAAATAATTAATAATTTATTAGTATTAATTTAATTATCATTAGAACAATATCTTAAAACATCGTACAAATGTAACGCAAAAGTAAAAACAAAAAAAATTTAGTGCTTATTTTAGTCTTCTTAGCACAAATTGTTGAAAATGAGGCTTCAAATAACTAGTCAGGGGTTCGGTACTGATCTCGGTGACTTTAGTCATTAGTAAATTTTGTTATAGAAATGACGTATGGTTTGTGAAATTAGTCAAAAATGCTACTTAGAGAGTTAAGTCAGAATCCTGAATTATTACCGATGTTCTAAAATAATCTTGAGTACTGTTAAAACTATCAAAAAATGTTACTCATTTATGAAAAATGTTTCTGAATTGTCATTTATGTTATAAAATGTTTGTGAACAGTCAAAAATGTTCTTAAAACGTCAAAAATATTCCTGCACTATTACTGATGTTCCACAATGTTTCTAAGAACTGTCAAATATTCCTAATTTATTAAAAACATTCAGAAATGTTCTTAATCTACCAAAAAATTTCTTGAATTGTCAATAATGTCGTAAAACGTTCGCGAACTATCAAACGTTTTTTTAAAACGTTTAAAAATTTTTTTTTTTTTTAATGTTTTTGAGCTTTGTCAAAAACGTTTAGAATTTTTTAATTACGTCATAATACATTCGTGAACTGTCAAAAATATTTTTATAATGTAAAAAAAAATTTACTTGTTACTGATGTCATAAAATGTTTTTAATCTGTCTAAAAGTTTTCTGAGCTGTCAATTATGTCATAAAACGTTTGTGAACTGTCAAAGATGTTCTTAAAATGTTAAAAGTATTACAGCTGTTTTAAAATGTTTTTGAGCACTGTTATTAACGTCCAAAATAGTTCTAAATTTGCCAACAAAAAAATTGTGCTGTCAATAATGTCATAAAACGTTTGTAAAATGTCAAAAATGTTCTTAAAATGTCAAAAATATTTTTGAACTATTACTGATATCTTGAAATGTTTCTAAGCGCTGTCAAAAATTTTCAAAAATGTTCCTAAGCTGTCAATTGTGTCATAAAACGTTTGTTTTTTTTTAAATGTTTAAAATTTTTTAAATTATTATTGACGCTTTATAATGTTTTTGAGCACTGTCAAAAACCTTAAAAAAAAAAATTGTTACTGATGTCTTCTAATCTGTCAGAAAGTTTCCTGAGCTGTCATTTATGTCCTAGAACGTTTGTGAACTGTCAAAAATTTTCTTGAAATGTTAAAAAATATTTCTGGACTTATACTGATGATTTTGAATGCTTCTGGGCACTATCAAAAACGTCCAAAAATGTTCTAAATCTGCCACAAAAATTCCTGAGCTGTCAATAATGTCATAAAACGTTCTTAAACTATCAAAAATGTTCTTAAAATGTCAAAAATATTATTGAACTATTTCTGATATTTTGAAATGTTTCTGAGCGCTCTCAAAAATTTCCAAATTGTCAATTATGTCATAAAACATTTGTAAATTATCAAAAACAAATTCAATATGACTAAAATATTTATAAACTATTACTGATGTCTTTAAATGATTCTGAACACTGTCAAAAACGTTCAAAATTTTGTCTGAACTGTCAATAATGTTATAAAACATTTGTAAACTGTCAAAAATGTTCTTGAAACATCAAAAATATTCCTGCACTATTACTGATGTTCCACAATGTTTCTAAGAACTGTCAAATATTTCTAATTTATCAAAAACATTCAGAAATGTTCTTAATCTACCCAAAAATTTCTTGAACTGTCAATAATGTCGTAAAACGTCCGTGAACTATCAAAAAAAAATTTAAAACGTTTTAAATTTTTTTTTTTTTAAATGTTTTTGAGCTTTGTCAAAAACGTTCAGAATTTTTAATTTCGTCATAATACATTTGTGAACTGTCAAAAATATTTTTAAAATGTCAGTAACGTTCAAAAATGTTCTAAATCTGCCAAAAAAAAATTGAGCTGTCAATAATGTCATAACACGTTTGTGAAATGTCAAAAATATTTTTAAAATGTTATTGGTCACTACTTAAATTGTCCAGAAATGTTGCTAATTTATCAAAAATGTTCCTGAACTGTCATTAATGCCATAAAACGTTTGTGAACTGTTGAAATTGTTCTTAAAATGTAAAAAAAAATTGTGAACTATTACTAATGTTTTAAAATGTTCCTGAACACTCTCAAAAATCTTCAAAAATGTTCCTAATCTGTCAAAAATTATGCTAATTTGACATTTATGTCATAAAACGATCTTAAATTGCCAAAAATGTTCTTATAGTATCAACCATATTTTTATACATTTATTGATGTTATAAATTGTTCTTAAACTTTCAAAAACATGTAAAAAAAATTGATAAACCGTCAATAATGTTATAAAACGTTTGTAAAGTGTAGATTTTTTTTTGAGCTGCCATTTATGTTATAAGCAATTTTTAACTATCAAAACCGTTCTTAAAATTAAAAACAAAGTATCTAAATTTTCAGTGATTTTATAAAATATTTCGAAACTATGCAAAAACTATCAATAATGTTTTAAAACTGTAAAAAATGTTCTTAAAGCGTCAACAAATTTCCTGAACTATTACGAACGCCTTAAAATATTTAAAAACTTATATACCTAATCTGACAATTTTTTTTACTACAAATCATGATTACAATCGAGTAGTTTGAACTGGAGTGCTAACTCACCCGCACGAGTGTTTGTTGTCACTGAATTAAAAGTTTCTTCTCTTTGCAAGTTTTGCAAATTTCTTAGTCAGAGGAGGAGGTGATATTCATTTTCTTGATGATCAACACTTGGGTGGGTGGTTGGGTCACTCCAGATTAAGGTTACCATCAAGTAGTTCGAACCGGAGTGCCCACTTACCGTCCAAGATGTTGTTAACAAGAATATTAAAGTTTTTCTTTTTTGTTAGAAGTGTTTTTATCTAAGAAAAAGGAAAGTCTAATTTTTTGATGAATATTTTGGCGGGCGGGTGGGTAAGTGCAGATTATGACTACAAGTTTGAACTGGAAAGTCTACTCACTTGCCTAAAAGTTTGTTAACAAGAAACTGGAATTGTCTCCTCTTTGCATGCGTTAAAAGTTTCTATATTAAAGGAAAAAATGATAAATTTAATCTCTTGATAATTAATACTTGAGTGAGTTACTTTAGATTATGATTACGACTGACTAGTTTGAGATTGATTATTACTTCTTTTTTTTTTATTAAGGGAACATTTGCAAAGAAACTGTCATTTCTTTAATAACAAACACTCAGGGAGTGGGTTGGCACTTCAGTTTAAACTACTCGCTTATTATCATTATCTGGAGTGACTCATCTACCCGTCCAAAATTTGATTATCAATAGATTACATATTATCAGCCTAAGGGACCTCTAATACTTGCAAAGAGGAGAAACTTCCAAATCCTTTATAGCAAACACCTGGGCGGGTACTTTCTGGTAATAATGAACTGCAGTGACCCACTCGCTCGTCCAAGCGTTTGTTACTAAGAGGTTGAATATCACCACTTTCTCTTTTGACTAAAGGACTTCTTACACTTGTAAAGAAAATAACCTTTCAATCTCTTAATTAACACATTTTTGGGTGAGCACTTCAGTTCAAACTAGTCGATAGTAATCATGATGATCCTAGACTATCCAAAATGTTTTGAAATTTTTAAATATATTCAAAAAATGTTGCTGAATTATCAATCATTTTCTAAAACGTTCTTGAACTGTGAAAAATATTCTTAAAATGTCAAAAACATTCCTGAACTATTACTGATGTTCTAAGATGTTTGAGAACACTGTCAAAAATGTTTAGTACAGATCATTGAATATTTTTCTTTGTAAATATTAGAAGTTTTTTAGTCATAGGAGGAGAAGGTGATATTTAATCTTGTGATGACCAACACTTAGACGGATGGTTAATAGCGAGGAATTTAAACTAGAGTGCTTACTCACACGTCTTAGAATTTATTATCAAAGAATTGAAAGTTGTTTTTTCCTAGTAAGTGTAAGAGATCTTTTAGTCTTTGTGGGTTACTTCAACTACCTTGGATCTATGCTATTCAACAACGGATTCAGCAAGACCGAAGTACGGAGAAGAATTGCCATCGCACGATCCGCCACCACTTAACTTACAAAACTATGAAAAGACACCAACATCACAAAGAACACAAAGCTAAAAGTAGTCAAAGCACTAATTTTTCCCATTGCAACATATGCCGCCGAAACATGGACCCTAAAAACAGCAAACATAAACCGGATATATGGGTATACAGTCGTGTTCTAAGAGTTTTCTGGACATAGCATCGCACCAATAAATCCGTTTTAGAAAAATTAAAAATAAAAGTTTGACTAACACGCAAGATAAAATGGCCATTCCTTCAATACCTAGGCCATATAGCCAGAAGAACTAGGAAGATAGCAAACCTTATAGTAGAAGGTAAACTAGAAGGAAAAAGATTAAGAAGCCAACTCTATGGGCAAACCGTACAAAAGAACTAGCCGGAATAGGAATACACGAAGCGGTCCAAAAAGCTCAAGATAGAATTAACTGGACAGCCGTTGTCGACTGTATTTAACCTGATCAGTTGATGTTACTAAACCCACACGGAAAGTAAATGGTCAGAAGAGAAGGGTTACTTCACCAGTCCAAGAGTTTGTTAAGAGAATGAATATCACTTTCTCATTTTCTGAGTAAGGGATCTCTAACACTTGCTGAAAAGAGAGACTTTTAATTTTTTTTACAAAATTTTTTTTGGAGGTTGGGTGTTCTATTCAATGTATACTACTTGCCGGTAGTCATACTATGGAGTATCCCACATACTCGCTCAAATGTTGGTCATCAAGAGGTTGAATGTCACCACTTTTTTCTTTGACTAAGAGACTTATAGCACACAAAGAGATACTTTAAATATATTTTTAACAAATACTCAGGCAGGTGGGTGGGCTTACTAGTCTAATCTAATTGCTGGTAATTATGATCTAGAATTACCCACCCACCCGTCCGAGTGTTGGTAATCAAGCGATTGGATATCACATTTTGCTTTTTTTACTTTGACTGTTTCTAAACCCTTGGAAAGAGGAGACACTTTTAATATTTTGATATCAAACACTTGGCGGGTGTGTGGGCACTTTAATCTAAACTATTTGCTGGTAATTAAAATCTGGAGTGACAAACCTAATCGTCTAAATGTTAGTCATTAAAAGATTGGAAATAATTTTTTCCTTCTTTTACTAAAAGACTTCTAACACTTTCTATTGTTTGATGACAAACACTTGGGCGGGTGGTTGCTAACTCCAGTTGCTGGCAATCAAATTCTGGAGAGACCTACTTACTCGCCTAAGTGTTGGTCATTAAAAGATTGAATAGTATCTCCTCCTCCTTGGAGATCCTTGACTAAGGGAATTGCAGAGAGGAAAAACACCTAATTTCTTAATAAACAAATTTTTGCGCGGATAGATGGGCACTCCAGTTTAAACTATTCGATAGTAATCACGATCCCAAACTATCAAATGATGTTATAAAATGTTCCAAAACTTCAAAAATATGCAAAAAAAATTGCTGAACTATCAATAATGTTCTATAAAATTATTGAACATATTCTTAAAATGCCAAAAATATTTTGATGCTTTAAAATGATTGAGAACACTATCAAAAATATTTTCACCTAACTCATAGAGCAGTTTATGTCAAAATTGTCATAAAATGTTCTTAAACTCTTAAAATATGCAAGAAATGTTACTAAACTGTCAATAATGTCATAAAACTTTAGTGAACTGTTAAAAATGTTTTTATACTCTCAAAAGTATGCAAAATATGTTTGTTAAGATGTCAAACAATATTCCTGAACTATCTCTGATTTTATAAAATATTTTTAAATTACCAAAAAGATTTCTGAACTGTCAAAAATATTCCTAAACTGTAAACAATATTTTTGAAATGTCAAATTTTTTTTCTGAACCTTTATCAATGTTATAAAACGTTCCTAAATTGTCAAAAAAATTTGTTTTTGAGATGCCAAAACATGTTTATGAACTTTTACTAATGTTATAAAACGATTATAAACTTTCAAATATGTCATAAAACGTTTGGAAACTGTCAATAATGTTATAAAACTTTTCTAAACTGTCACTAATGTCATAAAATATTCATAAATTGTCAATAAATGTCATAAAACGTTTGTAAACTGTCAATAATGTCATGAAACGTTTTTAAACTGTCACTAATGTCATAAAACGTTTGTAAACTGTCACTAATGTCATAAAACGTTCATAAATTGTCAACAAATGTCATAAAACATTTGTAAACTGTCACTAATATCATAAAACGTTTGAAAACTGTCAATAATATTATGAAACGTTTTTAAACTGTCACTAATGTCATAAAACGTTTGTAAACTGTCACTAATGTTATAAAAAATTCCTGAATTATTACTAATGTTATAAAACGTTTGTAAACTGTCAATAATGTCATGAAACGTTTGTAAACTGTCACTAATATTATAAAAAGTTTATAAATTGTCAATAAATGTCATAAAACGTTTGTAAACTGTCAATAATGTTATGAAACGTCTTTAAACTGTTACTAATATCATAAAACGTTTGTAAACTGTCACTAATATCATAAAAAGTTTATAAATTGTCAATAAATGTCATAAAACGTTTGTAAACTGTCAATAATGTTATGAAACGTTTTTAAACTGTCACTAATGTCATAAAACGTTTGTAAATTGTCACTAATGTTATAAAAAGTTAATAAATTATCACTTATGTTATAAAGCGTTTGTAAACTGTCAATAATCTCATGAAACGTTTCTAAACTGTCACTAATGTCATAAAACGTTCATAAATTGTCAATAAATGTCATAAAACGTTTGTAAACTGTCAATAATCTTATGAAACGTTTCTAAACTGTCACTAATGTCATATAACGTTCATAAATTGTCCATAAATGTCATAAAACGTTTGTAAACTGTCAATAATTTTATGAAAAATTTTTAAACTGTCACTAATGTCATAAAACGTTTGTAAACAGTCACTAATGTTATAAAAAGTTTTTAAATTATTACTAATGTTATAAAGCGTTTGTAAACTGTCAATAATGTCATAAAACGTTTGTAAACTGTCACTAATGTTATAAAAACTTTCTGAGTTATCACTAATGTAATAAAGCGTTTGTGAACTGTTAATGATGTCATGAAACGTTTGTAAACTGTCAATAATGGCATGAAACGTTTCTAAACTGTCACTAATGTCATAAAGCGTTTATAAATTGTCAATAAATGTCATAAAACGTTTGTAAACTGTCAATAATGTCATGAAACGTTTTTAAACTGTCACTAATGTCATAAAACGTTTGTAATTTGTCACTTATGTTATAAACAGTTCCTGAATTATTACTAATGTTATAAAACGTTTGTAAACTTTCCATAATGTCATAAAACGTTCATAAATTATCAATAAATGTCATAAAACGTTTGTAAGCTGTCAATAATGTCATGAAACGTTTTTAAACTGTTACTAATGTCATAAAACGTTTGTAAACTGTCACTAATGTCAAAAAACGTTCATAAATTGTCAACAAAAGTCATAAAACGTTTGTAAACTGTCACTAATATAATAAAACGTTTGAAAACTGTCAATAATATTATGAAACATTTTTAAACTGTCACTTATGACATAAAACGTTTGTAAACTGTCACTAATGTTATAAAAAGTTCCTGAATTATCACTAATGTTATAAAGCGTTTGTAAACTGTCAATAATGTCATCATAAAACGTTTGTAAACTGTCAATAATGTCATGAAACGTTTCTAAACTGTCACTAATATTATAAAAGGTTTATAAAATGTCAATAAATGTCATAAAACGTTTGTAAACTGTTAATAATGTTATGAAACGTCTTTAAACTGTTACTAATATCATAAAACGTTTGCAAACTGTCAATAATGTTATGAAACGTTTTTAAACTGTTACTAATGTTAAAAAACGTTTGTAAATTGTCACTAATGTTATAAAATGTTCCTGAATTATCACTAATGTTATAAAGCGTTTGTAAACTGTCAATAATTTTATGAAACGTTTCTAAACTGTCACTAATGTCATAAAACGTTCATAAATTGTCAATAAATGTCATAAAACGTTTGTAAACTGTCAATAATCTTATGAAACGTTTCTAAACTGTCACTAATGTCAGAAAACGTTCATAAATTGTCAATAAATGTCATAAAACGTTTGTAAACTGTTAATAATTTTATGAAACATTTTTAAACTGTCACTAATGTCATAAAACGTTTGTAAACTGTCACTAATGTTATAAAAAGTTTTTAAATTATTACTAATGTTATAAAGCGTTTGTAAACTGTCAATAATGTCATAAAACGCTTGTAAACTGTCAATAATGTCATAAAACGTTTCTGAACTGTCACTAATGTTATAAAACGTTCATAAATTGTTATTAAATGTCATAAAACGTTTGTAAACTGTCAATAATGTCACGAAACGTTTTTAAACTGTCACTAATGTCATAAAACGTTTGTAAACTGTCACTAATCTTATGAAAAGTTTCTTAATTATCACTAATGTTATAAAGCGTTTGTAAACTGTCAATAATGTCATGAAACGTTTCTAAACTGTCACTAATGTCATAAAACGTTAATAAATTGTCAATAAATGTCATAAAAAGTTTGTAAACTATCAGTGATGTCATGAAACGTTTTTAAACTGTCACAAATGTCATAAAACGTTTGTAAACTGTCACTAATGTTATAAAAAGTTTTTGAATTATTACTAATGTTATAAAACGTTTGTAAACTGTCCATAATGTCATAAAACGTTTGTAAATTGTCAATAATGTCATAAAACGTTTCTAAACTGTCACTAATGTTATAAAACATTCATAAATTGTTATTAAATGTCATAAAACGTTTGTAAACTGTCACTAATGTCATAAAACGTTTGTAAAGTGTCACTAATGTTATAAAAAGTTCTTGAATTATCACTAATATTATAAAGCGTTTGTAAACTGGCAATAATTTCATGAAACGTTTCTAAACTGTCACTAATGTCATAAAACGTTTATAAATTGTCAATAAATCTCATAGAAAGTTTGTAACCTATCAATGATGTCATGAAACGTTTTTAAACTGTCACTAATGTCATAAAACGTTTGTAAACTGTCACTAATGTTATAAAAAGTTCCTTAATTATTACTAATGTTATAAAACGTTTGTAAACTGTCCATAATGTCATAAAACGTTTGTGAATTGTCAATAATGTCATGAAACGTTTTTAAACTGTCACTAATGTCATAAAACGTTTGTAAACTGTCAATAATGTCATAAAACGTTTGTAAAATGTAAGTGAACTGTCAAAAATATTCTTAAACTTTTAAAAACATGCAAAAAAGTTGTTGGACTGTCAATAATGTCATAAAACATTTGTGAATCTTTAAATCTGTTTTTCACTTTTATTATAAAACAATTATATTCTTCCAGAAATGTTCTCAAAGTATAAAAAATATTTTTAAACTTTTACTGATGTCATAACATGTACTTAAATACTCAAAAGTATGTAAACATTAATGCTAAACTGTGAACATATTCTTGAACTTTTACTGATGTCATAAAATGTCTTAAAATTTTTTTTAAATTGTTTTTGTTTTTTTTTAAATCTTTGTGAATTGTCAAAAATATTTATTAATTTTTACTAATGCTATAAAACGTTTGTAAAATCTCTACAATATTTTTGTAATGTAAAAATTTTTCTTTAAGAATCAAGAATATTTCTGAACTATGATTGATGTCATAAAGTATTTTAGAACTGTCAAAACAATTCAAAATTAACTAATGTTATAAAACTGTCTACAATGTTTTTGAAATGTTTACTATGTTCTTGATGTATCAAAAATTATTCTGAACATTTACAGAGGTCATAAAATGATCCTAATATATCAAAAACGCTTATGTTATAAAATGTTTCTAAACTACTATAAATATTTCTAAACTAACAATGTTCTTGGGATGTCAAAAAATGTTCTTGAAGTACAAAAAAAATTTCTGAACTTTTACTGGTGTCATAAAATGTCCAAAATGTCTCAAAAAATTGAAACAAATATTACCAAACTGTTCATAATATTATCAAACGTTTGTGAACTGCTAAAATGTTCACAAAATATCCAAAATATTTCTTATTTATTAAATATAAACTAACAACAATGTTTCTGAGCTAATTCATTAAAAAAGAACTTTGTAAATAATAAATTTTTCAGGTTAAAATTAATCTGTAATGAACGACTGACACACATGCTAAAATAGTTAATGAATTTGAGTAAAAATAGATAAATTCTTCACTAAAACTAATTATTAACATATAAAATTAGACAAAGAATTTAATTTACAACTTGTCAGTACAATAATAAAATAATTCAAATGTACTTTATAGGTTTTATCAATTAGTTTCGCATATGTTCCAAAGCAATTTGGTTTAGAAATACTCCCCAATATATTTTTCCTGACAATTGGACCGAATTTTATTTTAATTGTATAATGTTATAGAGAAATTTACGCGTATATAAAACACACACAGATACTACATAGGCTCTGACTTATATTATTTACATAGAACACAGATGTGCCCATCCCAAACTGAAGAATTGCACTTGATGAATGGTTGGTAGTGCGCTTGCCAACATGTAGGATATTTCTAATTTAGAAATAGCAGCTGCGCTATTATAGAGACTTTACTTACGTATGCATATTGTACATTCCCAGTTATAGCATTTATTATAAATGTAGTAGCAGAGTATGTGTGTGCAAAAGCGTCAGGGAATTATCACTTAAACTGCTTTCGTTTTATTACCCAAATGTACTTAGATTCGAATTTATTATTAATGCTACTTGTTCTGCTCTCCTTGCTACTAAGCAGATATATCCACTACAATTTTCCAATTACGGTTAAAGTTCCATTAGCTTGTGGTGAAAACACTATTCCAGCTATTATCTAACTAGTCCAACGAATATCTTGTCCTTAAGTGCTAATTAATTTTATCAAAAACATATTAACATAATCTGATTTATTTATCAATAACTCGGAGCGTGACTGAATCTGATTATGCGGTACGATTAAAAATACATTTTCCTTCTGAATTAGTTTGGATATGATACAGGCACGGAGAAAGAATTTTTTATCCAATTGATTCCAATGTAAATACGCTAGACGAATCGAATTTATCATTTTAATGTAGTATTAGTCTCGTGGATATTTATTAGAACACGCATGGTACACGATTGCTGGAATTAATACCACCGTGGCGTTTGATTAGTTTACATGTAGAGCAATTTGTAAAACAAGTTTAGAATATTTATTTCCTACATTATTTATGGTAGGTGTTTATGAAAATTGTATGTTTGTTTTACCGGCAATTTCATATTACAATTGACATACATTTTAATAATTTATTATAAATAAACTATTATCGATTGTTGTTCATTCATATACAAAAGAGAATTGATCGGATTTAATTATTTTGAAGCAAAGTTTGGTTCCAATTATTGATAATAATGTGAAATTGCTTGTTTTATTGTGATTTGTTTGAGTTCCTATTTCAGTATGATTTTTTTGAAAGATTGTTTATTAACTAAAAAGTTATCTGATGCTGATCTTCTAATACTGATAACAAATTTGGATTCAGAAGACATAACAAACTCTTCACGAATTTTGTTGCGTTTTAAATTAGTTTCTACTACGAATTGTTAAAATAACTATCAACAATTTTGTAAAACTAATAACAAATTTGGGTTCAGACGACTTAATTTGTGAGTCTCAGAAAATACTAAACTTAATTCAAGTGTCAATAATCCAGTTAAAGCATATCTTTTAATAGTTTTGGTCTTACATCTTTGATCTGAGTGGATATTTAGTAGAATTCTTACCTACAAGTTAATATTTGCTTAGATAGCGATATTTTTTGTATGTCGTTTGAACAATGTTCATAAAAATGTCTAAAGAACATGCAAACATCAGCAAAGATCAGCAAAAACAACAATTCTTGAATGTGTTTGACCATACATGGCATAAGGGTCTCCAGTGGTTTGGAGTTTTTATTTGATGAAATTAATAATCAGCTATTGGAGGTTTAAGTATTACCTGGTTTGGTCTAAGGCCGCGTAGAGGTTGTCCAGGTATAGACAATTCCGTCTTCAGGGTATCTAGAAAGGGTGGCGTATGACTACCTTAAGCATTATAGCATTTTCTATGTTTTGGGAGCCAGCCTGTAGTGAGTAGTTTAATGCCAAAAACTGCATTATGGACGAAAATAGTGTTACTGGCTGCTACGTAGACATAGGCTATCTCAAGTAGTTCAGGGTTGATGCAAAGGTCCTTGTTGTGGGAAATTGGTAATAATTTTTAAAGGTCAGATTGCTTCTTACGGTGGGTGCTATACCAAACTGGAGAGTGAGAAATCGTAAATTGGGTCCAATCTGGGGGTTATCAAGGATCACGTACAAATCCTTGATAGCCCCCAGATTGGTTGAGACTTGTAGGTTGTATCGGACTCAACTCCTTCAGATTTTAAACGGAAAGCTTCAGTTTACTGCTGATAGAATGATTTAACGGATACTAGTTGAGCCTAAATGTTTAATATTTATACGTTTTCTGTGTTTTCATTAGTTGTATACTGCTCCGCCTTATAAAGACATGAATCCTCTTCAGCTTCCTGGACTAACATTTTGTCATCTGATGTTGAGGGTGTTTTGTTGGTGGCGCTAATTGCAATTTGTTGATGTGTAGTTTAACCTGAAGTTTGTGGAGGTTATCTTTCACCTAATAATAGTAGGATCCGGCTGCCTATGCACCATAACTTGTACTTCGGTTTTATGCTTGCGCAAGATTGTTTTTTTTTTTGTAGGCCGCTTGCTGTTGTAGTATTTGTAGTTGCGCATCTTTCTGTTGTTGCTTTGCTGTATCCTAGATTTTGTTAGGTTGTAGCCAAACAGTAACTAGTTTGGTGTGGGTCTTGTGGTTCTTGATGAAGCATTTTGGTGGTAATTTTGCTTGTTGCTGTATTCACTAGTTTGACTTCTAGCCACCAAGATTTGGTAATTTTTAGTGTCCCTACAAAGTCTGTTGCAACTCTTTTTGTAACTAAATCGTATCTATTGGTGCTCAATGTTGGGCCATTTAAAGTAAAGGCGCCCCAAACTCAGACCCGTCACTGAAAAACTTATTATTTAGAAAAGTTTTTCTGAAAAATTGGTCTACACACTTTTTCAGACCCTTATTACTTACGGAACATCTTTAGAAGTCTACACTCGACATGAAAAACTTGGTTCAAACCAAGTTTAATTTGATTAAAATCAAAATAAATTGTTGCTAAAACCTAAAAGTACTACTGTCGATTAGGAGAAAAAAAGTTTAGCTATAGCCTACTCAACATTAAGGGAACTTAAAGGAAGAATACTTTACCTTACAAACCCAAGCAACATTAGGAGAAAGACCTTGAGCTAGAAAGTTTGGAATTTTATCTCCAAAAAATCAAAAAATATAACTGGCAATCTGCATCAAACACTTTTTACGCCAAATTTTGGACTAACATTGCATCTTGATGGTCAGACACAGATTTAAATGTGGAGTACTCCAACAAGAATGATCAAGCTGTAGCAGATCTAACACTAACCGTAGCTTTTTGGATGTAACCATTAAGATCCTCTTTGACATTGGATCTGTAGGTGCCCAATATGGTTCCATTACTAATGGACCTAGAACCCTATCGAGTAAAACCTTTGGAGCATTAACAATATAACCTAACTTAGCCTAGGCGCAGATGTTTACGTTTGGAGAGGATTACGTAGTACCTCAAACCGGAAAACGTTGTTAGCGAAAGATCAAATTGTACCGAGCTAACACTAAACGACGCAAACTTAGAATCCTACAGAAAAAAAATCTGGGGCAAAACCAAGATGATCTAACCTAGCCCAAGCGCAGGTGCTCACGTCTAAAGAAAATCACATACTGTAATCCAAAAAACGTTGATAACGACGACTAAGGCAAAATAAAGCAATCACAAATTTGGATCTAAGCGCGCAACGCAAAGTTCTAAGGTCAAAGGTTGTTGATAAAATTGTTAATCTCTCAGATCCTGAATTATATCGTTTTGCGGAACAAGACGAGCATTTTCAAACTACAAGACTTATTTTAAGTTTTCCGTGACTGCGTTTGACCGAATTAGCTTGCGGGTGGTAAGTTGCGGTAGTGTGGTTCACTGCTTTCCAATGCCGTACTATTTTTTGGAAATTGTGATTGGTAAATTGTTGGTCTATTATCTGATAACACAATTTTTGGATATCAGTATCTTCAAAAAAGCCACTTGGAGTAAAGTCGTCTGAAACTCCACAGACTCCTTACTAAAAAACTGCTACTACCTGGAGCTTTTCCAAATAATTGAAAGAATCACAAAAGAATGACTTTTACTTTACACCACTAAAACGACTTCACACGTGACCAAGTTCTATTTATCCTGTAACAATTTTTAGTAACTACTCATTATTAAGAAACTTTAATCAACATCTGCAATATCAAAAAAGTCATAATATGTTCGAAAACTCTCATAAACGTTATAAAATGTTAGTAAACTGTCGTAAACGTCATTAATTGTTCTCAAAATGTTTAAAAGGTATCATAAATGTTATAAAATGTCTGCAAATTCTCATAAACGTTAAAGAATGTTTGTAAACTGTCATAAACGTCATCAAATCTTCCCGATCTGTCATATACTGTTATAAATATCATAAACGTCATAAAATGTTTGTGAATGATCATAAACGTCATTAAATGTTTTCAAAATGTTTAAAAGATATCATAAATGTCATTAAATGTCCGTGAACTTTCATAAACATTCTAAAATATTTGTGAACTATCATAAACGTCATAAAATGTTCCCAAAATGTTTTAAAAATTATCATAAACGTCAAAAAACTTTTGTAAACTTTTATAAACGTTATAAAACGTTTGTAAACTATCATAAACGGCATTAAATCTTCTTGACCTGTCATATACTGTTTAAAAAATATCATAAACGTCATAAAATGTCCGTGAACTCTCATAATCGTTATAAAATGTTTGTGAACTGTCATAAACGTTATCAAATGTTTCCAAAATGTTTAAAAGATATTATAAACGTCATAAAATGTACGTTAACTTTCATAAACGTTATATAATGTTTGTGAACTATCATAAACGTCATTAAATGTTTTCAAAATGTTTAAATAATATCATAAACGTCATAAAATGTCCGTTAATTCTCATAAACGTTATAAAACGTTTGTGAACTGTCATAAACGTTATTAAATGTTCCCGAACTGTCAAAAAATATTCAAAAGATATCATAAAAGTCATAAAATGTTATCAAAATGTTTAAAAAATAACATAAACGTAAAAAAATTTCCGTAAACTTTCATAAACGTTATAAAACGTTTGTAAACTATCATAAACGGCATTAAATGTTTCCAAACTGTCCTAAGATATTTAAAAAACATCATAAAGTGTTTTCAAAATCTTATAATTGTTATAAAATGTTTGTGAAGTGTCATAAACGTCATCAAATGTTCCCAAAATGTTTAAAAGATATCATAAACGTCATAAAACGTACGTTAACTTTCATAAACGTTATAAAATGTTTGTGAACTATCATAAACGTCATTAAATGTTTTCAAAATGTTTGAATAATATCATAAACGTCATAAAATGTCCAATAATTTTCATAAACGTTATAAAATGTTTGTGAACTGTCAAAAAATGTTTAAAATATATTGTAAACGTCATAAAATGCTTGTAAACTCTCATAAACGTTATAAAATATTTGTTAATTGTCATAAACGTCATTAAATGTTCCCGAACTTTAATAAAACATTTAAAAAAAATCATAGACGTCATAAAATGTTCCCAAAATGTTTTAAAAATTATTATAAACGTCAAAAAACGTTTGTAAACTTTTATAAACGTTATAAAACGTTTGTAAACTATCATAAACGGCATTAAATCTTCCTGACCTGTCATATACTGTTTAAAAAATATCATAAACGTCATAAAATGTCCGTGAACTCTCATAATCGTTATAAAATGTTTGTGAACTGTCATAAACGTTATCAAATGTTTCCAAAATGTTTAAAAGATATTATAAACGTCATAAAATGTACGTTAACTTTTATAAACGTTATAAAATGTTTGTGAACTATCATAAACGTCATTAAATGTTTTCAAAATGTTTAAATAATATCATAAACGTCATAAAATGTCCGTTAATTCTCATAAACGTTATAAAACGTTTGTGAACTGTCATAAACGTTATTAAATGTTCCCGAACTGTCAAAAAATATTCAAAAGATATCATAAAAGTCATAAAATGTTATCAAAATGTTTAAAAAATAACATAAACGTAAAAAAAATTCCGTAAACTCTCATAAACGTTATAAAACGTTTGTAAACTATCATAAACGGCATTAAATGTTTCCAAACTGTCCTAAAATATTTAAAAAACATCATAAAATGTTTTCAAAATCTCATAATCGTTATAAAATGTTTGTGAAGTGTCATAAACGTCATCAAATGTTTCCAAAATGTTTAAAAGATATCATAAACGTCATAAAATGTACGGTAACTTTCATAAACGTTATAAAATGTTTGTGAACTATCATAAACGTCATTAAATGTTTTCAAAATGTTTAAATAATATCATAAACGTCATAAAATGTCTATTAATTTTCATAAACGTTATAAAATGTTTGTGAACTGTCAAAAAATGTTTAAAATATATTGTAAACGTCATAAAATGCTTGTAAACTCTCATAAACGTTATAAAATATTTGTTAATTGTCATAAACGTCATTAAATGTTCCCGAACTTTAATAAAACATTTAAAAAAAATCATAGACGTCATAAAATGTTCCCAAAATGTTTTAAAAATTATCATAAACGTCAAAAAACGTTTGTAAACTTTTATAAACGTTATAAAACGTTTGTAAACTATCATAAACGGCATTTAATCTTCCTGACCTGTCATATACTGTTTAAAAAATATCATAAACGTCATAAAATGTCCGTGAACTCTTATAATCGTTATAAAATGTTTGTGAACTGTCATAAAGGTTATCAAATGTTCCCAAAATGTTTAAAAGATATTATAAACATCATAAATGTACGTTAACTTTCATAAACGTTATAAAATGTTTGTAAACTATCATAAACGTTATTAAATGTTTTCAAAATGTTTAAATAATATCATAAACGACATAAAATGTTCGTTAACTCTTATAAAATGTTTGTGAATTGTCATAAACGATATTAAATGTTCCCGAACTGTTAAAAAATGTTTAAAAGATATTGTAAACGTCATAAAATGCTTGTAAACTCTCATAAACGTTATAAAATATTTGTAAATTGTCATAAACGTCATTAAATGTTCCGGAACTTTCATAAAATATTTTAAAAAAAATCATAAACGTCATATAATGTCCGTGAACTCTTATAAACGTTACAAAATGTTTGTAAACTATATATAAACATCATTATGTTCCCGAACTGCCATAAATTGTTTAAAAATATCATAAATGTCATTAAATGTCCGTGAACTCTTATAAACGTTATTGAATGTTTGTGAACTATCAAAAACGTTATTAAATGTTTCCAAAATGTATAAAAGATATCATAAACGTCATAAAATGTCTGTAAACTATCATAAACGATATACAATGTTTGTGATCTGTCATAAACGTCATTAAACGTTCCAGAACTGCCATAGATGTTTAAAAAATATCATAAACGTCAAAAAATGTCCGTGTACTCTCATAAACGTTATAAAATGTTTGTAAACTATCATAAACGTCAATAAATGTTTTCAAAATGTTTAAATAATATCATAAACGTCATAAAATGTCCGTTAACTCTCATAAACGTTATAAAATGTTTGTGAACTGTCATAAACGATATTAAATCTTTTCGAGCTGTCAAAAAATGTTTAAAAGATATCTTAAACGTCATAAATTGCTTGTAAACTCTCATAAACGTTATAAAATATTTGTAAATTGTCATAAACGTCATTAAATGTTCCCGAACTGTTATAAAACGTTAAAAAAATATTATAAACGTCATAAAATGTCCGTGAACTCATATAAAAGTTATAAAATGTTTGTAAACTATCATAAACGTCATTAGATGTTCCCGAACTGCCATAAAATGTTTAAAAATATCATAAATGTCATCAAATGTCCGTGAACTCTCATAAACGTTATTGAATGTTTCTGAGCTATGAAAAACGTTATTAAATGTTTCCAAAGTGTTTAAAAATTATCATAAACGTCATAAAATGTCTGTTAACTATCATAAACGTTATAAAATGTTTGTGATCTGTCATAAACGTCATTAAACGTTCCACAACTGCCATAGAATGTTTAAAAAATATCATAAACGTTAAAAAACGTCCGTGTACTTTTGTAAACGTTATAAAATGTTTGTGAACTATTTTAAACGTTGTTAATTGTTTCAAAAATATTTAAAAGATATCATAAAATGTCCGTGAACTATCAAAAACGTTATTAAATGTTTCTAAAATGTTTAAAAGATATCATAAACATCATAAAATGTCTGTTAACTATCATAAACGTTATAAAATGTTTGTGAACTGTCATTAACGTCATTAAACGTTTCAGAACTGCTATAGAATGTTTAAAAAATTATGCAAACGTCAAAAAATGTCCGTGTACTCTCATAAACGCTATAAAATGTTTGTGAACTATTATAAACGTCAATAATAGTTTCCAAAATATTTAAAACGTCATAAATGTCTGAAAACTCTCATGAACGTTATAAAATGTTTGCAAACTGTCATAAAAGTCATTAAATGTTCCCAAAATGGTTAATAGATATCGTAAACGTCACAAAATGCTTGTAAACTTTCATAAACGTTATAAAATATTTGTAAATTGTCATAAACGTCATTAAATGTTCTCGAACTGTCAGAAAACATTTAAAAAATATCATAAAATGTCCGTGAATTTTTATAAACGTTATAAAATGTTTGTAAACAATCATAAATGTCATTAGATGTTCCCAAACTGGACGATTGCACAAATTACATCTCCAGTTCCGGACTAACATTGCACTCTATTGGTCAGAATATTAAGCCATGGTCTACTAGCTGTACCGAGCTAACACTAATCATACCACTTTGAACGTAACTTATTGGGCATTTGCTGGACGATTGATCTTGAACGAAAGATTCTGAAACTCTTACCTAGAAACTTTTCAAACCCAAAGAACGCAAGCAACACTAGAAAGAAGATTTTACTCTCAAAAGCTTGGAATCACACCTAGTTTTGGATCAACATTGTACTTTGTTGGTCGGAAGATCAAGCCATATTCTACTAACAAGCCAACATTAACCATAGCTATTTGGACGCAAACAACAACATGTTTGCTTTGAGACCAGATCTGCAGGTGCAGAATCTTATTGCGTATGATTTTAATCTAAGCAACCATCTGTGAACTGAACTCAAACTTAATAGATGCCAAACACCGCCAATATAGTTTTTTTACTAATGGACCTCTGGGACAGCATTAAGATGACTTAACACAGACGCAGATGCTCACATCTGAAGAGAACCATGTACTTCAATACAGGAAACGTCACCAGACGATCAAGGTTAACTAGAGCAGTCGCAAACATTGACTCAATGATGCAGCACTTAGAACCTGGACCTCACGCTAGCTTCCAAAGCCAGAAATTAATAAACAGCGTGTAGCTCTTGGACCGATTGGACAGACAAGATTATAATGAGACCGGGACTAATCTTTTCCTGGACAAATTGACATTAGTGAGTACCAGAAGGAGGCTTGACCTTTTGTGAAACTTTTAAGAATAGAAACAGAGTCGCAGTATAAGCAGCATAACCAGGAGAACATATTGACAAACTATCTAAAAAATAAATAGAAAAGGCTTTAACACAACTATGAATACAGCGCTAAATAATGCCAAAAATTTATATCTAGAAGAAATAGAAATTTGTGCAAATATAATGCATTATATTGATCATATTACGACGAAGGCAGCGCCAAATAATGCCGTGAGCATAAATGATTTTTTCTAAAATAAAAAAAATGTATTATTTTGGTTTACATTTGTTGTTTCACTTTTTTCATGTACACAGTCCTCAATAATGCTACAACAATAAATTCAAAATTTAAAAAAAATATTTTGCTTTAAATTGGAGATTTTTTTGCTTTTGCCACGGATACAGCTCTATATAATGCCAGGAGTTTAAATTGATTCACACAAAACACATCTTTGCTATGAATGCAGCGCCAAATAATGCCAAAAGTTTAAATTCACACATTTAAACTAGAAAGATTTGAAAAAATAGAACAAAATTCAAAATGCAATAAAGTTTCAATTAAATTGGTGTTTGGTGCTTTTGCCTTAAAAGAGAATTTAATTTAACATTTAAACTAATGATTAAAAACCGAATTAAATTAAATACATTATGACAGTTTTTAATTGATAAGAATACACCTCTAAAAAATGTAAATACAGCTCCAAAAATTGAATTTAGGTTTATCCATTTGATGTTTGGTACTTTTTCCATGAATGCAGCGCCAAATATTGCAAAAAGTTTAGATTAGTTTAGAAAGAATTGCATCTGCGACGCTTTATTATATTACAAGTATTGGAATTGGTCCTGCACATTTGTAAAATTCCAAAACTTGTGAATATAGCGCCAAATAATGCCTAAAATTATATTAAAGTTTTTAAAACTTCTTGACAAAATCATCTTAATTTTTGAATGTAGTAAATGTTAAGATTAGTAGAAGCTAATGTGTTATTCAGGTTAAGAAAAAAAAACAGAATGAAATTGAAAATAAAAGTAAAAAGGTTCAATTATTTATTTAATTAAAAATATTACTAGTTTATAATGAGTTTGTATAAGCTTCAATTTCATACATAGAAAAATACGGATTCAATAGATTGCATAACAAAGCAATTTGTTAATGAAAAATTTGTTGCAATTTGTTTCAGATCTCATTGTTTACTGTAACAATATTCAATCATGATGGATATAGTAAGTTAATACCATGAAAAATTGCTCCAATCAATTACACACTGATCGATTGCACAAAGTTAATATAGCGATGCGCTAGTAGTATTATACAAGGTCATAAATAATTGCATTAATTGCTTCATCTTCTACGTTTGTCAGTTAACACACGCCATTTTATTCTATTCACCATTTTTCTAAAACTTGTGTTAGTGGGAAGAAATGCGCCGTGGAATTGCACTTAATTGAATGTAATCATGGTAATTGATTAGTTCTGCGTTTCAAAGATCTTGCGCCACGACATTCGACAATAACCATTTTCTACCTAATAATTTCTTACTCAATAGAAGCAATGTATTTATTTTAATGGAAAATTTGATAGCAAACGCTACATGAAAAATGTAAATAGGTTCAAATTTAAATAATTGAGGATGCAGGAGAATTTTTTTAAAGTACACTTTAGGCATAATTCGCTTATATGGAGGGAACGAGAAGTTGCACACTCAGGAACCGCCCACGGCTAATACACATGTATGAGGTTCATGCAAGAAACCAAATAAAATTGTAACATACTGTAAGAACCAGGCCTTCCCTACCCATATGTTACCCTGTGATTGTGCAGGATGTAACATTGTTATTTCCCGGATTTACATTTAAATATAAGGATTTTTTCTTTCAACCTGTTTCCAACATTAATTTTTAAGTCGATTGGTATTATTAATAATAAATATTGTTATTATTCTAATGAAAAACATGCAGATTTGCTATAAATAATTAAATTTAAATATTTACACAAAATGTTGTGCATACAACACCGTATAATTTATCCATAAAACGGCGGACTTTAAATTCTACCCTCAGCGAGGATAAAACCAAGTCTTTGTTTATCACAAACAGTAAAAAATACGGCTATGCATTTTTGTTGTATACAACAAACGTGAATAAATAAAAATAAAGGTAATTGTGTAGTATGTATTACTATTTCATATAAAATAAATAAAACGTCAATTTTGTACAAATTATAATAATTGTTTAAATTTAATTTGGCAATAAATAAAATTTTATTTAGTTACTTTTGTTGGTTGTTGGAATAGCATTCTCATATTGAATAAATTGTGATTAATGATTTGAAGTTCTAGGTCAACATTTTTTATTGGGAAGACGTTAAGCATACAAATATTTATTTACAACTGTCAGGGAAACGCTTGTGAAACATTTAAGAAATTATAGATTAAATGACCTACAACCTTGTCTGTGATGGTCTTGAAGTCATATTGTTACAACTTTTAAAGTGATTCTTACAAATTACACTTTTCTAAGAATAATTTTAATTTATTTATTATAATAACAATTTTGTTCGTGCTATTATTACCATATTTACTATTGCAAAAAATTACCACAATATATTTCCATTTGACGTGACATTAATTATTTTCGTGTCCTTTATATTATTTTCTTTTGCTATAAATATATATTAATGGAAAATTACTTTTTTTTTTCTAGAAACTATATATGCGGCAAGTGTATAAAATTTACATTTGGTTGTATTAAAATTTGGTGGAGGGCTTTCAGAGAGGATTTTATACACTTCGAGTATTAGCTTTTTAAGAAACCTCATATAATTTTAAGAGAAAATGGTTTAGCCGATCCACTTTTAGAATAAATGTCACGAGATTATTACATTTTTTTTTAGTCGCTTAGCCAGGGATGGCAATAAAAGTTTACGATCACGACTAAAATGTACTAATATATTCATAAGATACTTTCTAGATAAAAGATCTATTTTAAAATTGCTTAATTAATTAATAAAATATTTACATTGATAAAAATCTAAAAAAAGTGTTGTATTTAATAGTATCAAACTAAATCGAACCGTAAAGCATAAACGACGTGAAAAAAAGCTTTGTGAAAGTTGTAGAGGAAAATGGGGGAAAACTTTTTGGCATAGTTCAGCCATTTTTTTACATCCAAATTGATAACCCTCGAGTAACAATATAAAAAGGATTTACCACCCTCATACATAAATAAAAGCGGTGCAAAAAAACACACAATATAAAAGCATGCATACAACAACGGCCACTTTAAGTATTAAAAATGTTGATGGTGTAATTACATCTTACAAGTTAGTTAAGGTAATTGAATAGCATACTATTAGATATGATAAGGTCTTATATATTAGGAAGCGAATGTAAATTTCAGACATAATCACCGTAAATGTCTATTAATAATTCATTGCATCAGAACCACCACCAAACGGAATTATATATGAATCGCTAATTCTAACAATATTATACCATATCTCTTCTATATACCAACCTAAATCAAATTGATTTACATATTATATGATTCTCGTAAGTGTGAATAGCGGTCAAATGTATAATCGATAACTACACACGCAAACTATTGTGCCTATTTATTTGATTTGATTAAGACTACAATTTATTTAATTAAATTGCAATAAAATATTTTAAATTTCAATTTAATGGAAAATATATCTTGTTGGTTCATATTTATTTCAAATTATTTTTTAATCAGCTTAAATTTATTATAATTATTCGTCTGAATGTTTTATGTAAATGTTGTGCAACTTCTAAAGCCTATTAAAATGAGTTCAGTGGGGCTTGGAAAAAAGGCTGCTGCTGCTTTTTATTTCGTCTTATTTTCTGCTTTAAATTTACGTTTAATATTAAGTTGAGAAAATAACAATATTTAAATTGAGCTGATAAAAAACTAGCAATACAAATTGTATTTATGTAGAATATGTTATGATGATTGATAATAATATGAAATATAATTTATGATAAATTTGTTTTTTTAAGCTTTGTTGCGTTTTCTTTGTGGAATTCGCAGCTTTAAGTGCGATTTCTGTGATAGTTTTATACAATTTGTAAACTTTTATAAACAATAAATTTTAAAAAACTTTTTTAGAAGTTAATGCACTTCTGATTTTATTGCAAATTACGCAGCTAGAAAGTTCTGCGCCTGTCGATATGATTTGGAAGAATGTATATTTTCTTCCTCTTACCACATGTGGGAAATATATGAATTTTCTGGCTTTGATAAAGAGGAGTAGTACACATTTCATGTCTACTCTTCTTAGCAAAATATTCTAAATAGAAATCGGCTGACAAATAAGTGGTCCGATCACAGTGTTGTTGTTGCCGGTTTAGACTTCTATTGTATGGTTTTTTTGGGGTTATTGCTCCTGAGTCGTATTTACTTTATACAGTGAGCATGTTGATTAGTCGCTTGTACTTGAAAATCTGTTTGTTGTCAGCAAACTCAGGATTTAAGTGATTAGAGTGAATGCTGCGGAAAAAGCGAATTACAGTAAGGCTGAACGCGTGGACCGTATACGCAACGCCACTAGAGAGGTGATGGTGGAGAAGCAGAGATTTGAAGAATTTTTTTTATTGTTAACATTTCTCTGCTTATGCTGTGCTTGTGGTGCTATGGTGGAGACTGGGATGGCGTATGGCAGGTAACTTCTTTTAAAGTGTTCACTGGATTCTACGCGGAGCTTTTATGGCGAATGACTACCGGCTACATGGGTTCCGAGTTCTGGTAGCTTTGGGATGGATTCTTCTATTTGAGGTAGTAGTCTGGGTCTTTCTTTCGGCTAGTGGCACGTCTATATTGGTGGCATTGATGCCGATTTCAGTTTTGATTGATGTTATTTTGGTTTCTTGGCTGCACCCGGTTTTTTTTTTTGGTTTAGTCTGCGATTTTTAGATGATTTTACTGCGAGGAATCTGTTGTTTGTTTGCACTTTTCTTTTTTTTTTTTAAATTTTGTTTGTTTTGACTGATTTCCGTCTTTTTGGTGATGGCGTTGACCATGGTTTTTGCGGGTAAACGAGCTTTTCAAATTTTTTTGTTGATTGCTGGTCCGGTTTGGTTGGAGTTCCGATGTTCCTCAAAAACTTTTTGCTTTATTGATTTTTGATTGCTCTTTGTACGCTTCTGAAGAGAAGTCAGACTGATGTTGGGTGATTAGATTGGTTTGGTTGGGATTGAACAGTTTTACCTCAATATCATAGCATAGCATTTGTTGAAGTTTAGCCTCTAGGTTTGAGTTGGCATGATTGGGAGCAGTGTTGCATTATTAACCTTGTCCAGTTTTCTTATGAAGTTGTCTAGTGGGTTGTCTTAACAGCTCCTGAATAGGTTCTGGCTGGCTGGAGTTTTTTTTACTTTTTTGTACGTAAGTGTTCTTGGGTTAGATGGCTTTCTTTGCTCTTAGTTTGCTCAAGTTCTGCAAAATAAATGTTGCCTTGGGATTCTACTTTTTTTTTTGGTTTATTCATGACTTTTTTAAGTCCTTATATTTACAGTTGCAGTTCTTCTATTGTTAGATCAGTGGAATAAGGGATGAGTGTGGCTTGGCTTTTTCCTGATTTTCTGAATTCTATTATTTGGATTCTTTGTTTTTGATTACGGTGTTGGCTGATTATTTAGATCTTTAGTTGTAAATTGTTTGCAAAGATTGGCTTCAATGGTTGTTTGTTGTATTTGGCATCTTTTGCAGCTGCTCTGTTTGTGCGATGCATTTGTTGGTTATCTCTGGGTAGATATACTTGTTTTAGTAGCAACTATTTTGCCGCCTTTTGTGGTTTTTGGGCTTAGTAGATACTAACTTTCAGTATGTTTTGTGGTATCTGGCAAGAGTATTCTATGTTGCAGAATAATGAGATGTTGCAATCTTGCTGGATCTTCAATTCCGGTTTTTTGCAGCTTTTGCTAGTTTTGCTAGCGTCAAAAAGCGCTTACGTTTTAATTGTTCTTGGGTGTTTGGGAGCAACTATTTGTATAGTCTAGGAAATTGTACTAACATCACATTTGCTTGGGTGGTTAGGTATTTTGTAATTTTGATGCGAAAATTTAAGGCCAGCCGAGAGTAAACGTAAAAAAAATAATTTTATTTTGTGCTATGATGTTTATCTAAAGGCGCGGAAGTGGTATTTTTTAATTTTCCAAATGTTTCATGCATTAAGCGCCAAATGTTGATCAGTTTCTGTTGTATAGCTTTTATTTGGGTTGTTGAGTGAGTAGGGGTGATTACCTGTTAACATAAAACTAAAAATTAATATTTAGTTAGTACTATGCGTACTTGTACTTTGTTCTTAGTTAATTTAAAAAGATTGGCAGCGACCTGAAAAGGTCCGATTGAAATGTTGTACGGTTCAACTTTTCTTCTCTTTTTTTTAGACTGTCCTTGTTATTGCATTTTTGCAAGCAAGGACACGATTAAAGTATTGGTCCAAGTCAGTTTAGGCTTAGAGCGAGGCTGTGGAAGAAACGGGTAAAGCTAAACGCGTAGATTGCATATAAAACGCCGTTTAAGAGGACTTCGTGATGGTGATGGAGTGCTTAGGAAAATTTGTTTTCTTTATTCTGGACGCCGCTTTCATGTCGGTAACAAAACAAGTTTAATATAGTAGGCAGGTAACTTTTTTACTATAACCCACTCACACACTCAAGTGTTAGTCATCGAAGAATTCTTTGTTTTTCTTACTTCTTCTGTTTTTGGTGCTACTCTATATTAAGGAGTTGTTTGAATTGTTCAGTAATTGTTGCTATCTAGGTTTTGTCAGATGCGCTGGTTGATGGCTGGCTGGTGGTATACCTGAAAATGTATGATATTAGCATGTGGGGTTTGTACAAGTTTGGGTTTTGTTTTTTCTAGAAAATGCCTCAGCGAGTAGAATGTTGCTTCTGGGGTTTGTTACGCTAGAATTTACGTCTTAGAGTTAGGGGTAATGGTTAAACTTTAAGGTACTACGAGGTATTTTATCCTCCCGGTTATACTTCCGAGAGTAAACTATCTAGGCTTATTGAGGCCGATAGATGCACCACCATATTTACTGCGAATGGTTTATCTTATATCAGATGACTTTACTCACTCATTACGGCGTCTTAGGTTCTTTTTAGTTTGATGTTTGGTGGAAACAGAGAAGATGTTGTGTCTTTAAATCTTGCTGACGAGTTGAGTTGCGGTAAGGATTTGTTAATTTTGAGGACTTTTCTACTGTGACCCACTAACCCGCTCAAGTGTTAGTCATTAAAAGATTTAATGTTTCTTCTATCTGTTATGTTTCTGCAGCTATTGTATACAAGATAATGAATGTCAGTTTTTACTTAGATATTAGAGAGTTATTTAACAATGAATCACTAGATCACTAACGCTTGTGTGGACGGGCGGGAACTAAGTGTGCTTAAGTTAAATGGTGGGCGAGTAGCTTTGTCTACTGTGACTTACCCTACATGCCCAAGTTATCAAAGAATTTAATGTTTGTCTTACTTATTAATTACCTGTAGTATTGTGTACAGTAGAATGGCTGCCAGTTATCACCTAGATATCAGAGAAATTATTTAACATAAATTACGTGAACTAAGTTTAAATTGCAGACGTGTAGTTTAGCAGGTGGAGGAGTCTGTGGTTGTAGATGTCTGATGCGCCATGGTTATCTTCTTATAATATCTTGCTCGTTACAAACGTATGTGCCTTTCTTGTATGTTTGTGGTTTGCAATAATAGTTCTACACAAACATGCGGAATCTACAGTTTAACGTGGAATCTGAACCATATTTGTAAAGAGTTCTACTAGACAAATACTTTGCTGGTTTGATATTGTTTTGCGGTTGTCACATCAAAATAAATTTGACAAATTAAATTGGTTTTGCCGGGAATTTAACCCAAGCTGCCTGCTTAACAGTCTTTGCCCTAGACCATTCCAGGAGTGCAACCTGGTTACAAGCCTAGCCATGCAGTGTATGTATGCACACTTTACATTGTTGTGGTTCTGCAACGTTTGGCAATTGGTTTACTGCGGAGAGTGCAATGCCGTGAGTTTAGGTAGTTTTTGGAGGTAAATGAGTAACTTCTAGGGCGTTTGTTGGTGTGGTTCTATTTTGAATAGACAATGGGCATGGCAGGAAGCTGCGTTGAAAGTTGAAATAAGTTATTTTTATTTGTTGGAAGTTGCAGCGTAAACTCTTAAGGTGGGTGACCGGTTCAGGTGGTTTTGTGATTATTCTGTGTATGCTCCTCTCACAAAGCGGCAACATATTAGACTGGGAGGTGGTTTTGGGCGTAATGTGTCCAGGTGGAATTTAACAAGTGGTCTGAGGGGAGAGAGGAGGGTGTTATTTTTTGCCCAATAACAGTTAATTTTTGTTGTTTGAGGCCTAGCTTTTTTGATTGCGCGCTTTATTAATGATTTGGTTTATAATTTTTAAAGTTGGTTTTCTGTGGGGATTGTTGTTTTTGGTAAATAACTTGTCGTTTTAGGGTTTGTTAAAGGAAAACATTTATCTTTTAGTGCGTTTCAACCCTTAGTTTGGCTAAGTTTTGCTTCAACAGTTGGGGTTTGGACAGTTGCTGCGTTTATCCTGCGGTTGCAGTAAAAAACTGATTTTTTTTTCCAATGTTTGTGGTGTACACTGTTTCCGTTCTAGCAGATTAAGGAAATTTTACGAAAAATAATAAAGGCAAACAGCTAACGACAACAATAAAAACCAATAAACTCTAATATTTTAAACCTACAATGAGAAATGAAGACCGATACTAATTGCTACAACTAATACTGCAAGGGAAAGCACTAGGACAACAAGTATAGGCAGAAGAAGAACATTGTGATTAAAAAACTTAAGAACTTGGTTTTTAATGTCAACCGTAGAGTTATTTAAAGTTGCAATAAATAAAATAAAAATCGGATTTGATTGGCACCTGAAGAAGAAGAAGAATTGATTTGGGGGTTCTACTTTAGCACATATTTTTGGAAGAAAGGTTTTTGTTGGAGGGAGTTTGTTAGTGTTCCTACTAGGAGAGCCGTTGTTATTTTAAGATCTTTGGAATTACTTTGCTAGTGACTGCTGGTATTGATATTGTTTTTACTCATCTGGTGCACAAGTTTATTATGGTAAGTGCGTATTTATTTTCTGACCTTGTAGTATCCAGTGCCACGTAATCAGTGGCGTATCTTTTTGTAGTTTGTCAAGGGGCAAGGTATTATGGTTAGAGTGATTTAGGTTTTATTTTTACATAGGTTTTTTTGCACGTTTGAGCAGTGGTAAGCTTGTGTTTGTTGAGTGGTACTGTTTTATAAATCTTTGCTTGTATTTTCCTAATTTGTTATTGAGCATTTTTTAGCGTTGTTGGATAATATGCTGAATTTGCTTGTACTTTTTTGCGCTGTTCTGGCCAGGTCCACAAAAGTCTTATTTGTCATAAGCATAGTTGAGATGTAGATTTTATAAATTTGTAAGTTTGGCCATTATTAACTTTTTGTGTTTAACATTGGCGTTCTTGGATGTTTTGCTGAATTTGTTTGCATTTTTTTGAGCTTGCTCAACCAGGTTTGCTAAAGTCTTACCTGTCAGCAGGCATAGTCAAGCTTGGTGTGGATTTTGTTAGTTTGGCCAAGGTTTTGATATAGGCATTGTACAGTGACTGGTTTTTCTTTGGTTAGGTCATCAGGAGGTAGCAATTTTACAGTGCCAAAGATGCTCTACACCTTAAAATTGAGTGTTTGAGGGAGGGATTACTTTAACGCTCGGTTGTCAGTCCGGAGAATGAAGGATTTAACATTTTTTTTTATTGTCTGTATGATTGCACTAAATTTTAATTTATTGGAAAGATTTATTGGCAATATATGACGCTTTTAAGTGTCAGCGGTTGGTCTATTGCTCTTTTGATTGCTTGAAATGTTTTGGCTTTACTTTTTTTTTATACAAACTGTATAATGGTTTCTTGCAATGTTATTTTATAGTAGTTTTGTACTTATGTGCATAAGCCCAAGAAATTTTGGAGTTGCTGTTAGTTATGTGGGCTTGTCTGCGTTTTAATGAGTATTAGGTGGTGCGTCAGGGGTTGATTTGGTACTTATTTGAGTTTGTTCCAAATTTTTTTTTTTTTATGGCAAAGCAGTTTGAAATCCTGCAAACGTTCCAACACCAATTGTAGGTGTAGTGGCGTGATCTTTTGAACATACGAGTATATCACTTTGAACTGGTACGTGCTTCAGTCTGAGGCAGCAAAAACGGTTAAATGATTTTGGTTTATGGGTGTTTGCTAGTAGTCAATTTTTTTTAAACTTTTGCAGCTTCTAAGTTTGTCAAAGGGGCAGCATCCTTTATTTAATAATGCCGCTAGTCAGCAGTTCTCTTATTTGTTTAAAAATTATTATTATTTTGAGGTTTGCACTAGCACTGTCAATTTGACGTGCTGTTTGATTACGTCTTTGCTAAAAATTACGAATTCAAATTTTGCAGTTTTTGTAAATGGTTCATGAGCTTTAGCTGGTTAAGTCTTTTGAGGTGCTTAGTAAATGGTCTTTGCCGTTGTAAATACACTAACGAGAATAGTCCAAACTGTCAGTTAGTTTGCCAACCAAGGGTGGCCAAGAATTATTTCTTTTCCTAATTTTATGGGACCAGTAGGGTAACGGAGTGTTGTTGGTTCCCAATGGTGGTTTTAGATGTTTGCAAAGAAATTGTTGGTTTTGTTGGGGCCAAGGAAATTATCAGAGGTTTAGTGTTGGCCAACTTTAATTGAGTAAAGTTCTGGCTGGTTCCTGAATCTACCAATGCTTTCATGATTTTTTTTATTGGCGGGGATGGATATTTCAAGTTGGTGCTTTTTATGTTTGGTTTAAAGACCTTAACTCTTCCATTTCTTTCCATTTGTTTCCAAATTTTATTCGAGTTTTAGTTAAATTTGCGTTGAGTCAGGCCTAGCATTCCACCGGAGGTTAATACTGGTTTCGACCTGAAGGCTGTGCTAGAAGTCGATGATGTCTAAAGGTTGTTGTAATTTTGTAATGTTAGAGTTGGTTGGGTATTAAGCCGCCTGACAAATTCACATGGCAAATTTAAAATTTTTAATTACACTTATCACAATTTTGTTAACACTAATATTTTTTGTGTAGCGCTTACTATGGCGTTAACTGTAACCATATCACAATCAAAGCTAACTTTTCTAAGTAAATAGATAATAAAATAACTAAACTAATAATATTTTATACTAAACCACCATCCATGGTTTATTAGTTTACAAACGAGCAGCTTCGTGCTTCCTAGTAATATTTTTGAATAATTTCATGTTTATTGATATTACTATTGCACGTTTGTATTTATATTATGATATATTATAAAAATTTTACTTCCTGCATTTATAGTGTTATTTTATAAGCAATAAATTCGCATGCAATTTTTATAGAAATACAATTATTAACCCCATTTTTATGATACAACAAACAACTTAATCAAATTTACCTATAAGAATTTTATAGAAATAATAACTATTATTAAGATTTGCATCGCTATGCCATTTAACAGTATTAATACATCATCCAGTAAAATGTTATTGAATACTTGTTTCAATTTTCTTTATAGACACATTTTATCCTAGCTATATAAATTCTGCGTTTTATATCCTATTTTACAATATGTGCAATATACTATAAATTGCTAGTCATTTTTTTATGGAAAATTGCGCACTATAGAATATCAGTTGCAAACGTATGGATTTTTTTAACCCTATCCCAACTACAACAGCAGCTAACACATATAGAAAAAAAAACAATATTACGTTTAACCCATTTAGTCCCAACGCAATAACAGCGAAATTGAAAACATGTTTTTACCATATATACAATTTTTTATAACGATGACACTATCACTAAGCGATCTTTTAAATTGTTTGGAGGGATCGAAATTTTATTATTTTAATTTCCGCAGAACGTGTAGAAAATATTGAATCGATAATTAATATTTGCTGCAAGCAAATTTAATATTTTTTTCAGTGTCATATGAAGATGCTATATTAAATGCAAATAGCGTGGAGTTTCACAAAGGTGAAGCTGAATTGTATACGACAATAATAAATTTATGCCACGGCAAAGGGCCTATATTGTACGGATTAGTTTGTGTACTCTGCGAAACAGAACATGAATCAATGTCATGTACTAACTATATTAACTAAATGAAATTAAAATCGGGAATGCCTTAGAGAGATAATTTCGATTTTTACTTTATTGTTGTATCGCGCATTTACAACAGCAGAGTTTGGATAATTTGATGATAACTTCTCTCTAATAATTTATGTGTATACGTCTTAATACAATGATTCATATACTATTAATTTATTTCATTTAAGAAACATAGATACTTATCTTTTATGTTATAATAAATAATAAAATATATTTTTTAGACAAGATAAGGAACAGTAATGATTATTTTCAATAATAATGAGTTAAATTTTAATTCACTTAGTTTAGAAAATTGCAATAAATATTTTCAAAATATTTAAAATTAATAATACACTCGTGTTTCAAGGTATGCACACTTTATCAGTGTGCCTAGCATCTCACTGGCCGAAGAAACAATTTACATGAAATCACAGTAACTGTTTATGTTTAGTAATGTGGCAAAGATGATAACGCAATACCTCCTATTAAGAGAAACGTTAATTTTAAATAATAAATTTGTTTCGGCACCTGATTCAAATAAAACACAACAAAAATGCCGTTGCCTGTCCATGTAGCACAGATTAAACGTTTCTCCTAATAGGAGGCATTGCGTTACCACCTTCGACACTTTTTCAAAACAGTTTAATTTATTTTGAACATTTTACTAATGTTTACAGCAATTTGACTATATTTACATTTTTTATTTGATTTCCTAATTTAATAGTTTGATCTGATAAAAGTTTCTTAATCGTAACCACAAGTTTCGTGTTAATACACGCAATGAAATAATTCACGAGAAAAGACAATTACTTGGTTTAAATATGTGAATGGTAATTTAAAGAATTAAATTACTTTAGGGGTTAGGGAACGAAAGAAAGATATATTACATGAAAATGTAAATATTTAAAAGCAATTACGCGTGGGAGGAGCAGAAGGAAGAATATTATAAGTAAAAGCGGTGTGTTATGAAGATGAAAAAAGTGCAAATGCCTTTGATACCGATGGAGGTAATATATTAAAACCTCCCAGTATTTAAATTGTTTAAAAAAAATTTAACGGAGAGAAAGATAGATTAAAGGTCCCGATATAAACTTGATTAAAGTATAAAATGGCATTTTATAAGTTCTTTTTTGTTCGGAAAGATTGGAAAAGTGTTGAAATAATGCGTGCAGCTAAGCGATAAAGGGAAAATTGAAATTCTACATTTCTAAAGAGTTAATAGAGTTGAGGATTTCGGGGACGGAAAAAAAATAGACCCGTAACAAGTTATACAAAGTTTTTCCATCATATCTCAGGCAAAAAAAAAATGCTTTAATTTACTTCCTATTTTTTAGTTATATGAGAGTCCGTGGACCGGAAAAACAGTCGCTTCTTCCGGGGCGTGCAAAATTTATTCAATCAATTTTATGCCAACAGCTGGGAATCTTTATATTGTTTACGCGGAGGAGGTGGAGGAAACGTTTTCTGAAGCGCGATGTATATAAAAAGAATGGATAGATTAAGCAGATCCTGATAATAAAAAAGGAAATTTTGTTAAAACTTTGTAAACTAAATAATATTTCTTTTAAAATGATACCAACAAACTTTTTATTGGCGCCCACATATGCTCTTGAGAATTTTATTCTTAAAAATAAATATATTTTGATAGGAATAGAGAAAATATTCTTTAGAAATTATATAAACAGCAATTGATTTAAAACTAAATGTATTAACATTTTATGTTCTCAAAGAACTGCTTATCTTTCAAGAAAAAAAAAACAAATTTAACACATGGAATTATCGACCTAAAGACCGACAAAAATTGCCCAGAAGACACGTTTAAAATGTCATTAAAAAATTGCTATTGTAGTATTTTAATGTAACTTTTTGGATGTTTAAAAAAAAAGATTTTTTTAATAATAGTTTTGCTTACTTTGAAGTTAAGGTTACAAATTTTAGTTGAAAATCTAAAATTATTTTTTTATTTTTTCAAAAAAATATTTTTTTTTAACAATTGGTTAGCTTACTGTGAAGCTGAGGCTATAAAAGTTCATATAGAATCTCAAAATGTATGTCCAGTTTAAAAGAAAGAGTATTTAAAATTATAATAAATTCAAAGTTAAGTTTTAAAAATTGTTTTTTTTTTAATTTTTAAATAATTTTTAGGTTAGGTTAGGTTAGGTTAGGTAATTAATTTTATACAGTTGGCAGCAGTGATGTTGCTTTACATTGTTGCAAAATTTCAATAAATTTTTAGGTTTTTTAAACTTTAAATAGGTTTTTATTGCTAGCTGCAAAGTTTTAAATTTTGAGGTTATGCAAAATGCACCGTATAAATTTTAAATACGTTTACACATATGGTTGTTTTATTATTGGTGCGTATTGTTGCTAAATTTAAATAATTTTTAATGAATATTTTTCAAAATATGTAACTTTTTCAAGCTTTCAACAATTTTTTTATTTACTTTTGAGAGGCTTTTAATTTTTAGGTTATACAAAATGGACCGTATAAGTTTTAATCATTATTATGCAGTTGGTAGAACTGATGTTGCTACGCATTTTTGCTAAGTTTGAATAATTTTCAATGTACACTTTGGAAAAAGTTAAATTTTTTTCAACTTTAAATAATTTGTAAAGCTTTCTGCAGAGTATTTAATTTTGAGGTTATAAAAAATATATGTTTTAGTCAATTTTACACAGTTGGTAGTAAGGATGTTGTGCGCATTATTGCCATTGTTCTATAATCTTCAAGGTATGGTTTAAAAAATATTCAATTTTTTCAAATTTAAAATTTTAGTGCAACTACAAGGTTTTTGATTTTAAGGTTCAGCATTGATATTGCGTTTTGTAACCAAGTTTTTGTATAATTTCTAATGTATGCTTAGGAAACTATTTAATTTTTAATTTTTTTAAATTTTTATTTAAACTATTGGCTCGTCCGTTCCCTTGTTTTGGAGTCGTTCACCCGCCCACCCAAGTTGATTGGATGTTTATTTTTTATGCGAGCGTTAGAAGTCATTTTGCTACAAGAGATGTTGTGATTTAACCTCTTGATAACAAACATTTGGGCGGGTGGGTGGGCTACTCCAGTCCATGATTACAATTGAGTTATTTGAAAATTGAGTCTTTATTTTTTATGTAAACGTTAAAAATAACTTTATCACAAGAGAAGGTCTTGATCTAACTTCTTGATAACAAACACTTGGGCGGGTGGGTGGGCCACTCCAGTCCCAAAATACAATTGAGAAGTTTAAACTGAAATTACCCGTCCACCCACCAAAGTATTTGTCATTCAAAAGATTTAATGTTTTTCTATTATGCAAACGTTAAAGGTAGCTTTGTTACAAGAGAAGGTCGTGATCCAATCTCTTGATAACAAACACTTGGGCGGGTGGGTGGGCCACTCTAGTTTATTATTACAATTGAGTAGTTTAAACTGGAGAGTAAGAAATTAAATGTTTGTCTTTTATGTGAACGTCAAAAGTAACTTTATCACAAGAAAAGGTTGTGATCCAACCTCTTGATAACAAACACTTGGGCGGGTGAGTGGGCCACTACTGTCTATGATTATGATTGAGTAGTTTGAATTGAAGTAGGCCACTTACCACAAGAAAAGTTTGTGATCTATCCTCTTGATAACAAACACTTGGGCGGGTGGGTGAACTACTCTAGTTTATGATTACGATAGAGTACTTTTAAGTGGAGTGTATGATTATACCTAAAATCTGCTTAGAAAACACACTTAGAAAATTGCTTATAAGATGGAGTAATAATTGAAATTTCCAAAAATAAGTCAAAAATGGAGTTAGTAAGAGCCCTTTCTACAGACGCCCTTTAAGTACCCATGTAAAGGAATAGAATGGAATAATAGATTGCAGTCCACACGATTACGAGTGAGTTGAAAGTTAAGAAGGAATTTTTGAGGGAGAGAAAAGCATCCGATTTGACTCGAGACCATACATAACATTTTACACACACAACTAACACTCAAGTTTTTTAACATTATTACACTTCACATGTACACAACGTTTTCATTGGGTGCCAATAGGTGGCCCTATGGCCCTTCAGTGTGGCTGACTTTAAGCCATGCTTTTTGCACAAGCCTATAAGGCAATTCCTAACTCTCCTTTCATAGAGTTCCTCTAAATGGAAGATTATAACCTGAATAAGGTTTGTACTTTTAAAAATAGATATTTGAAGGGGGAGGGGGGAGGCTATTTTAGTTTTTGACGTGATCTATATGATCAAACTGAAGCAAATGCTTCAAAATTTGATCATATAGAATTTGTAGTAAATGCCACTTCTGACTAAACTCTTCCTTCCTAATGGATATATCTAAAATGACAAACCTTATTCATATAATCTTTTATTTAGGTAAACTCTAAGAAGAGTAAGAGTTACGAATTGCTCTTGTGTAAGAAGCACGGCTTGGAGTCAAGTCACGTTAAAAAAGCCCCTAAAAACAAATCAAAAATCTTTAGCACTTGTCAAAGAAGAACAAAAAGTACATACTCTCGGACCCTACTGGGAGCATTAATAAAACTTAGTTTGATACAGTGTTCCTGCCCACCCGCCCAACTGTTTGTTATAAAGAAATTAGCGGTTACTACCACCTCTCGTGTTCCTACAAGACAAGACAAAATGACTGACAAATGTCATTAAACATGAAGAAAGAATTGACGTAATCAATTTCTTGATAATTAACACTAGGGTGGGTGGGCGGGAAGACAGTTTACGAATTTTAAGGCCAGTAGTTTGATGCAGTGTTCTTGCCTGCCCGCCCAAGCGTTTATCATAACAAAATTGGTAGTTACTACTTCATCTCGTGTTTGTATATCTAAAAAACAAGGCAAAATGACTGACAGATATCATTAAACTTAAAGAGTGAGTTGACGTAATTAATTTCTTGATAACTAACACTAGGGTGGGTGGGCGGGAACACAGTTTTTGAATATTAGGTCGGTCGTTTGATACAGTGTTTTCGCCCACCCGCCCAACTGTTTGTCATAAAGAAATTGACAGTTCCTACCACCTTTCGTGTTCCTACATCTAAAAAACAAGACAAATTGACTGACAGATGTCATTAAACTTGAAAAGAGGTTGACGTAATCAATTTCTTGATAACTAACACTAAGGCGGGTGGGCGGGAACACATTTTATGAGTATTAGGTTGGTAGTTTAATACAGTGTTCCCGCCTACCCGCCCAAGTGTTTGTCATACAGAAATTGAGAGTTACTACTTCATCTCGTGTTTGTATATCTAAAAAACAAGACAAATTGACTGACATATGTCATTAAACTTGAAGAGAGAGTTGACGTAATGATTTTTTTGATAACTAACACTAGGGCGGGTAGGCGGGAACACAGTTTTTAAATATTATAATTTGATACAACATATTTAACCTCAATTTAACTGATATCGACTAATTTATTTGATGAGTGTTGACGTATTGAAATAAATTCATAACTTACAATCCATGCATTGGATTTGGATGCAGTTTGTTGAAAATATACTTCAATTCCATAAGTACCAACTGCATAAATTGTAATTAATTTGATACGACAGATTTAACATAACCTCAATATAATTAATCTCAGTTAATTCATGCTATCAGTGTTGACGTATTAAAAAAAACTCATAACTTGCTAACCGTGCATTGGATTTTGATGAAATTTGTTGACAATATACTCCAGTTCCATAACTACCAACTGCATAAATCGTAATTAATTTGCCACGACAGATTTAACATAACCTCAATTTAACTGATCTTGACTAATTCATTTGATGAGTGTTGACGTATCGAAATAATTTCATAACTCACAATCTATGCATTGGATTTGGATGCAATTTATTAACAATATACTTCGATAGCATTACTATTAATTGTAAAAACTATATCTAGTTTGATACGACAGATTTTACATAATCTTAATTTAATTAATCTCAGTTAATTGATTCTATGATTGTTGACCGAATGAAATAAAATTATAACTTTCAAACCATGCATTGGATTTGAATGCAATTTGTTGACAATATACTCCAACTCTATAACTACCAATTGCATAAATCGTAATCAATTTGATACAAATAAATTTAACATAACCTCAATTTAACTGATCTCGACTAATTCATTTGATGAGTGTTGACGTATTGAAATAAATTCATAACTCACAATCCAGGCATTGGATTTGGATGCAATTTATTAACAATATATTTCAATATCATTACTATCAATTGTAAAAATTTTGTCTAGTTTGATACAACAGATTTAACATAACCTTAATTTAATTAATCTCAGTTAATTGATTCTATGATTGTTGACTGATTGAAATACAATCATAACTTTCAAACTATGCATTGGATTTGGATGCAATTTGTTGACAATATAGTCCAATTCCATAACTACCAACTGCATAAATCGTAATTAATTTGATACGACAGATTTAACATAACCTCAATTTAACTGATCTTGACTAATTCATTTGATGAGTGTTGACGTATTGAAATAAATTTATAACTCACAATCCAGGCATTGGATTTGGATGCAATTTATTAACAAT
The DNA here is from genome assembly GCA_963932245.1 of Tachinus rufipes. Lineage (NCBI taxonomy): Eukaryota > Metazoa > Arthropoda > Insecta > Coleoptera > Staphylinidae > Tachinus > Tachinus rufipes. Next base: position 113,886,221 of record OZ010744.1, on the reverse strand, counting down.
ATACTTTGATATCATTACTATCAACTGTAAAAATTCTATCTAGTTTGATACGACAGATTTAACATAACCTTAATTTAATTAATCTCAGTTAATTGATTCTATGATTTTTGACCGATTGAAATAAAATCATAACTCTCAAACCATGCATTGGATTTGGATGCAAATTGTTGACAATATACTCCAATTCCATAACTACCAACTGCATAATTCGTAACTAATTTGATAGGACAGATTTAACATAACCTCAATTTAACTGATCTTGTCTAATTCATTTGATGAGTGTTGACGTATTGAAATAAATTTATAACTTACAATCCATTCATTGGATTTGGATGCAATTTGTTGACAATATACTCCAATTCCATAACTACCAACTGCATAAATCGTAATTAATTTGATACGACAGCTTTAACATAACCTCAATTTAACTTCATTTGATGAGAGTTGACGTATTGAAACAAATTCATAACTCACAATCCATTTATTGAATTTAGATGAAATTAATTAACAATATACTTCAATATTGTTGCTATCAACTGTAAAAATTGTATCTAGTTTGATACGACAGATTTAACATAACCTCAATTTAATTAATCTCAGTTAATTCATGCTATCAGTGTTGACGTATTAAAAAAATCTCATAACTTGCCAACCGTGAATTGGATTTGGATAAAATTTGTTGACAATATACTCCAGTTCCATAACTACCAACTGCATAAATCGAAATTAATTTGACACGACAGATTTAACATAACCTCAATTTAACTGATCTCGACTAATTCATTTAATAAGTGTTGGTAAATTGAAATAAATTCATAACTTACAATCCATGCATTAGATTTGGATGCAATTTGTTGACAATATATTTCGATATCATTACTATTAATTGTAAAAATTTTAACTAGTTTGATACGACAGATTTAACATAACCTTAATTCAATTAATCTCAGTTAATTGATTCTATGGTTGTTGACCGATTGAAATAAAATCATAACTTTCAAACCATGCATTGGATTTGGATGCAATTTGTTGACATTATATTTCAATTCTATAGCAATCAACTGCATTAATTATATTTAATTTGATACGACAGATTTAACATAACCTCAATTTAACTGATCTTGACTAATTTATTTGATGAGTGTTGACGTATTGAAATAAATTCATAACTCACAATCCATGCATTGGATTTGGATGCAATTTGTTGACAATATATTTCGATATCATTACTATTAATTGTAAAAATTCTAACTAGTTTGATACGACAGATTTAACATAACCTTAATTTAATCAATCTCATTTAATTGATTCTATGATTGTTGACCGATTGAAATAAAATCATAACTTTCAAACCATGCATTGGATTTGGATGCAATTTGTTGACAATATGCAAAAAAGAGTAGTACGTATGATTTATAACATCAAACCTATGGATTCGTGCAGAATGACTTTTGTAAAAGAAAATGTTTTAACAGTACCTTGTTTATTAATATTTAATGCAATTATATATGTAAAAAATAACATGGATGTATTCACAACTTGTGGTGAGCTTCACAGATATGATACACGCCATGGAAACTTATTAAGAACTGAGTCGCATAAATCCACTATGTTTGAAAATAAACCTAAACATAAATGCACAATTCTATACAATAAGCTTCCCTCATGTATTAAAGAAATTAATGTTTTTTGTAGGTTTAGACAAACTGTAAAATCTTTGTTAATTCAAAAATGTTACTATACAATTAACGAATATTTAACTGATAACATTTAAACATGTAAAACACTAAGTTTTGTATCTAGCTAAGTAAGCTGTTTTATTTTATTTTGTATTTTTGTAATATGTATCTATTTTTGTTATATGTATGTATTGCTATTGTTTGACTTATCATATCCACATGTAGTTGGCTTAAATGATTAAATATATATTATTATTATTATTATTATACTCCAATTCCATAACTACCAACTGCTTAAATCGTAATTAATTTGATACGACAGATTTTACATAACCTCAATTTAACTGATCTCGACTAATTCATATTGAAATAAATTCATAATTCACAATCCATGCATTTGGATGCAATTTATTAACAATTTTTTTCAATACCATTACTACCAACAGCATAAATTGTAATTAATTTGATACGACAGAAATAACATAACCTCAATTTAATATAAATCGCATTTTATGCATTGAATTTGGATGCAATTTATTAACACTACTTCAAAACCATTACTATAAACTGTAAATAGTTTGATTCGAGTGATTATTATATAACTTCAATTAAATCCACCTCAATTGATGCATTCAATGAATCCAACATTAATTGAAAAAAAAAATTATTTAATTTATTTAGTTTTATTGTTTCTAATTTTATTTTTTATTGTTTCAGGTAAGCAAAATCAAAGAGAATAAAGAAGAACGATAGTAGTAAGTAATATAATACGTATTATGTAATAAAGAACAAGAATTAATTAATTAATTTAAGTTAATAAAGATAATGTAGCATCTAAATGTTGTTTGCATTTAAATAAAGGAAGCAAAATAGAAATGATATTTTAATGTTATATTCTGCATTCGCAATTTATTCTATGTGCATACTCGGTAATTAGCGTTTATAAATATGCACGACCGAATACACAAAAACCAGGAAGCCACAAAAACCACGGCATAAAGCATGTAGTATATATGCAATATCAAGTTAGTATTTTAAATTTTTTATTAGTTCTTTTTTATAAATTTGGTGCAATTAAGCCATAATATCTGATTAATTTAATGCCATTTAGAGATTGGTTTTCTTTATATATATATAATTTTTTTCTCTTCCGGTCTGATGCGGTGATTTATAACGCAACGTGAATCATCCCATTAGTTATCCTCGGAACGATTTTTGACATGGGAAAAGCAAAAGAAGAGGGAAATTGTGCGGTGAGATTCATCAGCAGAAAATAATAACGTTTGCTTTAGGATTTCAATATAATACGCTCAGGGATATTTATATTCAACCTTAAAACAAGTTGTGTTACATCTTCAGGCAAACGTAATATGTTATGGAGCATTACTACCATGTGAGCCATCTCGGATGGAAGTAGTTTAAAATAAAATGCGCATTCATTATGTGCAGCAAGCTATTTTCATATGCCGCTGCTTAAAAATAAGATGTAACTCAATAGATGTTGCATGTGACATAATCTTACTGCAATAAATCATATCTGACTTCCGCTTGAATTTTATAACGGCGCCAGGATTTTATTTACATTATAATTGATTCAGATTGTTATCGACGTAATAATAAAATGTCTTTTGAAATAGATAAATTTAATGATATTTACAGGCGATAAGTGCCGTATAAAAGCTGCGAGATAATAATGTAAAACGTAAAGAATTTAATCCGAGATGAAAATGTATTTAACAATGAAGCGATGAAAGGGAAGTCTCTCCGCATATATTATGGGAGACGTCAACTATATAAATGGCGTTTTGCAGGAGCCGTCAGCTGGGCTTTATGCAAGGTGCAGAACCAATCATAAAGTTCTTAGTGTGAAAATCTAAAGGAGTAACAGCAGCGTCTGCTGAGAGTGAGGACATATTAAACGGGGATCTAGTGCGAGAGAACCGCACCAAACTTAATCCCGCGCCAATCGGTTACTTCTTTACCTTAAATCTTCTTTAATCGATTCCTCTCTCTTTATACCACCCACCTACAATATCCCCGAGAGCCTTTTCCACTTAATATCGCATACTTATTTCATAATATAAACCGGCTCTCTGCACTTCTATACACAAATATCTATCTTACGTTTTAATCAACAATTCTCTTACAATCCCTTCTTGCATCAAATGGCACGATATTTAGGATTAAGGATGTGAGGGTTTATTAAAAAGCGAAACCTTACAGAAGCTACAAAAATTGAATTTATAGATTTTGTGTAAATTGATGATGAGTTATCAATTTTTCAATTTTCCTCAATCGGACTGGTTGAATTGATGTTATGTCAAATTGAACGTATAGATTTAGTGCAAATTTACACAGTTGGTACCTATGTTGATGGTGTACATTGTTACAAAATTGCATACAATTCTAATGCATCGTTGATGAGTTATCAATTTTTAAATTATCCTATAAGACTTTTGCTGGTTTTATGTCTATCTACTTAAGTTGAGGTTATGCCAAATTTAACGTATAGATTTAGTGCAAATTAACACAGTTGGTATCTTTGTTGATGGTGTAAATTGTTACAAAATTGCATACAATTCTAATGCATTGTTGATGAGTTATCGATTTTTACATTTGCTTTTGAGATCATTGATTAATTTAAGTCAGTCTAGTTAAATTGAGGTTATGACAAATTAAACGTATAGATTTTGTGCAAATTCACACAGTTAGTACCTATGTTGATGGTGTAATTTGTTACCGAATTGCATACAGTTCTAATGTATCGTTGATTAGTTACTAATTTTTACATTCGTCTTTGAGATTATTGATTAATTCAAGTCAGTCTAGTTGAATTGAGGTTATGGAAAATTGAACGTATAGATTTAGTGCAAATTTACACAGTTGGTACCTTTGTTGATGATGTATTGTGTTACAAAATTTCATACAATTTTAATGTATTGTTGATGAGTTATCAATTTTCAAATTAACCTTTAAACTATTGATTCATTAAAGTCAGTCTAGTTGGTTTGCGGCTATGTCAAATTGAACCTATAGATTTAGTGCAAATTTACACAGTTAGTACTTTTGATTATGTTATAAATTGTTACAGAATTGCATACAATTCTAATGTATCGTTGATGAGTTATCAATTTTTAAACTAACTTTCAAAACCATTGATTGATTAAAGTCTAGTCTAATTGAATTGAGGTTATGGCAAATTGAACGTATAGATTTAGTGCAAATTTACACAGTTGGTACCTATGTTGATGGTGTAAATTGTTACAAAATTGCATACAATTCTAATGTACCGTCGAAAAGTTATCAGTTTTGAAATTAACCTTTAAACTATTGATTGGTTAAATCCTGTGTACTTAAGTTGAGGTTGTGTCAAATTGAACGTATAGATTTTGTGCAAATTTACACAGTTGGTACCTATGTTGATGGTGTAAATTTTTACCAAATTGCATACTGTTCTAATGTATCGTTAATTAGTTATCAATTTTTACATTAGTCTTTGAGATTATTGATTAATTCAAGTCAATCTAGCTGAATTGAGGTTATGGCAAATTAAACGTATAGACTTGATGCAAATTTACACAGTTAGTACCTATGTTGATGTTGTATATTGCTACAAATTTGCATACAATTCTAATATATCGTTGATGAGTTATCAATTTTTAAATTCGCTTTTGAGATCATTGATTAATTCAAGTCAGTCTAGTTGAATTGAGGTTATTACAAATTGAACGTACAAATTTAATGCAAATTTACACAGTTGGTACCTATGTTGATGTTGTGAATTTCTACAAAATTTTATAAAATTCTAATGTATTGTTGATGAGTTATTAATGTTCAAATTAACCTTTGAGATTATTAATGAATTCAAATCAGTTTAGTTGATTTGAGATTATGTTAGTTTAAACGTATAGATTTGATGCAAATTTACACAGTTGGTACCTATGTTGATGGTGTAAATTGTTACAAAATTGCAAACAATTCTAATGCATCGTTGATGAGTTATCAATTTTTAAATTATCCTACAAGACTATTGCTGATTTTAAGTCTATCTACTTAAGATGAGGTTATGTCAAATTGAACGTATAGATTTAGTGCAAATTTACACAGTTGGTACCTATTTTGGTGGTATAAATTGTTACAAAATTGCATACAATTTTAATGTATCGTTGATTAGTTACTAATTTTTACATTTGTCTTTGAGATTATTGATTAATTTAAGTCAGTCTAGTTGAATTGAGGTTATGGCAAATTGAACGTATAGATTTAGTGCAAATTTACACAGTTGGTACCTATGTTGATGGTGTATATTGTTACAAATTTGCATACAATTCTAATGTATTGTTGATAAGTTATCAATTTTTAAACTAATTTTCAAGACCATTGATTGATTAAAGTCTAGTCTAATTGAATTGAGGTTAAAGCAAATTGAACGTATAGATTTAATGCAAATTTACACAGTTGGTACTTATGTTGATAGTGTAAATTGTTACAAAATTGCATACAATTCTTATCTATTGTTGATTAGTAATCAAGTTTTAAATGATCCTATAAGACTATTGCTGATTTTAAGTTTGCTTACTGAAGTTGAGGTTATGCTAAATTGAACGTATAAATTTAGTGCAAATTTACACAATTGGTACCTATGTTGGTGGTGTAAATTATTACAAAATTGCATACAATTCTAATGTATCGTTGATTAGTTATCAATTTTTACATTTGCCTTTGAGATTATTGATTAATTTAAGTCAGTCTAGTTGAATTGAGATTATGGCAAATTGAACGTATAGATTTAGTGCAAATTTACACAGTTGGTACATATGTTGATGGTGTAAATTGTTACAAAATTGCATACAATTCTAATGTATTCTTGATTAGTTATCAATTTTTACATTCGTCTTTGAGATTAATGATTATTTCAAGTCAGTCTAGTTGAATTGAGGTTATGGCAAATTGAACGTATAGATTTTGTGCAAATTTACACAGTTGGTACCTATGTTAGTGGTGTAAATTGTTATGAAATTGCATAACATTCCAATGTATCGTTGATGAGTTATCAATTTCTAAATTAACCTTTACGACTATTGATGAGGTTAGTCAGTCTAGTTGAACTGAGGTTATGTCAAATTGAACGTATAAATTTTGTGCAAATTTACACATTTAGTACCTTTGTTCATGGTGTAAATTGTTACAAAATTGCATACAATTCTAATGTATCGTTGATGAGTTATCAATTTTTATATTAACCTTTAAGGTTATTGATTGATTAAAGTCAATCAAGTTGATTTGGGGTTATGTACAATTGAACGTATAGATTTAGTCCAAATTTACGCAGTTGGTACCTATGTTAGTAGTGTATATTATTACAAAATTTCATAACAATCTAAAGTCTACTTGAGGAGTTATCAACTTTTAAATTATTTTTTAAGGTCATTGATTGATTAAAGTCAGTTTAGTTGGTTTGCGGTTGTGACAATTTGAACGTATCGATTTTGTGCAAGTTTACACAGTTGGTACCTATGTTAATGGTGCAAACTGTTACAAAATTGCATACATATCTAATATACCGTTGATGAGTTATCTACTTTTAAATTAAGCTTTAAGATTATTGATCAATTAATGCCAGTTTAGTTGAATTGAGGTTATGTCAAATTGAACGTATAGATTTAGTGCAAATGTACACAGTTAGAACCTTTGTTTATGGTATAAATTGTTACAAAATTGCATACAATTCTAATGTATCGTTGATGAGTTATCAATTTTTAAATTAACCTTTAAAACCATTCCAATGATTGCTGATAAAATGAGCTAAACGCTTTCAAACTACTTAATATTATATTTCATGTCAAAGAAAATGCATGTATGTTTTGATTGATGATGCAGTTGGGAATGCATTGTGTAAATTTAATAGCTTTACATAAAAATATCGAAAACATTTTAGTAAAAGATTCAATTTCATTGTATATTGCAATTGTGTACAGTAAATTGATTCAAATTTAAGGGTTGTTTTTCTGATTCCGGTGAAAATACATAGAAAACACACATTCACCCTTCCAATAAAGGTCTAATAGAAAGTTTTGTAGGAAAAAAATTGAGGAAATAGTTCCATTTTCCGGTAAATGTGGCGATAACTTGCATATATATTTTTTTCTTCTTTACAACTTGTTTGGAGAAAATTTATTATTTTTGGATTTACATTCTGTGTGGTTAAAATATAATCTTCTTATTAAGAATACAGTTTGACCATTATAAAAAAGACGAAGTGCTCTCCTTCAAACATAAAACCTGCCAGATGTGGCGGAGCTCTGGGATATTTTAAGTAATTTCACGAATATTACGCCTGGTTTTATAAGCTCCTGTATAAATTTCATTACACGTGAAGCTGTAACCTGTTAAGTAAAGCGTTAATCTATAAAACGTATAATGGCACTTAAAATGAGGATTAGACAATAAATATCAAGTTTGCACGGGAGATAAATAATTTTGCAAAGTAATTGTTTTCTTTTTTCAAAAATAAAAAGTGTTTATAATACAGAAACATTCATAATCGAATGCAGGCACGGAATCGGACAGTAAACGCTGTGACGGGGCAACTTTTCCGGGGGCAACTTTTAAAACTCCGCTACGTTAAATTCTACTTTAAGAGGCAATCGCCTGGCTTGAATCAGGGGTAGGGTAAGGTGAAGTTTTCTCCCCATATAACCCTCCAGGTCCCCATTTTCGTCGTCTTAGAAATTTTATTTACTTGCCAACTCGTCCCGAAAACTGTCAACAGTTTGCTTTATTTTCCAAATAATTGTTAGTTTAAAAAGTTTTAGTATCCGCATCGGCATTTTCATACGTGCATGTGCTGCGCTCATTTTTATTTGACTTTGCATACACTTTAACTATATTTATTTTCAATAAATACATCACTAAACACTGCTTTGCCATGTACTGTACGTAATTACAAAGCGGATTTTAAACTTTATTTTAAACGCATTTATTTATCATTGACTGATGTTTGTAATGATGTAACATCAAAAGAATGTAATAAATTGTAATTTTTTTACTAAAAACGCAATAAATCGCTTAGAAAACACTTTTATATACAAAATAAATTGTAAATTATACTAAAGTTGACTGAGAAACGCAATTATTTTAATTATTTAATTTAAAATTGTCTCAAAATTACATTTATTATAGAAACTTCCCAAAAAATGTAATAAATTCAACTTTATGAATGACAAACACTCGGGCAGGTGGGCGGGAACACAGTTTGAAACTACCGATCTAATTCTTCTGAACTGTGTTCCCGCCCGCCCGCCCAATTGTTTGTTATCAAGAAATTGTTTACGTCATCACTTTCTTGTACTTTAATGACATCTGTCAGTCTTTCTGTTAGGTTTTTTAGCTGCAGGAACACGGGAGGTGGTGGTAACTGCAAATCTCTTTATGACGAACACTTGGGCGGGTGGGCGGAAACACAGTTTGAAACCACTTGTCCAATTTTTCTAAACTGTGTTCCCGCCCGCCCGCCCAAGTGTTTGTTATTAAGAAATTGTTTATGTAATCACTTTCTTGTACCTTATTGACTTCTGTCAGTCTTTCTCTTATGTTTTTCAACTGCAGGAACACAGTAGGTGGTAGTAACTTCAAATTTTTTAATGACAAACATTTGGGTGGGTGGCCGGAAACATAGTTTGAAACCACCGATCTAATTTTTCTGAACTGTGTTTTCGCACAATCGCTCAAGTGTTTGTTGTCAAGAAATTGTTAACCTTATCACTTTCATGTACCTGACAGAAGTCATTTGTGTCAGTCTTTCTGTAAGGTTTTTTAGCTGCATTAACACGGAAGCTGGTGGTAACTTAAATTTTTTTAATGTCAACACTCGGGCGGGTGGGCGGGAACACAGTTTGAAACCACCGGTCAAAATTTTTTGAACTGTGTTCCCATCCGCCCGCGCAAGTGTTTGTTATCAAGAAATTGTTTCCGTCATTACTTTCTTGTACTTTAATGACTGTCAGTCCTTCTGTCAGTCCTTCTGTTAGGTTTGATAGCTGCAGTAACACGGAATATGGTGGTTACTTCAAATTTCGTAATGACAAACATTCGGGTTTGTGGGCGGGAATACTGTTCGAAACCACCGATCCAATTTTTTTGAATTGTGTTTCCACCCGCCCGCCCAAGTGTTTGTTATCAAGAAATTGCTTACGTCTTACTTTCTTGTATTTTAATGACTTTTGTCCTTTTGTTAGGTTTTTTAGCAACAGGAATACGGCAGGTGATGGTAACTTCAAATTTCTTAATGACAAACACTTGGTGGGTGGGCGGGAACACAGTCTGAAACCACCGGTTCAATTTTTTTGAATTATGTTTTCGCCCACCCGCCTAATTGTTTGTTGTCGAGAAGTTGTTTACGTCATCACTTTTTTGTACTTTAATGACTTCTGTCAGTGCTTCTGTTAGGTTTTTTAGCTGAAGAAACACGGTAGGTGGTAGTAACTTCTAAATTCTTTGGTACAAACAATTGGGCGGAAGGGCGGGAACACAGTTTAAAATCATTGGTTTAATTTTTCTGAACTGTATTCTCGCCCGCCGGTCTAACTGTTTGTTATCAATCTAAACTACTGACACATTATCATAGTATGGTGTATGGATAGTCATCAGTATTGGCTCTACAAATTGTATTCAAATCCATACGTTTAATTGAATATAACTTGAGTTTAATCAAACTCACCTTCTTAAGTTGTACCTTTGAAGTAATAAAATATGTGATAATTTCTAAACTGTGCATTGAAATTTGATGAGTTTTGTCACTAATATACTTTATAGTAAGCAGTATTAGTTCCATAAATTTCATTCAAATCTATACGCTTAATTAAACATAATTTCAGTTTGATCAAGTCGACCTATCTTCAGTTGGATCCTATGGGGTAATAAAATTAACGATAGTTTTCAAACAGTGCATTGAAATCTGGTGCAATTTGTCACTAATATAGTCTATAATTATAAGTATTAGCTCCATAAGTTTGATTTAAATTCATACGCTTAGATAGACATAACTTTAATTTGATCAAGTCGACCTATCTTAAATTGGATCTTATGAGGTAATAAACTGTGCCATAATTTTTAAACCATGCATTGAATTTTGATGTAATTTGTCACTAATATACTTTATAGCCATCAGTATTGGCTCTATAAATTTGATTCAAATCCATACGCTTGGTTGAACATAATTTCAGTTTGATCAAGTCAACCTATCTTAAGTTAGATCTTATGAGATAATAAAATGTGCAATAATTTCCAAACCGTTCTTTGAAATTTGATGCAATTTGTTATTAATATAGTTTATAGTCATCAGTATTTGCTCTTTAAATTTGATTTAAATCCATACGCTTAGTTAGACATAACTTCAACTTAACCAAGTCCACTTAGCTTAAGTTGTATCTAATGAGATTATAAAATATGCAATAATTTCCAAACTATGCATTACAATTTGATGCAATTTGTGACTAATATACTTTATAGTTATTATTATTGGCTCCATAAATTTGATTCAAATCCATACGCTTTGTTGGACATAATTTCAGTTTAATCAAGTCGACTTATCTTAAGTTGGATCTTATGAGATAATAAAATATGCACCAATTTCTAAACCGTCTATTAAAATTTAATGCAATTTGTTACTAATATACTTTACATTCATGAGTATTGGTTCTATAAATTTGATTCAATTACATACGCTTAGTTAGACATAATTTCAATTTGATCAAGTCAACCTATCTTAAGTTGGATATTAGAGGTAATAAAATATGTAATAATTTCTAAACTGTGCATTGAAATTTGATGCAATTTCTTACTAATATACTTTATAGTTATCAGTATTGGGTCCATAAATTTGATTTAAATCCATACGCTTAGATAGACATAACTTTAATTTGATCAAGTCGACCTATCTTAAATTGGATCTTATGTGGTAATAAAATATGTCAAAATTTTTAAACCATGCATTGAATTTTGATGTAATTTGCCACTATTATACTTTATAGTCATCAATATTGGCTCTATAAATTTTACTCACTCTCTTGTGTCTTAATGATTTCTGTCAGTCCTTCTGTTAGGTTTTTTAGTTGCAGGAACACGGAAGATGGTGGTAACTTCAAGTTTTTTAATGACATACTTTTGGGTGGGTGGGCGGAAATACAGTTTTAAACCACCGGTCTAATTCTTTTGAACTGTGTTCCCGCCCGCCCACCCGAGTGTTTGTTATCAAGAAACTGTTCACGTCATCACTTTCTTGTACCTAAATGACTTTTATCAGTGCTTTTGTTAGGTTTTTTAGCTGCAGGAACACGGGAGGTGGTGGTAACTTCAAATTTCTTAATGACAAACACTTGGGCGGGTGGGCGGGAACACAATTTAAAACTACCCCGGTCTAATTTTTTTGAACTGTGTTCCCGCCCGCCCGCCCAAGTTTTTGTTATCAAGAATTTGTTTACATCATCACTTTCTTGTACTTTAACGACTTCTATCAGTGCTTCTGTTACGTTTCTTAGCTGCAGGAACACGATAGGTGGTGGTATCTTCAAATATTGTAATAAGAAACCTTTGGGCGGGTGAGCGGGAACACAGCTTGAAACCACCGGTCTAATTTTTTTTTACTGTGTTCCCGCCCGCCCACCCAAGTGTTTGTTATCAAGAAACTGTTCACGTCATCACTCTCTTGTACCTTAATGACTTCTGTCAGTGCTTTTGTTAGGTTTTTTAGCTGCAGGAACACAGGAGGTGGTGGTAACTTCAAATTTCTTAATGACAAACACTCGGGCGGGTGGGCGGGAACACAATTAAAAACTACACCGGTCTAATTTTTCTGAACTGTGTTCCCGCCCGCCCGCCCAAATGTTTGTTATTAAGAAGTTGTTTACTTTATCACTTTTGTGTATCTTTATGACTTCTGTTAGTTCTTCTGGTAGGTTTTTCAACCGCAGGAACACGGCAGGTGGTGGTAAATGTGTTTTTATATTCGTTTCTGCGGCTATGTTTGACGTTGACGCTGAATCAGCCAATACAGATGCAAACCTGTCCTACCGAATAGAAACATGGAAACTAATATTAATTCCGAAAGGCACTTCAACTTTGGAGAATTTAAAATTAAGGCCAATCTCTCTTTTAAACACCACCAGTAAGCTCTACAAACTGATGATCAAAAGCAAAATCAGCAAAGCATCAGTTACCTTATAAATATAGAACACTTTCAAAGTTTTTTTTTTGGAAAGAAGTAAAGCGGGAACTTGCTAGAAGGAGTTACTGAAAAAACCTGCAATACACATAACAATATGAGTCCCTCACGAGATACTAGAATTTGGACTACGATGAAGGAAAAAGGCAGCGATATACTTTTGCAGTTGACTTAGCATTTGTCATAGTAGCCAACAATGAAATCAATGACATTCAATAACGGACTGATTAGTGTACAGAAGAAATTCTGTTGCGTCTATAAGACCATCTTGACTTAATTAGCAGAAGAAAAGCGAAGGTGCACTAACACCACAATCTAAATCTGAGAAAAGATGGGACAAAATAGTTGCGCAGTGGACCAGACGCCTAATACTAAACTTACAAAAATGGTTTGAGTGCAATTTTAGAACAATTGACTACTTTCTGATTCAAGTTTAGATAGGGCATGGCTTGTACAAAACTTTTACGAAAAGAATCGGCAAAGATGGAAACATATTTGATGGTTATGTGCGCACGTTGGCTTGCTTTGGGTAGCACTTTTGGTAGGTAACCTTGCGTTGTCGAGCCTCTTATAGTCTTCGAGCTAAGTTGGGTTATTTTCTCATCTTGTTGTCCCTGGTGGCCAGTAGTGGAACATAAAGACATTTTGCTTGGCCTTTTGTTGTACTGATAGTTGCTCTTCTAGGCGATATTCTATGTCCATGTCACATGTGTAGTCTGAGCCTTTTAGCCGTTTTCTATAATTTTGCTAACGTTTTATCTTTGAGCAGGTTTGCTTGGGGTGTTTCTTTTTGTAATGGATGGGAGTTGGCAAGTTGTCGTATCAGGCAAATGAATGTTGGTTAATCTTTGTCATTTTTGGAAACATATATGAGCTTTCCGGGGTGTGTTTGGCGGTAAAAATTTCTTGCAAGAGGGTTGATTTGTCGTTAACGTTGATTGAATTATTTAGTCAGACCAGGGCTTTACTGTTGGTTCTCAACGTAAACGGTTCAAAATTCAATTGAGTAAATTTTTTTTGGGGTTTGATGAGTTTGGCTGGCACTGACATACGACACAACATGTTTTTGGTCGTTTTTGTCAGTTTGGAGGACAAACAGCATTTTTGGTCAAGGTCTTGCCAGTTGAAGATGTGGTGTGCTGTCTCTTGCGGCTTTGAATGCTTGCTTTTTGGCTTTATTGCAAACAAAATGCTTTTTGGTTACTTGCATTTTAGACCATATTTTTATAATTGTTCTAGGATTTGGCGGGTATCGTAAATATGTTTCTAGTAGTTTTAGGACTATGATGTCGTCTAAGTTAATCAGGACAATGGCACCTATATGTTCAAAATTTTAGATAAATTTAAAATTTTGGACATATATTTTTGGAAAGTGGCTGGTCCGTTCATGAGTCCGAATAACATTACGGTGAAGTGATAGGAGCTTCCATTCGGTGCCGCCGGTATGATCGGCGAGCAATGGGTGTATCGGGGAGCTTTGTCTACAAGATCAAATTTGGTGGGCCTTGTTGATCGTCAAAGCGATGCTCGGTTAATCGGGTCTGATTTGGGAACAAATTGGCGAGAATTTCAGTAGTGTTTTTGGCCAGAACTTGGTTTGGTTGTTATTGCTATTAATAGTTGATATTTTATTCATAGGTTCTTCCTCCATGCTCTTGTGTCTGTGATTCAATTTAATGATAACAAACATTTGGGTGATAGGGAACTCTGTTTAAGTTTTGTGGGCTTGTGTTTAAGTTGGTGTTTTCCAGCTACTTGTTTGTGATTTAATTTCTTAATTAAGTAAATATCGATTTGACATACTTAATTTTAACAAAAAAAAATTCTTGGAAGTTGGTAAACAATTTTTAGTTAATAACTAAAACGATTGATTTTAATGAATAAATATCGAATATGGCTGGGGTTTCTCTAGGATCAATTTGATTCTCTATCTTAACTTAAGCTATTTGTATCGTATACTTTCAGTCATCCTGAGTTTTTTAAATTATTTTTTTTCTAATGTAAATTTATTTATTCAGAAGATTATAAAAGTTTGCATTTCTCAATTATAACTCTGAATAATAGGATCTGTTTGTTGCTGAAGTAAAATGTACAATGGAAAGTAAATCAATACGATTTGATTTATGAATATTTTAGATTTAAAAATGTAAATGTGTAACAAATAAATCAGGGAATAAAGTCGCTTAAATTCCGGCACAATAATAAAAATATTCTTGGTGTAATTTATATGTGAATATCACACCTAATGCGATAGTAATTTGCTTTATGGTCAGACAATAAAACATATCCCAACATGAATAATATTATTTACGGACACTTATTTCACATTTTATTGATGCACATTACATTTTAATCTTTTCTATAAATATTTATAATGTTCACCCGGTGGGAAATGGGATTTAATAATTATGATGTATCCGTAAAATGTCATTTGCATAAAATGCCTGCTAGACATTTGTTTTGGCAACGCGGCGTAAAGGAGATATATTTGTAGATGTCAGTGGGTTTCGTTCTCTAATAGGCATTTTATGTAGTACGTTCGGTAGCCGGTGAAGTCCATCGTCTATCATCCGCACAGCGACAGCCTCGCCATATATTACACTTGTTACCACTTTATACCAGTTATACCTAAGCTTGGGAGGCTATATTTAAGTCATAATTCATGCACTAACTTTATTTACTTGCTTTTTTCTGCTCTTTGGCTTAGTCCCCGGTAGTGTGTGTCGGCCCTCAAAATATTTATTCATTTTAACAATGTGTGTTAAAAGGAATAAGATTTACATGCACAATTTATGAACATAAATTATTTTCATTTTCCTGCTATTTTACATAACAAAACATCATATACGCATTACATATATAAATAGCATTTAACTAATCATTTAATTAACTTTGAGGATTGTAACCAGCTGGCTTAAAATTGCACATTAACACAGTTGGTTTCATTTATACGCTGCGATTAGTTTATAATAGTTATATCTGAATAATTGAGCCTGTAATGAGTTCAATCAACTAGAGAAAGGTGTATAAACTAAAAATAAATAAATAATATTACTAGAAAGAATATTGGGTTCATTATTAATAAACAGGATCGTTATAATGAAATATAAATCCGCATAATGAAAATGTTATAATTGAAACATTTGGAACTGTTAACGAAGTTCATTTAATTTATTGACATTTCAAAACGATGAAAACAAATTGATTGTAATTTTATAATAACAATATAATAGTTATTAATGATTGGAATGTAGCAGTAATAATCTGAACGGGCAGAGTATTGATATATTAATAATAATCCCCGCATTCATTGTTTGTGATATTGCGTAATTGCCTCTGCACTTGTGCAAAGTGATTTATTGCCTATATTATTATATTTAAATCAACAATTAATACGGTTGAGAATATTATGCATAAGTCCCATTGGTGTTATTGTATAACTAGCCAATAAGTCCCGTGTATAAGTTCTAAGCCTATAATTGCATAGGAATGTTAAGTTTACACCTTATGTGATATTAAGGAAGCGCTAGAATTATAATCGCAGCCACGTATTGCATAAAGCAAACTTGAGTAATTAAAGCAAGATTAAATTAAACATTTTCTAAATTTCACCAGCAGGCGGTAAGGTTTAATTTCATTTAAATTGAATAAATCCACGCAATATATTCATCAGAGCTGTTTTCCTCATTACTAATTAATTCTGTCTCATTAATTTGTTTTTATATCAAATGTGTTTATCAAATATATTTGAAATAAAAATTTATATTAATTGCTTTTATAATATTTACATACAGAATTAGGTATTTGATTAAATTTATTTACAAATTTAATATTTATTTAGCTAATAATTTTCAATTTAATTTACATTTCAATAATATTATGGGTTGATTATTATTTCATTTTATTTACACAATAATCAATTGATTAAAAAAAATACTAGTTTAGCGTAATTGGTAAAATCCTTGAATTATGTATTAAACTTTTTGAGCGAACAATTGTTTTGTATATTTGATGTCAAAAAAGCATTGTACAAAATTTGCAATTTTTATTACAATAAGTGGTACCACCAAATGACGAATCTTGTAACAACCCATTGAATATAGTCGCTTAACAATTGAACAATTTAACTGTAATGAAGCTATCATATCAGATACTCTAGCTTAGAATTATATAACAATTATTCTATTGAAAGATTTTACAAATACTTGCAATTTCTAACACTTGCAGAGAAAACGCTTTGTTAGCAAACTCTTTACCGGGTAAGTGGGTGTATGAGTACTTCAGTTCAAACTAGGCGATGGTAGTGATGGTTTGAATGACCTAACTACCTGCCTAAGTGTCGGTCATCTAGAGATTGGATATTTTCTTCTTCTAGCTCAGCAACTTCTACTACTTGCAGAGAGGAGAAACTTTCAATTCTTTGATGGTCACTCGGTTGTGTGGGCACCGCAGTTTAAATCAATGGTAATCATGGTTTGGAAAGACCTACCTACTTGCCCAAGTGTTGGTCACTAAGAGAGTGAATATCACTTATTTCTTCACTAACTAAGGGAACATTAACACTTTCAGAGAGAAGAAACTTTTAATTAATTGATAACAAACACTCAGGGGGGCAGGTAAATGCCTATTCTAATTTAAACTACTCGATGATTATAATGATTTGGAGTGACCTACCCGCCCGCCCAATTTTAACACTCTAAACTAAACCACGCGCTCACAAAACTTGTACTTTTTCCGCTCATCAACCTACCTGTTTGTAATTATAGCATTGAATCACAAAATTGGGTGATAAACCACATGCCCATAACACTTGAACTAAATTCCCCGCTCACCCATCTAAGTGTTTGTAATAAAAAAAATAGATCACAAACGGGTGGAGCTCACTAATTCAAAACACATGCTCGCCAAACTTTTGTAAATTTACTGCCCACCCAAAGATTTGTTATCAAAAAATTAAATAAACTACATGCTTACAAAACTTAAACTTAGTTCTAGCTCACCCATCTCAAGTGTTTGTAATTAAGAAATTAGATTACAAACACTCTGGCTCCCGGGAGTGTGAAAAACACTAATTCAAACCACACAATCAAAAAAATAAAATAAGGTTCCCACCAACATACCCACTAGATCACCAACGGGCAAAGGACATTAAACCAAGTCACACGCCCAAAAAACTTAAACCAAGTTATCCTGACTAAGTGTTTTTGAGCAAGAAATTAGATCACAGACACTTGGGCGGGTAAGCAGAAAACACTAATTCAAACTACACGCCCACAAAACTTATCCTAATTTTTCTCCCTACTACCCAAATGTTCTTGAACAAGAAATTAAATCACACACACTCGGCTACGGAAAACTGCAACAAAATTTATCAAATACTTTTTGTTTTGTTCTACAATAAGTGATTTATGTTCAAAAAGTGCAATAAAAAAAAAATTGCTGAGTCAAAATTTAATTATTTAATGATTTACAATTTCTAAGCGATTTATGACATTTTTAGCAAAAAAATTGATAATTTGTTACATTTGTTTTGCAAGTTTCTACAAAAATGCATTTTTGAGGCAATTTTGAATTGAATAATTGTAATAAATGCATTTCTAAAGTTGTATTACAGCGATTTACAATCAATATTGTACATAAAAATCTGTATTATTTATTTTATTTGCAATTTTAGTAAAAAAAATTGTTTTGAGATTATTTTAAGTTAATTAACTGCGTTTTACAACTTATAGTATAGTGATTAACAATGAATTTTGTACATTCAAGTTATTTTTGTCAATTTATTGCGTTTTTAATAAAAAATTTAAAATTCTTATAGCAAGTTTTAACATAAAATTTGTTTTTAGAATGATTTTTAATTTAATAATTGCAATAAATGCTTTCTTTAAGCTTTATTACAGTAATTTGCAATCAATTTTGTACATTTTTGAGACAATTTTTAAGTAAATAATTAAAATAAATGCATTTCTCAAGCAATTTGAGTATAATTTACGATTGGTTTTGTATATAAAAGTGTTTTCTAAGCGATTTATTGCATTTTTTGTTTAATTTTTGATAATTTATTACATTTTATGCTAAATTTCTTTAATAAAATGTCTTTGAAACATTTTTGAGGTAAATAAATGCGTTTTTCAAGCATTATTAAAGCGATATACAATGAGAGTTGTCCATGAATATGTTTTTAAAGCAATTTATTGCGTTTTTAATGCAATTTTTTACATTTTTTTGCAAATTTTTACATTAAATGCGTTTTTAGAATAATTTTTAATTTATTAGTTGCATTAAATGTATTTTTTAAGCACAATAAAAGAATTTTTGCAATTAATTTTTTAAATAAAATTTTTTTCTAAGCGATTTATTGTGTTTTAGTAATTTTTTTGATAATTTGTTACATTTTATTGGAAAGTTTTTATAATAAATGTAGTTTTGGGACTATTTTATATTAATTATTTGAAATAAATTTGTTTTTCAATGAATTTTAATATAATTTACAAATTGATTTAGTATATAAAACAGTTTCCTAAGCGATTTATTGCATTTTTTGTTCAGTTTTTGATAATTTATTACATTTTTTTGTAAATTTCAACAATAAAATAATTTTTGAGACAATTTTAAGAATAATAAATACGTTTTTCAAGCATTATTAAAGCTATATACAATAAGTGTTGTATATAAAAGTGTTTTTTAAGCAATTTATCGCGTTTTTAATGCAATTTTTTACATTTATTAGCAAATTTTTGTAATAAATGCGTTTTTAGAATAAATTTTAATTTAATAGTTGCAATAACTGCATTTTTTAAACACATATAATGCATTTTTACAATTAATTTTTTACATTATAATGCTTTCTAAGCGATTTTTGTGTGGTTTAAGTCAATTTTTTGACAATTTGTTATATTTTTTTGTAAAGTTTCCATAATAAATGACTATTTTAAATTACTTAATTGAATTAATGCGTTTTTTCAAGCAACATTTGTGTAATTTACAATTAATTTTAAATTTAAAAGTAGTTTCTAAGCGATTTATTGCGTTTTTATTGACATTTTTTACAAATTCTTACATTTTGTGGTAAATTTCTCCACAAAATTGATTTTTGAGACAATTTTAAGAGAAATAAATGCAATTTTCAAGCATCATTAAAACGATATACAATGAGTGTTGTACATATAAGTGTTTTCTAAGCTATTTGTTGCGTTTTTAATGCAATTTTTTACATTTATTAGCAAATTTTTACAATAATTGAATTTTTAGAATAAATTATAATTAAATTGATGCAAAAATGCCTTTCTCAAGCACAATAAATGCATTTTTAAAGTTAATTTTTCACAAAAAAATGCTATTTAAGAGATTTATTGTGTTTTTAGTAATTTTTTTGACAATTTGTTATATTTTTTTAGGAAGTTTCTATAATAAATGCAATTTTAGGACAATTTTAAATTAAACAATTAAAATAAATACATTTCTCAAGCAATTTGAGTATAATTTACAATTGGTTTTAAATATAAAAGTGTTTTCTAAGCGATTTATTGCGTTTTTAGTTCAATTTTTTAACAATTTATTAAATTTTTTGGTAAATTTCTAAAATAAAATGATTTTTGACACAATTTTAAGGTAAACAAATGCGTTTTTCAAGCATTATTAAAGCGATATACAATGAGTGTTGTACATAAAAGTGTTTTCAAAGCAATTTATTGCGTTTTTAATGCAATTTTTTTCATTTATTAACAAATTTTTACAATAAATGCGTTTTTAGAATAAATTTTACTTTAACAGTTACATTAAATGCATTTTTTAGCAGAATAAATGCATTTTTGCTTTTAATTTTTTCCATTTAAATGCTTTCTAATCAATTTATTGTGTTTTTAGTATTATTTGTTGATAATTTGTTGCATTTTTTTGAAAGTTTCTATAATAAACGTAATTTTGGGACAATTTTAAGTTAAATAATTAAAATAAATGCGTTTCTCAAGCAACTTTAGTACAATTTGCAATTGATTTGGTATATAATCGTGGTTTCTAAGCGATTTATTGAGTTTTTTATTCAATTTTTTACATGAATTTGCAATTTTTTTCTATCAATGCGTTTTTAAAATAAATTTTAATTAAATAGTTGCAATGACTGCTTTTTTTAAGCACATATAATGCTCTTTAACAATACATTTTTTACATAATAAAGTTTTCTAAGCGATTTTTCTATGTTTTAAGTCAATTTTTTGACAATTTGTTACATTCTTTTGAAATTTTTTTATAATAAATATAATTTTGGGACTATTTTAAATTAAATATTTAAATTAAATGCATTTTTCAAGCAACATTAGTGTAATTTACAATTGATTCTGTATAAAAAAAGTGGTTTCTAAGCGATTGATTGCGTTTTTATTGACATTTTTTACAATTTATTACATTTTTTGGTAAATTTTTACAATAATATGATTTTTGAGACAATTTTAAGGTAAATAAATGCGTTTTTTAAATATTTTTAAAGCTATATACAATAAGTGTACATAAAAGTGTTTTCTAAGCAATTTATTACGTTTTTAATGCAATTTTTCACATTTATTAGCATTTTTTTTTACAAAAAAACCGTTTTCAGAAACAGTTTTAATTTAATAGTTGCAATAAATGCATTTTTTGAGCACACTAAATGCGTTTTTACAATTAATTTTCTACATATAAATGATTTCTAAGCGATTTTTAGTGTTTTTGGTAATTTTTTTGACAATTTGTTACAGTTTCTTGGGAAGCTTCAATAATAAATGTGATTTTTGGACAATTTTAAATTAAACAATTAAAATAAATGCTTTTCTCAAGCAATTTGAGTATAATTTACAATTGATTTTGTATATAAAAGTGTTTTCTAAGCGATTTATTGCGTTTTTTGTTAAATTTTTAACAATTTATTATTTTTTTGGTGAGTTTTTTCAATACATTGATTTTTGAGACAATTTTAAGGTAAATAAATGAGTTTGTCATGCATTATTGAAGCGATATATAACAAGTGTTGTACATAAAAGTGTTTTCTAAGCAACTTATTACGTTTTTAATGTAAAGTTTTACATTTATTAGCAAATTTGTACAAAAAATGCGTTTTTACAATAAATTTTAAGTTAATAGTTGCAATAACTGCATTTTTTAAGCATATATAATGAATTTTTACAATTAATTTTTTACATAATTATGCTTTCTAAGCGATTTTTGTGTGTTTTAAGTAAATTTTTTGACAATTTGTTACATTTTTTTGAAATGTTTTTATAATAAATGACTATTTTAAACTAAATAAATAAATTAAATGCGTTTCTCAAGCAATTTTATTTTAATTTACAATTGATTTTGAATATAAAAGTGGTTTCTAAGCGATTTATTGCGTTTTTATTGACATTTTCTACAATTTATTACATTTTTTTGTAAATTTTTCCATAAAATTGATTTTTGAGACAATTTTAAGAGAAATAAATGCGATTTTCAAGCATCATTAAGACTATATACAATGTGTGTTGTACATATAAGTGTTTTCTAAGCGATTCATTGCGTTTAAATGCAATTTTTTACATTTATTAGCAATTTTTTACAATAAATGAATTTTTAGAATAAATTTTAATTTAATTGTTGCATAAAATGCCTTTCTCAAGCACAATAAATGCATTTTTAAAGTTAATTTTTCACAAAAAAATGTTTTTTAAGAGATTTGTTGTGTTTTTAGTAATTTTTTTGACAATTTGTTATATTTTTTTAGGAAGTTTCTATAATAAATGCAATTTTAGGACAATTTTAAATTAAATAATATAAAATAAATGCATTTCTCAAGCAACTTTAGTACAATTTGCAATTGATTTTGTATATAAAAGTGTTTTCTAAGCGATTTATTGAGTTTTTAATGCATTTTTTCACGTTTATTAGCAAATATTGACTATCAAGGCGTTTATAAAATAAATTTTAATTTATTAGTTGCAATAACTGCATTTTTTAAGCACATACATTGCTTTTTAACAATTAATATTCTACAAAATAATGTTTTCTAAGCGATTTTTCTGTTTAAAATCAATTTTTTGACAGTTTGTTACATTTTTTTAAAAAGTTTTTATAATAAATGCAATTTTGGGACTATTTTAAAATAAATAATTAAAATAAATTTGTTTCTCAAGCAACATTAGTTTAATTTACAATTGATTTTGTTTATAAAAGTGGTTTTTAAGCGATTTATTGAGTTTTTATATTTTTTACAATTTATTACATTTACTAGTAAATTTCTCCATAAAATTGATTTTTGAGACAATTTTAAAATAAATAAATGCGTTTTTTAAGCATTATTAAATCAATCTACAATAAGTGTTGTACATAAATGTTTTTTTTAAGCAATTTATTCCGTTTTTAATGCAATTTTTTTCATTTAATAGCAAATTTTTACATTTAATGCGTTTTTAGAATAAATTTTAATTTAATAGTTGCAATAAATGCATTTTTAAAGCACAATAATGTATTTTTACAATTAATTTTTTTTCATAAAATAACTTTCTGAGCGATTTATTGTGTTTTTAGTAAATTTTTTTCACAATTTATTACATTTTCTTTGGAAAATTTGATAAAAAATGTAAATTTGGAACAATTTTAAATTAAATAATTAAAATAAATGCATTTCTCAAGCAATTTGAGTATTATTTACAATTGGTTTTGTATATAAAAATGTTTTCTAAGCGATTTATTGCGTTTTTTGGTAAATTTTTGATACTTTATTACATTTTTTGATAAATTTCTTTAATAAAATGATCTTTAAGACATTTTTAAGTTAAATAAATGCGTTTTTCGAACATTATTAAAGCGATATACAATGAGTGTTGTACAGAAAAGTGTAAAAGTGTATTCGCGCTTTGATGCGAGTCATCGACAATTTGGAGTTCCCAACTACCCATCCAAGTTTTAGTTATCAAGAATCTTCCTCTTGTGGCATAGTGACTACTGAGAGATAAGATCTATCTAATTGATTAGTTTGGAGGTTGAATTGATTATTTAGACATTTTAGACAATACTAATAAGTGGGTTTATGTATAAAATAGTCTTTTAAAAACAATTTACATGAAAAAAAAAAAAAATTTAATAGTCAATTATAAAATCCAATTACTAATTTAAATATTTAAATTTTAAACTAGAAAGTGACAAAAATACTTACTACAAAATATGATTTGATTTAATTCTTACATTTCAAAAGTAAAGTATTCCAATTACTGTTTATGTTTGATAAAAAAACTTTTTATTTACTCCTCGGATAGCAAACTATAAAATAAAATTTTCTAGAAAAGTAAGAATTTCAATTACATCTCTCGGCTACGTAGAATTAATATTTGTTTACATTTTTAATGTTTTCATTCCGAGTAACATTCATTACCAACAACTACAAGAACGAAAACAATTGTATTCACATGGGTCATTTAAATTTCCATCCAACGAAATAATCATCGTACAACAACCGGAAAAAAAAACATGTTTATTTACTAAGAACTCATCATAATCAAACAATTACAACTAACGGTAAATTACAGTTTTATCAGTGACAGTTTTAATTGTTTTTATCCAATAAATATAAAACATGTTTAAATAAATGGCAGCTAATCGTTTTTATTGTAAATAAAAAACTGAAGCGTCAATCAACAAATTGAAAAAAATAATATGAATTTTTTTATCGACACAACTGCCCATCACAGATTTTCTTTTTTATCACATGCGAAAATAAAAATTACTGACACGTTTTCAATATCTATATAAAAATCAAGCGAATAAATAACAGTAGGAAAAAATCGCAGATAGAAAAATAAATTCGAAGAGTGCAAACGTGTGAAAATTGAGCTCTCTCGCATACATCGGGCAAAGTCTATTCATCATAAACAGACGTTCGTGAAATACATTATTCCGGAATATATATAGAGAGATATCCAATCCAGATAAGTAACAAATGGGTCGAACTGTTCTTTTTTTTTGCTAGAAAAGAAAAGGGAAAAAGTTGTGTTTTCTTTGCTGGGTCGAATGGGAGATAGAATATTTTGTGTTGTTTTTACTGTAATTGTTATTTTAATTGTATTAACTAAGACGTGATTAGTACTGAAATACCGGTAATTACTTAACAAAGGCTAGGAAGTTATTTGATATTAAGTTATGTGAAATTGAGCGTATGAATTTTTATAAATATTTTAAAGTTAGTACTAATGGTATTGAAGTACGTTAGTCCCAATTTATATAAAATTCCATTGTGCCAATTTTGAGTTATGAATTTTTAAGTTATCTATTAAATTGTTGAATTTAGTATGTCAAGTTAATTAAAATGAGATAATGTCAAATTGAGCGTATGGATTTTGATAAATATTTCACAGTTAGTACTAATAGTATTAAAGTATGTTAGTACTACTTTACATAAAATTACAATGTACTAGTTTTGGGTTATGATTTTTTAAGTTATCTATTAAGTTGCTCAATTTAGTATTTAGTCATTCCAGTTCAAACTACTGATTCTTTTTCGTGATCTGGAGTAACTCGCTCACCAACATAATAGAAATATGTTTGCCTTTTCTGCAAAGATCAGAAGTTACACTCGTGCTATTGATGTATGTTAGTATAAATTTGTAACAATTTCTAATGCGCGGTTTCAAAGTTAGAAATTTATTATTTCACTAATGAGGCTCAAGCTTGATTCAGGCAACTCAATTTGAGTTAATACTAAACGATATTGAGCGTATAGATTTTGATGAATTTTCTACAACTGGTACCCATGCTATTGATGTATAGAAGTATACATTTGTAACAATTTCTAATGCACGATTTAAAAGTTAGGAATTTTTTATTACACCAACGAGGCTGAAGCTTGATTTAGGCAACTTAATTTGAGTTAAAATTAAACGATATTGAACATATGGATTTTGATAAGTTATCTACAACTGGTACTCATGCTATTAAATTATGTTAGTATAAATTTGTAACAATTTTTAATGCACGGTTTAAAGTTAGAAATTTTTTATTTCACTAATGAGGCTCAGGCTTGATTTAGGCAACTTAATCTAAGTTAAAATTAAACGATACTGAACGTATGGATTTTGATAAGTTATCTACAACTGGTACTCATGCTATTGAAGTATGTTAGTATAAATTAGTAATCAATTTTAATGCACGGTTTAGAGTTAGAATTTTTTTATTTCCCTAATTAGGCTCAAGCTTGATTTAGGCAATTCAATTTGAGTTAAAATTAAACGATATTGAGCGTATGGATTTTGATGAGTTTTCTACAACTGGTACACGTGCTATTGATGTATGTTAGTATAAATTTGTAACAATTTCTAATGCACAGTTTAAAAGTTAGAAGTTTTTTATTACTTTAATAAGTCTCAAGCTTGATTTAGGCAACTCAATTTGAGTTAAAATTAAACGCTATTGAGCGTATGGATTTTGATGAGTTTTCTATAACTTGTACTAATGCTATTGATGTATATTAGTATAAATTTGTAATAATTTCTAATGCACGGTTTAAAAGTTAGAAGTTTTTTATTACACTAATAAAGCTCAAGCTTGATTTAAGCAATTCAATTTGAGTTAAGGTTATTTGATATTGAGCGCATGGATTTTGATGATTTTTTTACAACTGGAACTTATGCAATTGAAGTATGTTAGTAAAAATTTGTAACAGTTTCTAATGCACGGTTTAAAAGTTAGAAATTTTTTATTACACTGATGAATCTCAAGCTTGATTTAGGTAATTCAATTTGAGTTAAAATGATTTAATATTGAGCGTATGGATTTTGATGAATTTTTTACAACTAGTACTTATGCTGTTGATGTATGTTAGTATAAATTTGTAACAATTTGTATTGCACAGTTTAAAAGTTAATTTTTTTTAATACACTAATGAGGCTTAAGCTTGATTTAGGCAACTCAATTTGAGTTAAAATTAATCAATATTGAGCGTATGGATTTTGATGAGTTTTCTACAACTGGTACTTGTGTTATTGATGTATGTTAGTATAATATTGTAACATTTTATAATTCTCGGTTTAAAAGTTAGGAATTTTTTATTTCACTTATGAGGTTGAAGCTTGATTAAGGCAGATTTAATTTGAGTTAAAATTAAACGATATTGAGCGTATGGATTTTTATGAGTTTTCTACAACTTGTATTAATGCTATTGATGTATGATAGTATAAATTTGTAACAATTTCTAATGCACGGTTGAAAAGTCAGAATTTTTTTATTACACTAAAGAGGCTCACGCTTGATTTAGGCAACTTAATTTGAGTTAAAATTAAACGATATTGAGCGTATGGATTTTTATGAGTTTTCTACAACTTGTATTAATGCTATTGATGTATGATAGTATAAATTTGTAACAATTTCTAATGCACGGTTGAAAAGTTAGAATTTTTTTATTACACTAATGAGGCTCACGCTTGATTTAGGCAACTTAATTTGAGTCAAAATTAAACGGTATTGAGCGTATGGATTTTGATGAGTTTACTACAACTGGTACTCATGCTATTGATATATGTTAGTATAAATTTGTAACAATTTATAATGCACGGTTGAAAAGTTAGAATTTTTTTATTACACTAATAAGGCTCACGCTTGATTAAGGCAACTTAATTTGAGTTAAAATTAAATGGTATTGAGCGTATGGATTTTGATGAGTTTACTACAACTGGTACTCATGCTATTGATATATGTTAGTATAAATTTGTATTAATTTCTAATGCATGGTTGAAAAGTTAGAATTTTTTTATTACACTAATGAGGCTCACGCTTGATTTAGGCAACTTAATTTGAGTTAAAATTAAACGATACTGAACGTGTGGATTTTGATAAGTTATCTACAACTGGTACTCATGCTATTGAAGTATGTTTGTATAAATTAGTAATCAATTTTAATGCACGGTTTAGAATTAGAATTTTTTTATTTCCCTAATTAGGCTCAAGCTTGATTTAGGCAATTCAATTTGAGTTAAAATTAAACGATATTGAGCGTATGGATTTTGATGAGTTTTCTACAACTGGTACTCGTGCTATTGATGTATGTTATTATAAATTTGCAACAATTTCTAATGCACAGTTTAAAAGTTTTTTTTTTATTACTTTAATAAGTCTCAAGCTTGATTTAGGCAACTCAATTTAAGTTAAAATTAAACGCTATTGAGCGTATGGATTTTGATGAGTTTTCTATAACTTGTACTAATGCTATTGATGTATATTAGTATAAATTTGTAACAATTTCTAATGCACGGTTGAAAAGTTAGAATTTTTTTATTACACTAAAGAGGCTCACGCTTGATTTAGGCAACTTAATTTGAGTTAAAATTAAATGGTATTGAGCGTATGGATTTTGATGAGTTTACTACAACTGGTACTCATGCTATTGATATATGTTAGTATAAATTTGTAACAATTTATAATGCACGGTTGAAAAGTTAGAATTTTTTTATTACACTAATGAGGCTCACGCTTGATTTAGGCAACTTAATTTGAGTTAAAATTAAACCGTATTGAGCGTATGGATTTTGATGAGTTTACTACAACTGGTACTCATGCTATTGATATATGTTAGTATAAATTAGTAATCAATTTTAATGCACGGTTTAGAGTTAGAATTTTTTTATTTCCCTAATTAGGTTCAAGCTTGATTTAGGCAATTCAATTTGAGTTAAAATTAAACGATATTGAGCGTATGGATTTTGATGAGTTTTTTACAACTGGTACTCGTGCTATTGATGTATGTTAGTATAAATTTGTAACAATTTCTAATGCACAGTTTAAAAGTTTTTTTTTTTTATTACTTTAATAAGTCTCAAGCTTGATTTAGGCAACTCAATTTGAGTTAAAATTAAATGCTATTGAGCGTATGGATTTTGATGACTTTTTTATAACTTGTACTAATGCTATTGATGTATATTAGTATAAATTTGTAATAATTTCTAATGCACGGTTTAAAAGTTAGAAGTTTTTTATTACACTAATAAAGCTCAAGCTTGATTTAAGCAATTCAATTTGAGTTAAGGTTATTTGATATTGAGCGCATGGATTTTGATGATTTTTTTACAACTGGAACTTATGCAATTGAAGTATGTTAGTAAAAATTTGTAACAGTTTCTAATGCACGGTTTAAAAGTTAGAAATTTTTTATTACACTGATGAATCTCAAGCTTGATTTAGGTAATTCAATTTGAGTTAAAATGATTTAATATTGAGCGTATGGATTTTGATGAATTTTTTACAACTAGTACTTATGCTGTTGATGTATGTTAGTATAAATTTGTAACAATTTGTATTGCACAGTTTAAAAGTTAATTTTTTTTAATACACTAATGAGGCTTAAGCTTGATTTAGGCAACTCAATTTGAGTTAAAATTAATCAATATTGAGCGTATGGATTTTGATGAGTTTTCTACAACTGGTACTTGTGTTATTGATGTATGTTAGTATAATATTGTAACATTTTATAATTCTCGGTTTAAAAGTTAGGAATTTTTTATTTCACTTATGAGGTTGAAGCTTGATTAAGGCAGATTTAATTTGAGTTAAAATTAAACGATATTGAGCGTATGGATTTTTATGAGTTTTCTACAACTTGTATTAATGCTATTGATGTATGATAGTATAAATTTGTAACAATTTCTAATGCACGGTTGAAAAGTCAGAATTTTTTTATTACACTAAAGAGGCTCACGCTTGATTTAGGCAACTTAATTTGAGTTAAAATTAAACGATATTGAGCGTATGGATTTTTATGAGTTTTCTACAACTTGTATTAATGCTATTGATGTATGATAGTATAAATTTGTAACAATTTCTAATGCACGGTTGAAAAGTTAGAATTTTTTTATTACACTAATGAGGCTCACGCTTGATTTAGGCAACTTAATTTGAGTCAAAATTAAACGGTATTGAGCGTATGGATTTTGATGAGTTTACTACAACTGGTACTCATGCTATTGATATATGTTAGTATAAATTTGTAACAATTTATAATGCACGGTTGAAAAGTTAGAATTTTTTTATTACACTAATAAGGCTCACGCTTGATTAAGGCAACTTAATTTGAGTTAAAATTAAATGGTATTGAGCGTATGGATTTTGATGAGTTTACTACAACTGGTACTCATGCTATTGATATATGTTAGTATAAATTTGTATTAATTTCTAATGCATGGTTGAAAAGTTAGAATTTTTTTATTACACTAATGAGGCTCACGCTTGATTTAGGCAACTTAATTTGAGTTAAAATTAAACGATACTGAACGTGTGGATTTTGATAAGTTATCTACAACTGGTACTCATGCTATTGAAGTATGTTTGTATAAATTAGTAATCAATTTTAATGCACGGTTTAGAATTAGAATTTTTTTATTTCCCTAATTAGGCTCAAGCTTGATTTAGGCAATTCAATTTGAGTTAAAATTAAACGATATTGAGCGTATGGATTTTGATGAGTTTTCTACAACTGGTACTCGTGCTATTGATGTATGTTATTATAAATTTGCAACAATTTCTAATGCACAGTTTAAAAGTTTTTTTTTTATTACTTTAATAAGTCTCAAGCTTGATTTAGGCAACTCAATTTAAGTTAAAATTAAACGCTATTGAGCGTATGGATTTTGATGAGTTTTCTATAACTTGTACTAATGCTATTGATGTATATTAGTATAAATTTGTAACAATTTCTAATGCACGGTTGAAAAGTTAGAATTTTTTTATTACACTAAAGAGGCTCACGCTTGATTTAGGCAACTTAATTTGAGTTAAAATTAAATGGTATTGAGCGTATGGATTTTGATGAGTTTACTACAACTGGTACTCATGCTATTGATATATGTTAGTATAAATTTGTAACAATTTATAATGCACGGTTGAAAAGTTAGAATTTTTTTATTACACTAATGAGGCTCACGCTTGATTTAGGCAACTTAATTTGAGTTAAAATTAAACCGTATTGAGCGTATGGATTTTGATGAGTTTACTACAACTGGTACTCATGCTATTGATATATGTTAGTATAAATTAGTAATCAATTTTAATGCACGGTTTAGAGTTAGAATTTTTTTATTTCCCTAATTAGGTTCAAGCTTGATTTAGGCAATTCAATTTGAGTTAAAATTAAACGATATTGAGCGTATGGATTTTGATGAGTTTTTTACAACTGGTACTCGTGCTATTGATGTATGTTAGTATAAATTTGTAACAATTTCTAATGCACAGTTTAAAAGTTTTTTTTTTTTATTACTTTAATAAGTCTCAAGCTTGATTTAGGCAACTCAATTTGAGTTAAAATTAAATGCTATTGAGCGTATGGATTTTGATGACTTTTTTATAACTTGTACTAATGCTTTTGATGTATTTTAGTATAAATTTGTAACAATTTCTAATGCACGGTTTAAAAGTTAGAATTTTTTTATTACACTAATTAAGCTAAAGCTTGCTTTAAGCAACTCAATTTGAGTTAAAATTAAACGATATTGAGCGTATGGATTATGATGAATTTTTTAAAACTTATACTCATGCTGTTGAAGTATGTTAGTATAAATTGGTAACATTTTCTAATGCACAATTTAAAAGTTAGAAGTTTTTTACTACACAAATGTGGCTGAAGCTTAATTTAGGCAACTTAGTTTGAGTTAAAATTAATCGATATTGAGCGTATGGATTTTGATGAATTTTTTAAAACTTATACTCATGCTGTTGAAGTATGTTAGTATAAATTGGTAACATTTTCTAATGCACAATTTAAAAGTTAGAAGTTTTTTATTACACAAATGTGGCTGAAGCTTGATTTAGGCAACTTAGTTTGAGTTAAAATTAATCGATATTGAGCGTATGGATTTTGATAAGTTTTCTACAACTGGTTCTCATCTTATTGATGTGTGTTAGTATAAATTTGTAACAGTTTCTAATAAACGGTTTAAATGTTAGAAGTTTTTTATTGCACTAATGAAGTTCAAGCTTGATTTAGGCAATTCAATTTGAGTTAAAATGATTTGATATTG
The DNA here is from genome assembly GCA_963932245.1 of Tachinus rufipes. NCBI lineage: Eukaryota > Metazoa > Arthropoda > Insecta > Coleoptera > Staphylinidae > Tachinus > Tachinus rufipes. The sequence goes on along the minus strand of OZ010744.1, from coordinate 113,854,320 downwards.
AGCGTATGGATTTTGATGAGTTTTTTACATTTAGTACCCATGCTATGGATGTATGTTAGTATAAATTTGTAACTATTTCTAATGCACGGTTTCAAAGTTAGAAGTTTTTTATTACACTAATGAGGCTCCAGCTTGATTTAGGCAACTCAATTTGAGTTAATATTAAACGATATTGAGCGTATGGATTTTGATAAGTTTTCTACAGCTGGTACTCATGCTGTTAATGTATGTTAGTATAAATTTGTAACAATTTCTAATGCACAGTTGAAAAGTTAAAAAAAAATTTAATACACTAATAAGGCTCAAGCTTGATTTAGGCAACTCAATTTGAGTTAAAATTAATCAATATTGAGCGAATGGATTTTGATGAGTTTTTTACAACTGGTACTTGTGTTATTGATGTATGTTAGTATAATATTGTAACATTTTCTAATTCTTGGTTTAAAAGTTAGATGTTTTTTATTACACAAATGAGGCTGAAGCTTGATTTAGGCAACTCAATTTGAGTTAAAGTTATTCCATATTAAGCTTATGGATTTTAATGAGTTTACTACAACTGGTATTTGTGCTTTTGATGTATGTTAGTATAGATTTGTAATATTTTCTAATGCACGGTTTAAAAGTTAGGCTATTAAAGTTCAAATTACTGTTTGCTTATTATATGGAACTTCAAAATATTAAAGAAATCAAATCTGGAAATATACTTGAAGTTTTTCATAGTTTTTTGTTTTGTTTATTCTTTGCTCAAAGTGCTGTAGAAGCAATTGCAAGATTTTCACACAAAGATTTAATAGTTTTTCTAAAACCTCAAAATATTCTAAAAATTAAAAAAAAAAAAAAGTATATTATAAACTTTTTCAAAGATCTATAAAACTAATAAAACCATTTAAATAAATCAAGGGAGTCTTTTAAAAAAAATTATATTTTAACTGCGTTGTTGTATTACAAATATAATGAAGCAAAAAAGAAAATAATACAATTTTTTATAAATAATGTTTTGCAATTTTTTAACACATTATGTAATATCATTGCAATCGTGTCTGTTATTTCTTGACCTAAACATATTTTTCCAATTGCGCAGCGATGTATCTCAAATAGACTTTGGTTACACGAACATTTGCTCCCATTATTTAATCAAGCTGCAAGATTTATATAGATCAACTGTTGGGTCAAATTTATAACATATGAACATATGTGTTTGTTTATCCATCAAACATATATAATTGTAATGTAATGTTGTTTATATCTACACACACATGCCATTCCAACATAAATATCACGGCATGTATGTATGTAGAGACCGACCGCAAGAACACTTCACGATTAATGCATTTATTTCTCGCAAAGAAAATTACTTCATTAAACCAATGCAAAACAAATTGCATGTAATAAATCAAGAATTTTAATTTTATGCACACAATCAAAGTGATTTTAATTTAACTTTTTGATTTAATAAAGAAAATCTAGTGGGCGGAATATGATTTTTCAATTCGCGCTCACGGATAATCTCGGAACAATCCTTCCGTCTATTTAATACCGCGGATTTGAATTTTTAATCAGACATATTTTATTTCGCGGAATATTTGATTTGGTGCAATCGCGGATTGGGTGGGCTCTCTCCCCATTTTCGCATAACGAAAGAGGGACGGATATATAAGGTTATAGCGCAAAGTATAATCTGATCACATATCGGACTTGGAGTGGCATCCACGTCGAGTTCAAGAATACAAAGATTTCAATTTGGTCTCGAAATTGCCTTTCAACATATATATGACGCGAAGTGAGAGGGGAAATATGGAAACGTATAGGAACACTACATGTCGATTATTTATTAGCTTCTTTGCATTCTGGTGTTATCAGATAACAATTGTAATATTGTAAATAATGATACGAGTTTGTGTTATCTGATTTTACATTTAAGGGACTTAATGTCTACACTAATCCGCATATTTAGTACCTTTAGAATTGCTTTATTTTACAAAACTATATATATGTTCTTATGCAATTCTATATTAGCCATTTTTATTCTGCATCTTACAAACGAGTTGAAATAATTGCAATGGGATGTTGCTTTTTATACCCATGCAATAAACTGCAATTTCCTGGCACAAAACTGCATCCTTATTGTTGTTATTAGAATTAACAAGTTTTTTCTGTGTGGGTAACCTATCCTATTTTGCAACAAACATTTTCCCGCTTCTCCCCCAATCTGAATTAAAAATCTAAATCTCTACATTAAGCAAAATGAATTTTTTAGGCGCAATTTTTTTAATGACTAAAAAAAAACAGGTAAATTTTAATGATGCCGATTAATGCAAATGTAATTACTTTAATGTTGTTTTTTATGTCGTTTGGTGAATGTGAAATAAGGGAGACGTATCGTTATCCCATTTTAAACTAACAGTTCAAGAGTTTAAGGTGATGTATTAAATATTAATAAGCGAGACCGGGATTTGTAAGCAGCTGCGGGCTATATTTTATGAATAAATAACATGGAAATTCAGTGGAAAGTATGTGGAAAAGAGATAAATTCCAGCGGTATTTTTAAGGAGGAGGAAGAGGAGGATGGAGACGCGCTCATTTATCCGGGTGGAATAAGATTGATTTAATCTGAATCGTAATCTAAACTGTTATGGGTTTCTTTTTGTATAAATAATGTATGAGTTAGATAATGATTTCTTTATACTAATTGCTTTTATTTACAATTATGAAATCATATATTAATTTTGAGAACTGAAATATAATGCGATTTTCATTAATTATTATAAGTTGAACCTGAAGTTATTTTAAAATATCAAAATCCAATTGCTCAATTTGGCATAACATCATATAAACTAACTTGACTTACTAAATTTAGTAACTTAATAGATAATTAAAAAATGTATAACTCAAAATTGGTACATTGGAATTTTATGCAAATTAGTAGTAACATACTTCAATACCATTAGTACCAACTGTTAAATATTTATAGAAATCCATGCGCTCAATTTGACATAACTTCAAATCAATTAACTTGACATACCAAATTGAGTAACTTAATAGATAACTTAAAAACTCATAACTCAAAATTGGTACTTAGTATCAGAAGCTTCTTAAAAATGTTATATAGACTATTCAAGCTTATAAAAATCATAAAAAATGATCTCTAAAACCAAAATTAATTTCTATAATTACAAAAAACTTTATTGGTTTTTTCAGATTCAAAATTTCAACATTTATTGTTAGAAGGCTCTAGTAGAGGTGTCCACCAGCCACATATATTGTCATTTTTTTGGTTTAAAAATAATCTACAAAAGCTGTAAAGAGTAAATTTTTCTATTAAGTCAAGCTTTGATCTCAAAATAAAAACTCTTTGGTCAACTTACTCCTGTTTAGAATATTAAATAGGCTCTATGGTCTGTCCCAGTAACAGTTTCTACAGTTTTTTTCTTTCTATCCGAAAAGTGTATATTTTTTCAAAATAAAACTAAAAAAAAAAACGTTTTTTTTTAATTGATGAAATATAAATCTAAGAAATCTAGAAAATTATACTTTAATTAACTTAATTTGGTATGGTTTTAATTTAAGACAAACAGTGGAACAATCTAATATTTGTTACAACTCTAATGTAAGATGTTTTAGGTGTTTTTATGAGTCAACTTAAGCTTTCTTTTTTTTAAGTTCTTTTAAGCTTTGCAAATTACAGAATGTTTGGGGCTATTGGTTGTAAAACTATCGACACTTTTTCAAGTATGCTTCTTAATTATTTTTTTCTTATCTTGTAATAGGTGGGCTTGTATTATATATTGGTTAAACTTTATCTTTCTAAAACAATAAAGATTTTTCTACATTTATTAATGCTTACTTATGACATCTGATTTTGTACTAAGCTTATAAAAAATCCAGAAAATCTTAGTTTTTTGAAAACAGTAATTTTAAGGATTGTTTATTGTCTAAAACTTGCTGAAAGGTTTCAAATCAATTTTCATTGATTCTAAAATATGTTAAGCTATTCTTTGTTGCTCAAAAATGTTTTTTAATGTTTCTATTGAATTATTAAATTTGCAAGCAGTTTTACATGGTTTTAAAACAATCTTCAATGACTCCAAGTTTTGTTTAATATTTAAAAAAAAATCCTAAATTTTAAATCCAGTCTTCAGTGCTTCTAAAACATTTTAAGCTATTTTTTGTTACCCAAAAATGTTTTTTAAGATTCTTATTAAATCACCAAAGTAAGCAGTTTTATAATGTTTCTAAACAATCTTGAATGACTACAAGTATTGTTTAAATTTTAGTCTAATGTTTCTAACTCATTTTCAGTGATTGTACAACATTTTTTATTGCCCAAAAATGTACTCTAATATTTCTATTAAAATGACAAATATTTTTTTTAAAGAATTCTAAACAGTTATTTTTTTTACAAAAGATTTAATCTTTTTGAAGTATTTGCCTTTAGTTTTATTTGTAGTGCACTACTGCTTTGCGCTGTTTTGAATATTATTATTTTATGTAGGTGCTTGTTGTTGTTTGGCTTTCTAAAGTTTTTGATTTGTAGCTTTTACGTTAATATGGACCATGACCTTTAGTGCGTCGCAAACTTCAGTTTTGGCACTATTTGCACTCAATACTTGCAATACTTGGGGTGAGGTTGGTGGTTGCATTACAGTTTGTCTTATGATTTTAGGGTAATTTTCCATAAAGCATTTTAGCAGTTTTTTTTTGGAGTTGATCTATCGGGTTATTTTAAAGGTGTAGTGTGGTGACATCTTTTATCTAAAAGTTGCTTTCTGGAACTATTGAATGACAAATTGAGGACAATTGTTCTTCATAATAATTTTTGGATAGCCATATTAACAAAAAGCTGCATTGCATTGATTTGAATACCCATGTTGACCGTAGGTAGCTTCTTGTTTAGCTCATATTGAGTTGTTAATTACTAGTTTTTGCATTATTGTAGACCGTGACTTTTGTTGCGTTGGAAGTTTTTGCTTTTGCAATATTTGCACTATTAAGGTTTCACTTGGTATGAGGTTGGTCGTTGCATTAAAACTTGTCTTATATTATTTTGTAGTAGAATTTTAGTGTAATTATATTAAAGAAAAAAAACTGCTATCTTAGCGTGTAAATTTTGAGGTTAATCTTGTTGCTAGTAGTAAAAACTTTTACATACGATAGTATACCAAGTTATCTAATTACGCCGTTCCCTTTTGAGGTAGGTAATTGAAGTATTGGGCACACCGAGCCACAGAGAAGAGATGTGTATGTTTGGTTGCCTAAATAACGCTTTGCATCACTTTGTTGAAGACACTCATTCAACTCGTGATTGCTCCAACCGTCGCTTAACTTATGTTGGCGCTGTTAATCACGTATGTCTTCTTTGATGCATCGACCACATTTATGGTTGTTTAAGGATCATAAGTAATCTATAGAGACACATTCTTAAAAGGTATTGTCTGAATTGAACTGTATGACAGAGTCCTTTCGGGCGGATTAGTCTTTACCATAGTAAAGTAGTCTGTACGAACGTTAAATGTCATTTTGTCACCAAAAAAAATTATGATCCAATCTCTTGATAACTAACACTTGGGCGGGTGGGTGGGATACTCCAATCCAAACTATTGAGTTGTTATCATAGTATGAAGTAACCCACCCACATACCCAAGTGTTTGTTATTAAAAGATTCAATATTTGACCTCTCTACAAACGTTAAAACTCATTTTGTCACAAGAGAAAATCATGAACCATTCTCTTGATAACTAACACTTGGGTGGGTGGTGAGCTACTCCAATTCAAACAACTGATTTGTTATCATAATATGGAGTAACCCACCCACCCACTCAAATGTTTTTTTATAAAAAAAAAATGGTTGACCTCTCTACAAACGTTAGAAGTTAGTTTATCACATGAGAAGGTTGTGATTCAATCTCTTGATAACTAACATTTGAGCGGGTGGGTGGGCTACTCTAATCCAAACTACTGACTTAAGATTATAGTGTAGAGTAACCCACCCACCCACCCAATTGTTTGTTATCAAAAAAATCAATGTTTGACCATTTTACAAACGTTAACAGTCATTTTATCACAAAAGAAGGTCGTGATCCTATTTTTTGATAACTAACACTTGGGCGGGTGGGTGGGCTAGTCTAATAAAAACTACTGACTTGTTGTTATAGTATAGAGTAACCCACCCACCCAAATGTTTGTTATTATGAGATTTAATATTTGACCTCTCTACAAACGTTAGAAGTCATTTTGTTACATGAGAAGGTTATGATTAAATCTCCTGATAACTAACAATTGAGCGAGTGAATGGGCTACTCCAATTTAAACTACAAACTTGTTATCATAGTATAGAGTAACTCACCCGCCTACCCAAAAGTTTGTTATCAAAAGATTTAATGTTTAACCTCTCTACTAACTTTAGAAGTCATTTCGTCACAAAAGAAGCTCGTGATCCAATCTTTTGGTAAGTTACACTTGGGTGGGTGGGTGGGTTACTCCAATCTAAACTACTGACTTGTTATTATAGGATGGAGTAACCCTCTCACCCATCCAAGAAATTTAATGTTTGACCTTTCTACGAACGATAAAAGTCATTTTATCACAAAAGAAGGTCGTGATCCAATATCTTGATAACTAACACTTGGGCGGGTGGGTGGGCTACTCTAATCTAAACTACTGATTTGTATTTATAGTATGGAGTAACCCACCCACCCACCCAAGTGTTTGTTATCAAGAAATTTAATGTTTCATTTTTCTACGAACGATAAAAGCCATTTTGTCACAAGGAAAGTTTGTGATCTAATTTCTTGATAACTAACACTTGGGCGGGTGGGTGAGCTACTCTAATTCAAACTACTGACTTGTTATCATAGTATGGAGTAACCCACTCACCCACCCAAGTGTTTGTTAGCAAGAAAATCAATGTTTGACTTATCTACGAACGATAAAACTTATTTTGTCACAAGAGAAGGTCGTGATCCAATTTCTTGATAACTAACACTTAAGCCGGGTGGGTGTGCTACTCTAATTCAAATTACTGACTTATTATCATAGTATGGAGTAACCCACTCATCCATCCAAATGTTTGTTATCAAGAGATTTAATGTTTGACCTTTCTACGAACGATAAAAGTCATTTTATCACAAAAGAAGGTCGTGATCCAATATCTTGATAACTAACACTTGGGCGGGTGGGTGGGCTACTTTAATCTAAACTACTGATTTGTATTTATAGTATGGAGTAACCCACTCACCCACCCAAGTGTTTGTTATTAAGAAATTTAATGTTTGATTTTTCTACGAAGGATAAAATCCATTTTGTCACAAGAGAAGTTTGTGATCTAATTTCTTAATAACTAACACTTAAGCGGGTGGGTGGGCTACTCTATTCCAAACTACTGACATGTTATCATAGTATGGAGTAACCCACCCACTCACCCAAGTGTTTGTTATCAAGAAAATCAATGTTTGACCTCTCTACGAATGATAAAAATCATTTTGTTACAAGAGAAGGTCGTGATCCAACCTTTTGATAACTTACACTTGGGCGGGTGAGTGAGCTACTCTAATCTAAACTACTGACTTATATTTATAGTATGAACTAACCCACCCACCCACCCAAGTGTTTGTTATCAAGAGATTTAATGTTTGGCCTCTCTACGATAAAAGTTATTTTGTCACAAGAAAAGGTCGTGATCCAATTTCTTCATAACTAACACTTGGATGGGTGGGTGGACTACTTTAATCCAAACTACTGCTTTGTTATCATAGTATGGAGTAACTCACCTACCCACCCAAGTGGTTGTCATCAATGAAATTCAATGTTTGACTTCTCTACAAACGTCAGAAGTCATTTTTTTACAAGAGATGGTTGTGATCCAACCTCTTGATAACTAACACTTAGGTGGGTGGGTGGGTTACTCCAATCCAAACTACTGACTTGTTATCATAGTATGGAGTAACCCACCTACCTACCCAAGTGTTTGTTATCAAGAGATTTAATGTTTGACTTCTCTACGAACGTTAAAAGTCATTTTCTCACAAGAGAAGATCTAATTTCTTGATTATTACTACTTGGGCGGGTGGGTGGGCTACTTCAGTCAATACTACTGTCTTGTTTTTATGTTATGATTATAGAATTATGAGCCTGCGTTCTTGATTAAAAAATGTTTATTGCATAAAGTTGCTTATAAAAAAACAGTGTTTAATGTGATGTTATAAAAAAATCATAACTCGCAATCCATGCATTGGATTTGGATGCAGTTTGTTGACAATATACATTAATTTTATTACTACCAACTGTATAAATTGTAACTAGTTTGATACGACAGATTTAACATAACCTTATTTTAATTGATCTAAACTAATTCATTTGATGAGTGTTGACGTATTGAAATCAATTTATAACTTGCAAACCATGTATTGGATTTGAATGCAATTTGTTGACAATATACTTTATACTGACTATTACTAACTGTATAAATTGTAACTAATTTGATGCGACAGATTTAACATAACCTTAATTTAAATGGTCTCAACTAATTCAATTGATGAGTGTTGACGTATTGAAATAAATTTATAACTCACAATCCGTGCATTGGATCTAGATGCAATTTGTTGACAATATACTTTATATTCACTACTACCAACTGTATAAATTGTAACTAATTTGATACGACAGATTTAACATAACCTTAATTTAAATGGTCTCAACTAATTTATTTGATGAGTGTTGACGTATTGAAATAAATTTATAACTTGCAATCTATGCATTGGATTTAGATGCAATTTGTTAATAATATACTTTAATTCCATTACTACCAACTGTATAAATTGTAACTAGTTTGATGCGACAGATTTAACATAACCTTAATTTAATTGATCTCAACAAATTCATTTGATGAATATTGACGTATTGAAATAAATTTGTAACTCGCAATCCATGCCATGGATTTGGATGCAATTTATTGACAATATACTTTGATTTTATTACTACCAACTGCATAAATTGTAGTTAGTTTGATACGACATGTTTACCATAACCTCAATTTAATTGATCTCAATTAATTTATTTGTTGAGTGTGAACGTATTGAAATAAATTTATAACTTGCAATCTATGCAATGGATTTGGATGCAATTTGTTGACAATATACTTTAATTCCATTACTACCAACTGTATAATTTGTAACTAGTTTGATACGACAGATTTAACATAATCTTAATTTAAATGGTCTCAACCAATTCATTTGATGAATGTTGACGTATTGAAATAAATTTGTAACTCGCAATCCATGCTGGATTTGGATGCAATTTATTGACAATATACTTTGATTTTATTACTACCAACTGCATAAATTGTAGTTAGTTTGATACGACATGTTTACCATAACCTCAATATATTTGATCTCAATTAATTTATTTGTTGAGTGTGAACGTATCGAAATAAATTTATAACTTGCAATCTATGCATTGGATTTAGATGCAATTTGTTGACAATATACTTTATATTCACAGCTACCAACTGTATAAATTGTAACTAATTTGATTTGACAGATTTAACATAACCTCAATTTAATTGATCTCAATTAATTCATTTGTTGAGTGTGAACAAATCAAAATAATTTTATACTTGCAATCTATGCATTGGATTTGGATGCAAATTATTGACAATATACTTTAATTTCATTACTACCAACTGTATAAATTGTATTTAGTTTGATACGACAGATTTAACATAACCTCAATTGATCCATTCAATCAGTTTAGGGGTATTCAAAAAAATCATAACTTGCAATCCATGTATTGGATTTGGATGTTATTTATAGACATTAGACTTTAATACCATTACTACCAACTGTATAAATTGTAACTAGATCGATACGAGAGATTTAACCTAACCTCAACATTTTATGCATAAGATTTGTTTGCAATATGTTAAGATTATTACACAAAATTGCCAAAAAAAGCTATTATTGCATGAATAACTTAAATAAGAATAAAATTTTACCAATTTTTCTAATTTTTTTTTAACAATGAACTTTAAGATGGTAGAAGAGCTAAGCTTACTATTGGCCAAAAAAGGGTTTATTTTGGCGACTTTTGAGAAGTTACAATAACTTTTTTGGATTTCTAGTTACTTATTTCTGTGCAGTTGAGTGTATTGTTGTTTTTGTTTTCTCTTATTTTGTATCAAAGAGTTGGAAGTAAACTTTTTTGGTCTTTTTTGGACCTAGTGGTATTGAAGTTGAATTACGTAGTAGTTGGCTAATATTTGAGTCTAGCTAGAACATCTTAATGGTAGGCAGAAACTAAAAACAATTTAGAAAACAAAAACAATTTCCTACAAGGCGTAAAGCCCCAGCAAGTTACCAACCGACAATATAAATTCATGGTACATAAAGTCCTAATACGAGGTTGAAGAATCTCAAAATGGTTCGGATTTAGAAAACGGCAGCAATCCACGTATCAGCCAGAAAACACCATTGCAACGGAAATTGTAACACAAGAAATATTTTGTCTCAAAATGGTTCGGATTTAAGGAGCACTAGCAATCTACGTACTAGTGAGAGAACGACGTGGCACAAAAAAATCTACTATGAAGAAGAATTCGATTAAGAATGGTTTAAACGTGAGAAGCCTTCATGGCAAATCTTAGTATTAAGAAGAATATGTCATAAATAAGCTTGAACCTAAGAACCACCAGCAATGAGGTACCAGCGAGAGAATGCTTTGGTACAGAAAATTCTAGTACCAGCAAAAATTTGTCCCAAAAGCCATTTTGGGACAAATTTTTGCTGGTACTAAGAAAAAGAAGAAGACCTAAGAAGCATTAGCAATCTAAGTAAAGCGAGAAAATGCCGTGGAACAGAAAATTTTAGTACGAAACAGATTTTGTCTCAATATGCTTAGACCTAAGAAGCCATCAGTCTACTAGCGAGAGAACGACGTAACATAGAACATCTTAATGCAAGGAAGAGTTAGTTTCAAAATGGCTCAGTCTTAAGAAGCACGAGCAATTTACGTACCAGCTAGAGAACACCTTCACACAGGAAAACGTAGTTTGAGGAAGAATTTGTATTAAAACAGTTTGCACCTAAGAAGCACCAGCAATTTACAAATTGGCAAGAAAAAATTTGTCCCAAAATGGTTTGAACCTAAAAATCATCAGCAGTTAACATACTAGCAAAATAACCTCGTAACATAGAAAATCTAAATACAAAAAATAATTTGTCCCAAAATAGCTGGACGAAGGAAGCACAGGAAGAATTTGCATCAAAATGACTCGGACCTAAGAAGCACTACCAAACTACAAAACTTTGTACTACAGGAAATCCTAGTATGAAAAAAGATTGTTTTAAGATGGCTTGAACTTGAAACCTTCTTAGATTCGATGGAAATAAGAGAAAACTGTTATTAAATTTAGATAATCAGTTTTGACTACCAGACAAAGTCTATGGCAATGACATGAAGCAAGCTACAAAAAAAATCATCTCATGTAGCAAAGCTTTGGCTTTGGTTTTTTGCTTTGACCAACATTTTTGGTGTTTGCTTGCAGACCAGATTTACGGCCGCAACCGCAGTCTATGTAGTAAAGATTTTTTGGATTTTTTTCCCGCTACAAATAGTGAACTAAACATAAACTATCTCACATCAACGACAGCGTTAAGATAACCAATGCATTCAATGAAGTCTTTATATAAGTGGTAATGACCATCAGTTATCAATTCTTACCACATCTAAGTGGTGGCGTCTTAGAAACAAACTTTCCAAGACAAACGGGATTGAGTTGAGTTGAGTATACTTTGGCAAATGAACAAGCAACATAGCTAAAAAAGACTGCGCAGAACTCTATTTTATTGTTAGAACAAGCATGAAGTACTCCAAAACTTTGTTAGTGGTTTATATATTTGTTCAATATTTTCAATTCAATTCAAACCAATTAAAATGCAAATTTGCTTTTTATTTTCAATAAAAATACCGTTTTTTTCAACTCACCAGAATTTATCCGAATGGGGTGTGTTGTAAATAAATTGTTTTAAACAAATTTACAATTTCCTTTTTCTGTCCGGACGTACATTACAACTCGCAATAATTTCCTCGCTGCCACCACACACATTCAAGAGAAAAATATATATCTAATGCGAATCGAAAAAAAATATACCGCTTCGTGTGTTAAAGAGGGGGTCGCTGGGGTGAGATGTGAGGTGTATAGATGCCTCGGGCTATGCGTGCCTCACGAGCGGCCTCACAAAGTGCGGAAGACTTACCCATATTTATGGGAAACGCCCTCGGCAACCATAATTTCTAAGCGAATACACTGGAATTTCTGTTTTTGCGTGAAGGGATTTTCACGTTTCTTATACTTTAAAAGCTTTTTGCATACATGCTACCTGTACATACGTTTCTTTATATGTTGTAAACCCCCATCCCTACGTTTGCTTTTAAAAGCAATTCCTTCCATTAATTTACATCAATTTTCTTGTAAATTAGAATAACGCGGATATATTTTATTTTATGGGGCTTATACAAACATGCATGGAATATGTAAGCAACATCAGACAAATTGCATTTGAAATAAAAATACAAAAATATAGCTTTAACTAAATTGATTAGTAATAATTTATTACCAATATTGCTGCATCATTACCGATCGTGTTTGTGTGCGAACATAGATCACACCTACACATCAGTAACATGAGGTGTAAATCATGTTAAGAGCTAATATCACATAGTTTATAATGGTACCATATGTGATGAACAGGCGATAATTATCATTCAACGTAACTAGTATATATTAAATATAGATTTTATATTATAATTGGTTTAACAATTTTATTCTTTGTAAAATAAATTTCTTTATGATAAAATACGATCGCAATATAAATTAATTTTTAACATTATTCAAGTACTTGGAAAATGTTTCTTTGCAATATTTCCATTGTGTTGTTTTGAATGGGTTTGATTGGCATGTAAAATTTACTTAGACGTAATTGTAAACTATTAAATTATATTTCAAGCAAATCGGTAAACATGTACTTGGAAAATAATATGAAGTTTAGTTTCAACTTAATTTTATGATATTATAAATATCGATTAAATGATTAAATTTATATTATATAACAATATGAGGCAATTAAGTAGAAACAATTTGTGATGTTTATTGGTGTCATATCTTTACGCTGCAAGATGAAATATTGAAAAATAAATTGTTGTATGAACGTTTTAATTGTATTAGCTTTAGCAAGTAATAATAACTCTTTACACATATATACAGTTTAATTCATTCGTATAGAGGGCGTTGCCATACTACTTTTTACTAAAGAAGTTACTCTATTAATATAAAATCAGATTTTTGAACCTAGTTATAATCATCGGTAGTCGCCCGTGAGGGTGAATCCGACACTTTGCGAGTCTTTAGGAAGATTCTCCTCCAAGCACCAAAAAAAAAATAATAAAAATAGTTATAATCAAATACTTTGTACTTTGCGGTTATGAATGAGTTTTTGCAAGGTAGATGTTTGCAGTTGTAGGCTGTAGCTGGACTGATAGAATTTGATTTTATTTTTTAGCTGATTAAAACAAGTACCAGAAGGTAGAGAAAGCAGTTAAAATTGTATGATGATTACTAGCGCATAGTAATATAGTTTTTTTTTACGTTTTGCACTTTTAAGGAAGCATCGACTATAGTCGGAAAGGATGGTTCTTACCACGAGATTAATGCAGTGTTTTCTGAAGTTCAGTTCCTAGTAGCACCTTTTGGTATTAGAAATTGATGCAGTACTTTGGTAGACGCTTTTTTGGCTTCATGTTGGCTTTTTTGTAATTATTGGCAGTCAAGATGATAACTGTGACGCTGGCTAAATTGAGTTTAATTAAAATTGAACAAATTTATACAAATCTTAGCAATGATACTGAGGTTTATTATAACCAATTTGCATACAAATCCAATATTGCGTTTGTAAGTTATAGAATGATTTAATGACTACGCTACATCTAGCTTGTTCCAAGTGAAGCAACCTAAAGTAAGTTTAATTAAAATTAAGCGTATCAAAATTATACAGTTGGTAGCAATGATCCTGAGGTATATTTTAAGTAAAATGCATCCAAATCCAATTTTGCGTTTGTAAGTTTTGGAGTGGTTTAATGAGTCCACTACATTTAGTTTGTTGTTGGTAACATTGGCTAAGTTGAGTTTAAATAAAATTGAGCGTATCAAATTTGATAAAATTTAAACAGTTGGTAGCAATAATACTGAGGTATACTTTAGGAGAATGGCATCTAAATTCAATTTTGCGTTTGTAAGCATGGAGTGATTTAATGACTTTACTACATTTATTTTGTTGTAAGTGAAATTGGCTGAGTTGAGTTTAAATAAAATTGAGCGTATCAAATTTGATAAAATTTATACAGTTGGTAGCAATGATACTAAGGTATATTTTAGGTAAAATACATCCAAATCCATTTTTGCGTTTGTAAGTTATGGAGTGATTTAATGACCCCACTATATTTAGTTTGTTGTAAGTGAAATTGGCTGAGTTAAGTTTAAATAAAATTGAACGTATCAAATTTGATAAAATTTATACAGTTGGAAGCAATGATACTGAGATAAATATTAAGTAAAATGCATTCAAATCCAATTTTGCGTTTGTAGGTTATCGAGTGATTTAATGACCCCTCTACATTTAGTTTGTTGTTAGTAACATTGGCTGAGTTGAGTTTCAATAAAATTGAGCGGATCAAATTTGATAAAATTTTTACAGTTGGTAGCAATGATACTGAGGTATATTTTAAGTAAAATTCATCTAAATCCATTTTTGCATTTGTAAGTTATGGAGTGATTTAAAGACCCCTCTACATTTAGTTTGTTGTTAGTAACATTGGCTGAGTTGAGTTTAAATAAAATTGAGCGTATCAAATTTGATAAAATTTATACAGTTGGTAGCAATGATACTGAGGTATATTTTAAGTAAAATTCATCTAAATCCATTTTTGCGTTTGTAAGTTATGGTGTGATTTAAAGACCCCTCTACATTTAGTTTGTTGTTAGTAACATTGGCTGAGTTGAGTTTAAATAAAATTGAGCGTATCAAATTTGATAAAATTTATACAGTTGGTAGCAATGATACTGAGGTATATTTTAAGTAAAATGCATCTAAATCCAATTCTGCGTTTGTAGGTTATTGAGTAATTTAATGACCCCTCTACATTTAGTTTGTTGTTAGTAACATTGGCTGAGTTGAGTTTAAATAAAATTGAGCGTATCAAATTTGATAAAATTCATACAGTTGGTAGCAATGATACTGAGGTATATTTTAAGTAAAATGCATCTAAATCCAATTTTGCGTTTGTAGGTTATCGAGTGATTTAATGACCCCTCTACATTTAGTTTGTTGTTAGTAACATTGGCTGAGTTGAGTTTAAATAAAATTGAGCGTATCAAATTTGATAAAATTTATACAGTTGGTAGCAATGATACTGAGGTATATTTTAAGTAAAATGCATCTAAATCCAATTTTGCGTTTGTAGGTTATTGAGTAATTTAATGACCCCTCTACATTTAGTTTGTTGTTAGTAACATTGGCTGAGTTGAGTTTCAATAAAATTGAGCGTATCAAATTTGATAAAATTTATACAGTTGGTAGCAATGATACTGAGGTATATTTTAAGTAAAATACATCTAAATCCAATTTTGCGTTTGTAGGTTATTGAGTAATTTAATGACCCCTCTACATTTAGTTTGTTGTTAGTAACATTGGCTGAGTTGAGTTTCAATAAAATTGAGCGTATCAAATTTGATAAATTTTATACAGTTGGTAGCAATGATACTGAGGTATATTTTAAGTAAAATGCATCTAAATCCAATTTTGCGTTTGTAGGTTATCGAGTGATTTAATGACCCCTCTACATTTAGTTTGTTGTTAGTTACATTGGCTGAGTTGAGTTTCAATAAAATTGAGCGTATCAAATTTGATAAAATTTAAACAGTTGGTAGCAATGATACTAAGGTATATTTTAAGTAAAATGCATCCAAATCCAATTTTGCGTTTGTAAGTTATGGATTGATTTAATGACCACTCTACATTTAGTTTGTTGTTAGTAACATTGGCTGAGTTGAGTTTAAATAAAATTGGGCGTATCAAATTTGATAAAATTAATACAGTTGGTAGCAATGATATTGAAGTATATTTTAAGTAAAATGCACCCAAATTCAATTTTGCGTTTGTAAGTTATGGAGTGATTTAATAACCCCACTACACTTACTTTGTTGTTGGTAACATTGGCTAAGTTGAGTTTAAATAAAATTGAGCGTATCAAAATTGATAATTTTTTTACAGTTGCTAGCAATAATACTGAGGTATATTTTAAGTATAATGCATCCAAATCCATTTTTGCGTTTGTAAATTATGGAGTGATTTAATACCTCACTACATTTAGTTTGTTGTAAGTGAAATTGGCTGAGTTGAGTTCAAATAAAATTGAGCGTATCAAATTTGATAATTTTTTCACCGTTGGTAGCAATGATACTAAGGTAAATTTTAAGTAAAATGCATCTAAATCTAATTTTGCGTTTGTTAGTTTTGGAGTGATTTAATGACCCCTTTACATTTAGTTTGTTGATAGTGAAATTGGCTGAGTTGAGTTTAAATAAAATTGAGCGGATCAAATTTGATAAAACTTTCACAGTTGGTAGCAATGATACTGAGGTATATTTTAAGTAAAATTCATCTAAATCCATTTTTGCATTTGTAAGTTATGGAGTGATTTAAAGACCCCTCTACATTTAGTTTGTTGTTAGTAACATTGGCTGAGTTGAGTTTAAATAAAATTGAGCGTATCAAATTTGATAAAATTTATACAGTTGGTAGCAATGATACTGAGGTATATTTTAAGTAAAATGCATTCAAATTCAATTTTGCGTTTGTAGGTTATCGAGTGATTTAATGACCCCTCTACATTTAGTTTGTTGTTAGTAACATTGGCTGAGTTGAGTTTTAATAAAATTGAGCGTATCAAATTTGATAAAATTTATACAGTTGGTAGCAATGATACTGAGGTATATTTTAAATAAAATGCATCTAAATCCAATTTTGCGTTTGTAGGTTATCGAGTGATTTAATGACCCCTCTACATTTAGTTTGTTGTTAGTAACATTGGCTGAGTTGAGTTTTAATAAAATTGAGCGTATCAAATTTGATAAAATTTATACAGTTGGTAGCAATGATACTGAGGTATATTTTAAATAAAATGCATCTAAATCCAATTTTGCGTTTGTAGGTTATCGAGTGATTTAATGACCCCTCTACATTTAGTTTGTTGTTAGTAACATTGGCTGAGTTGAGTTTAAATAAATTTGAGCGTATCAAAATTGATAAAATTTATTCAGTTGGTAGCAATGATATTGAGGTATATTTTAAGTAAAATGCATCCAAATCTAGTTCTTTGTTTGTAAGTTATGGAGTGATTTAATGACTTCACTACATTTAGTTTGTTGTAAGTGAAATTTGCTGAGTTGAGTTTAAATAAAATTGAGCGTATCAAATTTGACAAAATTTATACAGTTTTTAGCAAAGATACTGAAGTATATTTTAAGTAAAATGCATCTAAATTCAATTTTGCGATTGTAAGTTATGGAGTGATTTAATAACTCTTCTACATTTAGTTTGTTGTTAGTAACATTGGCTGAGTTAAGTTTAAATAAAATTGAGCGTATCAAATTTGATAAAATTTATACAATTGGTAGCACTGATTCTGAGGTATATTTTAGGTGAAATGCATCAAAATTTAATTTTGCGTTTGTAAGTTATGGAGTGTTTTAATGACTTCACTACATTTAGTATGTTGTAAGTGAAGTTGGCTCAGTTGAATTTAAATAAAATTAAAAGTATCAAATTTGATAAACTTTATACAGTTGGTAGCAATAATACTGAGGTATATTTTAGGTTAATTGCATTTAAATCCAATTTTGCGTTTGTAAGTTATGGAGTGATTTAATAACCGTCTACATTTAGTTTGTTGTTAGTACCATTGGCTGAGTTGAGTTTAAATAAAATTGAGGGTATCAATATTGATAAATTTTATACAGTTGGTAGCAATGATACTGAGGTATATTTTAAGTAAAATGCATTCAAATTCAATTTTTTGTTTATATGTTATGGAGTGATTTAATGACTCCACTACATCTAGCTTGCTGTAAGTAAAATTGAGCGCATCAAATTTAATTCTATTTATACAGTTGATAGCAATAATATTGAGATATATTATAATCAATTTGCAGTAAAATCCAATAATGCGTTTATAAGATATGATATGATTTAATGACTCCACTACATTTAGCTTGATGTAAGTGAAGTTGGCTAAATTGAGTTTAATTAAAATTGAGCGTATTAAATTTGATGAAATTTATACAGTTAGTAGGAATGATATTGAAAAATATTATAACCAAATTGCAACCAAATCTAATATTGTGTTTATAAATTATAAAATGATTTAATAACTCTCCTGCATCTTGTTTGTTGTAAGTGAAATTGGCTAAATTAAACTTAATCAAAATTGAGTTTATCAAATTTAATATAATTAATATAATTGGTAGAAATGATTCTGAAGTATATTTTTACTAATTTGCATCCAATTCCAATATTACAAAGTTCTGGAGTGATTTATTGGCCTTACTACATGTAGCTTGTTGTAAGTGAAGTTGAAGAAAAGTTGAGTTTAATTAAAATTGAGCGTATCAAATTAAACAAAATTTATATAGTTGGTAGAAATAATACTGAAGTATACTATAACTAAATTGTATCTAAATCCAATATTGCGTTTGTAAGTTATGGATTGATTTAATGACTTTATTACAGCTAGCTGGTTGTAAGTAAAATTGGCTTAATTTAAGTTTACATCTGTTCTGATTCTTGCAATTTTCTAGTATGTATTAAGTTAGACAATAAAACTAGCTTTTGACCTAACCTAACCTAATTTAACCTAACCTAACAACTGAAGTCAATCATAATCCATGAAAATGAAAAAAAAACTATTCAAAACAACTTGAAAAACACAATATTACTTAAATTAAAAACAATTAAAATTAACGAAATTAAAGATTCCACAATGACAATTCTAAACTATTCAATTAATTTACTTACTGTAATTGAGAAATAAATATTGTACTATAACAAAGATATCAATTTCAATTCCAATTAATCCATTCAATTCGATCAAATAAAAATAGAATAATCAACGCATTTCCGTTACATAGAAATACAATTTGGAAAGTAGACCTCCCTCCAATTATAAATTAAGTATTTAGGACAAATGATTTGTCATGCAATTTTGATATAGATTGGTTCCATGCTATCTATCGCATGCTATCGGGTTATCGACTTTCATTTCCGAACGTATATTATATTAGCTTTATTTAAATTCTAATAAAAAGTAATAAATTCGTCAAAAAATATTAAGTTATACAACAAGCTCCTAATGAAACTTATTATGAACTAAAGACATGCATAATGCATCTAGCGGCGTATATTTAACAATGTTAATACTTTACTGAGAAGACTGTAGAATATGTTAAGTAAATTTGCCCGGTGATTATATCCGCATTAAGTGGTTTCGAGTGTTTTCTGCCATTTCCTATAATAAAGCATGCATATGCAAATAATTCGAAACATAAATAATGCGTCGTCCCCTAGAAGAAACACAAAATCATGAAAATTTAGTGTTTCGATCGAAACACGCGACCACCAACGGGTACACGGGGCCGATCAATAAATAACTAATACGTTTTCCAGAAAAACGGATCATAAATTTATATTTTCGTGTAGTAGTAGCGCGCCGCCGGTCGAAAGGCAGAAAACAAATGTGTTGTTTTCTAGTTGGAATAATTAATTGACTATATATATAAAATGATGTTTTCAACCTGAAGGAAAAAAAACTTTTAATTTATATTTGCTGTTAGTGTGTTCCATCTGAACTTCCTGAATGCACAGATTATATCTGCGATAAGGAAAAAATAAAGATATATTTCAATGCGAGGGTAGGGGGAGATTTCGTCGAATCGATTTCCATTTTCTCTTCTTCACCCCTCCTCTCTTTCACACATGGCGTACCATCATGAATATAACTTTGTGGATAATTCGTGTAGATATAATTTCGACGCCTGAATTAGCCTGAAGAAAACGATTCGATAACAACCACTACCACATTTGCGTTACGTTTCCGATGTATTTATTTTTGATTTCAATTTACTTTCCACATAAATGAAGCAAAATATTAAAAATAAAACTTACAAATTGGATTGAAATTACTGACCTGTAACAAAAAACATAAATTAGTGCATCATAATAATATTCTGTTGCCAATAAATTACTCATTAAGATTGTAAAATTTGGCCAAATATTTTTGTACACATAGTAATAATGAAATAAAATTTAAAGTCACATTAGTCTGCCAACTTTTGCGCCACATGACTTGTCGCCTGTTTAGATGGATATTTATTTTTATGCTTCTGCTTTCAAATGTTGTAATTTATTGGGCGTGAATAAACGTTTATAAGATTTCCATGATGGGTGGAGGTGGTGCTTTCATTAGTTATTTTAAAACCATTCATTCATTCTAATACAAAACTTGGCCTTATTTTCAGATTAAATTAGTGCTTACAAATTTTATCTTATATTACATTTATTTTCTTAATTTGTTTGTAAAATTTCTGAACAGAACATTAATAACAAAATATTAAGAAGAAAAATATGTATTGCTAGCTTCTAACCCATTTTTTTGTTCAAAACAGACACATTATATCATAATTGAGACTACAGAAAAGCATTATTAGAAAATACTTAATTTAAATTTTCGTTTTTCAGAATAAACTGTTAGCATTCTAAAGTAAAGTAATCCCATGTGCTGCATAGAGTTGACTAGGTAAACCCGATGGTAAAACCGTGTAATCATCTGGTTCTGATTGAACAAATGTAAATTCCTTGTAACTATATGAGTCGTTATTCCAGATTCTAATAACAATGCAATCTGCTGGATGAGGCTTCGTATACTAAAAGATTTCAAAGTGCTCCATAAATCCCTCTTTGAGTTACTTCTTGATATCTAGAATTTTGAAATTTGTTTGGTGAATATCACCAAACAAATTTCAACATGCACTGACCACCGTCAAAACGTCATTCAATTTTTGTAGCTACGCGCAGTAGTGTAGCAAACTTGTACCCGTGGATGATTAATACCTCAATTAACATCCAGACTTCTAGCAAACATTATCAAAAAGGAAACGCAAATTTAAAAACCAAGATTAACTGACAAACCACTTTGGGAAACAAGTTCTAGATTAGTCACATGTATAAATTGCACTTAGATTGGCCCAACCAACAATAAGTCTTTTATAAGTTAGTATCTACTTGCATCACATACGACAACAACAAACCGTCAATAATTTTGTAAATGGAATAAAAACCCAACACTTTCTTAGTTCTATTGCAGTAGCATTTGCAAATTAGCCTAAAAAATGTTGAGAGTTGAGTGTTGACCCTTGAAAGAGAGCAGGAAAAGTATGGCTTTACCATGGTCTTAAATGAAAAAGGTGTGACTTTTGAAGTAGCCACAGTCTTAAACTAAAAAAAAAAGTAGTGAAAGATGCCAGGACATACCAATACTTATATTACTGACGGAGAATTTGCATTCAAAGACATTAAACGTTAGATTGACCGCTGTTGTTGAAGCGACAAAGACCGGGATTGCAAATCAACCTGCAAAACCAATCCCTAAAACTTTGAGGACACAGAATTTGGGCATCTCAAAATGTTTTTAAGCAATAACGGCCAGGAAGCGGTACAAACTACTTGCAAGAAACTTCAATACAACAAGCTAGATGCAGTGGAGTTATTAAATCATTTCATAATTTATAAACACAGTATTGGATTTGGATGCAATTTGGTTATAATATTCTTCAATATCATTCCTACCAACTGTATAAATTTCATCAAATTTAATACGCTCAATTTTAAATAAACTTACTTTAGCCAACTTCACTTACAATAAGCTAAATGTTATAAAGTGATTTAATGACTCCACTCATTAAATCACTTTATAACTCACAAACGCAATATTGGATTACGATATAATTTAGTTTTAATAAATCTTAGTATGATTGCTATAAATTATACAAATTGTATCAAATTTGATACGCTAATTTTTAATTAAATTCAATTTAGTCAGCTTCATTTGTAGCAAGCTAGATGCAGAGGAGTCATTAAACCATTTTATATCTTATAAACGCATTATTGGATTTTATTGCAAATTAATTATATTATACCTCAATATTATTGCTATCAACTGTATAAATAGTATTAAATTTGATGCCCTCAATTTTAATTAAACTTAACTTAGCCAGCTCAACTTACAGCAAGCTAGATGTAGTGGAACCATTAAACCATTTCATAGCTTATAAACGCAATATTGGATTTAGATGAAATTGAAGTATAATATACCTTAATATTATTCCTAATAACTGTATAAATTTGATATTCGGCGGCATCTGGTGTTGGACGATCAATAAGAGCTTTTAGAAGACTGCAAATTTTATAGTCAACTTTTAAGAGGTATAAATCATCTTAAACAACGCATGGAACGCTTTTTAGAAGAATTTGAAGAAGCTGGAAAGAGTTTAGAAAGTCTAGAGAAAACTCAAAAGATTTTGTGAGTGTTATGATGATTTTAGAAGCAGATATCACAACAAAGACATTAAGAAGTATGAAAAATGTTAGAGAGTCTTAGAAAATATTTGACAGATTTTTAGAAAACCATAAGATTAAGAAAACTTTAGAAGTTTCTTAGAATTTTTATATTTCTTAGTTTGTAGAGAAGTTCTATAACGTTTCATAAGATTTTGAAAAATTAAGCAATCTTTGAAAGGCCAGAAGATTTTGATATCTTACTAATAATTTTACGAACATTTTGGGAACTATTAGAATTGACTAGAGAAAATCGTAGAAACTTTTAATGGTTCTTAGGATTTAAAAGGTTTGTGATGAAATTAGAAGGCTTAGTTAAGTTTATAGAATGTTACAAGAAATATAGAAGACTTTGGAAAATTTTATTTTTACTGCAAAATCGAGAACAATAAGCAAAAAAGATTTTAGATTGTTTTAAAAAAAAAATTAAGAATTTTGCAAGTTTTATAGATGATTTTATGAGTTTTTTCAAGCGACAAGAGAATTGCAGATTTTACAACAATGTTGTTAAAGGGTCTGAGAAGATATTTGGTGGTGACAATAAAAAGATTGAGAATATTTTAAGTTTTTTGGAATTTTACAGAATGTTTCTTCATCTACAGATTAATTTTAGAACTTTTTATAAGATTTTGATAGTTTGGAGAAAATTCTAAGAGCTTTTTAGGAGTCTTTGCAAACTTTATAAATTTTTTTAACATGATTGAAATATCTTAAACAATTCATAAAAGATTTAGAAACTAGGAGGATGCGAAGATTTGAATAAAAGTCAAAGGATTTTGGGAGATTTTGCAGATGTTACTACAAAAACGTTAAAAGGTCTAAGAAGATATTGATATTTTTTTAGAAGACTATAACAGGATTGAAAAGAATTTAAGTTTTTTGGTTTGTAAAATATTTTCTGATTTTTATATTACATTTTAAGAGGTTTGAGAAGAATATAAGTGTTTCTAAAAGATTTTAGAATGCCTTAGAACAACCTAGGCGTTTTGGAAGCATGATAACAAGTCAGTAACTCGAGTGTTAGATGTTTGATATTTCTGTCATATGTCATTTTGTCACAAAAGAAGGTCGGGATCTAACTTCTTGATTATTAACACTTGGGTGAGTGGGTGGGACACTTTGGAGCATGATAACGAATCAGTAGTTTGGACTGGAAATGTCCACCTACCCACCCAAGTGTTACTGATAAAGAGATTTGATGTTTGACCTTTTCGCGTATGTTAGAAGTTATACAAGAGAAGGTCGTGATTCAACCTCTTGATAATTAACACTTGGGTGGGTGAGTGGGTCACTTCAGCGCATAATTTAGGTTAGTTTTGATTGGAGTAGCACGCCTACCCAAGTGTCTTTGAGAGATTTGATGTTTTGACCTCTCTGTGGATTTCAGAAGTTATTTTGTTACAAGAAAAAGTTGTGATTTAATCTTAAGATAAGTAACGCCACTTCAATTCAAACTACTGATTTGATGTCATGTTAAAAAGTGTTCCATTCACCTACCCAAGTCTCAAGAAATTTTATGTTTGACCTCTCTGCGGATGTTGAAAGTCATTTTGTCATAAAAGAAGGTCGTGATCCAATTTCTTGATAACTAACAATTGGGTGGGTGGGTGGGTCACTCCACAGCATGATAACAAGTCAGTAATTTGTACTAAAATGGCTTATCCACTCAACTAAGTGTTCGTCATCAATAGATTTGATGTTTGACTTCTTTGCAGATGTCAGAAGTCATTTTGTCAGAAGAGAAGTTTGTGATTTAACCTATTGATAGCTAATATTTGGGTGGGTGGGTGAGATACTCCAGATCATAATAAGGAGTCAGTAGTTTGGATTGGAGTGGCCCACCCACTCACTCAAAAGTTTGTCACCAAGAGATTTGTTGTTTGATTTTTTGCGGATGTCAGTAGTCATTTTGTCAGAAAAGAAGGTTGCGATTTAATCTATTGATAGCTAATACTTGAGTAGGTGGGTAGGTGGGATACTCCAGATCATGATAACGAGTCAGTAGTTTAGATTGGAGTTGCTCACCCAAATGTTTGTCATTAAGAAATTTGATGTTTAACCTTTTTGCGGATGTCGGAAGTTATTTTGTCAGAAAAAAAGGTCGTGATCTAACCTCTTGATAACTAACATTTGGGTGGGTGGGTGGGTGGGACACTTCAGATTATGATAACAAGTTAGTAGTTTAGACTGGAGTGGCCCACCCACCCACCCAATTGTTCGTTATCAAGAGATATGATGTTTGACCTCTTTGCGGATGTCAGATGTTATTTTGTCAAAGGAGAAGGTTGTGATTTAACCTCTTGATAACTAACACTTGGGTGGGTGGGTGGGACACTTCAGATCATGATAACAAGTCAGTAGTTTGGACTGAAGTTGCCCACCTACCCACCCAAATGTTTGTCATTAAAAGATTTGATGTTTAACCTCTCTGCGGATATCAATAATTATTTTGTCAGAAAAAAAGATTGTGATCTATTTTCTTGATAACTAACACTTGGGTGAGTGGTTGGATGGGACACTTTAGATCATAATAACAAGTCAGTAGTTTAGAATGGAGTAGCCCACTCACTCACCTAAGTGTTTGTCATTAAAGGATTTGATGTTTGATCTCTCTGCGGATGTCAGAAGTCATTTTGTTACAAGAGAAGGTTGTGATCTAACTTCTTGATAACTAACACTTGGGTGGGTGGGTGGGACACTTCAGATTATGATAACGAGTTAGTAGTTTGGATTGAAGTTGCTCACCTACACACCCAAGTGTTTGTCATCAAGAGATTTGATATTTAACTCTGTCAGAAGTTATTTTGTCAGAACAGAAGGATCTCTTCTAACCTCTTGATAACTAACACTTAGTTGGGTGGGTGGGACACTTTAGATCATGATAACAAGTCAGTAGTTTGGATTGAAATTGCCCGCCCACCCACTCAATTGTTTGTCATCAAGAGATTTAATGTTTAACCTCTCTGCGGATTTCAGAAGTCATTTTGTCAGAAGAGAAAGTCGTGTTCTAACTTCTTGGTAACTAACACTAGGGTAGGTAGGTGGGACACTTCAGATCATGATAACGAATCAGTAGTTTGGACTGAAGTTGCTCACCCGCCCACGCAAGTGTTTGTCTTCAAGAGATTTGATGTTCAACCTCTCTGCGGATGTCAGAAGTTATTTTGTCAGAAAAAAAGGTCGTGATCTAACCTCTTGATAACTAACACTTGGGTGGGTGGGTGGGACACTTCAGATTATGATAACGAGTCAGTAGTTTGGATTGAAGTTGCCCACCCACTCACCCAAGTGTTTGTCATTAAAAGATTTGATGTTTAACTTCTCTGCGGATGTCAGAAGTTATTTTGTCAGAAGAGAAGGTCGTGTTCTAACCTCTTGATAACTAACACTAGGGTGGATGGGTGGGACACTTCAGATCATGATAACGAGTTAGTAGTTTGTACTGGAGTTGCCCACCCGCCTACCCAAGTGCTTGTCATCAAGAGATTTTATGTTTAACCTCTCTGCGGATGTCAGAAGTTATTTTGTCAGAAGAGAAAGTCGTGTTCTAACCTCTTGGTAACTAACACTAGGGTAGGTGGGTCGGACACTTCAGATCATGATAACGAGTCAGTAGTTTGGACTGAAGTTGCTCACCCGCCCACCCAAGTGTTTGTCTTCAAGAGATTTGATGTTCAACCTCTCTGCGGATGTCAGAAGTTATTTTGTCAGAAGAAAAGGTCATGATCTAACTTTTTAATAACTAACACTTAGGTGGGTGAGTGGGACACTTCAGATTATGATAACATGTCAGTAGTTTGGACTGGATTTGCCCACCCACCTACCTAAGTTTTTGTTATCAAGAGATTTGATGTTTAACCTCTCTGCGGATGTCAGAAATTATTTTGTCTGAAGAGAAGGTCGTGATCTAACCTCTTGATAACTAACACTTGGGTGGGTGGGTGGGTGGGACACTTCATATTATGATAGAGAGTTAGTAGTTTAGACTGGAGTTGCCCACCCATCCACCTAAGTGCTTGTCATCAAAAGATTTGTGTTTAACCTTTCTGCGGATGTCAGAAGTCATTTTGTCAGAAAAGAATGTCGTGATCTAACCTATTGAAAACTAAGACTTGGGTGGTTGGGTAAGACATTTCAGATCATAATAACAAATCAGTAGTTTGGATTGGAGTTGCCCACCCAAGTGTCATTAAGAGATTTGATGTTTAACCTCTTTGAGGATGTCAGAAGTTATTTTGTCAGAAGAGAAAGTCGTGATCCAACTTCTTGATAACTAACACTTGGGCGGGTGGGTGGGACACTTCAGATTATGATAACGAGTCAGTAGTTTGGATTGGAGTTGCCCACCCAAGTGTTTGTCATTAAGAGATTTGATGTTTAACCTCTCTGCGGATGTTTGAAGTTATTTAGTCAGAAAAGAAAGTCGTGCTCCAACATCTTGATAACTAACACTTGGGCGGGTGGGTGGGATACTTCAGATTATGATAACGAGTCAGTAGTTTGGATTGGTGTTGCCCACCCAAGTGTTTGTCATTAAGAGATTTGATGTTTAACTTTTTTGCGGATGTCAGAAGTTATTTTGTCAGAAGAGAAGGTCGTGACCTAACCTCTTAATAACTAACACTTGGGTGGGTGGGTGGGACAATTTAGATCATGATTACGAGTCAGTAGTTTAGACTGAAGTTGCCCACCTACCCATCCAAATGTTTGTCATTAAGAGATTTGATGTTTAACCTCTCTGGAGATGTCAGAAGTCATTTTGTCAGAAGAGCAGATTGTGGTCTAACCTCTTAATAAGTAACACTTGGGTGGATGGGTGGGACGTATCAAGTTATGATAATGAGTCAGTAGTTTGGATTGAAGTTGCCCACCCACTCACCCAAGTGTTTGTCATCAAAAGATTTGATGTTTAACCTATCTGCGGATGTCAGAAGTTATTTTGTCAGAAGAGATGGTCGTGTTTTAACCTCTTGATAACTAACACTAGGATGGGTGGGTGGGTGGGACAATTCAGATCATGATTACGAGTCAGTAGTTTAGACTGAAGTTGCCATTCCACCCACCCAATTGTTTGTCTGTCATCAAGAGATATGATGTTTAACCTCTCTGCGGATTTCAGATAATATTTTGTCAGAAGATAAGGTCGTGATCTAACCTCTTGATAAGTAACACTTGGGTGGGTAGGTGGGACATTTCAGATTATGATGAAGTCAGTAGATTGGACTGGAGTGGCCCACCCACCCACCCAAGTGTTCGTCATCAAGAGATATAATGTTTGACCTCTCTGCGGATATTAGAAGTCATTTTATCACAAGAGAAAGTTGTGGTCCAACCTCTTTATAACTAACACTTGGTGAGTGGGGGCGGGACACTCTAGATTATAAAAACCAAGTCAGTAGTTTGAATTGGAGTTGCCCTACCACCCACCCAAGTGTTTATCATTAAGAGATTTTATGTTTGACTTTTCTGCGGATGTCGGAAGTCATTTTGTCACAAGAGAAGATTTTGATTCAACCTTTTGATAACTAACACTTGGGTGGGTGGGTGCGATACTCCAGATCATAATAACTCTAGACCATGACAACGAGTCAGTACTTTGGATTGGAGTTGCCTAGGCACCTACCCAAGTGTTTGTCATCAAGAGATTTAAAGTTTGAACTCTTTGCAGATGTTAGAAGTCATTTTGTTTCAAAAGAAGTTTATGATCTAACCTCTTGATAATTATTACTTGGGTGGGTGGGTGGGACTCTCTAGATCATATCAATGAGCCAGTAGTTTTGACTTGTTATCATGCTCTGGAATATTATACCCACCTACCCAACTGTTAGTTATCAAGAGATTCCATGTTTGACCTCTGGTTTTGGGAGATTTTTAGCGGTTCTTTAAGAAAAGAATTTAGAAGACTGAAAATTTATAGGATTTTGTAAGGAGTATAGAAAACTTTTGGGATCAATTAGAAATCTAAAAAGTTTTCTTTTTACAACGAAATCGGAGCATTAGGCCAAAAAAATTTTAGAAGGTTAAGTAAATTTAATATGATTTTAGAAGCTAATTCAAGTAACAAAAATAAATGAAGATGGCACAATAAATACATTAAGAAGTTTGAGAAAATATTTGAAAGTTTTTTAGAAGAACTGTTTTTTTGGGGTTAGGTTTGGTGGCTTAAGTGGCAACCATAGCGCAATCGTCTGGTGCGAGGACTGCTGAGCAGGCTGTTTCTGGGTTTGATTTCCAGCAGCGGTAGCATTTAATTTGTCGAATATATTTTGATGCGATTGCCTTCTTTGCAAGGCAGTGAAGTATTTGCCAAGTAAGGCTTACTAGTGGTGTGGTTTGGATTCTACGTTAAACTGTAGGTTCTGCATGTTTATGTAGAACTATTAATTGCACACTACAAATGGGGCGCTTATGCTTATAACGAGCAAGGCAACTAGATAGTTTTTAGTAAACTAGAATTTTAGAAAACTTTAGGCTTTCAAGGTTAACTTTAGGATTAGAGTTTGTTTGGTTTGTTTGTTTGGTTAGCAAAACTGAATATTCAGGAGAAAATTGGTAGCAAGCGGAATTAGTCGTTAGAGTAAAAATACACCTTAACTTATTGAAATAAGACGTAATGCTTGGTGTGGTGGTTGGGTGGTTGAGTATTTAATGCGTCAGTTATTTAAAAAATAAATTGAATTTGAGTTAACTTTTATTAATTCATAATAACATACAATATTTGCTTTTTCTAAGGTTTTTTAGAATTACTTTTAAAAGATTTTTCATTTATTTAAGGCTCAACAATATCTTTCTAAATGAAGCTTTAAAATTATGATAAACAATACATTATTTAGCAATGTTATTTGTACACAATTCATTGATTGAAACAATATGTAAAAACGCTTTACAATTCTATTAAATATAAATTGAATCCAAACACCACTTCCGTGTAAATAATTCAATTACATTTTTATAATCAAATATTTCTTATTATGTTTTATCCCTGCAGCCCGACGTCGTCAGTGGTTAGCCGACACTAATTGAATTAATTAGCGTTTGGATAAATGTAATTCAATACAAATTTCATGGTTTAATAACAAGGTAGAAAGAGAAAAAATAAAACGAGTAGAATCATAAAGCATGTGTAGTAGTAAATTGCTAGGTACGTCAATAAAAATTTCCCCCTATGTTTTGCATAATTAAAAACACCTAATAATTAAACCATATACACATGTTATTACGTCTGGATTGCGTCATAATTAACAGCAAATAACAAGTTTATTGTTTTTTTATATTATTCTATAATAAGCACGTTTGTTAAATCATTGCACGCGAATGAACATCAATGCGACATTGTATTATTAATTAATACTATTTTACTAGGTAAAATTTTAATTACGGTTGGAACAATCGGTGAAACTCTCATCATCATCATCCCCTATGCATAGGTATCCCGAGGTTTTCATTACATAACTAAATGTGCGCCCCCTCTCGTTCCCAAAACTCCACAAAGCAATTCGTAACAAAACGCACACTCACACAGGGAAGAGGAGTGTGAGGAGGAGGAGAGCAGAGTGCATTGTTGTATTGTCACCGGAAGTTATGTAATAATAGCGGTTGATTTATTACGAGCAAAGGCAGTTATATTATGCATGAAACTTATATAATTTTCATTAAGGGCAGATTTTATTTATTTCTACTTCCAAGTTTTATAAAGTAATTTGTTCATGATCATTGCTTGAAGCAGTCAGAGATTATGATAATGTAGATGAACCTGTCATAAGCACACAATGCAATGATCTTTTCAATTATACAAAAGTTTTAATATAAATATGTTTATATAGACTTTAAAATACAGGTATTGTTTGTTGAAGTTTTCAAGTAGCTTGAATGATATTTTGCATTTTCTAAATCTCTTCTCAAAAATAAATTTATCTGCTTAATAGCCGTAAAAAATAATAGTATAGTTTGGGATACTCTGGCCAACGGGATAAATTAAGCAATATTTTTAGAACAGACTTTTTGGTAGTGTTACATTTAGCAATTTTTTAATAACTCAGTTATCCAACCACCACACCAAGCATTCATGTCGTTAATATGGTTAGCTACG
Source organism: Tachinus rufipes (assembly GCA_963932245.1). Taxonomy (NCBI): domain Eukaryota; kingdom Metazoa; phylum Arthropoda; class Insecta; order Coleoptera; family Staphylinidae; genus Tachinus; species Tachinus rufipes. The sequence goes on along the minus strand of OZ010744.1, from coordinate 113,823,519 downwards.
GTAATTTTTACATTTGCAAATTATACACTATTTTGAATGTGTGGTAGATCAATGCAAGAAAAAAATTATGAATTTGTGGTTTAGACAAAGGTTTTAAAATTTACATAGTTTACTGTCATGCTATAAATCGATTTTGAGCAGTCTAAGGGCTTCTACAAACGGGTCATGTACGTGAGATCCATTTGCACTCACACACACATAAATAGGGCCCTAAGAGTACATTGTTGCGCTCTTATAACATCTCTGAGATAGAATATGTAGAAGCTGTTAGAGAACTCAGTTTTTTTTTAATTCAGATAATTTTAGTAAGATTATTTCAACTAAGGGCCGCTTTTGTTTGAGTATCTCTTTAAACCGATTAGAGACGTCTAGTGTAGAACAAACTTATGAAACTAAAATGGTTTTTCCTACTACATTAAAAACTATTTATATACAACAATTCCGCGCATAGAATATAAAATTATGTTTGAAGTATCAATATATGTTAAAATATTAATTAAGTATATTAAATTTTAGAACAAATTAATTAATATTAACACCTGAACGAGGAACATTCTTAAGACCCTGACTTAATTAACATTCATACAAGGCAGGCTCCGCTAAATCTAAGATTATATTGGGATAAGGAAGCGGTTTCCAACCCCTTTCCAATAATTGAATCCATTGGCTTAAGTTTCGATCGAGTTTGATAGGCCTTCTAACTAGCACTTTAATACATTATAACTCTCTAATACAAACCGTTACGATGCCAAAATTAATAAAATATATTTCTAAAATTATCATCATGCATGTGGAAATCGAGTTCACGATATGATACCACAATCGCATTATCTAAAAGCCTTTCAAGTGGATGAAAAATATTCTATAAAGCAGAATTAATACTTGCACACGATGCTATCGCATAATGAAGAACATGAAATGCAATTGCGCGCTTTTTGCTCTTTGTTAGAATACGGCGCCGTTTCATATTCCCATCCGACCATTCTACCCCCTTCCTACCTCTCTCACTCTCCTCACTCACCAACCTGACTGATAATAGTTATTTTAAAATATGCACGTTAACTTTACTCTTTACTTAGCGCAATCGAATATCTAAATGGCCTTTGTATATATTATTCATGTCGAATGAAATTTAAATTGCAAATAATGATATAAATAGTGTTAAAGAAACGCATGCTGCTTGCGTTCTATTCAATGGAAAAAAAATGTAGGGAAGTGGACTTTATGATTTCCTCGCCATGCTTCCGTAATTGGAAAATATATGCAGCCATTTCATGTTTCGTGATATATTACGGTTCTCATATTTAAAACGCGTATTTTATATCATTCTCAATAATAAAAAATATTATATCTGCGCATACCGCCGTCATTTGCAACACAATAGGTATAGCGGACAGGTAGATTTATTACATTTTCTGTTAGGGACTGGAAAATATTTTTTTTGATGGAAAAGTATTGTGATTGAGTAATCAAGTTTTCTACTGAGTTATAGTTAAGCAAAATTTATTATGTAAATATTTATTAAAAAATTATTCGCAATACAGCAGAAACAATAGATTTTTTAATTATAAATTCCTGTTCAAATATTTGATCCAAACATTAACAAACAGAAACTGGATGAAAAATGCCAATGAGTGGGTAATTGTACAAAGATTATTTACATATGTATGTGCCGCGTGTGCTCATATTTATTCGTTTGTTAGTTCAGGCATTTATTTTTCTAGAATTTAAATCTGCTTAGTTTGCATTCATTTATAACCAATCAATTCAAAACTAATAAACACTGAAGACATAATTAAAGCACTCATTTAATTTGTATTTGTACAATTAATCTAATTATAAAAGATTATTTTATTGTTATTTATGTAAAAGTAAAGTTTGGAGTGTTTGTTGAGGTTATTCATACTTAGACCTAATGGAATTTGGAGGTATGATAACATTGACATTGAGAAATGCTTGGTGTGGTGGTTTGGTGGTTGAGTGGCTAAGCGTTTGTTGCTTCAGAAATTAAAAATTAAATTGAAATATGAAATAATGACTAAATTGGCTTAAAGACGCGCATTATAGAGAAAATTTAAGATACTTTAAGGAGGCTTATATCCAAAGTATAAAAACGGGTAAAATAGAAGAAAAATACAAAGAAGAACACTTTTATTAATTTTATTTGTTGCACAAACATTACCAGTTCTTTTGCAAATGTTGCTCAACTTATACCGTAGACTAGGGTTCTCCAACTATGTTATATAGGGAACGCAATTAAAGTTGAGGTTATGTGATATTGAGCGTATGGATTTTGTTGATTTTTTTATAACTGGTACTTATGATATTGATGTATGTTGGTACCAATTTGTAACAGTTTTTAATGTACGGTTTAAAAAATAAAAAAAGATTAATACACCAATGGAGTTGAAGCTTGATGTAGACAACTCAATTTGAGTTCAAATTTAACAATATTGATCGTATGAATTGTGATATTTATTTTTTACAATTGGTACTTATGATATTATTGTATGTTAGTACTAATTTGTAGCAATTTCTAATGTATAGTTTAAAATGTATAAACTTTTAATTCTACTAATGACGCAAAAGCTTAATTAAGGAAACTCAATTTGAGTTAAAATTAAACTATATTGAGCGTATGGATTTTGATAAGTTTTTTACAACTGGTACTCATGCTATTAATGTATGTTAGTATAAATTTGTAACAACTTCTAATGCACGGTTTAAAAGTTAGAAATTGTTTATTACACTAATGAGGCTTAAGCTTGATTTGGGCAACTCAATTTGAGTTAAAATTAAACTATATTGAGCGTATGGATTTTGATGAGTTTTCTACAACTGGTACTCATGCTATTGAAGTATGTTAGTATAATTTTGTAACAATTTCCAATGTACGGTTTAAAAATTTGAATTTTTTATTACATCAATGAGGCTGAAGCTTGATTTAGGCAACTCAATTTGAGTTAAAATTAAACTATATTGAGCGTATGGATTTTGATAAGTTTTTTACAACTAGTACTCGTACTATTGATGTATGTTATTATAAATTTGTAACAATTTCTAATGCACGGTTTAAGAGTTAGAATGTTTTATTACACTAATAAGGCTGAAGCTTGATTAAAGGAACTCAATTTGAGTTATGATTAAACGATATTGAGCGTATGGATTTTGATGACTTTTTTACAACTGCTACTTATGCTATTGATGTTTGTTAGTATAAATTTGTAACAATTTTTAATGCACGGTTTAAAAGTTAGAATTTTTTTATTACACTAATGAGGCTGATGCTTGCTTTAGGCAATTTTATTTGAGGTAAATTTAAACGATATTGAGCGTATGGATTTTGATGAGTTTTCTACAACTGGTACTCATGCTATTAATGTATGTTAGTATAAGTGTGTATCAATTTCTAATGCACGGTTTAAATGTTAAAACTTTTTTATTACACTAATGTAGCTGAAGCTTGATTTAGGCAACTCAATTTGAGTTAAGATTAAACGAAATTGAGCGTATGGATTTTGATGAGTTTTAAACAACTGCTACTCGTGCTATTGATGTATGTTATTATAAATTTGTAACAATTTCTAATGCAGGGTTTAAAAGTTACAAATTTTTTATTACACTAACGAGGCTCAAGCTTGATTTAGGAAACTCAATTTGAGTTAAATTTAAACGATATTGAGCGTATGGATTTTTATAAGTTTTCCACAACTGATACTCATGCTATTGATGTATGTTAGTATAAATTTGTAACAATTTCTAATACACGGTTTAAAAGATAGAATTTTTTATTTACACTAATTTGGCTGAAGCTTGATTTAGGCAACTTATTTTAAGTTAAAATTAAACTATATTGAGCGTATGGATTTTGATGACTTTTTACAACTAGTACTCATGCTAATAATGTATGGTATTATGAATTTGTAACAATTTCTAAATCATGGTTTGAACGTTAGACATTTTTGATTATTTTAATGAGGTTGAAGCTTGATTTAGGCAACTTGATTTGAGTTAATATTTAATTATATTGAGCGTATGAATTTTGATGTGTTTTTTACAACTGGTACTTATGATATTAATGTTTGTTATTACTAATTTGTTATCATTTCTAATGCACGGTTTAAAAGTTAAGAATTTTTTATTACACCAATGAGGCTGAAGTTTGATTTAGACAACTTAATTTGAGTTAAAATTAAATAATATTGAGCGTATGGATTTTGATGATTTTTTACAAGGAGTTTTTTTAATATTAGTGAATGTTAATACTGATTTGTAGCATTTTCGAATGCACGGATTAAAAAATATTTAAAAAAGTTTAAAAAATAGGTTTTAAGCTTTATTTAAACAACTCAATTAGACTTGAGGTTATGCAATAATGAGCGTATGGATTTTGATAATTTTGTACAACTGGTAGACATAATATTGATGTATGTTGGTACCAATTTGAAGCAATTTTTACTGTACGGTTTTAAAAATAACAGTTTATAATTACACTAATAAGATAGAAGCTTGATTTACGCAACTTGATTTGAGTTCAGATTATGTAATATTGAACGTATAGATTTTGATGAATTTTTCAAAACCGGTACTTATGATACTATTGTATATTAGTACAAATTTGTAGCAAATTTGAAACATATTTAAAAGAAATTAAAGCAGTAGGCCTTATGCTTTATGTACACAATTCAATTAGAATTGAGGTTATGTAATATTAAGCGTATGGATTTTAATGTTTTTTTTACAAGTAGTACTTATAATATTGTTGTATGTTAATACCAATTTATAACTTTTTTTAATGCACGGTTTTAAAAATATTCAAAATAGTTTAACAGTAGGCTTTAAGTTTTATTTACACAATTAGAATTGCGGTTACGCAATAATGAGCGTATGGATTTTGATCATTATTGTACAATGGTACTCATGATATTGATGTATGTTTGTACTAATTTGTAGCAATTTCTAATGCACCTTTTAAAAAATAAAAACTTTTAATTACACTAATGGGGTTAAATCTTGATTTACGCAACTCAATTTGAGTTTAGATTATGCGATATCGAGCGTATGGATTTTGATGATTTTTTTACCAGTAGTACTCATAATATTGGTGAATGTTAATACCAATTTGTACCATTTTTTAATGCACAGTTTGAAAAATATTTTAAAAAGTTAAAGTAGTAGGCTTTAAGTTTTTTTTACCCAACTCAATTAAAGTTGAGATTACGTAAAATTGATTGTATGGATTCTGATAATTTTTGTACAACTAATAGTCATGATATAGATGTATGTTAGTACCAATTTGGAGCAGTTTTAAATGTACGGTTTAAAAATAGAAGTTTTCAATTACACTAAGAGGATAGAAGCTTGATTCACGCAACTTAATTTAAGTTTAGATTATGTGATAATGAACGTATGGATTTTGATGATTTTTTTACAACCGGTAATTACGCTATTAATATATGTTACTACCAATTTGTAGCTAATTCCCGTGCAGGAATTAAAACATATTTTAAAAAAAATTAAGCAATAGACCTTAAGCTTTATTTACACAACTCAATTAGAGTTGAGGTTATGTAATATTGTGCGTTTTTTTACAACTGATACTTATGATATTGATGTAAGTTATTACGAATTTACAATAGTTTTCAATGAATGGTTTAAACAATATTTGAAAAAAACTAAAGCAATTGGCGTTAAGCTTCATGATGTAGCGCTAAAACTGAGTATACAAGAAAAAGTCCATGATCTATAGGCCAACACAAACATTTAAAGAGCTCATTTAATTTTTAAATATTCTCACTGTAACAAAAATCTAGAAAATTAAATAAAAAATAATTTTGCGTTCATAAATAAAGGATCTTGTGCTGTAACAAAACATTAAATTTAAAATTGTGGGCATTAACAATAAATATAAAACAAAGCAACCATTTTGGCGTATTGTTTTACACAAAACGTGGGAAATAATATTCACTCTAAATAACCCAATAATAAATCTGCACAGACAGCAATAACCCATTACAAAATCTGAATGAACCATTCACGACAGAAACGCTCTAAAATCTCAACAACCATAAAATCACGGTCGGATGATTTAAAATACGACGACAGTGTTTATTGCCGCTTTGGCTATTGGGATTAAGGTAAAATTATCATAGACAAACAATTATATAAGAGGCGGTGAATAATATTAGATTGTAATGAGGTCGTCTCGTTTCCAGACGTTCTCTACTGACTGGCTCAATCCCTTCTAATTTTACGCGTCTGAATGAGACGCACGCATACACATTAATATCTGCACCCATTCACACTTTCTATGCTACCATTGTTTATTGAAGAATTTCAGGAAATCTCTGTGTTGGGTGATGAATTGTAGGCATGCACCTGCTTCAAGGATTAAAGTAATCTAGCTAATGTACTGAAATATTCCGTAGAAATATATATATAGAAAAAAAAAAGCATGGAGAAAGACAGAAAACGCGCACTGGAATTGAAATCTCCACTATTAATCTTGTTTTTACGATTTGCTCAAGTTGGAGTTTTTTTATGCTGCTTCTACGTTTAATGTCTTGTTTTCATTATTTCAAGACAAATTGATTCGTTCTCTCTACCCTGCACTTTATGTTTATTAATACGCTGTGTTTCATACGAATCCTGCCGTGTCATAATGTTATTCGATTAATATTTAAGTTATGTGCATCAAATAAGAATTAATTTTAGTGAAAACGATTAGGCGACGACATAAATATTATTGATGAAGCATAAAAATATATTAATTGTTGGTGAATTAACCAAGATACAAATCCTGAAGCATTATACATCAATCTATTTAAATTCGGAAGCATCCATGCATCTGGCCTTATTTAAGGCCTCCCAAGGGTCACATCTGATCTCTCCCTGAGGATCTCCCTCATCAAAAGATTTTATATAGGTCTCATTTAACATCTACTAGAAGTATTATCTAGGTGTTTGATCTCTAAGGGGAATCATAATCTCTCATTCTACTCACATAAAGTAGGAATTTAAACTAATAGACCAACTTATTAGATTAATTTAATATCTTTAATATTAATAATAATAATAATAATAATAATGGTCTTTATTTGTACATTATTCACATTCAAAAGTAATCTAGCTGCTCTTCCACTTAACCCTCATAATTTTACATAAAAATTTAGATCAAATTAATTCCGCATCTTAGTATTGGCACCTTCTCCATAATTGCAGTCTTCTTAATAATGTCGGTGTTGTTTCTATTTGTTTTATATTCTTCTATACACTTTCCATTACTTTATAATTTTATTAAATAAAAATTATGTTATGATACAATAAAACCATTTAATAATAAAGTGATCCAATTAAAAAATTAAATTTTAATTCTTCGAGTGAGTCGCTTTCCTCATATCCAATGGCTTTATTATCCGGTAACGAAAATAATTTTCAAATCGAGGTAAAATATAATATGATTAAAATCGATTGAGTGGTTGAGAAAGAAAGAGAAAGAGTAATATAGGGTTAGTGGGAGGTGGACCAGGAAATTTTAGTAACTTTATTGAATTCACATCGAGAAATATGCTTTCAATAAGCTACATTGAAACTAGATCGGCGGCCTGCTTGGTGGACATGATCCATGGATTTCATTATTCACATAAATTTCTACATGTAACCGAATAAGATCCATTACAAATTTTAAAAGTATTTAAATGTTTTCAAGCATTATTGAGAGATTTTTTTACTTTTGCGTAAGCAACGTGTAGCGTCTGTACGTCTTTTGTATTGTAGGTTATGGAAACATTTTAGGAATATTTAAATTTTTCAGTTTCAGTTCAGCAAATCCAACTATTTTAGGTTACATTGGGTTGCCTCTAAAGTGTATTAACGATTTGGTCTGCGCACGGAACGACATTTATTTTTAGTGTGTTGAGACCTAAGATGGTGGTGATGCTTTGTCCCTATCTGGACTGCATCTTGTGGTGGTTTATATTATTGAGCCTTGCTTGGGTTTTGCATGAAGTTTTTGGCAGAAGACGGCCGGAAATCATTTATTTGATTTTTGGTTTGTGTTTTGCTTTTTTATTTTCCCTGACATTCTATAAGGTAGACACCCTTGGCGAGGTTTACTTCTAACAAGGCTTTGAAGTTAGGTTAATAGTTTATTGACTTCTTTAATGGTTTAATCTTGGTCTATCGGAATGGTCAGCTGGTTCCATTGTAGGTTTGTCAACAGAGTAGGGTAGAGCCTAAAATTTTTATAGAGTTCCTGACCATGGTTAGGTGGTTGATGAGTTGCTGATTCTCTTAGGTTTGATCTCGGAGTAGTTACATTTTTCATCATAAAAACCTGTTAATAATCAACTTTGAAATTGATGTTTGTGAAGATGGTTGCTATTCGTAGTTGTGGAGGATTGGGGCAAACTTGTTTAGAGTGGAGTTGTTCAGCTTTGGGTAGTCACTCAAAATCCTGGTGAAATTTTAATAATAGCGCTTTGGAGTTTTGTTGGGAGTTGAGAACTTGACTTTGTAGTGGGTCAATCAATATTACAAACTTAAACAGAAACTTTGACCAACATTGCCGCAATAGGTGTCTTAAAGAGCCAAGTATCTTAAACAGGTTACGTGTAGTTGTAGTTTTTTGAGTAAGGCAGTGTTGGTTTTGGTTTTTGTTAATGTTTATGGTTTTGGCGCTTTTTAAATCTTTCTCTTGACTTTTATGGTCAGCGTTTTCAAATTATGATAGCAGAGTGTTGTACAGGGACGTTTCAGTCTATTGATCTAGCCGTTTGGGATTTGCTGTGGTATAGGTAAACGCTTTTGTATAGGAATTTTATTTTTGATAATAATACTTTATTTGGTTTTTTGTATTTTTAAGAGTCTGTGCAAAGTATTGAAGAGTTCTTTGCCGAACTTCTTGATTAATCTTTTTATAGAATCTTTGTATTTGTACTACTTTTGCTTTGCTTTAGGTGATTTGGGTTAGGTTAAGTGGTAAAAAGGTAAACAGGTTTTGGAATGTTTGTTGGTTAGGGAATTCATTCCTTGAAATAACTGCATTGGATTAATCAGAAAACGTCTGTCTTGGGATTTTTTTTAATATAGAGGCATTTTTGACCAAAGTAAAAGTTTGTCTTAGAACTATGGATGTTTTACGACAATTTTTTCCGTTAATTGTTATGTAATTAAGAAAAAGTGGTGCAAATGTTATATACTTACGTTTTAGCTTTTGTGAATGGTGAGCAGGTCTGAGCTGGGTGATTAGACCTTTGGCAGCTTTCAAATGACACAGAAAATATCTATATGAACCAAAAGGGTGGGAACTTTTATAGAATTTTAGTTCTTCTGGAGATTTCCGATTGCCTTAAGTTGCGGTTTTTTCTTTGATTTTTTATGGCTAGCACTTTAGGGACGTCTTAATTCTTAGCATATATCTTAATACTTCTACGCTTTTAAATTGGGATGTTATGTTTGTTTAGCTTTGAGTTGCAGTTTGAATTCATCTTCCGGTGGAAGTAGAAGCTGCTTGCGATTCTTGCTGGATTTGAATTGGTAGTGACTAGTGACATTTATGTAGATGAATATGTTTGAAAAATATATATTGTGCATTCAAGTTTAAATGAAGTTCCAAAAATATGTTGAAAATTTGTTAGAAATTTATTTGGGGGACTTTTTTAAAACACACAAAACTGATGATAACTAAGTAGAAGCAAATCATCATGTACAAATGACCTAAACATGAATTTTGAAATTTTGCATTAGCTTCAACTGCCACAAGTTTTTCAATATGGATAGATTGTATTCTAAGATTTAAAGAACTGAAACGATGCACAATGATACAATGTACTTTTTTAAAATCAAATTGATTATTTATTATTATTCAACATAGTCTTGAGGATAATTAAGGCTAATTTTAAAATTTTATTTTAAAAAAAGTAGCTTCAGCATTGAATTAAAATTAAAAAGAAGAAATAGAACAATTCAAAAAGTTTAAAAGATTACTATAAAACATATCAAAAGTTTTGGAAACTCAAATTGAAAATTGTTTTAAAACAGCAAATGTAATTAGACAATAATCTTAATAATTGATTAAAATATCAATAATCATATATTTAAAATAAATCAAAATATAATTGATATTGTTAATATGCCAAGTTAGAACATTCTTGTCTGCACTGCATTAGTTGTAAATAAAAGTAATTTACATAGTTTTGAAATAATTTGAAGACATTAATAATATATTTACAAAAAATATTCATAAAAAGTTGTTTGAAAAATATCCATGTCACAGTTGGAATCCTGTGTAAAGTTAGTTTACAGAACAAATCGACGCGCATAGAGATCCATCTACGTGTGAGAAAGTTTTTAAAAGAGATTCTTACATAAACCGCTTGTTTTTCGACCTTGACGAAAGCATTCCTAATGTCCTTTTGTCTCATAATTGTCCCTAATTACCCAAGCCATCTAAATATACATTTTTCTTGCGTATCGTGCGTAGCCGTCTATTACATTAATGTTTTAAACAAAAACAAAAAGTCACTTCCGCTGCGGTCCTTTTTTTCATTAGCCCAACCAACTCTGTGAATTAATACATTCTTGGTTGCTTTCATGTGCCACGTCCATTTCCGGATGTTATTTGTGAGAAGTAGCGAATAAAATCTTTACTGGAGATAAAAGTTAACTGTATTTTTTGTAGGAAGTTATTTTCATAATAAATTTTAATTCACCCCTTCATTAAAAAAAAAAGGATTCTTGAGTCTTCCGGTAATGTGATTACGATTTCAGCTTGAAAAAATATTAGTTATTTTAAAAAAATTTGTAATGAATTTATTTTGTTCTCTTTTGTTAACCTCTTATGTCGAGGAAAAGCAGATTAAAATAGGTTTTCATGCGGAAAGATCAAATATTAAAAAAGTTTTTAAGCCGATCATGACATTTCACCCGACATTTAACTTTTCTCTTACTCAGCTATCAACTGTACCTTCATGAGGGCGAAATAATAAAAAAAATGTAATTAAAAGGGATACTACAGAGTTAACCTTTTAGCGAACAATACATATTTTAAAGAACAAAAAATAAAGGGGAGAGAATTCACTAATAATTATTGAATTTAAAATATTCGTGTAAAAGGCATTAAATCAAAAACTCAAAGCAGTTTCACTGAAACTTAGGTACATTTACAAAAATTTATGGCCGAATATAAAATATTATAATATTTTTATGTTGGTGAGTATGAAAAATGTCCCCTAACTTACGTTTGAAATATGTGGACTTGTGATGCTATAAAACAGATTGAATACAAAATCAATAACGCCAACATAACGTGAAGAAAATTGGAAATAACTTTGGCCGGCAAAGTTTATTTACCATTAATTAGGTTGTAATTAACATGTCAATATTTTTACAGGAATTAATGATATATTAGACCGGATATTAATTACACGCCACAACTAATAAGGTGATTAGATTAAATAAAAATATATAGACGTTAATTAAATTCTGCTGCACTAATTACAACTTAATTAATAGATGCTTATTTTAGGGCCCACTTTTAGTGGTTACTTTTATGAAACACGCATTTCCATGGAATAAAAAGAAAATATATATGTACGCAGCACATTTTTATTACTTTAATTGCGCCGCCGGAATGGTTGTAATATATCTTCGTTTAATTTTTTGAGCGAAGGTTATAATTGCTGTTGGATGTTAAATAGGTAATGTAGTTGGCATATGGTAACAATCGACGCATCTATGGATTAATTAACGGAGGAATGGATTGGCAAATTAGTATACGTTGTTGTATGGACGTTATTGCGTATATATTGGCATGCAATTGTCTCCACTATTATAACAATGCATGCCTAAAATTCCAAATTAATTTAATGCATCGCTTTATCTGAATATCCTATATTTATAACTTGAATTATGTTACATAGTTTGTGTTTATAACAAAACAATAATTTTTAGAACACTTATTTGGTTAAAGATCATTAAAAATAAAATTGTTGTTTTTATACTTTATTGATCTTACTCAACCTGATTCAAACAAAACAAAATATAGTCCACGCAGAATCATGTTGGGTGACGATTAGTTTCAAATTTTTTTCTTGACATTCAATACAAAACTATTTAGAATAATGTAAAAAAATAAAAGTATTTTTTTTTTGGTTCTGATTCAATACTGAAGTTACTTTTTTTCAAATAAAATTTGAAATATTATTTTAAATTGTCTTAAGACTATGTAAATTAATATTAAAAAATAACTTTAAGTTTTCAGTTTTTTTATGATTTTTAAACATTTTGGTTTGTTCTAAATCTGTTATTGGATTTGATTCTATACTGAGGTTACATAATTTAAAATAATATTTTAAAATTTGTTTTAGTTATCCTAAAGACCATCTAGAATAATGTAAAAGCATTCAATTTGAGTTTTAAATTTTTTTTTATGAATTTGAAAACTTTTTGATTTGATTTGATTTTTTTATTTTATTTTGATTCAATACTGAGGCTACATATTTTTCAAATAAAATTTTAAAATTTGCTTTATATATTCTTAAAATTATGTAGAATGTTACAAAAAACTTCAATCAGAGTTTCTAAAGTTTTTGATATTTTTTATGATTTTTTAACATTTTGGTTTGTTTTTGGCATTAATTCAATAATGAAGCTGCATTTTTCAAAATAAAATTTCAAAATTTGCTTCAGTTATCCTTAAGACTATGTAGAATAATGTGAAAATATTGAATTTGACTTTCCAAAATGTTTGTAATTTTTTATAAATTTTCAAACATTTTGATTTGATTCTAAAATTGTTTTTGGCTTTGATTCAATACTGAGGCTACATTTTTTTAAATAAAATATTAATATTTGTTTTAGTTATCCTCAAGACTCAGTAAAATGATGTAGAAAAATTTAATTTAAGTTTTCAAAGTTTTTGGTTTTTTTTTTGTCTTTCATACATTTTGATTTAATACTAAAATTTTTCCTGTTTTTGATTTACTACTGAAGCTACATTTGTCAAAATAAAATTTTTTAATTTGCTTCAGTTATTCTTAAGACTATATAGAATAATGTAAAAATATTGAATTTGACTTTCTAAAATGTTTGATATTTTTTATAAATTTTTAAGTATTTTGACTTGATTCTAAATTTTTTCTTGGTTTGCAGTCAATACTGAGGCTTCAAAAATTGCTTCAATTTTTCTCAAAATTATGTAAAATGTTGCAATAAATTTCAGTTTAAGTTTCCAAAATTTGTGATCATTTTTATGATTTTTTTAACATTTTTGTTTGTTTTTGTTTTAAATTCAATACTGAGGCTACATTTTTTTTTTCAAAAATTGTTGTATTTATACAAAAAATTATGTAGAATGTTGCACAAAAAATTAATTTGAGTTTCCAAATTGTTCAGTATTTTTTATGATTTTGGTTCGTTCCTAAATTTGTTTATGGATTTGATTCAATACTGAGGCTACATTTTTTTAAATAATATTATGAAATTTGCTTCAATTATTCCCAAGACTATATAAAATAATGTGAAAAATTTTAATTTGTTTTTTAGATTTTTTTGTATTTTTAATGATTTTGATTTGATTCCAAAATTATTTTTGGCTTTGATTCAATACTGAAGCTACATTTAAAAAAAAAAAATTAAATTTGCCTCAGTTAGTCTCCAGACTATGTAAAATAAAGTAAAAATATTAAATTTGAGTTTTCAAAATGTTTGAGTTTTTTTATAAATTTTCAAACATTTTGAATTGATTCCAAAATTTTTCTTGGTTTAGATTCAATACTGAGGCTACATTTTTTCAAATAAATTTTTGAAATTTGCTTTTGTTATTCTCAAAACATGGTTGAATAATGTAAAAACATTCAATTTGAGTTTCTAAAAGTTTTAGTTTTTTATAAATTTTCAAAATTTTTGAATATATTTCTAAAAATTTTTATGGTTTAGATTCAATGCAGCCTCAGCATTGTTTAAATACATTTTTGGAATGCGCCTTAGTTATTCTTAAGACATAGTAGAATAGAATAATGTCAAAACATTTAATTTGAGTTTCCAAAATTTTCAAGTTTTTTTTATAAATTTTCAAAATATTTGAATTGATTTTAAAATGTTTCTTAGATTAGATTCAGTTTTGAGGCAACATTTTTAAATAAATTTTTGCAATTTGTTTTAGTATCCTCTAGATATGGAAGAATAATGTAAAAACATTTAAGTTGAGTTTTCAAAACTTAAGTTTTTTTATAGAATTTTAAAAATTTTGAATTGATTGTAAAATTTGTCTTAGTTTAGGCTACATTTTTTTAAATAATTTTTTTAAATTTGCCTCAGTTATCCTCAAGACATGGTAGAATAATGTAAAAACTTTTAATTTGAGTTTCCAAAGTTTTTGAGTTTTTTTATAAATTTTCAAACCTTTTGAATTGATTCTAAAATTTTTCTTTGTTTAAATTTTTTTGAAACTTGCTTCAGTTATCCTCAAGACATGGTGGAATAATGTAAAAAGATTTAATTTAAGTTTCTAAAATTTTGAGTTTTTTATAAATTTTCAAACATTTTAAATTGATTTTAATTTTTTTTTTTTTTTATTAGATTCAATACTGAGACTACAGTTTTTCTAATAATTTTTTGAAATTTGTCTCAGTTATCCTCAAGACATGGTGGAATAATGTAAAAAGATTTAATTTAAGTTTCTAAAATTTTGAGTTTTTTATAAATTTTCAAACATTTTAAATTGATTTTAATTTTTTTTTTTTTTTATTAGATTCAATACTGAGACTACAGTTTTTCTAATAATTTTTTGAAATTTGTCTCAGTTATCCTCAAGACATGGAAGAATAATGTAAATACATTTAATTTGAGTTTCTAAAATGTTTGAGTTTTTTTTATAATTTTTGAATTGATTTTAAAATTTTTCTTAGTTTAGATTCAATACTAAGGCTACATTTTTTCAAATAATTTTTTGAAATTTGTCTCAGTTATTCTTAAGACATGGTAGAATATTGTAAAAACATTAAAATTTTTTTTGGTTCAAATTCAATACTGAGGCTACATTTTTTGAATAATTTTTTGAAATTTGCTTTAGTTGTCCTCAAGACATGGTAGAATAATGTAAAAACATTTAAATTGAGTTTCCAAAATGTTTGAGTTTTTTTATAAATTTTTAAACATTTTGAATTGATTCTAAAATTTTTCTTGGTTAAGATTCAATACTGAGGCTACATTTTTTCAAATAAATTTTTGAAATTTGTTTCAGTTATTCTCAAGACATGGTAGAATAATGTCAAAACATTTAATTTCAGTTTCCAAAATGTTTGAGTTTTTTTATAAATTTTCAAATATTTTGAATTGATTCTTAAATTTTTCTCGGCTTTGATTTAATACTCAGGCTACATTTTTTCAAATAATTTTTCCAAATGTGCTTCAGTTATCTTCAAGACATGGTAGAATAATCTAAAAACATTTAATTAGAGTTTCGAAAATTTTTCTTGTTTTAGATTCAATACTGAGGCTACATTTTTTCAAATAAATTTTTGAAATATACTTCAGTTATTCTCAATGCATGGTAGAAAAATGTAAAAACATAAATTAAATGTTTCCAAAATTTTTGAGTTTTTTTATAAATTTTGAATTGATTCAAACATTTTTTTTATTAGATTCAATACTGAGGCTACATTTTTTTGAATAAAATTTTGAAATTTGCTTCAGTTATCCTTAAGACATGGCAGAATAATGTAGAAACATTTAATTTGAGCTTCCAAATTTTTTGAGTTTTTTATACATTTTCAAACATTTTGAATTGATTCTAAAATTTGTCTTGGACAAGATTCTATACTGAGGCTACATTTTTTTAAATAAGATTTTGAAATTTGTTTCAGTTATCTTCAAGACATAGTAGAATATTTTAAAAACTTCAAATTTGAGTTTCCAAAATTTTTAAGTTTTTTTATAAATTTTCAAACATTTTGAATTAATTCTAAAGTTTTTCTTAGTTTAGATTTAATACTGAGGCTATATTTTTTCAAATAAATTTTTTAAATTTGACTTAGTTATCGTCAAAATATGGTAGAATAATGTAAAAACATTAAATTTGAGTTTCCAAAACTTTTAAGTTTTTTATAAGTTTTCAAACATTTTGAATTTATTCTAAAAGTTTTCTTGGATTAGATTTAATACTAAGGCTACATTTTTTTTATAAATTTTTGAAATTCGCCTTACTTATCTTTAAGACATGGTAGAATAATGTAAAAATCTTTAATTTGAGTTTCCAAAATTTTTGAATTTTTTATAAATTTTTAAATATTTTGAATTGAAATTTTCTTTGTTTAGATTCAATACTGAGGCTACATTTTTTTAAATATTTTTTTGAAATTTGCTTCAGTTATTCTCAAGACATGGTAGAATAATGTAAAAACTTTTAATTTGAGTTTCCAAAATTTTTGAGTTTTTTATAAATTTTGAATTAATTCTAAAATTATTTTTTTTGATTTAGATTCAATACTGAGGCTACATTTTTTTAAATAAAAATTTAAAATTTGCCTTAGTTAGTCTCCAGACTATGTAGAATAATGTAAAAAATTTTAATTTGAGTTTCCAATATTTTTTAGTTTTTTATAAATTTTTAAACATTTTTAGTCGATTCTAAAATTTTTCTCGGTTTTGATTTAATACTGAGGCTACAATTTTTCAAATAATTTTTCAAAATTTGCTTCAGTTATCTTTAAGACATGGTAGAATAATGTCAAAACATTTAATTTGAGTTTCCAAAATGTTTGAATATTTTTATAAATTTTCAAACATTTTGAATTGATTTTAAAACTTTTCTTGGTTTAGATTCAATACTGAAGCTACATTTTTTCAAATAAATTTTTGAATTTTGCTTCAGTTATTCTCAAGACATGGTAAGACATATTGTAAAAACATTTATTTTGAGTTTTCAAAATTTTTAAGTTTTTTTATAAATTTTCAAACATTTTGAATTGATTCTAAAAACGTTCTTAGTTTAGATTCAATACTGAAGCTACTTTTTTTTAAATAAATTTTTGAAATTTGTCTCAGTTATCCTTAAGACATGGTAGAATAATTTAAAAACATTTAATTTGAGTTTCAAAACTGTTTGAGTTTTTTATAAATTTTAAAACATTTTGAATTGATTCTAAATTTTTTCTTGGTTTAGATTAAATACTGAGGCTACATTTTTTCAAATCAATTTATGAAATTTGTTTCTGTTATCCTCAAAACATATTTGAATAATGTAAAAACATTCAATTTGAGTTTCTAAAAGTTTTAAGTTTTTTCATAAATTTTTAAACATTATTAATTGATTCTAAAATCAGTTCAGTTAGATTTAATACTGAGGCTACAATTTTTTAAATAAGATTTTGAAATTTTCTTCAGTTATCCTCAAGACATGGTAGAATATTGTAAAAACTTCAAATTTGGGTTTCCAAAATTTTAAAGTTTTTTCATACATTTTCAAACATTTTGAGTTGATTCTAAAAATTTTTTTTGATTAGATTCAATACTGAGGCTACATTTTTTTAAATAAATTTTTGAAATTTATTTTATTTATTCTCAAAACATGGTAAAATAATGTAAAATCTTTTAATTTAAGTTTTCAAAATTTTTGAGTTTTTGTAATAAATTTTCAAACATTTTGAATTGATATTAAATTTTTCTAGGTTAAGATTCAATACTGAGGCTACATTTGTTCAAATAAAATTTTAAAATTTTGCCCAGTTATTCTCGAAGCATGGTAGAGTAATGTAAAAACATTTAATTTGAGTTTCCCAAATTTTTAAGTTTTTTTTAAATTTTCAATTATTTTGAATTGATTCTAAAAAATTTTTTAGTTTAAATTCAAAACTGAGGCTACATTTTTTCAAATAATTTTTTGAAATTTGCCTAAGTTATTTTCAAGACATGGTAGAATAATGTTTGAGTTTTTTTATAAATTTTTAAACATTTTAAATTGATTCTAAAATGTTTCTCAGCTTTGATTTAATACTGAGGCTACATTTTTTCAAATAATTTTTTAAAATGTGTTTCAGTTATCTTCAAGACATGGTAGAATAATGTAAAAACATTTAATTTGAGTTTCCAAATTTTTGAAGTATTTTTTAAATTTTCAAACATTTTGAATTGGTTCTAAAAAATTTCTGAGTTTAGATTCAATACTGATGCTACATTTTATCAAATAAGTTTTTGAAATTTGCCTCAGTTATTTTCAAGATAAAGTAGAATAATGTAAAAATATTAAATTTGAGTTTCCAAAGTTTTTGAGTTTTTTATAAATTTTCAAAAATTTTGAATTGATTTTAAATTTTTTTTTTTTGGATTAGATTCAATACTGAAGCTATATTTTTTTAAATAATTTTTTTAAATTCGCTTCAGGTATCCTCAAAAAATAGTAGAATAATGTAAAAACATTTAATTTGAGTTTCTTACATTTTTAAGTTTTTTATAAATTTTCAAACTTTTTGAAATGATTCTAAAACTTTTCTTGGATTAAATTCAATACTGGGGCTACATTTGTTCAAATAAAAGTTTACAATTTGTCTTAGTTATCCTTAACACATGGCAGAATAATGGAAAAAAATTTAATTTAAGTTTCCAAATTTTTGAGTTTTTTTATAAATTTTTAAACATTTTGAATTGATTCTAAAATTTTTCTTGGATAAGATTTAATACTGAGGCTACATTTTTTTAAATAAGATTTTGAAATTTGCTTCAGTTATCCTTAAGACATGGTAGAATATTGTAAAAACTTTAAATTTGAGTTTCCAAAATTTTAAAGTTTTTTTATAAATTTTCAAACATTTTGAATTGATTCAAACATTTTTTTTTTAGTTTAGATTCATAACTGAGGCAACATTTTTTTAAATAAATTCTTAAAATTTGCCTAAGGTATTCTCAAGACATGGTAGAATAATGTAAAAACTTTTAATTTGAGTTTTTAATTTTTTTTAGTTTTTTATTAATTTTGAATTGATTCTAAAATTTTTCTTGACTTAGATTCAATACTGAGGCTACATTTTTTTTAAATAAATTTTTAAAATATATTTTAGTTATTCTTAAGACATGGTAGAACAGTGTAAAAACATTTAATTTAAATTTCCAAAATGTTTGAGTTTTTTATCAATTTTCAAACATTTTGAATTGATTCTAAATTTTTTCTTGGTTTAGATTCAATATTGAGGCTACATTTCTTTAAATAAAAGTTTGAAATTTGCCTCCGTTATCCACAAGACTTGGCAGAATAATGTAAAAACTTTTAATTTGAGTTTCCAAAATTTTTGAGTTTTTTAATAAATTTTCAAACGTTTTGATTTGATTTGATTTTTTTTTTAATTTGATTTAATACTACAGTTTTTAAAATAAAATTTTAAAATTTGCTTCAATTAATCTCAAGAATATGCAAATTAATTAATAAAAAAAAAAAAAAAATAATAATTTTTTTTATGATTTTTTAAACATTTCGATTTTGTTTGTTTTAAAATCAATACTGAGGTTACATTTTTTTAAATAATATTTTAAAATTTGCCTTAATTAAGCTCAAGACTATTGAGGACAAAAAAAAATTGATTTTCTAAATTTTTTTATATTTTTTTAAACTAATTGATAAGTTTTTAATGTTTTCTTAGCGTTGATTCAATACAGAGGCTACATTTTTTTAATTAATATTTCAAAATTTGTCTGAATTATCCTCAAGACTATGTAGAATAATGTAAAAAAAATCAATTTGATTTTCCTTAAACTATTCAATTTATTTCCTTAAAGCTCTCTAGAATGATTATTTTTTAATCTTTATTGATTTCTTGTAAAATTATATTACTACTAATATTTTTTTTGTTAAATTTATAAAATTGCAATGGAATATTTGAAATATTTTTATAAATACAACAATTTTACAATTGGTATATAATAAACTAGTGTGTATATCGATCCAACACTTCTGGAACAGTCTTGACTTCTGAGTGACAGCTGCAAGAAGCATATTATTACTTTGAATGACTTGTTGTGCTACAACAACAATTCTAAAGATTATAAATTTATTTCCTATTTTATTTCCGATATTTTGTGTACATGAATCTTTACCACAACAATTTTTTTTAATATTAATTAATTTTTTGTGTCATTTCAGAGAGCCTAAGAGAGTATTTTAGTAAATATGGCGAAATATCAGAGGTGATGGTGATGAAGGATCCGGCAACGAGGCGATCGAGGTGAGTACACACAAAAAAAACAAACTTACATTCTCATACCATTTACTTCAAGCAATCTAACTCGAACTTCAATCAGTAAGTTTTGTCGGGTAGAGAGATGAATTAACTCAAGTTACTGATGCGGTTAGGGTAAACTGAGTTGTTCAGTTAGTTTCCTTGATGTGAGTGCTTTCCTTTAATTCCTGCCCATTTTCCAACCCTACTCATCTAAGCAGAGGTAGATTATACATGAAAAAAAATTAGACAAAAAAATTGTAATTCAACAATATCATATTTAGTGCTATTAGTAAGTTATGTCTCTTAAAATTAATTAATTTTCAAAACTTTTGCGTCAGCAAAAGTTTTCCATTAAAGGTGGCTTATTTATTATTTACGGGTTTTAAATATTACTAGGACACGCGAAAGTTTGTGCATTTTCAAATTTTCCTTATTAATCATTCAATTCTGGATGAGTTCGAACATTAAAACTATTATAAATATCTTAAGCTTTTTTTAAATTATTTAAGTCCGTAAATAGAAGTCTATTTATACATTTGCGTAATGAAACCCATTTAAAGCTAATTAAATAACTCATGTGTCTAAAAATATATACGTATACGTACGGCCATTTTAAGTCTTAATAGCAGCATTATTTATCACCTTGACCTTTTTCTATATGGGCGAATATAAATTATGCTCGTCCAAATGGATTACCCGTTCATGTTCACACGGCGTTTGTTACACAGCAAATTAAAAGCGATCAATTCGACTAATTAATTAATAACATTACCACCACTATATGTAGAAGGACAAAATATTGTACTAGAAATTGTTTAATAAAGCAAACATAAACCATTGAAGAAGTTTTAATTATTTTAAATTTACAATTTGGATAAATTAAAACTAAAGTATTATAATTATTATTTTACTTTTATTTTACAAACAAATTACTAGTTTTGACTTGACTAGAGTCTTCATCGGCATTGGCGTAGAAAGGATTTTTAGACCTCACCGCAAAATATTGTGTTGGAAAAAAAAAAGAGTACTATTTTTTAAAATCATTTTGTAATAAACGTGAGGAGCTCTGTGGTTCTTCTGCATTGTAAACTCTTGCTTACAAGTACCTACGCCACTGTTCCAAGTTACTTATGATGTATTTCTGGTTAATATTGATGTTTTAATGTCAGTAGCTTTTAAAAGTTACCAGTTCTACCTGAACTATTCTAGATTGTATCTGAAATAATCTAAGCTATTCATTAGTCTACTAAAGTTGTTAATGTTCCAATAAGATATGATTTAAGGGTTTCAAAGTTCAGTTTTTAACTGTGCTTGAGCTGTTATAGAATTTGAGCTACACTCAAGTGTTCTTAGTTGCACTTAAACTGTTCTCACGTGTACCTAAGATGTTTCCAAGTATAGCAAGCTACCTTTACATTTTTTCAATGTATTAGAAATTGCTCCAAGATGTACCACAGCTTTTCCTAACTGTACCCAAAGTGTTCCAAACTGCTCCTGGGTGTACTGAACTGAGCTGTTTCATTTAATCTATTTTAAAAGAATTTAAGTTTTTTCTCAAAACAGCTCACGTTAATTTATTTCATATTTTTACAAAATGTTAGGATTTCAAAATTTTCTCAACTGCACCAAAGTATTCCAAATTGAGTTTATTTATGTATATATTTTCAGTTAATAATGGTTTTTTAATTCAAGTTGAGTAGCATCTGAACTGTTCCCAACTGTATTTAAGCCGTTGAGTTGATTCAAATCAATTTTTTTTAATGTGCTAAAAATTGCTCTAAAGTGTACAGCAACTGTTCTCAACTGCACCTATAGTGTTCTAAGCAATTCTTAGGTTATACTGAGCTATTTAGATTTTTTTCAAGTATTTCCAGTTGCACCTAAACTGTTCTTAAATACTTTCAAGCTGTTTTCAAGTGAAATAAGTAAATTCTATTTAGTTTTAAACTCATATAATAAATTAAAAAGTGTTATAAAATGTTGCAAAGAGTTTCGAGCTTATATTGGATGTACTGCGAGTATTTTAGGTTAAAATAAATTTAAAATAAGTAATTTTTTTGCAAAAATCTCAACATTATTAAGTTATCACTGAAAATTTCAAAAATTACTTTTTATAAATGTTGTAGAGAATTCAATTTTGTTTAAAACTTTTCATAATTACTTATTTGGACTTTTTCAAATTAATCGAGTTATTTGCATTTTTTTGATAATTTTTTTAAAAATCTTTATATTATCAAGTTATCACAAAATATTTCAAAATTTTTTTAGATAAAATTTGTAGAGAATTAAATTTTGCTTAAAACTTTTTATAAAAACATTTTTGATTTTTTTTTAAATAAGCGAGTTGTTTGCAATTTTTTGATAATTTTTGCAAAAATTTTAATATTATCAAGTTATCACTGGAAATTTCAAAAAATGCTTTTTATAAATTTTGTAGAGAATTCAATTTTGCTTAAAACTTCTTATTAATACTTTTTTGAAATTTTCTAAAATAAGCGAGTTGTTTGCAGTTTTTTGAAAAAATTTGCAAAAAACTTAATTTTATTAAGTTATCACTGAAAATTCAAAAATAATTTTTTAATTTTTTGAAGAAAATTCAGTTTTGCTAATATTTGTTATAAATACATTTTTTAATTTTTTTAAAATAAGCCAGTTGTTTGCAGTTTTTTGATTAATTTTGCAAAAATCTTAATATTATCAAGTTATCACTGACAATTTCAAAAAAATATTTCTTATAAATTTTGTAGAGAATTCTATTTTGCTTAAAACTTTTTATAAATGCTTTTTTGAAATTCTTTAAAATATGCGAGTTGTTTGCAGTTTTTTGAAAGTTTTTGCAAAAAACTCAATTTAATCAAGTTATCACTGAAAATTTCAAAAATTACTTTTAATAATTTTTGTAGAGAATTCAATTTTGCTTAAAACTTCTTATAAATACTTTTTTGAAATTTTCTAAAATAAACAAGTTGTTTGCAGTTTTTTGATTAATTTTGCAAAAATCATAATATTATCAAGTTATCACTGAAAATTTTAAAAAGTATTTAAAATTTTTTTTATATAAAATTCAATTTTGCTTAAAACTTTTTATAAATATTTTTTTGAAATTTTTTAAAATTGCGAGTTGTTTGCGTTTTTTGATAAATTTTGCAAAAATCTTAATATTATCAAGTTATCACTGAAAATTTAAAAAAATACTTTTTATAAATTTTGTAGAGAATTCAATTTGGCTTAAAACTTCTTATTAATACTTTTTTGAAATTTTTTAAAATAAGCGAGTTGTTTGCAGTTTTTTGATCAATTTTGCAAAAATCTCAATATTTTCAAGTTATCACTAAAATTTTTGTACATTATTTTTTATAACATGCTTTTTTAAAGCTAAAACTGTTTTCAACTGCATCCCTCAAGCATTCCAAACTGTTTTTAGAATGTACTGAGCTAATTTAAGCATTGGCGTAGCACGTTTGTGAAAATTTCCTGCAATCTAAGAGTTTTTTAGGGTGATTAAGTTGATTTTATTGAGTCCTTTGAGCTATTTAGATTAAGTTTTAATGATTCTTGTGGGATAAATAAGTTTTTGTGCAAATTTTAAGTTTTTTGTGTGAATTTTATTGAATAAAAGGGCTTTTTAGAGTGTTTAAATGAATTTTATAGAATCATTTTGAACCATTTAGATCAAGTTTTATTGATTTTTGTGGGATAAATAAGCTTTTGTGCAAGTTTTAATCAATAAATAGGTCTTGGGAACAATTTTAGATCACATTTTAATGTTATCCATCAGAAAAATGCGTTTTTGTGCAAATTTTATGCAATAAAAGGACTTTTTAGGAGGTTTAAATGAATTTTTTAAAATAATTGATGAAGTTTTGATGATTTTCTTGGTATAAATTAGTTTTTGTGCATATTTTAATTATCAATCAGGTTTCTGGAGCAATATTAGATCAAGTTTTACTGACTTTTATTAAGAATATGCGTTTTTTGGGAAATTTTATGCAATAAACGGGTGTTTAGGTGAGTTTTATAGAATCATTAAGTTTTTTGAGCCATTTAGATCAAGTTCTAACGGTTCTTGTGGGATAAATAAATTTTTGTGCAAATTCCAAAAACCAATTTAATGATTCATTAAATTGGTTTTAGGAGCAATTTTAGATCACATTTCAAAAAAACCTTTTAGGGTGTTTGGATAAATTTTATGGAATAAATGAGCCATTTAGATTAAGTTTTAATGATTTTTGTGAGATAAATAAGATTTTGTGCAAATTTTATTTATTAAATAGGTTCTAGAAGCGATTTTAGATTACTTTTTAATGTTTTTTTAACAGAAAAATGCATTTTTTGTGCGAATTTTTTGCAATAAAAAACTGTTTAGGGTGTTTAGATAGATTTTATGGATTAATTGAGTTTTTTAGGCCATTTAGATTAGGTTTTAATGTTTATTGTGGTATAAATAAGTTTTTGTGCAAACATTTTAATGTTTTTTATCTGGAAACTGCGTTTTTTGTGTAAATTTTATGCAATAAAAGGGCTTTTTAGGGTGTAAAGATAAATTTTATGAAATTATTGAGTCTTTTGAGCTATTTTTGATCAAGTTTTATTGATTTTCGTAAGATTAATAAATTTTAGTGCAAATTTTA
Source organism: Tachinus rufipes (assembly GCA_963932245.1). Taxonomy (NCBI): domain Eukaryota; kingdom Metazoa; phylum Arthropoda; class Insecta; order Coleoptera; family Staphylinidae; genus Tachinus; species Tachinus rufipes. Next base: position 113,798,678 of record OZ010744.1, on the reverse strand, counting down.
TTATATAAATGGGTTCTTGGAGCAATTTTAGATCAAATTTTAGTGTTATTTGTTAAGAAAATGCGTTTTTTGTGCGAATTTCATGTAATAATTGAGCTTTTTAGGGTGTGTAAAAGAATGTTATAGAATCATTGTGTGTTTTGAGCTATTAAAATCAAGTTCTAATGTTTTTTGCGGGATAAATAAATTTTAGTGCAAATTTTAATTATTAAATAGATTTTAAGAGCGATTTTAGATCACATTTTTAAGTTTTCTATTAGGAAAATGCGTTTTTTGTGCGAATTTTATGCAATAAAGAGGTTTTTAGGGTGTTAAGATGAATTTTATTAAATTTTTGAGTCATTTAGATCAAGTTTTAATTGATTTTTGTGAGATAAATAAATTTTTGCGCAAGTTTTAACCTATAAATAGGTTTTAGGAGTGATTTTAGATAACGTTTTAATGTTATTCATCAGGAAAATGCGTTTTTTGTGTAAATTTTATTCAAAAAATGAACTTTTAAGGGTGTTTAGATAAATTTTATGGATTAATTAAGTTTTTTGAGCCATTTAGATCAAGTTTTAAGGATTTTTGAGGGATATTTAAATTTTTGAGCAAATTTTAATGATTAAATAGATTTTTGGGGCGATTTTAAGTCATTTTTTATAGGCATATGCAACTTCTTGTAGAAATTCTATTAAATAAAAAGGCTTTTTAGGGTGTTTGATGAATTTTATGAAATTATTAGACCCTTTGAGTTATTTTAAAACACATTTTAATGTTATTTATTAGAAAAACGCGTCATTTCTGCGAAGTTTATGCAATAAAAAGGTTTTTTTAGGCGATTATATGATTTTTATTGAGTCTTTTGAGTCAATTAGATCAATTTTTGGTGAATTTTGTGGGATAAATAAATTTTTGTGCAAATTTTAACCTATACATGGGTTTTAGGAGCGAATTTAGATCACATTTCAATGTTTATCATTAGAAAAACGCGTTTTTGTGCAATTTTTATGCAATAAAAGGGTTTTTTAGGGTTTTTGCATAAACTTACCATTGAGCCATTTAGATTAAGTTTTTATAATTTTTGTGAGTTATATAAGTTTTTGTGCAAATTTTAACTTATACATAGGTTCTAGGAGCGATTTTAGATCACATTTTAATGTTATTCATCAGGAAATTGCGTCTTTTCTGCAAAGTTTATGCAATAAAAAGGTCTTTTAAAGTTATAAGATTATTTTTATTGTGTTTTTTGAGCCATTTTGATTAATTTTTGATTTTTTGTTGGATAAATATATTTTTGTGCAAATTTTAACTCATAAATAGGTTTTAGAAGCGATTTTAGATTATATTTTAATGTTATTCTTGAGGAAAATGCCTTTTTTGTGCGTATGTTATGCAATAAAAGGGCTTTTTAGGGCGTTTGGATGAGTTTTATGGAATAATTGAGCCATTTAGATTAAGTTTTAATAATTTGTATAGGTTAAATAAGTTTTTGTGCATATTTTAATCATTAAATAGGTTTTTAGAGCGATTTTAAATCACATTTTAATGTTATTTATTAGGAAAATGCGTTTTTTGTGCAAATTTTTTGTAATAAAAGGGCTTTTTTAGGGTGTTTAGATGAATTTCATGAAATAATTAAATTTTTGTGCAAGTTTTAATTATTAATTAGGTTTTTAGACCGATTTTAGATCCAGTTTTAATGATTTTTATTAAGAAAATGCGTATATTGTGCAAATATTATGCAATAAAAGGTTTTTTTAAGGTTTTTTGATGAATTTTATGGCGTCTTTCCTCAAATTTCTTATGAATGGGTTTTAGGAGTGATTTTAAGTGACAAATTTTAATGTTATTTATCAGGAAAATTCGTTTTTAGTGCGATTTTTATTTAATAAACGGGCTTTTTAGGGAATTTCGATGAATTTTATGGAATAATTGAGTTTTTTGGGTCATTTAGATTAAGTTTTAATGATTTTCTTGAAATAAATAAGTTTTTAAGCAAAGAAAAAATGTTTTTGTGCAAATTTTATGCAATTAAAGGGTTTTTTAAGATTTTTGGATGAATTTCATGAAATAATTGAGCCATTTAGATTATTTTTTAATGATTTTTCTGGGATTAATAAGTTTTTGTGCAATTTTTTAACATTAAGTAGGTTTTAGTAGTAATTTTAGATCATTATTTAATGTTATTTATCAGGAAAATGCGAGTGATTAGATAAATTTTATTGAGTCTTTTGAGCTATTCAAATAAATTTTTAAAGATTTTCTTGGAATAAATTTACTTTTGTGCACTTTGTGGACAAACATTCATCTAATACCCTAGATTAGATGAATGTTTTTCGTGGGATACATTACTGTTTGTGCAAATTTTAACCTATACTTAGATTGTCTGAGCAAATTTGAGGTTTTTTTATTAGAAAAATGCGTTTTTTGTGCAAATTTTATCTATTAAATGAGCTTATTAGAGTGTTTAGATAAACTTAATGGAATTGTTGAGTTTTTTGAGCCAGTTGTTGGCAAATTGTATGGAATAAATGGGCTTTTAGGATATTTAGATAAATTTTATGCAATAATTGGATTTTATAAGTAGTTTTATAGTTTTTTTAATACATTTTATAAGGTAAATAGGTAATTTGTGCAAGTTTTATACAGTTTTAGATGAATTATATGAAAAAAACAAGTTTTTGTGCGAATTTAATGATACAATTGGGGTTTCTAAGTGATTTTAGAAAAATTTAATAAAGAAATGTTTTTTTTTGTGCAAACTTTATTTAATCAAACGGTTTTCTAAGCGGTTTTAGACCATTTTTTGTTGCAATAATTTGGCTTTTGGGCTATTTTGAATTGAAGTAAGTAAGTTTTGTGCAAGCTTAATATAACAGTTAGGTTTTCTCAGCGATCTTAATGTAATAAATGTTTCTTTAAGGGTCTAAATAAATTTTTGATGAATCACATACATTTTCTGCAAAGTTTAAGCAATAATTGGGTTTTTAAACGATTTTAAATAAATTTTATGCAATAAATAAGGTTTTTAGGGTATCTACATGAATTTTATAAAATAATTGAGTCTTTTGAGCCATGCACATCAAGTTCTAATGTTTTTTGTGGGATAAATAAGTTTTTGTGCAAATTAAATAGGTTTTTGAAGCGATTTTAGATCAAGTCTTAGTGATTTTAATTAGGAAAATGCGTTTTTTGTGCAAATTCTATTGAATAAATGTGCTTTTTAAGATATTTAGATGAACTTTATAAAAAAATACAGTTTTTTTAATAAATTTTATGGGTAAGTATGTATTTTGTGCAAGTTTAATGCAGTTTTAGATAAAGTATGAGATTTTCTAGGCGTTTTTAAATTAATTTAATGAAGAAATAGATTTCTTGTGCAAATTTTATAATATAGTTGGAGGTTTTAGACCATTTTTTAATCAATTTTATGAGAAAATAGATTTTTTGTCGATTTATGAAATAAATTTTGTGCAAATTTTTGTTTAATAATTGGATTTTTTGTATAATTTTGTACAATAATTAGGTTTTTTAAGGGAGTTTAGATGAATTAATTATGAGTTACATAAGTTAAATTTTTTTGAGATAAGTGAATTCGTTATTTAAATTATATATTATTATACAATTTTCTTAATCATTTAGATTTTCTAAGCAATTTTAAATACATTTAATGACAAAATAGTTTTTTTTGTGGAATTGCTAGCAATAGTTCAATCTTCCAAGCAATTTTAGATGAATTCAAAAGGCAAATAAGTTTTTTTTTATACTTTTAGCACTAATGAATTATTTTGTTCCAATATACTTTATTATCATTAGTACTATTTAATTAAAATTAATAAAATTCGATTAGCTTAATTTTGGACTTGATGTACTATATTAACTGTTTTGAGCAAACACAAAGCTGAAACTTATTACATTACTAAAACAATCATAACTCATTAATAATTTATTGAAAATTGTTTGTTTTAATAGACAAATTTTAAATAATATAAAATTAACTGACTTTGAGATAACCCAAACTAAGCACTTAGAATTTGATGTTGCTTATAACATACATTTTATTGTACAATTTTATAATTGAATTTAAATTAAACCAAAAAAATACAATATTATCTAAATCAGTGTTAGATAAATAAATTATAGCCAATTCTGTAATCAATTGACTTGAATTCCTTCAATTTTCCATTCTTCTATTTATATGCAAATTTGTCCATATCTTAATGTTCATAATGGAAACCATCCATAAAATACAAATTTTTAGTTTATAATAATAAAACATAAACGTTAAAACCCCTATAACTATAAAAGCCAAAGCAATCCAGTTGAGGTTTAATAGATCACCATCAACAGGTCAGAGATTTAATTCTTTTTACAATCCGAATGTTTCTTGGCTGTATAATAAATTTAACTATCTAACCAAACCAAGATCAATGACAATTCGGGTCATTGTCAATGCTACTAGCATTTTATTAAAATGCCTGAGCAGCTTCTTTCATCATTACTATAATAATAAATGTATATTTCTTTGAATTCTTCGCTTTTTTTTTCTGTGTAGCTTCATTATTTTTATGCGTTGTCTCCAACGTTGCTTTTTATACATAAAGAAAAACTCGCTGTAAATTGTCATTCACATAAAGTGAAGTAACGTGCGCTTCCGGATTATGAATATAAATAAAAAATGTACTGCACGGGTAGGAGAATATGTGCTATTATCCCAGCACAGATATAAATGCATGATTATAATGCTTTAGTTTAGCATAAATTTATAATGATATATGCGCGAATGCTTCGTAATTACTTGCTTGGATGAATGTTTTGTATTAGAATAAATGTAGAGATTATTTATAATAAGCAGATTGTTATAATTTAATTTTATTTTGATTACTTATCCGAATCAATTCGTAAATAAGTAAGGTAGAAACTTTTCTTGTGTTCACATTCGTGCAACATAATACGGATGAATTATTTCGTCCCTTATACATTCTTAATTAATAATTACATTAAACCGTATTGGTTTTTTTTTTTATCAATTAAGCTTCTATTGCTATCAATTGGGTTTAATTGATGCGGACTTAGTGTCCGCATTAATTGAATGGCTATCGCTGCAAAATATACAACACAGGAGCGACATTACATAAAATGATTACACGGAGTATATTCTTTGTTGTAAAATAACTATCACTCACCAGCACACACTATTATAAACGTTATCGCTTTGTGTTAATGACAGTGATTAAAATGTGTTTAAATTCCCCCTTTATTATTGGTCTATGTCGGCCACATAAACTGACCGACACTATTGCATACGAGTGCCGGGGTCTCGTTACATTACATTTTCCCACTACTTCACGAATTTTCTATATTTATTATGTTATCAGCGGTCCCGTAATATTTATTCCAGTGTTGGGCGAATTTGTTTTTTTGATTTATGCCGGTGTGTAATGTGATTTTTCTCTCGTAGCTATAGCACCAACTGTGTTACTATTCAATCAATATAGATGGCATATCGTATTAAATTTTAATCAGGAAATTACATGCCATTTTCCCAGTATGGATTTGTTGGCAAAATTATAATATTTTCATTCAGAATATCCCAAATTTGAATATATCATGAGAATTGATTTTTTAGTATAATATATCCTAAAATTACATATAATATATTACAATTAAAACCACTTTATTACCATTGGTACCAACTGTATAAAAATGATAAATATTGCTCAATTTTGCATAACCTCAAATTAAATGGTTCCAGTTGGCACAAAGTAGACTCTTAGAGCTTTATTAAAATGTTAGTCACTCGTTGAAGATTCATCGAAACTTTGTGCAGTTTTGTACAAATGCAACTTATCATTACTTGTACCAACTGTATAAAATTTATAGAAATTGGTTTGCTCATTTTTTTATAAACTTAAATTAAGTGACTAGAATTTTACTTCATTACTAAAATATTCATAACTCACTAACAAATTATTAAAAACTGATTTGCAATTTTGTAATAATATACATACTTTATTGTTCTTAGTACTAAATGTAAAAAAAAACAAAAAATGGATATTGTCAATTTTTTATAACCTTGAATTAAGTGATTTTAGTACAGCTATAAATGATTAGTTTGTCATTTAATTTGAGGTTATGCAAACTTGAGCGAATGAATTTTTATAATTTTTTTTACAGTTGGTACTACTGGAAATTAATATGTTATTACTAAAGTACATTAGTTTTCAATAAATTGTTAGTGAGTTTTAAATATTTTAGTTAAGAAGTAAGTTTTAAGTTTGCATTAGTTCAACTCAGTTAATTTCATTTTATGCAAAATTAAGCGAATCAATTTTTATAAATTTTAGACAGTTGGTACCAATGACAATGAAGTCTATTAAAACAAAATTGCATTAGTTTTCAATGAACCGTTTACAAGTTATGATTATTTTAAAACAGCTGTGAATGACTTGTTTGCGTTAGCTTAAGTCAATTAATTTGAGGTTATGCAAAATTGAGCTAATAGATTTTTATACAGTTAATACTAAAGATGATAAAGTATATTGAAACAAATTTGCATAAATTTTCAATTAATCGTTTACAAGTTATGATAATTTTATACATCTGTGAATGACTTGTTAGCATTAGCTCATGTCACTTAAGTTGAGGTTATGTAAAATTGAGCGACAAAATTTTTATAAATTTTACACACTTGGTACTTATGACGATGAAGTCTATTGAAACAAAATTGCATCAATTTCCAATGAATTGTTTACGAGTTATGATTATTTTAATACAGCTGTGAACGACTAATTTGCGTTGGTGCAAGTCAGTTAATTTAAGGTTATGCAAAATTGAGCAAATATTTTTTTATAAAATGTTTACATCTTGTACTAATGGTATTGAAGTATATTGAAACAAAATTGCATCAGTTTCCAATGATTTGTTAGCGAGATATGATTGTTTTGGTAAAACAATAAGTCTTTGGTTTGAGTTAGCTCAAGTCAGTTAATTTAAGGTTATGCAAAATTGAGCGAATAAATTTTTATAAAATTTATACAGTTGGTACTAATGATGTTAAAGTATATTAAAACAAAAATTCATCAGTGTCCAACTAATTGTTTACAAGTTATGATTATTGTTGTACAGTTGTAAATGATGAATTTGTGTCACTAAATTTGAGGTTATACAAAATTGATGGTATTGATTTTTATAAATTTTATACTGTTGGTATTACAAGTTTGAATAAATTTTTAATAATTTTTTTGTGAGTTATTATTGTTTTAGTAATAAAGCAAGTTTCTAGTTTGTGTCACTTTAGATTTGAGGTTATACAAAATTGAGCGAGTCAAATTTTATAAATTTTAAACAGTTTGTACTTATGATAGGGAAGTGTATTGCATCTAAATTACATCAGTTTTCAATGAGTGGTTTACAAGTTATGATTATTTTAAAATCATTAATTTGTGTCTAAATTTGAGGTTATGCAAATCGTTTTTTATAATTTTTTTACAGTTGGTACTATTGGCAATGATGTATATAGTCACAAAAGTGCATCAAATTTTAACAAGTTGTTAGTAAGTTATTATGTTTTTGTTTATGAAGTAAGACTTAAGTTTGCGTTAGTTTGTCAGTTAATTTGAGGTTATGCAAAATTGAGCGAGTTGATTTTTATAATATTTTCACAATTTGTAGTACAGACAATGACATACATTAGTACTAATTTGTATTAGTTTTCAAGGAATTATTACTCAGTTAGGATGGTTTTAATAAAGAAGTTATTTCTAGTTTGCGTTAGCTGATGTTAGTTAATTTAAGATTATACAAAACTTTGCAAATTGATTTTTATACATTTTACACAATTGGTACTTATGATAATAAGGTCTATTACTACAAAATTGCATCATATTTCATTTGTTTTTGTGAATGATGCAAATTTCAAGATTGCGTTAGCTTGTTTGTTAATTTGAGGTTATGCAAAATTGAGCGACTTGATTTTTATCATTTATTTACAGTTGGTACTAATAGTATTGATGTATATTTTTGCAAAGTTGCATCAATATCCAATGACTTGTAAGTAAGTAATGTTTATTTTAGTAATGAAGTAAGTCTCTAGTTTGCCTTAGCTTAAGTCAGTTAATTTGAGGTTATGCAAAATTGAGCTAGTCAATTTTTATAAAATTTGTACAGTTGGTAGTACTGGCAATAACATATATTACTACTAAATTGTATTAGTTTTCAATAAACTGTTAGTGAGTTAGGATTGTTTTAATAAAGAAATTATTTTCTAGTTTGCGTTAGCTGAAGTTAGCTAATTTAAAATTATACAAAACTAAGCCAATCGATTTTCATAAATTTTACACAGTTGGTACTTATTATGATAAAGTCTATTATTTCAAATTTGCATTACATTTCAATGAATCGTTAACAAGTTATGATTGGTTAAGTAATGAAGTAAGGCTTTAGTTTGCGTTAGCTCAAATCAGTTAATTTGAGGTTATGAAAAATTGAGCGAATTGATTTATATAACTTTTATGCAATTGGTAGTAATGATAATGAAGTATTTTATTACAAATTTGCAAAAGTTTTTAATAACTTATTAGTGAGTTGTGTAGAAGTAGACTATACTGCATTGTACTTAACCTCTGGTTTTTCAAAAAAATTAAAATTAGTTTAAGTCTCTTAATTAACAAGTCTATAAATGATTTTTGAAAACTCTAGAAAGCCATACTTTTAAAAATTGTTTGCAAACTACTTATTTAATTTATTAATAAAATCTTCAAGTAAACTTATTCATTCAAGTTTTTTTAATTGAACTAGTAAGTTTTTTAAATCACTTCTTATTTGATTTACTACAAATCGAGTTTAATATGTTTTGTTGGAATAAAATATAGCAATTAGTTCACATATACGTCGAATGTAAAATAAAAAGTGTGAGTTGATAAAGCGCCTAGTCCATTTAGTGTGAGGTGGGTGTTATAGCGAGGTGTTCAAGATGGCTACTGAAATCGTAATTCAAGGAAATCGGATTTACGTTGTCACGGCATTGATTGATTGATTGCACACTTGATGAATTATGCCGCAGTGCATTGGATTACCTCTAATGGTCTCGAGGAGTGCCCCGTGTAAACCCAACATGGATTACCACCTGCATATACACCTTTTTTTTGCAAATTACTATGTTAAAAAAAATTAACTATTTTTATTTTAAATTTAAAACTTTATAAATGCAAACTGTCATGATATTAATAGATGTAGGTAGCGAAAAAATCCGTGGAAAAAATATACATCAACTCCTTGACATAATTTTGATGAATCGCTATCAAAGTTTTAAAATATTACATTATTCATTCTCCATATACACTCTATATTGGCTCAACTGGTTTAATATAATTTCAGCTAACGTTGGCAATTTGTTCGGTCATTATGTATGAATTCTGCTCCAACTTCTTAATAAGCTGCACTAAGACGATATTAACTATTAATATAGTTGTAATCCCATAAACACAATTAGAAACGCAAAAAATATTTCGGTCAGAAACTAATGCCCCAAAGGTCATTTATCATTTAGAAAGTCGGATTTTGCTATTGACGGGGAACTAATTAAAAGAGCCTTTTGTGACAAGTGAGAATAATCCAGTGCTTGTCACACACAGCTCAATATTAGTCTTCTCTATTTCTATAAAAAAAGTTACATGATCTTACTGGCTTAATGTTTCATAGTTGGTCGGCTTAATATGTAGCATTATTTACCTAGTTTATTCAAGCCGCCGTAATTCGCTTTTAATCACGGAAGAATACATTAAAGTGTCATTAGCTTGGGGTTTTATGCAGTTTCGAGATAGTATACGGAAGCTCAAGTCTACATCAATGGCCCGACCTATCGTTATTTATCAAAGCACGTTAAGCGATGTTAAAAAAATTAAATATGGAGCTACCGAATTTAATTAGCGCATTATTTATTTATTACGAGGAATGTGTCGATTAAATATTTATTTACTTCAAATGTTGACATTATGTTTTATAATTTATTGTTTTTTATGTTTAATTAGCATAGTATGTGTTGTTGATGTTGTGATCCGTTCACCCTATCGTTTGTTTTGTTAATAAAAAAATTAAAGGTTAACATTGATTGGAGAATAAATGGTACGCTAACATTATAATATAATACGTATATTGGTTTAATAGATTTATTGAAAATTAAGACAATTTTGTAATAATATACTTCATTGTTATTAGTACCAACTGAAAAAAAAATTAGCAAAAATCTATTTCTTTAATTTTGTATAACCTTTTATTAACTACCTTGGGTTAACTCAAACTATACTACACCAATCACAAATTGGCCGCTGTAATATGCTATTTTCCGCTCGTTATATGGCGAAGCCAACATAACAACGTTTTATGCCCACGACTGACGTCACGGCCTAGCTGCAGACGTTATATTCTTAACAAATAATTTGATATTAAAACATGTGACAAGTGATAATGCCATATAAGAATTCAAAAAGTTTTTGAAAAATTAAGTGCGTACAAATGTGTACCAATACACGTGTTTAACATGAAGCTTCTTGCTATATACGCATACTTGCCCACATCTGATGTCACACGTACCAATCATGTTGACTTCACCAAGTTGGCAAAAGGCGTGTCTATAAGTGTATATGGTCTAAGGTAATATGCTATTGCACTTATGCCTCTCCGCGTTTTTGCATGCAATTTTATAATAGTATACTTTATAGCCGTTAGTGCCAATTGTAGAAATTTTGTTGATAATACTTTTTCAAAGCTAAAATATGAAATAGTTTTTAATTTTTTTTTTGTTCAGTTGTGTTCTTAGGGGATTAACACTTTAACAGTCTTAACTTATTGATCATTAAAGTTAAAAAACCTCTTGAAAACCGGTAATCATATGGTGCCATTTTACTTGCTTAGAAGTTTAGTTCTTGTAAATTTGTGTGGTGTTTCTTAGGTTACTTATTGCTCTTCATAAAGTTTGTTAGAATCTGTTTTTTTCTGTTTATATGAAAAACAATTTTTTCGTATATATTCTGGATTGAATTGCGGTCATAAGGAGGTAAAATTCTTAGCAGTGGTGTTTTGACGCAACTTTTTTTTTCAAGAAAAAAAATGCAGCACAGTTGTTCTCGCTTTGCTTGTATAGCCAAATACCGGCTTGTTACAAACAATGCTTTCTGCACTTAGTTCTTAATATACTATTAAGATATTTACGATTGCTTCTAGAACTTTTCAAAGTCTTTAATGCAGCAACAACATTTAAGACTTCTTAAAACCTGTATGACACTGTCTATAATTATGTCTTGAATTATATATATAATTATAGATCGATCATTTCCGTGTGTAAAACACACAAATTATCAAGGTCACAATTATATCTTGAAAAATTTAGAACATGTTCTATTTTCCTATCTATAATCGACGCGAACGTGATGTGCGCATATTATTTTGTAATTTGTAATTTTTTTTCAATTTTACCACTGCAGCTCTACATATAGCAATTGCTACCACTTTTTTAATTTGTTCTGCTTCCATTTTTTATTATTTTCATTAATTGTATAACTAACTGAAGCAATAATCAATTCAAAACAAATGACATAACCTGCAAAGTGTAGTAAACATTGAAACTTGATTTGACAGATCATAGATAAGGCGCAGGCGTGGTTTTATAATTATATAAAGAATTATTTACAGTGTCATACAGGATATAAATTTTATATATGGAATTATGGCACAAATTCTAATAAAAATTATATATAAAATTCAAGACATAATTATAGACAGTGTCAAACGGGTTTAAGATAAAATGGTCTAAGAACTTTTAAAAACTTTTTTATAAGCTTATAAGCCAAATAAGTTACATATACTACATCTAGCAAGCTAAGTTATCAATTCAGATTAAACGAGGTTTTATGCAAATCAGCTGGTAAAGATTTCTTCCAACATAATTTGCCGTAAGCTTTTTCTGGTATCTCAATATTTGCTGAAATACTCTAGGGATGTGTAATCATTACATGTGATCTTATGGATTTCTCTTGCGTGTGACCATTCTCCAAAAGTGGGTGATGCTTGTTTTGTTGTAGATAGATCCAGTTCCTTCTATAGGCTTGGTTTATTTCTTGCTAGGTTTACCTAGGGAGTGAATTTATTATTATTTTGCGTTTGAAATGGGTTGATGGGACCAACGGCTTATTAGGTGACTTTTGAATCACTCCGGTGGATAAAAAGTTAAAGTTAAAGTTATTATTTAGTCATATTTTGGGGATCGAACCCCGGACTGTTAGCGTGCTATGCTTAACGCTCTATAACTGATCTATCACTCCGTTGATTACAACTTTGTGGAGATACGCTTGTTTTTTTATAGAAGGTTTAAGTTAGTTTTGTCTCTGCATCTTTTGCCCTTTTTCTAGGTTGTCTACATTAAGGCTCAGATGTACAGAAGCAAAATTCTTTTATAATCTTTTAATTTTTTTGATTTTTTTAATGGTTTTACAAATATTTTGTAAGGTTTGTCAGTTTTCTGCAGATGTTTCAGATTTTTTTAAATCTTTTCAAAGTATTTAACCCATTTTTTTAAAGTATTTAAGAAACACTTTGTCTTTGATAATAATAATAAGACTTTGAAATGCTTTTATTAGTTTTAAGATGGGATTTTATGAATTTTTTTCTTAAATTCTTTCTGATTGTGCTTCACATTTTTGTATGATTTTTAATTATTTTGTGAGTTAAATATTTTCTTGCTTTCAAAGTTTGTTATATTTCATAGCAATAATGGTTGCTTCTATTAGCAATCAACGTTTTTTATGCAGCAACATCGTTTAAAATTTCTCAGGTAAAATAAAAATTTCACTCCATATTATAATAAGAAACCACCCACCCAAGTGTCTCAATTTGACATAACCTTAACTAAATTGATCTTGAGTAATTTAAACTAAAAGCAGTATTGTTAACAAAATAATTAATATTTTCAAATCTATGCATTGGAATTTAACAAAATTTAGTACTATTAGACGTCCGTATATTGAGTACTAAAATATTGTAACCTTAGATTTGTAATAACTAAAACAAATTTATTGAAAACATTTTAGTTTTTGATTGTGACTAAGTGCAGTGGAAGATGTTTTGTGGTTTTGCAATTAATTGTGACTAAGTGCAAGTTCACTAAACGTACTGTGTCGCTTTGCGATTGATTGTGACTAAGTGCAGTACGTGTAGAAGGCATTTAGTCGCTTTGCAATAATTTGTGGTGAAGCTGTGCAAATTTACTAAATGTAAAGGACATTTTGTTACTTTGCAATAAATTTTGACTAAATGCAAATTCACTAAATGTCCTTCGTTGTTTTGCAACTGATTGTAACTAAGTGCAGAATTTGTAGAAGACATTTTGTCGCTTTGCAATTAATTGTGATTAAGTGCAGATTCACTAATAGTCCTGTGTCGCTTTACGATTGATTGTGACTAAGTGCAGCACATGTAGAGAACATTTTGTTACTTCGCAATTATTTGTGACTAAGCGCAGACTCACTAAATGTTCTGTGTTACTTGATTGTGACTAAGTGCAGGATGTGTAAAAGACATTTAGTCGCTTTGCAACTAATTGAACATCTTGTGTTGGTTCGCGATTAAGTGTGACTAAATGCAGTACGTGCAGAAAACATTTAGTTGTTTTGCAATAAACTGTGACTAAGTGCTAATTTACTAAACATCTTGTGTTGCTTCGCGATTGATTGTGACTAAATGCAGTACGTGCAAACAAAATTTTGTAGATTTGCAATTGATTGTGACTAAGTAAAAATTTAATAAATGTTCTTTGTTGTTTTGCGATTAATTGTAACTAACTACAAAATTGCTAAACGTTCTGTGCCACTTTGCAATTAATTATGAGTAGGTGCAGTACATATAAAAAACATTTAATCGTTTTGCAATTAATTTTGACTAACTGCAAATTCAATAAATGTTCTGTTTTGCTTTGAGATTGATTGTAACTAAGTACAAAACTTGTAGAAGATATTTTATTGCTTTGTAATTAATTGTGTCTAAATGCAAATTCAGTAAATCCTGTGTCGCTTTGTGACTAAATGGAGTACGCGTAAAAGACATTTTATCGCTTTGCAATTATTTGTGATTAAGTACAAATTTACAAAACATCCTGTGTTGTTTTGCGATTGATTGTGACTTAGTGTAGTACGTGTAGAAGACATTTTGTTGCTTTTCAATTGATTGTGACTAAGTGCAAATTTACTAAATGTTTTTTGTCACTTTGCAATTGATTGTGACTAAGTGCAGTACGTGTAGAGACATTTTGTTGCTTTGCAATTAATTGTGACAAAGTGCAAATTTACTAAATATTCTGTGTTGCTTTGCGATTGATTGTGATCAAGTGCAGTACGTGTGAAAGACATTTAGTTGCATTGCAATAAATTGTGACTAAGTGCAAAGTCATTAAATGTCTTGTGTTGCTTTGCAATTAATTGTGACTAAGTGCAATACGTGTAGAAAACATTTTGCCGCAACTGATTGTGATTAAGTGTAAATTTACTTAATGTCCTGCGTTGCTTTGCGATTGATTGTGACTAAGTGCAGAACGTGTAGAAGACATTTTTATTTTTTGCAATTAATTGTGACTAAGTACAAATTTACTAAACGTCCTGTGTTGCTTTGCGTAAAATTGTAACTAAGTGCAGTACGTTTGGAGAACATTTGTCGCTTTGCGATTGATTGAGACTAAGTTAAGTACGTGCAGAAGATATTTTGTCGCTTTGTAATTGATTGCGACTTATTATTAAAAAATCTTTTGTGTCGCTTTGCAATTGATTTTGACTAAGTGCAATACGTGTGGAGAACATTTGTCACTTTGCAATTAATTGTAATTAAGTGCAAATTCACCAAGTGTCCTGTGTCGTTTTGCGATTGATTGTGACTAAGTGCAGTACGTGTAACAGACATTAATTTAGTTTCTTTGCAATTAAGTGTGATTAAGTGCAAACTAGCAGAGAGCGTGGCGCAGTGGTCTAGGCATCCGGCCGCTGTACCGAAGATCGTGGGTTCGATTCCCATATACCGTGATATACTTTTCACGTTCTATACGCTCTCCCACTCCCCAACCCGCCTTGCCAGCGTGGGGTTTTACGGCTAAAAACCTTCTCTGAGGAGTGACAATTCTCTCCAGTGGTTCGGAATCCACTTAAAACTGTAGGTCCCTTGTAATGTAAGTTGCCAGCATTTACAAACAGAGAAAAGGCTTATGTCCTGCAGTGGACGCAAACGGCTGGACAATGAATCGCACAATGAGAAGAGAGCGTGGCGCAGTGGTCTAGGCATCCGGCCGCTGTACCGAAAATCGTGGGTTCGATTCCCATATACCGTGATATACTTTTCACGTTCTATACGCTCTCCCACTCCCCAACCCGTCTTGCCAGCGTGGGGTTTTACGGCTAAAATACCTTCTCTGAGGAGTGATAATTCTCTCCAGTGGTTCGGAATCCACTTAAAACTGTAGGTCCCTTGTAATGTAAGTTGCCAGCATACAAGCAGAGAAGAGGCTTATGTCCTGCAGTGGACTCAAACGGCTGAAAACAAGTGCAAACTTACAAAGTGTCTTGTATCGCTTTACAATTGATTGTGACAGTATGTAGAGAAGACATTTTGTTGCTTTGAGACTAAGTTTAAAGGTTGTGAGAGTGTAGTTTAGATTAGAGTTGCCCACCCACCCGCCCGAGTGTTTGTGTTATAATATTTTAAACACCAACCTTTGGGTGGGTGGGCGAGAATTAATTTTAAAAGTTTTAGGCATGTGGTTTAGATTGGAGTTGCCCACCCACCCGCCTTAGTGTTTGTGTTATAATATTTTAAACACAAAGTGTTATAATATTTTAAACACAAACACTTGAGTAGGTAGAATAAAACTAAGTTTAAACTTTGTTTAAATAAATATTTCCTAGCTACTCGCTCAAGTGTTTGTAATCCTATTTCTTGATCACAAACACTTGGGCGGGTGGGCGAAAACTAAGTTCTAAAGTTTTAGGCGTGTTTGGATTTATGTTGCCTACCCACCCGCCTTAGTTTTTGTGATTCATTTTCTTAATAAAAACAATTGGGTAAATAGGCAAAAACTAAGTTTGAACTTTGCTTCAAAAATGTTCTCTAGCTACCCGCCCAAGTGTTAGTAATCTAATTTTTTAATCACAAACACTTGGGCGAGTGGGTGGGAACTAAACTTTAAAGTTTTGGGCGTGTAAAATTAACATAACCTCAACTAAATTGATCTCGAGTAAATTAAACTAAAAGCAGTATTGTTTACAAATTAATTAATATTTTTATATCTATGCATTGGAATTAACGAAATTTGGTGTTAATAGACGTTTGTACCTAGAGTACTAACTACTAAAGTTTGATAAACATTTACACGCTCAATTTGGCGTAACCTCAACTAAATCATTAATTATATTTTCAATCTCATGCATTGGAAATTAATAAAATTTAAGATGTTGGATATCGACTATCTCTTGTTATTAAGTAATATTTGACGTTTGCAGAGAGGTCAAACATTAAACCCTTTGATAACGAACATTTATATATCAAACACTTGGGTGGGTGGGTGGGACACTCCATATAATAATAACGAGTCAGTTGTTTGTATTGGAGTGGCCCACCTACCCACCCAAGTGTTTGTTATCAAAAGGTTGGATTACGATCGTTTCTTATGATTAAGTAACTCTTGACGTTTGCAGAGAGGTTAAACATTATATCTCTTGATAACGAACACTTGATTGGGTGGGTGGGATACTGTATCTTATAATAACGAGTCAGTAGTTTGTATTGGAGTGGCCCACCTTCTTACCCAAGTGTTTGTTTTTAAGAGGTTAGATCACAACCGTTTCTTGTGATTAAGTATTTTTTGACGTTCGCAGAGAGGTCAAACATTAAACTTCTTGATAACGAACACTTGGGTGGGTGGGTGGGACATTCTATATTTTAATAACCAGTCAATAGTTTGTATCGAAGTGGCTCACCTACCAACCCAAGAGTTTGTTATTAAGAGGTTGGATCACGACCGTCTCTTGTGATTAAGTACTTTTTGACGTTCGAAGAGAAGTCAAACATTAAACCTTTTGATAACAAACATTTAGGTGGGTGGATGGGACATTCTATATCATAATAACGAGTCAGTAGTTTGTATTGGAGTGGCCCATCTACCCACCCAAGTGTTTGTTATTAAGAGGTTAGATCACGACCGTCTCTTGTGATTAAGTAACTTTTGACGTTCGCAAAAAGGTCAAACATTAAACCTTTTGATAACGAACACTTGGGTGGGTGGGTGGGACACTCCGTACTATAATAACGATTCAGTAGTTTCAGTAGCCCACCCGGTCACTCAAGTGTTACTTATCAAGAAGTTTAATCACGACCATCTCTTGTAATTAAGTAACTTTTGACGTTTGTAGAAAAATGAAACATTAATTTTTTTGATAACGAACTCTTGGATGAGTGGGTGGACACTTCAGTCAATATTTTGTACTCCTTATCAATTAACAGATAAATTCCATCTATGGCTTAATTCAGAAGTGTATTCGCTACTGATTTTATCAAAGCATAATACATTTTTGAGTTATATTCAACTAGAGGAAAATATAAAACATTTTGCAATTAACGTACGTCATGAGTATTATGGATTTTTGTAAACAATTGTAGATGCAGATTTCTTTTTATGTTTTAATATTTATTGTGTTGGGGTTGCTGTGTGAATATCTCACATGTAATTTCTGGGATTACATATTTCAAAGGCCATTGTTATATAATCAGTACTGAAATTAAAAAAAAAAATAATACGCGGCAGTAAATTATGCCCACTAAAAATTCTTTTGTTCGGAGAAACTTTTGTACATAAATTCGGAACGATATCATGGAAATGTTTCCTAACCACTTTTGTTTTTGCCCATATGTAGGAAAAATATAATTTATATCTACATAGGTATCGATTTTGTTGATGATTCTTGTAACTAACAATGGAAGCTTGGTATGGTTTCGCTTATAAATTGATATTGTAGGTGGTGGAAAAGGTTTGTTTACGACATATTGCCAGTTTGTATGTATTTGAATAACACATAACTTAGAGAATCCGGGCAAATGCCAGATCGTGTACTTTCCCCATTATTTGTGATTTGCTGTCAGACTCCGGGCCCCGGATTCCGGGCATCCAACAATGGTGCGTGTTGGAGAATGCAACTGCGCTACCCCAATACATAGCGGGGACATTCTTCTCTATGCACGTGTATGTACGTGTGTTAGTATCCGTGTATATCGCCCCTATCATGCATAATACGAATTGATAATGTGAATTGTGGTATGGTATTAGAGGCAGCCCAACGGCCACGCTCGTTGTTGTATGATCAATTGCTTCATTATCGCTTATTAGCTAGTCATTGCCGATTACATTAATTGATAAATTGTTTAATTGTTCACGAAGGGAAAGTAATATTTGTATATAATTATTGTTGTCGAATTGTTATCTCGCGGAACGTGTCGAGCGTCTTAATCATAACCCCGGGTAATCGGCAACAATGACCATTGTCAAATACTGGGGGTTTCCACATAGGTATCATCGGCGGACCTAATCGCTGTCATAATGATCGCACAAGGTCTTATCCGATTATGCTAATATTCACGCTGCGCCCGGCAGATAGCGCGCCTGCAACGTCTCCGAGTCGCCCAGGACCCGGGCTCTATCATTGTTTACTCCGGGGCTTTGTTCTGCCCGTGAATATACATGAGCGTTACATATGGAAGAGGCTGTTATTGCAGACTTGTCTTCTGTCTTGGCTCGCCTCGGCTTTGCTCGACCCCATGTCAGCCCTCTCAAAGTTCAATATTGTTACACCAAGATACCTTTCAACTGAATTTATGTTTGCGACTTTATTGACTACGGGATTTTTCATCTTATCTACTGGAAGAGATACTATACCAATTACAATGAAACGTATTCAGTCTACAATGCAACTCTTCAGATTTATACTTTGAATCCATTATTTATTTTTAATTCATTATTAATATATTAATAATGCAATTATGTATGGTTTATCTAACTATCTATCCATTTGTTTAAGGGTTGGCAACATTTATCAAAGAAATGATAAAAATTATACTTTTTCTAAAATTTTCTCAGGCTCAATAGTCCCATTACCTACTGCCGCGATGTACTAATTAAAAACAAGTAATTTTTTTACAATTGTCAATTGTAAAGAGATAGGTTAGTTTAATTTTTTTGTCTTTAATCAGACCTCAAGACAAAACAACATAAATTTTACCAAAAATGGCAAATAAGTTGTAAGTCTTTAACAGTCTTTGTTATTTTTTACTTAAACCTTGAACTAGCAATTAATTGTAAGTCAAAGAAGTGAATAAAATACATGAAACCAAACCATAATACGTGAATCAATAATTAAAATTTATTTTATACAGCTTTGCTCTGTTAAAGTTTGAACTGTTTCCACAACGTAGGTGAAGAATGTATGTTTGGTTGAATGACCAATCTGAATAATCAATAGTGATAATTAAACAAAACAAACGTATTTTGGCATATTAAAAACTTTTGACACGAAGAATGCAATAAAACACTTTTTTGCGGCCGCACATAAAAAGCAATCTAAAACAATCAAAAGCCCTCTAGCCATAAAATCAATTCTTTGTTTCTATTCTGTTCCGGATTGGAAACCCCATCGCCAGTTTCGAAAAGTAATTAACTTTTACGATTAAACAACCCCTACTATTAAAACATGTGAATGGAAAAGTTGAAAAGTTTTCAGTCATGTCTGAGAGCGTTTTCTATCCACTTGAAAAATAATAAATATATAAAATCCAAATATTAATGCAAAGCTATAATTGTGCATCATCATCATCATATAGGTCATGTTAGTTTTGCCGTCTTGTCTAAACACACATCAACACAGGTCGAGTTATATTTACTCGGCTTTGAATTCCGACTCTACCCATTTCATGCTTAATGAAACACACCTGTGTTGGAAGGTTCTCTGATACATGTCTCTTCCTACATTTAAGACAATTTAAGCTGTCATGAAATTTTTGTTTTAAATTATTAACGTAGAAATTTTTCCGTGTTGGGAAACAGGAAAAAATATTATTATCGCTTTAATCCACAAGAGGATATGTAACAATTCCCCGCTTCCTTTTTTTATTCTCTATCTGAGAAAGTGCTAAGATAGAAAACTCTCGATCAAAAGCAATAGACAATATAAAACCTCACAGAAGACAGGAAAACAAAACAACGCACGATTTAATGTACCTAACTGGGAAAAAATATATATTAATAAAAAAAATATATAGGGCGTCAAAAATAAATTGACATCCGTCGTTGATTTAAACCTTCCGTTTTCTATTTATTTATTTCTTTTTCACAAACATAAAATGCATCATAAAATCATTTTAATTTGCGACAAAGTATAATAAATGTATTGTTATTTTTACCTAAATAAATGAAGCGAAATACAGCTTTTGCTGCCAAGGAGGTTATTTATTAATGCAATTACCGTTAGGTGGTTCATATCAAAAATACATGGAGTACGAGTTACAATAATATAAATAATAAATTTTGAGCAAGGTTAAAACACCTTCATAACATCATACATTACACTTTACTACTAAGGGTTTAAATCTTTGCAGTATATTTGTCCATTATTGTGATTAAATTATATAAGTACAAAAGAGATTAAAATTAAATTATAAATTTATCCGATAAAAAAAATATTTCTAGAAAAAGAAACTTTTTGATTTGATTCTTTAATAATTTATTACTAAGAAAACTACACGACTGCATGAATCTCTTCAGTTCAAATGCTTGTTTTTTTTTAAGAATTTAAGAAGTTTGAGAAGTGTTAATATATTTGGAGAAATTATAAAAAGATAGTCATTGAGAGCTTTACTATTTTTTAAAAGATTTTGAGACTTTTAAAGTCTGTTTAAAGTTAACGGTTCTTCAAAGGTTTTCAGAATTTTAAGATGATTTTAATATACTTTAAAGAATTAGTATCCAAGACATAAATTTGAAATTAAATAAGAACTTTAGAAGATTTTGGCAATTTGTTATCTTAACAGTGTTTTGAAGAATTTAAAAAAATTGAGATGGTTTTAGAGTAGCAGTTTTAGAGAGCTTTATTAGTTTTTAGAAGAAGAACACAGATTTTTTTGTCTTGAAAAGCTTTAACATTTTTTAAAATATTTGTGCAAAGACTTTAGTTTGTAATCTTATCGGTTATTTAATTTTAGAAGTCTAAGAAGATTTTAGAGGCTTACATTTTTTAGAAAAAAATAAGCAAAGATTTTAGAAAACTATGTGAAATCATTTTAACGGCTTTTTAAAGGTTGAACAGCCTGAGAAAAAAAAAAGAATATTTAAAGAAATAGAAATTAAAAAAAAATGGTTTGGATTGCTTTATTGTTTTTTAGAAGAATTTGAGCAAAGACTTTAGAAGTTTATCATTTTGAGAAGTTTTAATAATATTAAAAGAAATTAAAAAAATAGTTGAGGTTAAACTGTGCAATAATCAGAAACAAATACTATAAAAAAATAGTTTTAGAGAGTTTTGACATTTTTTATGAGTTTTTGAGTAAAGACTTTAAAAGACTATTTGAAAGTTGTGATCTTAACAACTTTTTATAGATTTTAAGAAGAATGAGAAAGTTTTAAAGTACTTTGTTGATTGATTGTTTTGTGAATATTTAGAAAAATTTGAGCAATGGTTTTTGAGAATTATTTAAAGTTTTAACGGTTTAATTTTTGAGAAGTTAGAAAAGGTACTTGAAAACATCAAAGTAATTTAAGTTTTGAAAAGTTTTTAACATTTTTTAGAAGAATAAATTTTGAAACATGAGACATTCTTTTAGAAGAATTTTGTAACGTTTTCAAAAAATTTAAGAAAAATTAGTCTTGAAGAACTAAGCTTAAGCAAAGACTTTTTAACTATTTTTTCAAAGTTTTAAAAAGTCTGAGAAGATTTTAAAATTTTCAGAAAAATCAATGAATTAATCTTGGAGAGCTTAAACATTTTTTAGAAAAAAATGTACAAACGTATCTAATTTTGAAATAGAAAAATAAAACTTTAGAAAAAGATTTTGCACATTTGTTGTTTTAATAGTTTTTTTAATGATTTTGAGAAGAAGTTTGAAAAGATTTTATAATACTTAAAACACTTAAAAAAATCAGTTTTGGAGTACTTTAACATTTTGGTTTTGAGAATTTTTAGATTAGATTTTAGAATACTTAGAGAACATAATGAGTTTTTAGTCTTAGAGAGCTTTAACAATTTTTAGAAGAACTTGATCTAAACTTTAAAAGTATGTGCAAAGTTTTGTTGACTTTTTACAGATTGTGAAGGTTTTAAAATTCAAAGACATTGTAAGCTTATTATTTTTTAGAAGAATTTGAGTAAAGTCATTACAATAATACTATCTAAAGGTTGCTATTTTAACGGCTTTTTATAGGCGTTGAATTGAGTTTTAACATAATTTAGAAATATTTGAGCAATGCCTTTAGAAGATTATGCAAAGTTTGTATTTTTACGATTTTTAAAGGTTTTGGAAGTTTGGGAAGCTTTTAGAATACTTAGAGAAACTAAAAAAAAAAAATTTGGAACATTTTTTAAAAACATTTAAACAAAAACTTTAGTAAAGGATCAAGCAAATCGAATTAACTGTTCAGAAATTCAAAATATCACATTTTGAATTTGAAAATAAAGACTTTATTTTTTTAAACCTTTTTTTAGAAAAATTTAAGCAAATATTTTAAAACATTGCAATGTAGATAATTTTAAAGGTTTATAAAGGTTTTGAAATTTTTTAAAAATAAATTAAAATTTTAACTAAACACTATTTAGGCTCTTGAAAGGTTTTGAGAATTAAAATATAAAGTTTGAGAAGGTTTTAAAATATTTAGAGAAAAAGATTTTGAAGAGCTTTAACATTTTTTAGAAAAATGTCATCAATCATAGACCTCAGAAGACTATGCAAAGCTTGTTAAAATGGTTTTGAAGAGTTTGAAAAAATTTTAGAATATTCTGAAAAATTACAGAATTGTTAAGATTTTGGAAGTTTATAGTTTTAACCGTTTTTCAAAAAATTTGAAAAGTTTGAGAAGATTTAAAATAATTAACTTAAAAAGTTAGTACATTTTTTAGAAAATTTAGAGCTAAAATATTACATTTTAAAAGAAAAAGATTTAAGAAGTCTATGCGCAGTTTTTAGTCTTAACCGCTTTTAAAAAATCTAAAAAAAATTGAGACATTTTTAGAATACTTCAAAGAAATGTTTTTAAAAACAAAAACCGTGTTTTGATGGTTTTGGAATGTTTAAGAAGTGTACCTAGAAAAGGCAAAGATATTTTAAACTTAGAAAGCTTTTAACACTTTTTAGAAAAAAATAGGATTTGAACTAATACTTTAAAAGATTTAGCAAAGTTTGTTCTCTTAACGGTTTTTCAAAAAGTTTTTCTTAGAAGTATAAGAAAATTTTAAAATATTTAGAGAAATTAGTCTTGTGGAACTTTAACATTTTTTAGAAAAATTATATTGAAATCTTACTCTTTTTAGGATATTTTGAGCAAAGCTTTAAACTTTAGTATTGCCTTATTAACCCGCTCGAGCATTTGTAATCCAATTCTTTGATTACAAGCACTAGGGTGGGTGAGCTGGAACTATGTGTGAGTTTTGTGCGCGTGTGGTTTGAATTGCGAGTAATTCATCTACCCGCCCGAGTGTTTGTGATCAAATTTTTTTAACACAAAGAATTGGGTGAGGCGGCGAGAACTAAGTTTTGAATTTGTACGCCTGCAGTTTAGATTTGTGTTGCCCGCCTGCCCGCACAAATGTTTGTAATCCAATTACTTGAACGTGGGCGTAGACTAAGTTTAAACTTTAAGCATGTGTGGTTTGAGTTTGTATTGCCCGCCCATTTGCTCGAGTGTTTGTGATCTAATCTCTTGAGCACTAACAATTGGGTTGATGGGAGGGAACTAAGATTAAACTTTGTGCGCGTGTGGTTTTGATTTGTATTTCCCGCCCGCCCACCCGATTGTTTATGATATAATTTCTTGAAGACAAATAATTGGGTGAATGAGCGGTAACTAAGTTTAAACTTTTGAGCGCGTGGTTTGGGTTTGTATTGCCCGCCCACCCGCTCGAGTGTTTGTGATTCTATATCTTGACTAAAACACTTGGGTGGGAAGGTTGGAACTAAGTTCAAACTATGTGCGCGTGTGGTTTGTATTTGTGTTGCCCGCCCACCCGCCCGAGTGTTCGTAATCCAATTTTTGTATTATTTACACTTGGATGGGTGGGCGCGTACTAAGTTCAAACTATGTGCGCGTGTGGTTTGTATTTGTATTGCCCGCCTACCCGCCCCACTGTTTGTGATTTAATTTTTTAATCACTAACTCTTGGGTAGGTGAGAAGGAACTAAATTTAATTTTTGTGTTCATGTGGTTCAATTTGAAGTGCCCCAGTACCCACTTGCTCAAATATTTGTGGTCCAATTTCAACAAACACTTGAGTGGGTAGGTGGGAACTAAGTTTAAGTTATGTGCGCGTGTGGTTTGTATTTGTGTTGCCCGCGCACCCGCCCGAGTGTTTGTGATCAAATTTGTAATGCCCGCTCACCAGCCGAAATGATGGGGATCTAATTTTTTCATTAGTAACGCTTGGGTGGGTGGGCGGGAATTAAATTTAATTTTTATACGCGTGTGTTTTGAACTTGTATTACCCGCCCGCCCGCCTGAGTCTTTGTGATTCAGTTCTTTGATTACAAACATTTGGGTGGGTGGCCGGGAACTATGTGCGCGTGTGGTTTGTATTTGTATTGCCCGCCAACCACACTTTAGTGGGTGGGCGGGGACTAAGTTTAAATTTTGTGCACGTGTGGTGCGATTTGTATTACCCACCTACCCGCCCCAGTGTTTGTGACCCAATTTTTTGATCACAAACACTTCTGAATGTGAGCAGGAACTAAGTTTAAATTTTGGCGCGTGTGGTTTGAATTAAAGTGACTAGTTAGAGGAAACAAAGTTTTGAATTAGAGAATTTTTGAAATTTTTTAGAAGAGGTATTCATTGATTTCCAAAGACTTTGCAAAGTTGGTAATTATATTAGTTTTTAAAGGTTTTCAAAAGTTTACAAAGGTTTTAGAATACATAAAATTTAAGATTTTTAGTTTTTGATTGTTTTATCATTTTTTAGAAAATTTTGAGCAAAAACTGTAGAGGGCTTTGCAAAGTTTTTTTATCTCAACGGTTTTTAATAAGTTTTAAATGTTTGAGAAGGTTTTAAAGTAAGAAAAATTAAAGATTTAGTCTTGGAAAAGCTTAAACATTTTTTAGAAAATTAGGAGCAAATATATTACATTTTGAAATAGATTTAAGAAGTCTATACGCAGTTTGTCATCCTAACAGCTTTTAAAGATTATGAGAAGTTTGAGAATTTTTGAGAATATAAAAAAATAATTTTTAGGAAATTTTGTGCTGAGACTTTAGAAATCCACAAAAAGTTTCTAATTTCAACTGGTTTTCAAAGGTTTTGAAAAGTATGAGAAGATTTTAAAACACTTAACAAAATCAAATAATTAGTCTTGGAAAACTTGTTTTTTAGAAGAATTTGAGCAAAATTCTTACTTTAGGAGATTATATGAAGTTTTTTATCTTAACGGCATTTCAAAGGTTTTGGGAAGTCTGAAAAAGTTTGAGTTTAGTTAGAATAATCAAAAAATGTTTAGTTTTGGAAGAATTTGAGCAAAAACTTTAAAAGACTATGCAAAGTAAGATATTGGTTTTTTAAAGGTTCTTTTAAATATTTAGAAAAATTTGGGCAAAACTATCACATTTTAAAATAGAGAAAAAAAAACTATAAAAGACTATGCAGCTGCAACGTTTGATATCTTACCTAAACGGGTTTTTAAAGGCTTTGAGAAAAATTAGTAAGTTTTGGTGACTGAGGAAATTAAAATAAATAGTTTTGGATTGTTTTATATTTTTTTGAAAAAATTTAAGCAAAAACTTTGGAAGACTATGATAAGATTGTTATTTGAGCGATTTTTTAAAGGCGAAGTCTAAAAAAATTTTAAAATACTTAGAAAAGTCAAAGAATTGGTTTTGGAGAATTAAAATTTTTTTGGTAGAGTTTGTACAAACAAATTACATTTTAAAGTAGAAAATGATACATAAAAAACTATGCGCAGTTTGTTATATTAAGAGATTTATAAAGATTTTAAAAGTCTGAGAAGATTTCAGAATACTTAAAGAAGTAAAAAATCAGTTTTGAAGAACTTTTTTAGAAGATTTTGAGCAAAGACTTATTTTGAAAAAAATCAAATGATTAGTTTTGGAAAACTTCAACCGTTGTTTAGAAAAGTTTAAACAAAAATATCAGATTTTAAATTTAAAAAAAAAAAGACTTTAGAAGTCTGTGCGCAATTTGTCAACAATTTTGCAAAGATTTTAAGAATGTTTTAGAATACCCAAAAAAAAATTAATCTTGGAAACTTTAATGTATTTTAAGAAAGTTTAACGAAAAACTTTAAACGTCCTATGCTAGGTGTGCCATGTTAAACATTTTTCAACGATTTTAGAGTTCACAAAAAAAGTCTTGTAAAACTTTAACATTGTTAAGAGATTTTGAGCAAAGACAATGACAAAGAGTGTGAGAAGGTTTTAGAAATCAAAGAACTTGATGTCTTGAAGAGCTTAATTAATTAGTAGAACATTTTTAAGCAAATTTTTTAAAAAGCCTTACAAAATTTGTTATCGTAGCTTTTCAAAAAAGTTTAAAAAGGTTTTATAATACTTATAGAAAAGCTTTGACTTTTAGAGAATTTAACCAAGGATTTTAAAAGGCTATGCAAAGTTAGTATCTTAACGGTTTTTTTAAAGATTTTGAGAAGCCTGAGAAGGTTTTAAAATATTTAGAGAAATTAACAAATTTGTCCTGGAAGCTTTCCAGGCTGACTGAAAGTTTTGTTTGAATGATTGAACTTTTATAACATAAGTTTTGAGACTTGATGTAATTTTTTTTTTTTTGTAAATATTTTCCTTTAATTTTTATATCTTTAGAAAATTGAGTAATTAATATTATTGTAATTTAGAAAGTCTACGATTTAGTTTGAAAGAGTTTCATCTCGATGTATAAGAAGTTTTTATCTAGTCCTGTCGGAGATCGAACTCATTGAGCTATTACACCACTGTGGTCTACTGACAATTTAACCTAACAAAAAAAATTGCGACGTATAAAATAGCATTAATACCATTTTCTGACCACACATTTTTCACATTCCTTATTATAACGAGGATAAATCGTTTGAAATAGAATAAGGGACCAGTTAAGATTAAAGAATGAAAGTGTACTTAATCCTCATTTGTATATTGACCTATTTGATGGTGGAAAACAACAAGAGACGGGTCTCACGAGCGCGTCCCAAGACGATCGTTGGAAATAACGAATCTCGCGCCACCTCCGTACTTCGGCATCGAAGCTCCTTCCTTGCATAGGAACTACTGCTAAGTATATTGACTGTGAAAACCTCGTTACGATTTTCTTTAACAAGGCCGTCTTACATAACCGCCCTACGGAATGTACACATAAAAAGCGCATATTTTATAATGATACGAGAAATTTAGGCGAAGAATTTTATTACGTAGAGTTTTTTTAAATAAATGGCACGCAATTTGCACTTCGATTTCCGTTTGGCTTAATTGGAGCAATCACGCCTTCATAAAGTAATTAGATTTAATTACCTGTCCCTCTCGTCTACCTGTACTAATAGTCTTTAAAACGGTTGATGATTGCTCCCGACTGGTTTTACCCAATTTTAGACTCATAATTTCCTGATTGATTCATAGTTTTTAGCGTATTTGCAGCCCAATTAAAACTTATAGTCCATAATTTATCATGATTACGTAAAAGATCAATTATTTTTGATTGAATAAACTTTTTTCAATTTAGTCAGCATCATAATAATAATAGTTATGGCATTGTTTTCGTCTTCGCAGTAAATGAAGCAAAAAACAATTCAGACGGAATGAATATATTCGTAAATTACAATAAGGTAGATGCCAGCTATTGTTATAATTTATAGAAATTGAATCTACTCTTTGCATATATTTGTTCTGCCTTGCTAGATTTGCTTTCGCTGATAACTTGGCAGCGTGCATTTTGGTGCAGCAGCATCCCATTTTTTCCCTTTTCTTAATGTACGCTTCTTTGATATTGCAATTTACAAAAAGTCTCTTTCCGGTCGGAATAAACCTTGCAGCAATTGAATAAACTACAATATATACAGGAATATATACGTGCGCGATTCCTGCCCGCGTCCAACATTGCAGATGTATATAAAACACCACATTATGTATGCATTTCCCAAAGTACCAACATTTTACATTTTTTAATAGAATTCCGTATTCTATTTTTTTTCTTCAATGCATATCTGAATACAACAATAAATTTTATTTCATTACAAATTCTTAAATTAATTCTGCGGCGTCTGCATGTTGATTCCTGATGGAATAATCAAGCTAATCTTGTGAATTCAAACTTTGAAGTTCCATCTGGTTAATTGGAACAGACGCATCAATTTCTGCGCCAATTTTGTTTACATTTTAACGAACGTACAAATTGTGCTCCGTTCTTTCAAATTAATATACAGCGAATGAAGGGTGGTTTTGATGCCTTGTAAACAATGTTATATTTTATTACGCACTAAATTCACAAACTAAACTAATGCGGATTTATTGCTTAAATTTTATAAGCTCAGGCTTTATAAAAAATTACGATTATTGGACAAATTAAGTAATATCTGCAAACGAGCAACGAGAGAGGAAATATGCATTAACTTGATCAATACATCAGAGATATTAATGTAGCGCGCCTAATACTTGATCCGAACCAATCAGCCGATGGATTCGCTCAGCTATTTGATACTCTCTGCTGCGATGAATGCAACCCGAAAAAATTGCGCATTTTGTCATTCATTCGGTAAGCTGATGCTCCGTTTTTTCTCTCCTGGCATGTATTGAATGAATGTGAGAGGGTAGCAATATAGCCGAAATAAAATCCCGCGAGATTTAAAAAAAAAAATTGGGATGAATATTGGAGGATTATTTTTGTATATTAAAAATAATCTATCAGGAAACATGTTAAATCAATATTTTAAATCACAAAATAATTTTATAAAAATATATTAAAAAAATATTAATCTACATTGAAGCAGTTTAGATGCAATAAAAATTTTGCACTTCTTTAATTTTATGAACATTTTCAATTTTTGTATCTAACAGATTTGGTTAAAAGTTTGGTTTGTTTTGTGAGAACTCTACAACTGTTATTAGATAATTGCAATGCTTTAAAACCTTCCTGAAAGATTTCTACTAAAGTTCAGAAGATATTTTATTTGAATATTTTGAAACGGTATAATAGCTTACCTAATTTTAGATAAGTAAACTACTCCAGTTTTTTGTATGAAGTGTTAGATCTGTTTGTTGTAACTTGAAAAGTACTTTGCTTCAATGCAAGTTTTTGAGAAAACACTGTTTAGGTTTTGTCCGCAAACTTGCCAACGTTTTTTATTTTTATATTTTCTACACTTTTATATATTGAAGAAAAGTGTTTTCTGATCTAAGATATGGTTGGAAGTATATTTGCCTTTAAGGATGTATGGCACAACTCCAAAAAGCCAAAAAGTTGATGTTAACTGTTATTGTACATTATTATTTCTAGGAAGAACTTTAGAAACAAAGCATTTTTTGGCCTAAATTGATGAAAGTAGTTTTGCATTTGCACATTTTTAGTCAAGTGCTGAGTTTTTTTTCTGTTGCTTTGACCGCATTTATTACGTTTTAGGGTAAGCTGGTTTTAGGTTTACTTGTACCGGAGGTTAGGTCGGTCTTCTATCCAATTCTAGTATTTTTGTGTGGTGTTAGTTAATATTCTGAAATTACCTATTTTTTCTAGCTTTACAGTATAGATTTCTTGTCTGTAAACGTTTAGTATTAGAAAATATTCAAATAAGCAGTTTTTTTGCTTGAGTTTAGATTGAAAAATGATGCTATCAGCACTAGTGCAAGATAATAAACTTGGATGGGTCACTTTAATCCAAACTATTGAATGGCTATTATGCTATGGAGTGTCCTACCGACTCACTCAAGTGTTTGTCATCAAGAGATTGATTGTTTGACTTTTCTGCGAACGTCAGAAGTTACTTTATCACTAGAGAAGTTTGTGATCTAACTTCCTGATAACTGACATTTGGGTGGGTGGGCCACTCTAGTCCGAACTATTGACTAATTATTTTCTCATGCAAAAAAATAATCTAAAAATTATGTTTCAAAAATCAAAATTTTTTTTTAGAAAATTTTGATTTTTCTTTTTAGATTTTTTTTATTGTATTAACTAAATTAAAACCACAATTTTTAAAATATTAATTTAATAACTGTACTAAACATACTTCAAACAATGCTAAGCAAAAAAGTAATCTCAAAATTATGTTTAGAAAATCAAAAATTATTTTTAGAAAATATTGATTTTTTTTTTAATTTTTTTTGTAGTTACTTACATTGAAACTACAATTTTCAAAATATTAACTCAATAATTGTACCAAACGAACTTCAAACATTGCTAAACAAAAAAGTAATCTCAAAATTATGTTTAAAAAACCAAAAAAAAATTTTAGAAAATTTTGATTTTTTTACATTTTTTTATTGAAGTTACTAACATTGAAACCACAATTTTTAAAATATGAACTCAATAATTGTATCAAACATACTTCAAACAATGCTAAGCAAAAAACTAATCTCAAAATTATGTTTAAAAAATCAAAAACAATATTTAGAAACTGTTTTTTTTTTTAAATTTTTTTTTGTAGTTATGTACTTACATTGAAACCACAATTTTTAAAATATTGACTCAATAATTGTACCAAACATACTTTGAACATTGCTAAGCAAAAAAGTAATCTCAAAATTATGTTTAGAAAATCAAAAATATTTTTTAGAAACTTTTTTTTTTTTTTTTAAATTTTGTTATTTTAGTAACTCACAAATTTGAAAATATTAAGTCAATAATTGTATCAAACATACTTCAAACAATAAAAACGTAATCTCCAAATTATGTTTAAAAAATCAAAAATATTTTTTAGAAAATTTGATTTTTTTTTAAATTTTTTTATTTTAGTAACTCACAAATTTGAAAATATTAACTTAATAATTGTATCAAACATACTTCAAACAATGCTAAGCTAAAAAGTAATCTCAAAATTATGTTTAGAAAATCAAAAATATTGTTTAGATAATTTTGATTTTTTATAAAAAAAAATTATTGTAGTAACTTACGTTGAAACCACAATTTTCAATATATAAATTTAATAATTGCACCAAACATACTTCAAACATTGCTAAGCAAAAAAGTAATCTTAAAATAATGTTTAGAAAATCAAATATTTTTTAGAATTTTTTTTTAATGTAGTAACTTACATTGAAACCACAAATTTTAGTTAGATTAAAAAATTAAAAAATTTTTTTAGAAAATTTTTGAAAATGCCTTTAATTTGTTTTATGTTGCAACATGATAAAACTAGAATTTTTAAAATAGTGGCAAAATTTGTATAAAACTTATTCCAATAATGTAAGGAAATAAATATAAAATTATAAAAAAAAATATTAGTAAAAAAAAATGCAATTACTAGAAACATTTCCAAATTTTTATAATCAAAATTAAAGATTATAGTAATACCATGCACGCTCATTCGAATGAAAAATCAAAATTAAAGATTCTTCTAGATTTTTGAATAGTTTTTGATGGCAATGTGATAGCGGCAAAGGTCATAATGAAAAATACAAACGACATTGTTAGCCGAACCTTAAATACAATATAATTTGACGAACTATTAAATGGCATGAAATAACATTTTATTTATTGGCAACAATTTTGGATAAAGATCATCAAGTATATTACATGCTTTCTATTTGTTATCGATTTCTCTTCACATGTCATATAATATATGTTTCCAGTAAAGACTGTTTGTGAGTAATAAGGCAAATAGGATTATTGTATGTTTATTAAATTTCTAAATGTGCTTACAATGTATTTAACATCTTAAGATCAATATTTATATAATAGTAAACCATATCAGTATTTAAAATTTTCTAATTATTCCTAAGCAGCGTAAAAAAGTTTACGACGTTGTAAAATAATTTATAGGCAGTTAAATAAAATAGTTCCAGGTGTAATTAGAATCTTTACGGTTTTGTAGTTTACAGGTTTTTTTTTTTGCAGTGTTTAGTTATAAAGTGCACAATTTCACAAACTAAAATTGGCAAGACACGTGGCGGAACTCCGGGAGTGGCCCGAGTTTCCGGGGAGTTCGCCTGAAATCGCTGAGCTGGTCCTGAATGTCTCTCCCCCACCCACCATGTTTCAGTTTGATTGCTCTTACGATCACCGAGAATAGGCAATAAAAAGTTCTTTCAGTCATTATCCAATCATATACATTGTAAAACTTTCTACTCGACCTTTTTTTAACATTAAGAAAGATCTATATTAATTGTATTTTATTACAATTCTTTTATAAAACTTTACTCAATCGAAAATACATTATTAATTTAATAAACAAGCTCTAACAAAAGGGAAAAGTTTTATTTATTAAATTGAAACTGAGTACTTTTTTTTTGGAGATTATATATGTGGCAAGACAAGCAAAATCAGGGCACATTTGAAATCACTCATACGATTTGACACGACCTATACATATTTTATCATGTTTTACGATCGTTTTGCTAGAATAAAAATGCGCCGTGGAATAAAAAAAAGGGGAGAGCGAAGATGAGAGGGCGTTTTAAAACAAATTCCACCGCGAAGAACCGGAAAAGTAGGAGCAATGAATCCTTTAAAATCCGTTAAAAGTGTCCTGTCAGGAATCATTACGGGCATTAAAATCAATGGAGTATAATTTTATTCCAAAGCTTTATACAATATTCAAATGGGGAGTTACTTTGTCATATTAATCAATAACGAATTTAACTTTTACATTATAGAGGTTATTGCGTATTGAAGAAACAATCGTTCTAAGGTTTACTCCTTTCACAACAAGTTATCTTTTTGTAAGGAAAATTATCATTAAAAGGTTTTATAAAATACGGTGCGGAAATCAACTCAAAAGTTTCTCCTAAAAATATGTATTTTAGTTTGTTTATATTGTTTAAAAATTGTTGATGAAACTTCAAAATGTTAAGCTTCCAAAAATATTTTTTTCAATTTGTTTATATTACTCATTACAATTTAAATAAATTACATAACATAAATAATTATTCTGATAGTATTCTTCTCGTCCTTCAATTTAATAAATGTAGAGGAAGTTTATTTTGTTGGTAAAAACAAAAACGCCAATAGGACTTATATTATAATTTAATTAATTATTATTTAATCATCGGACGTTTCGACAGAAAACACCTGTCTTCATCAGCACTGCAAAGACATTTTTTAACATTATAAAAAATAATTTTATGACACAGATACAAATACAAATTACAAAAAACATTAATATTATTAAAATCTTACCTTAATTAAAAATAAAATAAAATTGTTTATGTTTGGATCACCAATATAAAATCATCAAAATGGAAATTTTCGAATATCCAGTACATAGTAGTAACACTTACAAGATTAAAACTAACACGTTAAAATTAACACATTAAAATCATTAAACACAAAAGTTAAAATTAAGCGGGTGAAATACCATTATTCAAGTGTATATGTATTGTTGTGTGAGTGTGCTAGTTGGAATATGAATATTAATATGAAAGAGCGACTATTATTTTCAATAAAGTCACTATCTTAGATGTTGAAGAGAATTATAAAAAAAGAATCATTAGTGAAATGCTACATATTGACAAAAATTCAACGTGCAACGTCCAATTGGATATGGAGGGTCTTAGTGTTATCTATCGTAATCTACTAAAATTATAATTGTCTATACAACAACTATTTTTATTATCATGTTTAAAAATATTTTTTTAATTATTAATTAATGTTAAATTATACACATATATATATATATTACAATTGTAAATGGAATTCCTATAAGATTATTAGAAAATATGTTAGAAATATTCCAATAAAAATATTTTTTCTAAATAATTCACAAAAAAGTAAAGGACATCGAGAGCAAATAATAGTCGCTCTTTCATATTAATATTCATATTCCAACTAGAACACTCACACAACAATACATATACACTTGAATAATGGTATTTCACCCGCTTAATTTTAACTTTTGTGTTTAATGATTTTAATGTGTTAATTTTAACGTGTTAGTTTTAATCTTGTAAGTGTTACTACTATGTACTGGATATTCGAAAATTTCCATTTTGATGATTTTATATTGGTGATCCAAACATAAACAATTTTATTTTATTTTTAATTAAGGTAAGATTTTAATAATATTAATGTTTTTTGTAATTTGTATTTGTATCTGTGTCATAAAATTATTTTTTATAATGTTAAAAAATGTCTTTGCAGTGCTGATGAAGACAGGTGTTTTCTGTCGAAACGTCCGATGATTAAATAATAATTAATTAAATTATAATATAAGTCCTATTGGCGTTTTTGTTTTTACCAACAAAATAAACTTCCTCTACATTTAATAAATAATTAAAGTGAGTATAAATTAAAAAGAACTCGCATGTGATAAATTTTATTTAATTTAAATGCCCCTTTTACACTAAATGAGTTATAATAAGGAATTAAATGTAATGCTCCACTCGGGACTACTTAGTCGGTATTAAACGCACTGAAAAATATATATTAAATCTATGTATAACGCACATATACATTATTAAAAATGATGTATATACGTGCGAGTAGAGAAAAATATTATAAAAGTCGTGTCCATTAGATTGTAATGGATACTTTGCTTTCGTTGTGATATTTATTTTGCCAACATGCGGCAGTGACGTAGCAATTTATAACATTTTTTTCAGTAATGACCCCACTTAATGGGCAAATTAGGAGAATTATTCATTTTTTTTTTCAGCACCAATTGAGATACAGGGTGGTCAACCATAAGATTTAATTTATATGTCACTAGTTTAACATATTTAAATATTAAATTCACCCTCGTAGTATCATGAGTAATTTAAAATTCAATCAATAAAAGCAGCCGGTTTTATATAGCTTAAATGTATGCTACTACACACGAGTGTTTCTTAATAATATCGACTAATAAAATTCCTCTTTGCATGTATATATGTTCCCGTTTATATTATTTAGCTCAGACCAAGTCGATACATTTTTAAAGCGATTGTGGAGGCAGCGTATACTAATAAAACTAGGTATTTGCTGGGGTGGTTTCCATAAGGCCCGGAAGTATTTGCATCTGAAAGAAACTCGAGCTTAAATTTTAAACGCGGCATATGAAAAATAAGCTTAAGTTACAATAACGCTCGAATTTTCTTTTTTGTTTATATATTGTCGGTTTTATATATAGAAACTTTTTCTTTGCATACTTTTTACCCAAATTTATTATTAAAATTAGGTATTAATAAATTAGTCAAATTACTACTAACAGAATTTAGCTTTAAGTTGTTTCGTTTGAAAACATTTTATAATTTTTTTTTGTTACTGAATGTAAGACAAATTAATTTTTAAAATAAATAAAATAGATTTACTATTTATTATAACACAAATATATTAAATAAACCTTAACTAGTTTCAACCTTACAAGGCCATTATTGGACCGTGATTGTATTGTTTGGCTTAAAAATATGAAAAATCTTGTTTTTGAGTTTTTTTTTGTTTTAAAGTTCTAATGTAATGTAACATATGCCAGTACTGAAAAATTAGTTTTAAACAAAATTTTTATTTTTTAATTTAGGGTATAAGTCCTAATTTTTGAAAACGGTTGTAATATATGCTAAGAGTAGTGAACAAAATATTTTAAAGTCTTAATTTTTGGAAATTGGCAACAATACTAAAAAAACCTGTTTCGTCCAATAATAGAAAAACATATAATTTTGGTCTAATTTTTAGTTTTAGATTTTTTTATTGTTTAAAGCCCTTTTTGAGTTTTTTTCTTAATGATTTAGTTTTGATTTTTGGAAATTGAAAAATTTGAAGCCAGGAATACTGAAAATAATTTTTAATTTAGGACTAAAAACTTGCAAAACTTTTAGTTTTTGATTTTTTTTGTTATTGTTTTAAAGTCCTAAATTTTGAAGATTGATAGAATATATAACAGGAGTATTGAAAAAACATTCTTTATTCAATATTTGAAAAAAAAAATTGTATTTTTGGTTTAATTTTGACCTAAAAAACATAAAAAATCTTGAGTCTTTGGGTTTTTTCTTAATATTTTAAGTCTTAATTTTTGAAAAGTCATATAGAACTGCAAACAATTTTTTAATTCAATATTTGAATAAAAATATAACTTTGGTTTAATTTAGGCCAAAAACATGCAAAATTCTTAGTTTTTAAGTTTTTTCTTTAATGTTTTAAAGTCTTAGTTTTTGGAAATTGATATAACATATTTCAAGAGTATTGGCCAAAAAACATGAAAATTCTTATTTTTTGAGTTTTTTTCTCAATCTTTCAGTTTTAATTTGTGGAAATTAAGGTAATTGATGCCAGGAATACTGAAAAAAATGTCTAATTAATTTTTATAAAAATTATATTTTTGGTCTAATTTAAGCCTAAAAACTCTTAGTTTTTGAGTTGTTTCCTTATGTTTAAAAGTCCTAGTTGTTGAAAATTGATATAATATATACCAGAAAAATTAAAAAACATTTTTTATTTAATATTTGAAAAATTATATATATTTTTGGTTTTATTTTGACCTTAGTTTTTGAGTTTTTTTCTTAACGATTTAAAGTCTTAATTTATAGAAATCTATATAAAATTGCAAACAAATTTTTAGTTTAATATTTGAATAAAAATATATATTTGGTTTAATTTATGACTAATAACATGAAAAATTCTTAATTTTTGAGTTTTATTCTTAATGATTAAAGTTTTAGTTTTTGAAAACTGATGTAATATATGCCAAGAATTTATTTAACATATAAAAAAAATATATTTTGATTCAATTTATGCCTAAAAACATACAATACTCTTAGTTTTTGTTTTTTTTTTAAATGTTTTTAAATCTTAATTTTTGAAATTGATATAATATTTACCAAGAGTATTGAAAAACCCATTGTTTAATCAGTAATTGAAAAACAAATGTGTTTTTGGCCTAGAAACATTAATAATCTTAGTTTTTGAGATTTTTTTCATTATTTTACAGTCACATTTTTAAAAATAGTTTATATATGTGACCAATATTAAACAAATTATTTTCTAATAATAATTTATAAATATTAAGTCGGTAGTTTAATACAGTATTCCCGCCCACACGCTAAATTGTTTGTTATAAAGAAATTGACAGTTACTACTACTTCTCGTGTTCCTTCATATAAAAAACAAGACAAGATGACTGACAGATGTCATTTAACTTAAAGAGAGAGTTGACGTAATTAATTTTTTGATAACTAACACTAGGGCGGGTGGGCGGGAACAAAGTTTATGAATATTGGGCCGGTAGTTTGATACAGTGTCCCCGCCCGTCCGCCCAAGAGTTTGTCGTAAAGAAATTGACAGTTACTATTGCCTCTCGTATTCCTGCTTTTAAAAAACAAGACAAAATTACTGACAGATGTCATTTAACTTGAAGAGAGAATTGACGTAATCAATTTCTTGATAACTATCACTTGGGCGGGTGGGCGGGAACACAGATTATGAATATTGAGCCGGTAATTTGATACAGTGTTTCCGCCCACCCGCCCAAGTTTTTATCGTAAAGAAATTAACAATTATTACTATCTTTCCTGTTTATACATCTAAAGAACAAGACAAAATGACTGACAGATGTCATTAAACTTGAAGAGAATGTTGACGTAATTAATTTCTTGATAAGTAAAACTAAGGCGGGTGGGCGGGAACACAGTTTATGAATATTGGGCCGGTAGTTTGCAACAGTGTTTCCGCCCACCCGCCCAATCGTTTGTCATAAAGAAATTAACAGTTATCACAACCTTTCCTGTTTTTACATCTAAAAAACAAGACAGGATGACTGACAGATGACATTAAACTTGAAGAGAACGTTGGCGTAATCAATTTCTTGATAACTAATATTAGGGCGGGTGGGCGGGAACACAGTTTATAAATATTGGGCCGCTAGTTTGATACAGTGTTTCCGCCCACTTGCCTAAGTATTTGTCATAAAGAAATTGACAGTTACTACCACCTCTCGTGTTCTGACATCTAAAAAACAAAACAGAATGTCTGACATGTCATTTTATTCAAAGGTAGAGTTAAAGTAAATTTCTTGATAACCTACACTAGGGTGGGTAGGCGGGATCACAGTTTATGAATATTCAGCTGGTAATTTGATACAGTGTTTTCGTCCACTCGCCCAAGTGTTTGTCATAACAAAATTGACAGTTACTACCACCTCTCGTGTTCCCACATCTAAAAAACAAGACAAAATGACTGACAGATGTCATTTAATTTGAAGAGAGAGTGAGTTTATGTAATCAATTTTTAGTTAACTAACACTAGGGCGGGTGGGCGGGAACACAGTTTTTGTGTATTAAGCCGGTAGTTTGATACAGTATTCTTGCCTACCCGCTCAAGTGTTTAATATAAAGAAATTGACAGTTATTACCACTTCTTGTGTTCTTACATATAAAAAACAAGACAAAATGACTGACAGATGTAATTAAACTTGAAGAGAAAGTTGACATAATCAATTTCTTGATCATTAACACTGGGGCGGGTGGGCGGGAACACAGTTTATGAGTATTAGGCTGGTAGTTTAACACATGGTTCCCGCCCACCCACTTAAGTGTTTGTAGTATGATATCATTAGTTTTTGAGTGTTTTGCTTAATGTTTTAAAGTATTATTTCGCGGAAATTTATGTATTAAAAGCCAGGAATATTAAAAAAATCTTTTTTACTATAAATTTTATAAATAATATTTTTTTTTTAATTTAGGCTTAAAATCGTAAAAAAATCTTACTTTTGAGTTTTTTTTTTAATGTTTCAGTCTTAATTTTTGGAAAATTGATGTAATAGAGTACCAAAAGTACTGAAAAACCCTTGGTTTTCAAAAATTTGAAAATAAAATTTTGTTGTTTAATTTAGGCTTAAAAAATAAAAAAATCTAAATTTGAGTTTTTTTCTTAATGTGTAAAACTTAAAATTTTTGAAAAAACTGATGATATATACCAATCGTACGTAAAATAAACATCTTAAATTTTAATATAATTGGATTTTAAATGTGAAAAAGATTTTCAAACGTTTAAATCGGTTTCAAATTTTTGGAAATATAGAAAATGGAATACTGAAAATTTTACTTTAAACTTTTTTTAAATTATTACTTTTTCTTTAAATTGGTTTGTATCTTCGAAATTGGTGAACATAAATTAATGAAATTTTTACTAAATATGCTTTAGGTGTCAGTAAATAAGTTGCATACAATACTTTAATAAACTTGCACTAAAAACAAAATGGCTGCCAATTTACTTAACTTTATAATTATTCAAATTTTTAATGAAGCCTTTAAATTGGTTTGTAACTTTGAAAATAATGAACATAAATTACTGAAATTTTTGCTAAATATGTCTAAAGTTATCAGTTAATAAATTCCACAAAGTAGTTTATTGAAATTGCACTAAAAACAAAATGGCTGCTAATTCACTAAAACTGATTATTTTTTATTTTTTTTATGGAGCTATTAAATTGGTTTCAAACTTTCAAAATTGTAACATAAATTAATGAAACTTTTACTATAAACGTTTCAGGTATATTTTAAAAGTATTTTATTGAATTTGCACTAAATACAATATGGCTTCCAATTTACTAAGCCTGATCATTATTCAAATTGTGAATAGAGCCTCTAAATTGGTTTGTTACTCTAAAAATAGTGAACATTAATTAATGAAATTTTTACTGAATATACTTCAGATATCAATAATTAAGTTTCATTAAATACTTTTGCATATTTGCACTAAAAACAAAATGGCCGCCAATTCACTAAACCTGATTATTATTCAGTTTTTGAACTTTGCCTTTGAATTGGTTTGTAACTTTGAAAAAAGTGAATAAAATTTGATAAAATTTTCACTAAATATGCTTCAGGTGTTAGTGAATCAGTTTCATAGAATATTTTAATAAACTCGTATTATAAACAAAATGGCCGCCAATTTACTAAACTTATTTTTTTTAACTGTGCTTTTAAAGTGGTTTGTAATTTTGAAAATAGTGAACATAAATTAATGAAAATGTCACTTTATAGGCGTTAGATATCAATGAATAAATTCTATACAATTTTTTGAATGAACTTGCTCTAAAAACAAAATGGCCGCCAATTTATTAAACTTAATTTTTTTTCTGATTTCTTTAAATTGGTTTGTAACTTTGGAAATAGAGAACATACATTAATGAAATTTTTACCAAGTATGGTTCAGATATCAATAAATAGGTTTTATAAAATACTTTTGCAAATACGCACTAAAAACAAAATGGCCGCCAATTCACTAAATTTGATTATTATTCAGTTTTTGAATTTTGCCTTTGAATTGGTTTGTAACTTTGGAAGTAGTGAACAAAAGTTGATTAAATTTTTACTAAATATGTACCTGAAGTCAGTGAATAAGTTCTATGGAATACTTTAATAAACTCGTATTTAAAACAAAATGGCCGCC
The DNA here is from genome assembly GCA_963932245.1 of Tachinus rufipes. Lineage (NCBI taxonomy): Eukaryota > Metazoa > Arthropoda > Insecta > Coleoptera > Staphylinidae > Tachinus > Tachinus rufipes. The sequence goes on along the minus strand of OZ010744.1, from coordinate 113,757,918 downwards.
AATTTACTAAACTTAATTTTTTTAACTGTGCTTTTAAAGTGGTTTGTAACTTTGAAAATAATAAACATAAATTAATGAAATTTTCAACAAGTATGCTTCAGATATCAATAAATTAGTTCCACAAAATGCTTTTGCAAGTTTGCACTAAAAACAAAATGGCCGCCAATTTACTAAACCTGATTATTATTCAGTTTTTGAACTTTGCTTTTGTATTGGTTTGTAACTTTGAAAAGAGTGAACAAAATTTGATCAAATTTTCACTAAATATGCTTTAGGTTTTAGTGAATAAGTTCCATAAAATACTTTAATAATTTTGTATTTGAAACAAAATGGCCGCCAATTTTCTAAATCTATTTTTTTAAATTGTGCCTTTAAATTGGTTTGTAACTTTGAAAATAGTGAACATAAATTATTGAAATTGTCACTAAATATGCTTTAAGTATCAATGAATAAGTTCCATACAATTTTTTGAATGAACTTGTTATAGTAACAAAATGGCCGCCAATTTATTAAACTTAATTTTTTTTCTGATTTCTTTAGATTGGTTTGTAACTTTGGAAATAGTGATCATACATTAATGAAATTTTTATCAAGTATGCATCAGGTATCAATAAATAAGTTTTATAAAATACTTTTGCAAATTTTGCACTAAAAACAAAATGGCCGCCAATTCACTAAACTTGATTATTATTCAGTTTTTGAATTTTGCCTTTGAATTGGTTTGTAACTTTGGAAGTAGTGAACAAAAGTTGATTAAATTTTTACTAAATATGTACCTGAAGTCAGTGAATAAGTTCTATGGAATACTTTAATAAACTCGTATTTAAAACAAAATGGCCGCCAATTTACTAAACCTATTTTTTTTAACTGTTCCTTTAAATTGGTTTGTAACTTTGAAAATAATGAACATTTATTAATGAAATTTTTAACAAGTATGCTTCAGATATCGATAAATTAGTTCCACAAAATGCTTTTGCAAATTTTTACTAAAAACAAAATGGCCGCCAATTTACTAAACCTGATTATTATTTAATTTTTGAATTGTGCTTTTGAATTGGTTTGTAACTTTTGAAAGAGTGAACAAAATTTGATCAAATTTTCACTAAATATGCTTCAGGTGTTAGTGAATAAATTTTATAGAATATTTTAATAAACTTGTATTATAAACAAAATGGCCGCCAATTTACTAAACTTAATTTTTTTAACTGTGTTTTTAAAGTGGTTTGTAACTTTGAAAATAGTAAACAAATTAATAAAAATGTTCTATACAATTTTGTGAATGAACTTGCTCTAAATACAAAATGGCCGCCAATTTATTAAACTTAATTTTTTTCTGATTTCTTTAAATTGGTTTGTAACTTTGGAAATAGTGATCATACATTAATGAAATTTTTATCAAGTATGCATCAGGTATCAATAAATAAGTTTTATGAAATACTTTTGCAAATTTGTACTAAAAACAAAATGGCCGCCAATTTACTAAACCTAATTTTTTTAACTGTGCCTTTAAATTGGTTTGTAACTTCGAAAATAGTAAACATAAATTGATGAAATTGTCATTTAAAATGCTTTAGATATCAATAAATAAGTTCCATACAATTTGTTAAATGAAATTGCTCTAAAAACAAAATGGCTGCCAAGTTATTAAACTTAATTTTTTTTCTGATTTCTTCAAATTGGTTTGTAACTTTGGAAATAGAGAACATACAGTAATGAATTTTTTACCAAGTATGGTTCAGATATCAATAAATAAGTTTTATAAAATACTTTTGAAAATTTGCACTAAAAACAAAATGGCCGCCAATTTACTAAATCTGATTATTATTTAATTTTTGAACTTTGCCTTTGAATTGGTTTGTAACTTTGGAAATAGTGAACAAAATTTGATCAAATTTTCACTAAATATGCTTCAAGTGTCAGTGAATAATTTCCATGGAATATTTTAGTAAACTCGTATTATAAACAAAATGGCCGTCACTTTACTAAACCAAATTTTTTTAACTGTGCTTTTAAATTGGTTTGCAACTTTGAAAATTGTGAACATAAATTAATGAATATGTCACTTTATAGGCGTTAGATATCAATGAATAAATTCTATACAATTTTTTGAATAAACTTGCTCTAAAAACAAAATGGCCGCCAATTTAATAAACTTAATTTTTTTTTCTGATTTCTTTAAATTGGTTTGTAACTTTGGAAATAGTGATCATACATTAATGAAATTTTTATCAAGTATGCATTAGGTATCAATAAATAAGTTTTATAAAATATTTTTGCAAATTTGCACTAACAACAAAATGGCCGCCAATTCACTAAACTTGATTATTATTCAGTTTTTGAATTTTGCCTTTGAATTGGTTTGTAACTTTGGAAGTAGTGAACAAAAGTTGATTAAATTTTTACTAAATTTGCACCTGAAGTCAGTGAATAAGTTCTATGGAATACTTTAATAAACTCGTATTTAAAACAAAATGGCCGCCAATTTACTAAACTTATTTTTTTTAACTGTGCCTTTAAATTGGTTTATAACTTTGAAAATAGTGAACATAAATTAATGAAATTCTCAACAAGTATGTTTCAGATATCAATAAATTAGTTTCACAAAATGCTTTTGCAAGTTTGCACTAAAAACAAAATGGCCGCTAATTTACTAAACCTGATTATTATTTAATTTTTGAATTGTGTCTTTGAGTTGGTTTGTAACTTTGGAAACAGTGAACAAAATTTGATCAAATTTTCACTAAATATGCTTCAAGTGTCAGTGAATAATTTCCATGGAATATTTTAGTAAACTCGTATTATAAACAAAATGGCCGTCACTTTACTAAACCTAATTTTTTTAACTGTGCTTTTAAAGTGGTTTGTAACTTTGAAATTAGTGAACATAAATTAATGAAAATGTCACTTTATAGGCGTTAGATATCAATGAATAAATTCTATTCAATTTTTTGAATAAACTTGCTATAAAAACAAAATGGCCGCCAATTTATTAAACTTAATTTTTTTTCTGATTTCTTTAAATTGGTTTGTAATTTCGGAAATAGTGCTCATACATTAATGAAATTCTTATCAAGTATGCATCAGGTATTAATAAATAAGTTTTATAAAATACTTTTGCAAATTTGCACTAAAAACAAAATGGCCGCCAATTTACTAAATCTGATTGTTATTCAATTTTTGAACTGTGTCGTTGAATTAGTTTGCAACTTTGGAAAAAGTGAACAAAATTTGATCAAATTTTCACTAAATATGTTTCAAGTGTCAGTGAATAATTTCCATGGAATATTTTAGTAAACTCGTATTATAAACAAAATGGCCGTTACTTTACTAAACCAAATTTTTTTAACTGTGCTTTTAAATTGGTTTGTAACTTTGAAAATTGTGAACATAAATTAATGAAAATGTCACTTTATAGGCGTTAGATATCAATGAATAAATTAAATACAATTTTTTGAATAAACTTGCTCTAAAAACAAAATGGCCGCCAATTTATTAAACTTAATTTTTTTTCTGATTTCTTTAAATTGGTTTGTAACTTTGGAAATAGTGATCATACATTAATGAAATTTTGATCAAGTATGCATCAGGTATCAATAAATAAGTTTTATAAAATACTTTTGCAAATTTGCACTAAAAACAAAATGGCCGCCAATTCACTAAACTTGATTATTATTTAGTTTTTGAATTTTGCCTTTAAATTGGTTTGTAACTTTGGAAGTAGTGAACAAAAGTTGATTAAATTTTTACTAATTATGCACCTGAAGTCAGTGAATAAGTTCTATAGAATACTTTAATAAACTCGCATTTGAAACAAAATGGCCGCCAATTTACTAAACCTAATTTTTTTAACTGTGCCTTTAAATTGGTTTGTAACTTTGAAAATAGTAAACATAAATTAATGAAATTTTCAACAAGTATGCTTCAGATATCAATAAATTAGTTGCACAAATTGCTTTTGCAAGTTTGCACTAAAAACAAAATGGCCGGCAATTTACTAAATCTGATTGTTATCCAATTTTTGAACTGTGCCGTTGAATTGGTTTGCAACTTTGGAAAAAGTGAACAAAATTTGATCAAATTTTTAATAAATATGCTTCAAGTGTCAGTGAATAATTTCCATGGAATATTTTTGTAAACTCGTATTATAAACAAAATGGCCGTCACTTTACTAAACCTAATTTTTTTAACTGTGCTTTTAAAGTGGTTTGTAACTTTGAAAATAGTAAACATAAATTAATGAAAATGTCACTTTATAGGCGTTAGATATCAATGAATAAATTCTATACAATTTTTTGAATGAACTTGCTCTAAATACAAAATGGCCGCCAATTTATTAAACTTAATTTTTTTCTGATTTCTTTAAATTGGTTTGTAACTTTGGAAATAGTGATCATACATTAATGAAATTTTTATCAAGTATGCATCAGGTATCAATAAATAAATTTTATAAAATACTTTTGCAAATTTGCACTAAAAACAAAATGGCTGCCAATTCACTAAACCTGATTATTATTCAGTTTTTGAACTTTGCTTTTGAATTAGTTTGTAACTTTAGAAAAAGTGAACAAAATTTGATTAAATTTTCACTAAATATGCTTCAAGTGTTAGTGAATAAGTTTTATAAATTACTTTAATAAATTCGTATTATAAACAAAATGGCCGCCAATTTACTAAACCTAATTTTTTTAATTGTGCCTTTAAATTGGTTTGTAACTTCGAAAATAGTGAACATAAGTTAATGAAATTGTCACTAAATATGCTTTAAGTATCAATGAATAAGTTCCATACAATTTTTTGAATGAACTTGTTATAAAAACAAAATGGCTGCCAATTTATTAAACTTAATTTTTATTCTGATTTCTTTAAATTGGTTTGTAACTTTGGAAATAATGAACATACATTATTGAAACTTTTACCACTTATGCTTCAGATATCAATAAATAAGTTTTATAAAATACTTTTGCAAATTTGCACTAAAAACAAAATGGCCGCCAATTTACTAAACCTAATTTTTTTAGCTGTGCTTTTAAAGTGGTTTGTAACTTTGAAAATAGTGAACATAAATTAATGAAAATGTCACTTTATAGGCGTTAGATATCAATGAATAAATTCTATACAATTTTTTGAATGAACTTGCTCTAAAAACAAAATGGCTGCCAATTTATTAAACATAATTTTTTTTTCTGATTTCTTCAAATTGGTTTGTAACTTTGGAAATAGAGATCATACATTATTGAAATTCTTACCAAGTATGGTTCAGATATCAATAAATAAGTTTTATAAAATACTTTTGCAAAAACGTACTTAAAACAAAATGGCCGCCAATTTACTAAATCTAATTGTTATTCAATTTTTGAACTTTGCTTTTGAATTGGTTTGTAACTTTGGAAAAAGTGAACAAAATTTGATCAAATTTTCACTAAATATGCTTCAAGTGTCAGTGAATAATTTCCATGGAATATTTTAGTAAACTCGTATTATAAACAAAATGGCCGTCACTTTACTAAACCTAATTTTTTTAACTGTGCTTTTAAATTAGTTTGTAACTTTGAAAATAGTAAACATAAATTAATGAAATTGTCATGAAATAAGCTATAGGTATCAATGAATAAGTTCCATATAATTTTTTGAATAAACTTGCTCTAAAAACAAAATGGCCGCCAAGTTATTAAACTTAATTTTTTTTATGATTTCTTTAAATTGGTTTGTAACTTTGGAAATAGAGAACATAAAATAATAAAACTTTTACTAAATATACTTCAGATATTAGTAAGTAAGTTCCACAAAATACTTTTGCAAATTTTTAGTAAAAACAAAATGGCTGCCAATTTACTAAACCTGATTATTATTTAATTTTTGAATTGTGCCTTTGAATTGGTTTGTAACTTTGAAAATAGTAAACAAAAGTTAATCAAGTTTTTACTAAATATGCAACTGAAGTCAGTGAATTAGTTCCATGGAATACTTTATCAAATTTGTATTTGAAACAAAATGGCTGGCAATTTTCTTAACCTGATTATTATTAATTTTTTTAACTGTTACCCAGGTACTCCAGTTTTCTTCTTTTCACTGTTTCTACACTTATTCTCTTCAACAACTCATCGTTGCTAACATGAGCAGTTTACGGAATTAAAAAAAAAAATTTGTACGTCCACATTCAGTGTTTTTATCAAAGCTTTCTTCTATTCTGTACAGGAACACCGAGAACACGTAGCAATTAACCAGTGTGCGCTTAAGTTTAATGTTTTTTCTCTTGCTTTTTACTTTTATTGAATGGTCCCACTGTTTATTCATGAGGAAAAAAAAAATTTTTTCAATTTGTTAAATTTTCAAAAAATGTTCAACATTTTCCAGAAACTTTTATAATAACTATCAGACAGTTTTAATATCAACATTAATAGAGCAAATTGTATGTACAGAAAGAATTTAAAATTACTTTATTTCTAAATGTGATTGTTTTCTTTATAAAACTTTGTATGTGAATAAATGAAACAGGAAATTTCCATGCATTTTTCAGTTTTAAAATAAATCTAATCTGCTTATTATAATTCTGTACTTTAATATGATTCTGCATTATAATAAGCAGATTCTAGCTTCATTTTAAAGCTAAAAACATATCTACACATGGATGGATTTTCCTTGTTCAAATCTTTCTTTAAATTTTCCATCTATAAAAAATTTGTAGTGGGACAATTCCCACTTATATTCCATAAAATATTTAAATATTCTCCCCTTTTATATATCAACACCTTTTTGCTATTTGTGTTTAAGCCCAAGGGTGTGCAATTCAATAGGGGTAAGGATTGAAAACGATTGTCAAACATTTTGTAGCAATGTTTTAAATTGTTTATGTCCTTTTAAAAATCCAATTTGAGCCCATTTACGAGAAAAAAGAACATTGTCGGCACATTGTATGATGATAGTTTTGCGCACATATTTCACCCATAAACCAATTTTTATTGCCATAACAAGGAATAAATTAGATAATAAGGGTTGCTTTTATGCGTTTCATAAATCCTCCTATTCATATGTTACATAATATTATACTAGAATACTATAAAAATGAAGTTTTACTCACTCGTATACACCTGAAATTGAACGTAAAGCTTTATAAAATCATGTTTTCTAACAATTCGCGATTCAAGATCAGAATTATAAATAGAAGCAATTGGATCCCGGCCAGAATGTGGATTTCTAGCTAAATACACGAAAAAAGAAATTGTATCACCCCTAGTAGCTTGTTAATCACACGGGGCAATAATAATCAATCATTAATGTTGAGGAAATGGTGGAAAAGTGCGGTCTTGACCCACACATTTATTTTATATATAACAAGAAAGAGATGGAAAATGTGAGATAATTGCACACACACAGTGATAATTTATTGTAGGAACAAATATTGATAAATCGAGGGTTATAATCTGGGGTTTCGATTTCATAGCGTGAAAGCTACCCTATGGAATATACAGAGAAATAAAGGAATTAAAGTAAAGCGATTAATTGGATACACTAGCCTGGAATATGTGGTTGCTATCTAGACAAGTGCCAATTATGATAGGCGGTAAAAAAATATTAAACATGAAGTTGGAAATTAAAAACTGGCATTGCGAAAGTTTCAGGGAATGTTTGTAATTGCAACAAGCGCATCAAATGCAGAAGATTTTTTTGTTTAAAATTGTTACTAATTTCTATATTGTTTTTTTATAGAATTCCATAATTATTTACTCCATTTTAAATTTTATATTCATTTAGCATCTATTATGCTCTGACAATAGTTTGGTATACGATCATACTCTAGTGAAATGGATGTTGTGGGTCTACTTGGAAAATATGCTTGCTGCCGAGTTCTACCAGTTAAGTGGAGTCTGTGAATAAGAAATAAGAATTAGTTAAGATTCAAATGTTTTGTCTTTTGTTTTTCAGAATCGAAGTCTAGTTGAAGTGCAGTTGAACAGTAGAAAGACTTGTTTTTTTGTTGGGGGGAGGGGGAGGGGGGCAAAGTTTTATTTGTCTGCATTTTCGGCGGATTGAGCAAAGATCAATTGGCGGCTTCCTAATTGACAATGTTAAGCTGAGTGTTCTACTGTCTAGGAATGCAGGTCTTACTGAGGTCTACTTGTTTTTCTTCTGAGGTGGTTCTTTTGCACTTTTGACGTCTTAATCCTTTAACAGTTCTGTTTTCTTCACTCATTAGATTTGTCTTCCAAACATCCTCGACATAATAGGTTTATGCAAGCCATAGCCAGATTAGAGGGTGGTGGTAGTGAGAGCAATACTTTCATGGCTGCTGTGGGCGTTGTTCTCATTGTCCCTATCATTAGCAGACACGTCAATCTCTGTATTTTGTTTAGTAGACTTTTTACTTCATACAAGTGCTATGTATGTATTCTGTTTACTACTGTTATAGCCATCTGGTCAGTCTTCATGTGGGTTCGATCATCATTTTAGTTACGATAAGCACCCGAGTTGGAGTTTGGAGGTACATTTTCTAGGCAAATGCTGAAGGGTAGTCTGGCATAAAGCATCCCAAATATTTTAATTCTTTTATCACCGGGAACTTAGCTCTATATATTTTCAAAATTCCAGGTTTTTGGTGCCTTTTTGTCTTGTAAAAGAGACAATTGGTATTTTTTCTGGATTTACTGATAACTTTTTTATTTGCACTACATTTTTACAATGTTTGGGTCATTTTTTGGTGAATTACAATTGTCTCAAGTTACCCGTTTACAAGGATAGTGAGAACATTGACGTAACCTAAGGCGAAAACATCCATCACAAGGCACCACAGTAATGATGAAAGGCACATTGCCCTGTAGGCACTTGCTCGCAACTTTAACTTCTAGAGGTGACCCAATATTAGAGAAGTTCTATTCTTGTTAATGATTTTAGTCTCCTTACAAAATGTTTGTAGTTTTTTTGTTTGTTAGAAACTTGATTGTTCTATTTTGGATCAAATTTTGTTTGCCTTTCCTTGTAATAGGTCTTCTTTATAGGTTCTTAGGTATTTGTGGCGTTTGGTATGTAGTTTGTAAAAGTTGGGCTTTGGGGGTGTTTGTTTTGGTTTTTTGGATTGTTTTTTGCTTCATTTTTTTTGGGTGTCTCCAACTTTATTAGTTTTTTGCAAATGTTGAAATAAATAAAGCTCTTTTTGGGGGGTGGTGAATGATTGCGGTATAGTGGAAACATTTTTATTGCCAAAAAACTGAATGGTAAATTGCGGGACAGAATAATCCGTAAGTACTTGTGGGGAAGACCTAGTGCTTCAGAAGTCTGCACGTCTTTTCACTTGCAGTGGTTGGTATTAGGGATGCCTTGGTTTGTACAGTTTGTTCATATACATCATCAATACAAAGCGGTTGTCTTTTTAGGGGACATATGGACCTACGTAGATTATATTTTTTTTTAGAGTTTGTAGATGAGCATCTTTTTTCTTAATCAATGCTACTTTTTTAGCCTTTATTGATTATTCTGGTTTGGGGTATTTTGCAGTTCCGGACAACGTTCTTTTGAATTGCCAAAGAAATTATCAGCTGGATTCTTCTTTTTGAGGTTTGGATAAAAGTTTTATTTTTGTTTTTTTGGTATTTGGTATTTGTTTTTGTTGAAGTTTTTCCAAGCTATTGGTTTTCCTCTCAGCATTGAAACCAAAATTTACATTTTGTGTGTAGTTTGCATTAGTGTTCCCCGCCTATCCGCCCGACTATTTGTGATCTAATTTTTTGACAACAAACACTTGGGTGGGTGGGCGGGAACAAAGTTTACATTTTGTGAGCGTTTTGTTTAGATTAGTGTTTCCCAATTACTCGCCCGATTTTTTGTGATTAAATTTTTCATAACTAACACTTGGGTGGGTGAGCGGGAACTCAGTTCAATTTTTGTGGGTGTATGGTTTAGACTAGGTTTTGCGCCCAAGTATTTGTAGTCTAATTACATGATAACAAACACTTGAGTGGGTGGGCGGGAACAAAGTTTTTATATTGTGAGCGTGTGGTTTGGATTAGTATTCCCCACCCACCCGCCCAATTGTTTGTGATCTAATTTTTAGACAACAAACAATTGGGTGGGTGAGCGGGAACAAAGTTACATTTTTGTAGGCGTATGGTTTAGACAAGGCTTGCGCCCAACTGTTTGTGATCTAATTATGTGACAACAAACACTTGGGTGGGTGGGCAGGAACAAAGTTTACATTTTGTGAGCGTGTGGTTTGGATTAGTATTTTCCACCCACCCGCCCGACTGTTTGTGATCCAATTTTTAGACAACAAACACTTGGGTGTGTGAGGGGAAACTCAGTTCACTTTTTGTGGGCGTATGGTTTTGACTAAGTTTGCGCCCAAGTATTTGTGATCTAATTACTTGACAACGAACCTTAGGTGTGTAGGCGGGAACAAAGTTTTCATTTTGTGAGCGTGTGGTTTGGATTAATATTTTCCATCCATCCGCCCGACTGTTTGTGATCCAATTTCTAGACAACAAACACTTGGGTGGGTGAGCGGAAACTTAGTTAAATTTTTGTGGCCGTTTGGTTTTAACAAGGTTTGCGCCCAAGTGTTTGTGATCAAATTACTTGACTACGAACGTTTGGGTGGGTGGGCGGGAACAAAGTTTATATTTTGTAAGCATGTGGTTTAGATTGGTGTTTCCCGCCCACCCGCCCGATTGTTTGTGATTAATTTTTTGACAACAAACACTTGGGTGGGTGAGCAAAAATTCAGTTCAAGTTTGAGGGGAGTATGGTTTGGATTAGGTTTGTTTCCAAGTGTTTGTTATCCAATTTCTTAACTACGAACATTTGGGTAGGGGAGCGGGAACTTAGTGAATTTTTTTAGGCGTATGATTTGGACTGGGAGTGCGCCCAAGTGTTTGTTATCTAATTATTTGTTGGGTGGGCGGGCGGGAACAAAGTTTACATTTTGTGGGCGTGTTGTTTGGATTAGTGTTTTTCGCCCACCCGCCCGATTGTTTGTGATTCAATTTTCTGATAACAAACATTTGGGTGAGTGAGCAAAAACTCACCCAGAGTGAGCGGGAACTTAGTTCAATTTTTGTGGCCGTATGGTTTGAACAGGGTTTGCGCTCAAGTTTTTGTAATTTAATTATTTGTCAAAGAACACTTGGGTGGGTAGGCGGGAAAAAAGTTTACATTTTATGATCGTGTGGTTTAAATTAGTATTTTCTACTCACCCGCCGTACTGTAGTAATCCATTTTCTTGACAACAAACACTTGGTTGGGTGAGTAAAAACTCAGTTCAAGTTTTAGGGGAGTATAGTCTAAACTGTCGTTCTTGCCTAAATGTTTGTGAATTAAATTTCTTGACAACAAACACTTGGGTGACTAGGCGGAAAGAAAGTTTACATTTTGTAGGCATGTAGTTTAGATTAGTGTTCCTCGCCCACTTGCTCAATTGTTTGTATTTCAATTTTTTGACAACAAGCACTTAGGTGGGCAGGCGGAAACAAAGTTTACTTTTTTGTTGGCGTGTGGTTTGGATTAGTGTTTTTTTCCCACCCGCTCAACTGCTTGTGATTCAATTTTTTGACAACAAACACTTGGGTTGGTAAGCAAAATTCAGTTTAAGTTTTAGGGGAGTATAGTCTGAACTGTTGTTCTTGCCCAAATGTTTGTAACTCAATTTTTTGACATCAGACACTTGGGAGGGTGGACGTGAACAAAGTTTACATTTTGTGGGCATGTGGTTAGATATTAGTGTTCCCCGCCCACCTGCCCAACTGTTTGTAATCCAATTTCTTGACAACAAACATTTGGGTGAGTAAGCAATAACTTAGTTTAAGTTTTAGGGGAGTATGGTATAAACTTTTGTTTCCGCCCAAATGTTTGTGATCTAATTTATTGACAACAAAAATTTGGACGAGTAGAAGGGAACAAAGTCACATTTTGTGGGCGTGTGGTTTGGATTAGTGTTACTTGCCCACCCGCCCAACTGTTTGTGATCCAATTTTTTGACAACAAACACTTGGTTGGGTGAGCAAAAACTCAGTTCAAGTTTTAGGGGAGTATGGTCTGAACTATCGTTCTTGCCTAAATGTTTGTGATTAAATTTCTAGACAACAAATATTTGGGTGAGTGGGCGGAAAGAAAGTTTACATATTGTAGGCATTTAGTTTGTATCAGTGTTCCTCGCCTACTTGCTCAATTGTTTGTATTCCAATTTCTTGACAATAAACACTTAGGTGGGTAAGCAAAAACTTTGTTTAAGTTTTAGGAGTATAGTCTGAACTGTTGTTTCTGCACAATGTTTGTTACCCAATTTCTTTGCAGCAAACACTTGGGTGGGTGGGCGAGGAACAAATTTTACTTTTTGTAAGCGTGTGGTTTGGATTAGTGTTTCCCACCCACCCGCCAGACTGTTTGTGATTTAATTTCTAGACATCAAACTTTTGGGTGGGAGAGAGGAAACTCAGTTCAATTTTTGTGGGCGTATGGTTTGCGCCCAAGTACTTGTGATCTAATTACTTAACAACGAACCTTGGGTGGGTGGGCGGGAACAAAGTTTACATATTATAGACATGTGGTTTGGATTAGTGTTTCCCGCCCGCCCGCCCGACTGTTTGTGATCTAATTTCTTGACAACAAACACTTGGGTGGGTGGGCGAAAAACAAATTTTACTTTTTGTAAGCGTGTGGTTTGGATTAGTATTTCCCGCCCACCCGCCAGACTGTTTGTGATTCAATTTCTAGACAACAAACACTTGGGTGGGTGAGCGGAAACTCAGTTCAATTTTTGTGGGCGTATGGTTTGCGCCCAAGTATTTGTGATCTAATTACTTGACAACGAACCTTAGGTGGGTGGGCGGGAACAAAGTTTACATACTGTAGACATGTGGTTTGGATTAGTGTTTTCCGCCCACCCGCCCGACTGTTTGTGATTCAATTTCTTGACAACAAACATTTGGGTGAGTGAGCAAATATTCAGTTCAAGTTTGAGGGAAGTATGGTCTGAACTGTTGTTCCCGCCCAATAATTTGTGATCCAATTTATTGACTCCAAAAACTTGGGAGAGTGGGTGGGAAAAATACATTTTGTGATTGTGTAATTAGGATTAGTATTTCCTATTCACCCGCCCGACTGTTTTTAATCCAATTTCTAGACAACAAACACTTGGGTGGGTGATCGGAAACTCAGTTCAATTTTTGTGGGCGTATGGTTTGCGCCTAAGTATTTGTGATCTAATTACTTGACAACAAACCTTGGGTGGGTGGGCAGGAACAAAGTTTACATATTGTAGGCATGTGGTTTGGATTAGTGTTTCCCGCCCACCCGCCCGACTGTTTGTGATCCAATTTTTTAAGAACAAACACTTGGGTGACTGAGCAAAAATTCAGTTCAAGTTTGAAGAAAGTATGGTCTAAACTTTTGTTTCCGCCCAAATGTTTGTGATTTAATTTATTGATACCGAACACTTGGGAGGGTGGGCGGAAACAAAAAATACATTTTGTGAGCGTGTGGTTTGGATTAGTATTTCCTAACTACCCGCCCGACTGTTTGTTATACAATTTTTTGACAACAAACATTTGGGTGGGTGAACAAAAACTCAGTTTAAGTTTCAGGGAAGTATGGTCTGAACTGTTGTTCCCGCCCAAATGTTTGTGATTCAATTTCTTGACAATAAACATTTGGGTGGGTGGGTTTGAACAAAGTTTACTTTTTGTTGGCGTATGGTATGGATTAGTGTTAATTTCTTGACAACAAACACTTAGGTACGTGAGCAAAAACTTAGTTCAAGTTTTAGGGGAGTATGGTCTGAACTTTTGTTTCCGCCCAAATGTTTGTGATTTAATTTATTGACAACGAACACTTGAGTGAGTGAGCGGAAACAAAGTTTACATTTTGTGGGCGTGTGGTTTAGATTAGTGTTCCTCGCCCAACTGTTTGTAATCCAATTTCTTGACAACAAACACTTGGGTAGGTAAGCAAAAACTTAGTTTAAGTTTTTGGGATGTATTGTATAAATTTTTGTTTCCGCCCAAATGTTTGTGATCTAATTTATTGACAACGAACATTTGGGCGGGTGGAAGGGAACAAAGTCACATTTAGTGAACGTGTGGTTTATATTATTATTCCTCACCCACTCGCCCAACTGCTTGTAATCCATTTTTTTGACATCAAACACTTGGGTGGGTTAGCAAAATACCAGTTTATGTTTTAGGGGAGTATGGTCTGAACTGTTGTTCCCGCCCAAATGATTGTGACTTAATTTCTTGACAACAAACACTTGGGTGGGTGGGCTGGAACAAAGTTTACATTTTGTGGGCGTGTGGTTTAGATATTAGTGTTCCCCGCACACCCGCCCAACTGTTTGTGATCCAATTGCTTGACAACAAACACTTGAGCGGGTAAGCGGGAACTCAGTTCAATTTTTGTGGGCGTATGGTTTGAATAAAGTTTGCACTCAAAAGTTTGTGATCTAATTACTTGACAACGAACACTTGGGTGGGTGGGAAGAAGCAAAATTTACATTTTGTGGGCGTGTGGTTTAGATTAGTGTTTCTTGCCTGACTGTTTGTAATTTAATTTCTTGATAACAAACACTTGGGTGGGTGAGCAAAATTTAGTTCAAGTTTTAGGGGAGTATGGTTTGAATTGTTGTTCTGGCCCAAATGTTTGTGACTCAATTTCTTGACAACAAACACTTAGGTGGGTAGGCGGGAACAAAGTTTACATTTTGTGGGCATGTGGTTAGATATTAGAGTTCCCTGCCGACCCACCCAACTGTTTGTAATCCAATTTTTTGACAACAAACACTTGGGTGAGTAAGCAAAAACTTAGTTCAAGTTTTAGAGGAGTATGGTATAAACTATTGTTTCCGCCCAAATGTTTGTGATCTAATTTATTGGCAACGAACATTTGGACGGGTGGAAGGGAACAAAGTCACATTTAGTGAGTGTGTGGTTTAGATTAGTATTCCCCACCCACCCGCCCGACTGTTTGTAATCCATTTTTTTGACAACAAACACTTGGGTGGGTTAGCAAAAACTTCAAATTTTAGGGGATTATGGTCTGAACTGTTGTTCCCGTCCAAATGTCTGTAATCCAATTTTTAACAAGGAACACTTGGGTGGGTGGACGGAAACTAAGTTTGCATTTTGTGAACGTGTGGTTTGCATTAGTGTTCCCCGCCCACCCGCCCAACTGTTTGTGATCCAATTTCTTGACAACAAATACTTGAGCGGGTGAACGGGAACTCAATTCAATTTTTGTGGGCGTATGGTTTAAACAAAGTTTGCACCCAAGTGTTTGTGATCTAATTACTTATCAACAAACACTTAGGTGGGTGAGCAAAAACAAAGTTTACATTTTCTGAGCGTGTTGTTTGCAATAGTGTTCTCCGCTGTTTGTTTGTGATCTAATTTCTTGACAACAAATACTTAAGCGGGTGAGCGAGAACTCAGTTCAAATTTTGTGGGAGTATGGTTTGGACAAAGTTTGCACCTAAATGTTTGTGATCTAATTACTTGACAACAAACACTTGTGTGGGTGGGCAGAAACAAAGTTCACATTTTGTGAGGGTGTGGTTTGGATTAGTGTTCCCCGCCCACCCGCCCAACTGTTTGTGATCTAATTTCTAGACTACAAACACTTGGGTGGGTGAGCGGAATCTCATTTCAATTTTTGTGGGCGTTTGGCTTAGACTACGTTTGCGCTCAAGTATTTATGATCTAATTACTTGACAACGAACACTTGGGTAAGAGGGCGGGATCAAAGTTTACATATTGTGGGCGTGTGGTTTGGATTATTGTTCTCCGTCGACCAGCCCAACTGTTTGTGATCTAATTTTTTGACAACAAATACTTGAGTGGGTGAGCGGGAGCTCAGTTCAATTTATTGGGAGTATGGTTTGGACTAGGTTTGCGCTTAAATGTTTGTGATCAAATTACTTAACAACGAACACTTGTGATCTAACACCAATCTAAACCGTACATTACTATAATCAACTGCATAAATTGTATCAAATTCCATACTACATAACCTCAAATTAATTGACATCAAACAACTAATTTGTAATGTATTATGATTATAATAAGTATTTCATTAAATTTGTAATTGAATAAAATTTCAGTTTGATGAAATATGTTAATTATTGTGTCCTGTTTCTATTTATGTTTATTACTTTTATGAATTTCACTTTTCCCCCCAAATATGATACGTAAATTCTATCCTCCGTACTTATTCTATATATTAGCAATAATAATAAAAGCTCATGGAGGGAAGAGATATACGTAAATACCTTCCCACAATTCTTCCCCGTGAGCCAACACTAATACCCAAAATGTGTTACTGTTATACTCGAACGGATTTTACATATCTTTGCAAACACGGATGGCGGAAAGTTAAGAGGGATGTAACAAAATACGTGGAGGATTTCATTTTGTTTATTTTTTGTAAATAATTAGATAAGAAATCTCAGCAATTATATTCTGCAATAAAACTGATTTGATTTTAAATTGTAGTAAAACAATCCAGTTAAGAAATATTTACGATTAAAGTGAATTTAACCGCGATTTCACAACACGAAACTACATATAAAATATTCAAGTCACGTCTAGTGAGTAAGCGAGAGAGATGGTGCGGAGGGAAAATAAACGCAGAAGACAGTTCATAAACAATAATTCTCTCCCTCACTCTTTCCAGTGTTAGTTTAGCTAAAACGCTGTGTAAGATTCAGTCTCCGGGATGTTTTAAGAGTCGTAATCCAGTTTGTTGATAGCCGTTATCTGAAGAATATGAGCAGCCTTCTGAAATAGGATACATGGAGATAAGCCAGCGGTAACATTTACACTAGTATCTTGTTTGCTTTCTAATTCTCTACGCGCTTTTAACACTAAGCTTTATATACTGGTTACGGATATATTATTTGTGCGTAAATATTAATTATATTCTTTAGGGAACAATTCTCCTAAGTAAATGGAATTTATTTTAATATGTGAAAAATCGCATCTATATAATATTTGGGCTCTTTGTACTGAAGTTATCTCAATTCAGCGGAATTTTTCATTGTCTGCTTGAAACGGTTCCCAATGTAGCAGTAAACTATTTTTGTTTGTGTCTCCCAATAGATAGCGCCAGCGAACTGTGTGATGTCACATTTGTTACGTCTGGTGATCGGCAGCCCATCACATAACCACCACACCACCCCCTTCCCTGATCAATATCGAAACGCGCTACTCTATCATTACATGCTTTGGCTTGTCTACCCCTCCTGGTCCGTTCATCTCGCTTCCGCAAAACTAACACGCCAGGAGATAACTTCCCAAGTCTCACCGGTACTGTAAATCCTATAGGAATCCACTGGATCTATCAAAACTTACCTATTGCTTCATTAACTTAAAGATTAACAAAATGTAACATTTGGTAGTCATGTCATATCAGAACTAATACCCCAATTTATTCTAAGTGTTCACTATATAATAACATATAGCTTGTATTAATGGCAATGAAATTTCAGTCACGTCAAGTGGTGTTTAATATATTCGAATCAAGATGTTAGTCATTAGTGTCATCTTGCCTGTCGGGAATTTAGATGAAATCCGCATAATAGAATCTAAATTGTCTAATCAGGATTTGTGCTGAATTTACTACCAGTTCTGAACCGCCAGCGTTTTACATACTGACCCTTTTTAATGTCCCAATTTCCTTATATTACTAAACCAAATGAAACTAATTATATAGAATTCAATTTGAAATAATATTAATTCATTCACTCAGGAATTGTTTTTCTTGGTGGAAAATCCATTCGGACAGAGGTAGAATGGGAATTATGTCCTGAGGAATGCCCCACAGTAGAAATTGTAATTCCGATCAGATGCATTTCGCGCGATCAAATAAAACTTTACCTTTGCACTTTGCGCACTGAATATTCAATGATTTCATACAAAATAGCATTTATCTCTCCACTTTATTGTAAATGGATCAGACAGGTATCCGGTGAAATTGGGTTGGGAGAATACGCTTTTCCCGAAATATTAATTGAAGGCATAAATTAATCTCACTTAGATGAGCACACAAAATTTATAAGCGATGGGAAAGTTAGTCACATTTTAAAGAATTAAGTTGGATGATTCTGTAGTTCTTAGAAAAAATTCTAATTATCACCAAAAAGTTTATTGAATTTTCTTAAAATATTTTGTTATGAGTTTTTACAAAATTACGGAATTTTTATTAAATAATTGTTTGTAAATTAAAATCCATTCTAGCGATTCTAATAAAAATTGCACATTAGTAACCAAATAAGTTGTTTAATTTATTAAAATGACAAAATTTCAATATTATTGTTACGATTAAATTATTTTTGTTTGATTTATGGGCGCAAAAACGGTAAAATTTTTCCGTAATTGGTTGTAAAATAAAAACTAGCCGTAGGATTTTTATTTGAAAACAAGCTTCAGATATTGCAAAACATATTACATTTATTAAAGTCATTATTTTTTTACAATTAATGTACTTTTATAAGATGTATGAGCAAAAAACTGTACAGTTTTTGTTTAATTGTGTGTAAAACAAAAACTAGTTGGAAGATT
The DNA here is from genome assembly GCA_963932245.1 of Tachinus rufipes. Taxonomy (NCBI): domain Eukaryota; kingdom Metazoa; phylum Arthropoda; class Insecta; order Coleoptera; family Staphylinidae; genus Tachinus; species Tachinus rufipes. The sequence goes on along the minus strand of OZ010744.1, from coordinate 113,739,382 downwards.
TTTATAAAATTTGCTGGATACAAGCTTCAAATATTATAAAAAACATTAAATGCATCAAAATTGTAATAACATTACGATTAAAGTATTTTTATATGATTTACGAGAAAAAAAACGGTAAAGTTTTTGCGGATTTGGTTGTAAAACAAAAACCAATCAAACGATTTTAACAAAAATTGATAAAAATAAGCTACATATATTGCAAAATACATTACATAAATTAAAGTTTTTATTATGTTACGATAATTTTTTTTTTATGAGTTTTACAATTGCAAAAACCGTAAAGAACTTACAGAATTGCTTATAAAACAAAAACTAGTTTGGCGATTTTAATGAAATTTGCAGGTTATTAGCTGTAAATACTGCAAAACACACTACAAGTATCAAAGTTTTATTTCTGTTATGATTAAATGATTTTTCTATAATTTACGAGCTCAAAAACGGTAAAATTCTTCCGTAATTGGTTCTAAAATAAAAACCACTCCAACGATTTCAATCAAATTTGCTGGAAAGAAGCTTTAAATATTAAGAAGCACATTACACGTAACATAGTTGTAATCTTATTGCGTATAAATTACGAATAAATCATTTTTATATGATTTACGAGCTCAAAAACGGTATTTTTTGCGTATTTGGTTCTAAAACAAAAATCACTCCAACGATTTTAATCAAATTTGCTGGATAGAAATTCAAATTAAGAAGCACATTACACGTAACATAATTGTAATCTTATTGCGTATAAATTACAAATAAATCATTTTTGTTTGATTTACGAGCTCAAAAACGGTAAATTTCTTCCGTAATTGGTTCTAAAACAAAAACCACTCAAACGATTTTAATAAAATTGGCTGAAAACAAGCTCTAAATATTACAAAACATATTACATGTAATAAAAGCTTAATGCTGTTACAATTACAAGCGCAAAAACTTTTGCGTATTTGGATATAAAACCAAAACCACTTTTCATTATTTATAGTTCACTAATATATTTTAATTATTTGCTTAATACATTTAATTCGGTACACTGCGAACTATTTTTAACAATTTTAACGTCTCAGGTATGTGGTACAAAGTTACACGGATCCATAACAAATATTAAACACAAATATACTTAACTGATTTTTTCCTTTATGATAAGACGTATTTTTTACTTAACCCACATAAAAACATACTTCTTTTTATGTCTGTTTTTAACATCCTCAACGGCAATAAAGGAAACACATTTAACAAAAGTTAAAACAGTATCTAAAGCTATTAAACGGCCCCAATTTGTAACAAAATTCACCCTAGAACACATATAAAAAAAGAGACAGAAAATTAATTTATTGAAAAAACCGCCCAGTTGAAAATCACAGGGGCGGAAAGCAATATATTATTTTTACAAAATAATACCAACCCATCACATTAAAATAATGGATTAGTTTATGTATGAAAACGTCACATTAAAATTGAAATTTCAACAATTAGACAGTGTCACGTTTTGTTGAAAATTAGTAATATTAAATATTATTATTTTAACGCTTGTCATCCTCTATGAAATGTTGATTTATATTATGGAAATTACAATTATTTTTTCAAACAAAGCTGTCATCAATTGGTTTAATAATACAATCATGGAAGGGGTGCTATTTTTAGTTGGCGGAAATAGTTTTTTTTTGGGCTATTTATATTTTCTATTAGGTTAGATTCAAAATTCATATATCATTTTAATAAGCTGTCAACGTTTTACTACTTAAATATGGTGATGATCTATAAGGAGCAATTAAATCTGATTTTATGCTTTACTGAGCAGAAAAAAAATCATGAATATTTTATGGAAATTTCATGTAGTCACAATAATTTTATAATTAACGTGTTCTATTTTTCTTAAAAATTAAGAAGGTTAAAATAGTTTTTGATTTATTAGTTGGTTATTAATAGACAGGAAATTGATTTGACAAGTTTCTTGAAAATTTTAGCTTTTACTATTAATACTACTGAGAGGAAGGCATTTTTAATTATTTTAATGTTAAATTAGTGATGTATACAGTTTAATTCAATCTCTAAACGCAAAAATTAATTAATTTTGTCAAAATAAATTTTAAAGTAATTTTTTGAAATTTTCAAAATATTAGTTTCTTCAAAATTGCAAACTTCACATTTAATGCTACTAATGATGCATTTTTAAATATTTTAATTTCAAAATAGTGATTTAGAAAGTTTATCTTAATTAGAAAACAAGAAATTAATCAAATTTGTAAAAATAAATTCCAAAATATTTTATTTAATATTTTAAAAATTTTAGTTTTTTGAATTTTGCAAACTTCACATTTAATGCTTCTGAGGGTGCGTTTTTAAGTATTTTAACTTCAAATTAGTGATATAGAAAGTTTATTCTAATTCCTAAATAGGGAAATAATCGAATTTGTCAAAAACAAAATTTAACATAATTTATTTAAAATTTTCAAAATTTTAGTTTTCAAAAATTGCAAACTTCACATTTAATGCTACTGAGGGTGCTTTTTCAAGTATTTTAATTTCAAATTAGTGATATAGAAGGTTCAACTTAATCACTAAATGGAAAATTAGTCAAATTTATTAAAATAAAATGCAAAATTTTTTATTTAATTTTTTCAAAATTTTAGTTTTTGAAAATAGCAAACTTCACATTTAATGCCATTAAAAGCGCATTTTCAAATATTTTAATTTAAAATTAGTGATTTAGAAAGTTTATCTTAATCACTAAACAGAGAATTAATCAAATTTCTCAAAATAAATTTGAAAATATTTTATTTAAAGTTTTCAAAATCTTACTTTTTTAAAAATTGTTAACTTCACATTTAATGCCACTGAGGGAGCATTTTCAAATATATTAATTTCAAATTAGTGAAAAAGAAAGTTCAACTTAATCACTAAATGGAAAATTGATCAAATTTGTCAAAATAAATTTCAATTTTTTATTTTTTTTTATTTTTTAAAATGTTATTATTATGAAAATTGCTAACTTCACATTTAATGCCTCTGAGGGTGCTTTTTCAAGTATTTGAATTTCAAATTAGTGATATAGAAGGTTCAACTCAATCACTAAACGGAAAATTAATCAAATTTGTCAAAATAATTTTCAAAATATTTTATTTTAATTTTTCAAAATTTTATTTTTTGAAAATTGCAAACTTTACATTTAACGCCACATTTTCAAATATTTCAATTTTAAATTAGTAATGTAAAAAGTTTATTTTAATCACTAAACAGGGAAGTAATCAAGTTTTGTCAAAATATTTTATTTAAAATTTTCAAAATTTTAGTTTTTTAAAAATTGCAAACTTTACATTTAAAGCCACTGAAGGTGCATTTTCAAGTATTTTAATTTAAAATTACTGTCGTAGAAAGTTTATCTTAATTACTAAACAGGAAATTAGTCAAATTTGTCAAAACAAATTTTAAAATATTTTATTTAAAATTTTCAATATTTAGGTTTTTTGAAAATTTCAATCCTCAAATTTAATGCTACTGAGAGTGCATTTTCAAATATTTTAATCTCAAATTTGTGATGTATAATGTTTATCTTAATTACTAAACAGGGAACTAATCAAATTTGTCAAAATAAATTTTAAATTTTTTTATTTAAAATTTTCAAAATTTTACTTTTTTGAAAATTGCAAACTTCACATTTAATGCTACTGAGGGTGCATTTTCAAATATTTTAATTTCAAATTTGTGATGTAGAAAGTATATTTTAATCACTAAATAGGGCATTAATCAAAATTGTTAAAATAAATTTTGAAGTTTTTTTTTTTTATTTAAAATTTTTTCTATAATTGCAATCTTTCAAATATTTTAATTTCAAATTTTTAATGTTGAAAGTTTATTTTAATCACTAAACAGGAAATTTGTTAAATTAGCCAAAATAAATTTGAAATTATTTTATTTAAATTTTCAAAACTTTAGTTTTTTGAAAATTGCCGACTTTAAATTTAATGCCACTGAAGGTGTATTTTCAATTATTTTAATTTCAAATTGGTGATGTAGAAAGTTTATCTGAATCTCTAAACAAGGAATTAATCAAATTTGTCAAAATAAATTTCAAATTAATTTATTTAAAATTTTCAAAAATTTGCAAACTTTACATATAATGTCAGTGAGGGTGCTATTTCAAATATTTTAATTACAAATTAGTGATGTAGAATGTTTATCTTAATCACTAAACAGGGAATTAATCAAATTTGTCAAAATAAAATTTAAAGTTTCTATTTAAAATTTTTAATATTTAAGTTTTTTGAAAATTACAAACTTCACATTTAATGCCACTGAGAGCGCATTTTCAAATATTTTAATTTCAAATTAGTGATGTAGAAAGTTTGTCTTAATCACTAAACAGAAAATTAGTCAAATTTGCTAAAATAAATTTTAAAATATTTTATTTAAATTTTTCAAAATTTTAGTTTTTTTGAAAATTGTAATCTTTACATTTAATGCCACTGAGGGTTCATTTTCAAATATTTTAATTTCTAATTAGTGATGTAGAAAGTTCATCCTAATCACTAAACAAAGAATAGATCAAATTTGTCAAAATAAATTTCAAAATTATTTATTTAAAATTTTCAAAATTTTAGTTTTTTGAAAATTGCAATTTTCAAATTTAATACCACTAAGGGTACATTTTTAAGTATTTTAATTTCAAATTAGTGATATAGAAGGTTCAACTCAATCACGAGACGAAAAATTAATCAAATTAGTCAAAAATTAATTCAAAACATTTTATTTAAAAGTTTCAAAATTTTAGTTTTTGAAAATTGCAAACTTCACATTTAATGCCACCGAGGGTGCATTTTTAAGTATTTTAATTTCAAATTAGTGATATAGAAGGTTCAACTCAATCACTAGACGAAAAATTTATCAAATTTGTCAAATTAAATTTGAAAATATTTTATTTAAAGTTTTTAAAATTTTAGTTTTTTGTAAATTGCAATCTGTACATTTAACGCCACTGAGGGTGCATTTTTAATTATTTTAATTTCAAATTAGTGATTTAGAAAGTTTGTTTAAATTACTAAATAGGGAATTAATCAAATTTGTCAAAATAAATTTTAAAATATTTTATTTAAAATTTGAAAAATTTTAGTTTTTTGAAAATTGCAAACTTTACTTTTAATGCCACTGAGAGTGCTTTTTCAAGTATTTTAATTTTAAATTAGTGATATGGAAGGTTCAACTCAATTACTAAATGGAAAATTAATCAAATTTTATAAAATAAATTGCAAAATATTTTATTTAAATTTTTCAAAGTTTTAGTTTTTTGAAAATTCAAACTTCACTTTTAATGCCACTGAGGCTGAATTTCTGAATAATTTAACTTTAAATTAGTGATGTAAAAAGTTTATCTTAATTACTTGACAGGAAATTAATCAAATGTGCCAAGATAAATTTCAAAATATTTTATTTAAAATTTTCAAAACTTTAGTTTTTTGAAAATTGCAAACTTCACATTTAATGTCACTGAATGTGCTTTTTTAAGTATTTTAATTTCAAATTAGTGATGTAAAAAGTTTATTTTAATTGCTAAACAAGGAATTTATCAAACTTTTCAAAATAAATTTTAAAATATTTTATTTAAAATTTTGAAACTTTTGTTTTTTTGAAAATTGCAAACTTCAGATTTAATGCCACTGAGGGTGCATTTTCAAGTATTTTAATTTCAAATTAGTGACGTAGAAAGTTTATCTTAATCACTAAACAGAGATTTAGTCAAATTTATCAAATTAAATTTTAAATTATTTCATTTAAAACTTTTAAAATTTTAGTTTTTTTTTTAAATTGCAAACTTCACATTTAATTCCTCTGAGGGTGCGTTTTTAAGTATTTTAATTTTAAATTTGTGATGTAGAAAGTATATTTCAATTAATTACTAAATGGAAAATTAATCAAATTTAATAAAATAAATTGCAAAATATTTTATTTAAATTTTTCAAAATTTTAGATTTTTCAAAATTTAAATTTTACATTTAATGCCACTGAGGATAAATTTCTAAATATTTTAATTTTAAATTAATGATGTAGAAAGTTTATCTTAATCACTAAACAGGGAATTAATCAAATTTGTCAAAATAAATTTCAAAATATTTTATTTCAAAATTTCAAAATTTCAAAATTGCAAACATCACATTTAATGCCAGTGAGGGTACTATTTCAAATATTTTAATTTTAAATTAGTGATGTAAAAGGTTTATCTTAATCACTACACAGGGAATTAATCGAATAAGTCAAAATAAATTTCAAAATATTTTATTTGAAATTTTTAAAGTTTTATTTTTATGAAAATTGAAAACTTCACGTTCAATGCCACCGAGGGTGCTATTTCAAATATTTTAATTTTAAATCAGTGATTTAGAAAGTTTATTTTAATCACTAAATAGGGAATTAATCAAATTTGTCAAATAAATTTCAAAATAATTTATTTAAAATTTTCAAAATTGCAATATTTACGCCACAGAGGGTGCATTTTCAAATATTTTAATTTTAAATTAGTGATGTAAAAGTTTATCTTAATCACTACACAGGGAATTAATTGAATAAGTCAAAATAAATTTTAAAATATTTGATTTAAAATTTTCAAAATTTTTGTTTTTTTTTTAAACGGCAATCTTCAAACTTAATCCCACTAAAGGTGCATTTTCAAATATTTCAATTTCAAATTAGTGATGTAGAAAGTTCAAATTAATCAATAACTGGAAAATTATTCAAATCTGAGGAAATAAATTTCAAAATATTTTTTATCAAATTTTCAAAATTTTATTTTCTTAAAAATTGCAAATTGTTTCCGAGGGTGCATTTTCAAATATTTTAATTTCCAATTAATGATGTAGAAAGTTTATTTTAATCACTAAACAGGGAATTATTTAAATTTGTCAAAATAAATTTGAAAATATTTTATTTAAAATTTTTAAAATTTTAGTTTTTTTTTGAAAATTGCAAACTTTACTTTTAATGCCAGTGAGGGTGCTTTTTCAAGTATTTTAATTCCAAATTAGTATAATAGAAAGTTTTAATTCAATCACTAAATGGAAAATTAATCAAATTTATCAAAATTTTATTTTCTTAAAAATTGCAAATTGTTTCCGAGGGTGCATTTTCAAATATTTTAATTTCCAATTAGTGATGTAGAAAGTTTATTTTAATCACTAAACAGGGAATTATTTAAATTTGTCAAAATAAATTTGAAAATTATTTATTTAAATATTTTAAAATTTTAGTTTTTTTGAAAATTGCAAAATTTACTTTTAATGCCAGTGAGGGTTCTTTTTCAAGTATTTTAATTCCAAATTAGTGTTATAGAAAGTTTAACTCAATCACTAAATGGGAAATTTATCAAATTTATCAAAATAAATTTTAAAATATTTTATTTAAAATTTTTAATATTTAAGTTTTTTGAAAATTGCAATCTTCAAATTTAATGCTACTGAGGGTGCATTTTCAAATATTTTAATTTCAAATTAGTGATGTAGAAAGTTCAACTTAATCAATAAATGGAAAATTATTTAAATTTGAGGAAATAAATTTCAAAATATTTTTTTTCAAATTTTCAAAATTTTATTTTCTTAAAAATTGCAAATTGTTTCCGAGGGTGCATTTTTAAATATTTTAATTTCCAATTAGTGTTGTAGAAAGTATATTTTATTCACTAAACAGGGAATTATTTAAATTTGTCAAAATAAATTTGAAAATTATTTATTTAAAATTTTTAAAATTTTAGTTTTTTTGAAAATTACAAACTTTACTTTTAATGCCACCGAGGGTGCTTTTTCAAATATTTTAATTTTAAATTAGTGATATAGAAGGTTCAACTCAATCACTAAATTAATCAAATAAATTTAAATAAATTGCAAAATTTTTTATTTAAATTATTCAAAATTTTAGTTTTTTGAAAATTCAAACTTCACATTTAATGCTACTGAGGACGAATTTCTGAATATTTTAATTTTAAATTAGTGATGTAGAAAGTTTATCTTAATCATTTAACAGGGATTTAATCAAATTTGTCAAAATAAATGTCACAAAATTTTATTTAAAAAATTTTAAATTTTGTTTTTTTGAAAATTGTAAACTTTACATTTAATGCCACTGAGGGTGCATTTTCAAATATTTTTATTTCAAATTTGTGATGTAGAAAGTTTATCTTAATCACAAAATATGGAGTTAATCATATTTGTCAAAATGTATTTCAAAATATTTTATTTAAAATTTTCAAAATTTTTGTTTTTTTTTTTTAAACGGCAATCTTCAAACTTAATCCCACTGAAGGTGCATTTTCAAATATTTCAATTTCAAATTAGTGATGTAGAAAGTTCAACTCAATCACTAAATGGAAAATTAATCAAATTTATTAAAATAAATTGCAAAATATTTTATTTAAATTTTTCAAAATTTAAGTTTTTTGAAAATTGCAAACTTTACTTTTAATGCCACTGAGGCTGCTATTTCAAATATTTTAATTTTAAATGAGTCATTTAGAAAGTTAATCTTAACACTAAACTGGGAATTATACAAATTTGTCAAAATAAATTTGAAAATATTTTATTTAAAATTTTAAAAAATTTAGTTTTTTGAAAATTGTAAACTTCACATTTAATGTCACTAAGGGCGCATTTTTAAGTATTTTAATTTTAAATTAGCATTTTAGAAAGTTTATCCTAATCACTAAACAGAAATTTAATCAAATTTGTCAACATAAATTTCAAAATTTTAGTTTTTTAAAAACTGCAAATTTTACATTTAATGCCACTGAGAATGCATTTTTAAATATTTTAATTTTAAACTAGTGATGTAGAAAGTTTATTTTAATTACTAAATGGAAAATTATTCAAATTTGAGGAAATAATTTCCAAAATATTTTATAAAATTTTAAAAATTTTATTTTCTTAAAAATTGCAAATTTCTAATTTAATGTTTCCGAGGGTGCATTTTCATATATTTTAATTTCAAATTTGTGATGTAGAAAGTTTATCTTAATTACGAAATAGGGAATTAATCGAATAAGTCAAAATAAATTTCAATATATTTTATTTAAATTTTTCAAAATTTTAGTTTTTTGAAAATACCAATCTTCACATTTAACGCCACTGAGGGTGTTTTTTCAAGTATTTTAATTTCAAATTAGTGATATCGAAGGTTCAACTCAATCACTAAATGGAAAATTAATTAAATTTCTTAAAATAAATTGCAAAATATTTTATTTAAATTTTTCAAAATTTTAGTTTTTTGAAAATTCAAACTTCACATTTAATGCCACTGAGGGTGCTACTTCAAATATTTTAATTTCAAATTAATGATTTAGAGAGTTTATCTTAATCACTAAACAGGGAATTGATCAAGTTTGTCAAAATAGGTTTGAAAATATTTTATTTAAAATTTTCAAAATTTTAGTTTTTTGAAAATTGCAAACTTCACATTTAATGCCTCTGAGGGTGCATTTTCAAGTATTTTAATTTTAAATTAGTGATGTGGAAAGTTTATCTTAATCACTAAACAGGGAATTAGTCAAATTTGTCAAAATAAATTTTAAAATATTTTATTGAATTTTCAAAATTTTAATTTTTTGAAAATTGCAAACTTTACATTTAATGCCACTGAGGGTGCATTTTCAAATATATTAATTTCAAATTAGTGATAAAGAAAGTTCAACTTAATCACTAAATGGAAAATTGATCAAATTTGTCAAAATAAATTTCAATTTTTTATTTTTTTATTTTTTAAAATGTTATTATTATGAAAATTGCTAACTTCACATTTAATGCCTCTGAGGGTGCATTTTCAAATATTTTAATTTCATATTAGTGAAGTAAAAAGTTTATCTTAATCACTAAACAGGGAATTAATTAAATTTGTCAAAATAAATTTCAAAATATTTAATTTAAAATTTTCAAAATTTTAGTTTTTTGAAAATGGCAATCTTCACATTTAACGCCACTGAGGGTGCATTTTAAAATATTTTAATTTTAAATTAGTGACGTAAAAAGTTTATTTTAATTTCTACACAGGGAAATAATCGAATAAGTAAAAATAAATTTAAAAATATTTCATTTAAAATTTTCAAAGTATAAGTTTTTATGAAAATTGAAAATTTCACGTTTAATGCCACTAAGGGTGCTATTTCAAATATTTTAATATCAAATTAGTGATTTAGAAAGTTTATCTTAATCACTAAACAGAGAATTAATCAAATTTGTCAAAATAAATTTCACAATATTTTATTTAAAATTTTGAAAATTTTGTTTTTTGAAAATTGTAAACTTTACATTTAATACCACTGAGGGTGCATTTTCAAATATTTTAATTTCAAATTTGTGATGTAGAAAGTTTATCTTAACTACGAAATAGGGAATTAATCGAATAAGTCAAAATAAATTTCAATATATTTTATTTAAATTTTTCAAAATTTAGTTTTTTGAAAATTCAAACTTCACATTTGATGCCACTTAGGATAATTTTCTGAATATTTTAATTTTAAATTAGTGATGTTGAAAGTTCATCTTAATCACTAAATAGGGAATTAATCAAATTTGCAAAATTAAATTCTCCCAATATTTTTTTTAAAATTTTGAAAATTTTGTTTTTTTGAAAATTGTAAACTTTACATTTAATACCACTGAGAGTGCATTTTCAAATATTTTAATTTCAAATTTGTGATGTAGAAAGTTTATCTTAATCACGAAATAGGGAATTAATCGAATAAGTCAAAATAAATTTCAAAATATTTTATATAAAATTTTATTTATATTTATTTTATACTGAGAGTGCTATTTCAAATATTTTAATTTCAATTTAGTGATGTAGAAAGTTTATTTTAATTACTAAACAAGGAATTAATCAAATTTGTCAAAATATATTTCAAAATATTTTATTTAAAATTTACAAACTTTTCAAAATTGCAAACTTCACATTTCATGCCAGTGAGGGTGCTATTTCAAATATATTAATTTCAAATTAGTGATGTAGAAAGCTTATCTTGATCACTAAACAAGGAATCAATCAAATTTGTCAAAATAAATTTGAAAATGATTTATTTAAATTTTTGTTTTTGAAAGTTGCAAACTTCACATTTAATGCCACCGAGGGTGCATTTTCAAGTATTTTAATTTCAAATTAGTGATATAGAAGGTTCAACTCAATCACTAAATGGAAAATTAATCAAATTTATTAAAATAAATTGCAAAATATTTAATTTAAAATTTTCAAAATGTTAGTTTTTTGAAAATTACAAACTTTACATTTAATGCCACTGAGGGTGCTGTTTCAAATATTTTAATTTTAAATTAGTGATTTAGAAAGTTTATCTTAATCACTAACCAGGGAATCAATCAGATTTATCAAAATGAATTTCAAAATATTTTAATTAAAATTTTCAAAATTTTATTTTTTTGAAATCTGCAAACTTCATATTTAATGCCACTAAGGGTGCATTTTCAATTATTTTAATTTCAAATTAGTGATGTAGAAAGTTTATCTTAATCACTAAACAGGAAATTAGTCAAATTTGCCAAAATAAATTTCAAAATATTTTATTTAAATTTTTCAAAATTTTAGTTTTTTGAAAATTGCACATTTCACATTTAATGCCACTGAGGGTGCATTTTCAAATATTTTTATTTTAAATTAGTAAAATAGGAAGTTCAACTCAATCATTAGATAGAAAATTAATCAAATTTGTCAAAATAAATTTTCAACTATTTTATTTAAAATTTCAAAGTTTTTAGTTTTTTGAAAATTGTAAACTTTACATTTAATGCCACCGAGGGTGCATTTTCAAATCTTTTAATTTCAAATTTGTGATGTACAAAGTACATTTTAATCACTAAATAAGGCATTAATCAAAAATGTCAAAATAAATTATAAAGTATTTTTTTTTAATTTTACAATTTTTGAAAATTGCAATCTTTACATTTAATGCCACTTAAGGTGCATTTTTAAATATTTTAATTTCAAATTATTGATGTAGAAAGTTTATTTTAATAACTAAACAGGAAATTAGTCAAATTTTCCAAAATAATTTTCAAAATATTTTATTTAAATTTTTCAAAATTATAGTTTTTTGAAACTTGCAAACTTCACATTTAATGCCACTGAGGGACATTTTCAAATATTTTTATTTCAAATTAGTAATATAGGAAGTTCAACTCAATCATTAGATGAAAAATTAATCAAATTTGTCAAAATAAATTTCCAACTATTTTATTTAAAATTTCAAAATTTTCAGTTATATTTGAAAATTGTAAACTTTACATTTAATGCCACTTAAGGTGCATTTTTAAATATTTTAATTTCAAATTGGTGATGTAGAAAGTTTATTTTAATCACTAAACAGGGAATTAATCAAATTTGTCAAAATAAATTTCAAAATATTTTTTATAAAATTTTCAAAACTTTAGTTTTTTGAAATTGCAGTTTCACATTTAACGCCATTTTTAAATTATTTAATTTTAAATTAAAAACGATATAGGAACTTCAACTCATTCACTAAAAGAAAAATTAATCAAATTTATCAAAATAATTTTCTTTTTAAAATTTTTTTTTTTTTTAATTTTAAATTGCAAACTTCACATTTATGTCACTGATTAATTTTCAATTCTAATGTAACAAAAAAAAATGTCTATACATTTTTTTGTAAACATTTTTTTTTTGTCAGTAGTCTGGCAGTCGCTCTGTTAGAGTTAATTATGTATTGGATTATAAATTTCTACATAATCGTTTGAATTATGAGATTGTATATTATGAAAAATATAAAATATGTGATATAATTTAAACAGAATTTTATGTGTCTGGAATTGGGCACACATAAAGCAAGTAAAATCATAAAATACAAATAAATACCGAGCTTAATACCAGAAATGCATATGCCACAGGAAATATATACACAAGCGTTATTTGACATAAACTGCTTGTATAAATTGTTAGCTGAAATCCGCATTTATAAATAAAATTGTATGTTATTACAACATTCCACATAATGTAGAATGAAGAGAAAGGAATAAAAATAAAAAAAATGCGAACACAAACACATACACACACATATACAATCCGTGAATAGAATAGAATTGGCATGTGTGTTGAATACAAGCAAAACTAACGAAGGGGGTGGCTACACTTAGAGGGATGAAGTTTGACTCCACCTTGTTTGTTTCGATGAAATCGCAATTTTCAAGTTGTGTACAAATTTAAGAAATTGCAGTGCCGGTGCCGATCACGATTATTTTTACGTGTTTTCGTTAATTCGGGAACACGTCGTACATTTTAGTAGTTTGACAAAGAAGCCGAAGCACGCGAACAACACACGCCAAGCTGATGAAAGCTAATTACACACTTATATGAATTACAAGCAAGCTTCACAAATAAAAATATCAGCGATTGTGTAATTAATACCGAAACTAACTAATAAGAGCAATAAAGCGGCGTCGTGGTAATTAATTAGAAATTAACTATTCACTAAGATTTTGTATAAGCATCTGGGTTTCAGTGAGCTGACCCTCTCTTAAGTTTGAGGTTAATGCTATTCCATACATGGGAATCTTAAAGGTCCAATATCTCCTCAACATCTTGTCCTTAACTCTTGACCGCAACTTCCAACTTGGGAATTTAAATTGATTACTTGTTAGTAATTAAGTCTATTAATTGCAAACTACAACCACCAACGTTATTGAAGTGTAATGTTATTCATTATTTATTTGAAGCGAATAAAATTGTTTGAGAAACTTTACTTTTTCTCATTTAAATATTTCCATTTGCAAGTGACGGCCGTGTAACTGCTAAACAAGAGATTCTGTCTTGATCGTCACTTATGCTTCGTCAAATGCGCGCTTCAACGCATCCCGTTTTATTGATGTTCAGTCACGGCTCTTAGGTGATAAGACAATAACAAAACGCCCATTCACTGCACACTTCTTGTCACGATTACATAAGAGACAATGCGAATTATAATATTAATCCAACCGAATGTAGACAATCTTAATTGATTCATCCGATTGAATCTAATTTATTAACAAGGTCCTTAAAGTAAATGCACGTGTAGTCAGGAGAATTTCTTAGGGTTGTATTTGAGTGAAGGTATCATTAGAACTGTTCTGCCCATTTCGTCTAACTGTCGTACAAATGTACACATATAAATTCTTTGTAGTTGAACAGGGAATGAAGTGTAGCGAGCACGTTTATAGCGTCTTCGTCCTGATTACTGTGAGACTTCGTTCAGGCGAGCTGCATTTGTCAAGAACTCTTGATGAGAGAATTCCTTCCGTATTATTATTATTATTATAGCAACCAATAAATTTTATTTAGCGTATTAACATAATTCCATTGTATTTGGCAAACGTTATATTAGGTACGAGGAAATGGTTTTACTTGAGAGGCTTAAAATGCAATTATAAGTTTCTAAGCAATCGATTGCACTGCAGTTGAGGTTTAATATAGAAGTTCACATTCTGGTGGCATGAAGACTCTCTTTTCTAAACTTGTTAATGCAGTTAAACTAATTATCTGAATTATTCTTCTACGTAGCGGCGGCGACGGCAGAAGCGCTGACATAGATTTATACACTACATGTTTTCAAAGACAACACTCGGTACTGGTACATTTGTTATTTTTACTGAGCACATTTCAAACCTTTGGGCAACATTAAAGAGCTTTAAGTTGTTTTCGTACCATTTAAACTCGCTATAGGCGGCGGGGGGCTGCGAAACTCCAATTTATTTACATTTATAGTTTCTGCAGCCAACCGGATTACTTTGGTTAATCAAGGCTTTATGTGGAATTACAATTAACTCTAAATTAACTTCGGATTTTATTTTTTCCCCCTTACCGTTCTACACCACATTTATATATAAATCTTTTACTTTAAATACAAAGCAATTTCATTTCCGTTTTGTATATATTTAATATATTTTAATCGCAATTATAATTAATTTGATTTGAAATCTATTCTATTAATAAATAAAAGTTTTTCTTGTTATGTAAATGTGGAAATATCAAAACAATTCTAAATTGAGTGGTTAGTAACAAGCAGAAAAAATAATTTCAATTCATTGCCAAGCCCAAGAGACATAAATTGTATAGTTTTATAGCACAACATGTCAATTTTTGTTTTCAAAATATTGTAGCTACTTTTTTGTATTTGTGTTCTCTGGTGATGGTGTTTCGAATTATTTGAGTTGGCTCGCTAAAAAAATTTGTTCAGTTTGATTATTTTATTTTATTGTTTTTCTAAAATAAAATGTGCAAATATTATTTGTTTTATTCTTGTAATTATTATTTGCAAAAAATTGATTTGTGCATTAGAAAAAGAAATAAAATTACAGAGCAAATGTTAATTTTTTTATCTATTAAATTGAACATTTTGTGTACATTTATTTCCTTTTATATGTTTGTATTTACATATCAACATGATAATTCATGTTTATGAAATAATAAATCAATTTACTATGTTTTTATCACAAATTTGTTCTTAAAATTACGTTACTAGTTTTGGCTTTACTAGAACCTTCTACAGATAAGACATTTAACTTATTACATCTCCTACAATCAAGCACGTGAACAAGCATGTTGGTTTTTTCCTACTTCAATCTTGTTTGCAAAAAAACTAGAATAAAGATCCAAATAGTGGCGGCTGGGATTCACCTTTTTCGACCCCTAACGGAAGCGTAAAGCATTTAGTTGGAGTTATATGGTGATTACGGTGCTTCCAAATGTCTTTGTAAACAAGGTCTTCTGGTTAAATTGATTCTGGAGTTTGGTGGCAAGCGAATGGTTTTTTATCGTGTTATACATTTTTGGCAAATAGTTGACTTCTTTTTGATGCATCTTTACAAGCGACCTAGTTTGTAGATGACTCGGTTTAGTCAGTTAACATTTTTCCTTTTATGCTCTTGTTGTATGCATGTTTTTGTTTATAAACTACCTGAAAAGATTTACTGTCAAGAACTAAAACCAGGCCCCAATACACTTTAGTAAGGACACATTTTGCATTTACTGGTTGTTTTGTTGTTGTTTTAATCAGTGAAGGAGTGGTGGCTTATTGTTAGTGCAGTATAATCCCAGACTTCTTATCTAGACTGCTTTTTTATGCTTCTAAGAAAATCAAATCCAAACCACACGCGCACAAAGTATGAACTTAGTTCCCTCCTACCCACCCAAAAGTTTGTGTTCTAAAAATTGGATCACAAACACTTGGGCGGGTGGGTGGGCAACACAAATCTAAACCACACGCGCACAAAGTTTGAACTTAGTTCTCGCTCACCCACCCAAGTGTTTGTATTCTAAAAATTGGATCACAAACACTTGGGCGGGTGGGTGGGCAATACAAATCCAAACCACACGCGCACAAAGTTTAAATTTAGTTTCCGCCCACCCACCCAAGTGTTGGTGATTAAGAAATTAGATCAGAAACACTCGGGCGGGTGGGCGGGAAACACAAATCTGAATTACACGCACACAAAGTTTGAATTTAGTTTACAAACAGTGGAGCGGGTGGTTGGAGAACACCATCCAAACCACACGCGCAAAAAGTTTGAACTTAGTTTTCCCTCACTCATCCAAGTGTTTGTGTTCTAAAAACTCACACACGCGCACAAAGTTTGAACTTAGTTCCCGTTCACTCACCCAAGTGTTTGTTTTCTAAAAATTGGATCACAAACAAATGGGCGGGTGGGTGGGCAACACAAATCTAAACCACACGCGCACAAAGTTTGAACTTAGTTCCCTGCCACTCACCCAAGTGATTGTGTTTTAAAAGTTGAATCAGAAACACTTTGGCGAGTGGGTGGCCAAGACAAATGTAAACCACACGCACACAAAGTTTAATCATTGATTTTGCCCACTCACCCAAGTGTTGGTAATTAAGAAATTAGATCACAAACGGTAAACACAAATTTGAATTACATGCCCACAAAGTTTAAACTTAGTTTACAAACAGTCGAGCGGGTGCTCGGGGAACAACAATCCAAACTACACGCGCACAAAGTTTGAACTTAGTTTTCTGCCACCCACCCAAGTGATTGTGTTCTAAAAGTTAGATCACAAACACTGGGGCGGATGGGTGGGCAACACAAATTCAAACCACACGCGCACAAAGTTTGAACTTAGTTTGATCCCACCCACCCAAGTGTTTGTGTTCTAAAAATTGGATCACAAACACTTGGGTGGGTGGGTGAGAAACACAAATCCAAACCACACGCGCACAAAGTTTGAACTTAGTTCCCTCCAACTCACCCAAGTGTTTGTTTTCTAACAATTGGATCACAAACATTTGGGCGGGTAGGTGGGCAACACAAATTAAAACCACACGCGCACAAAGTTTAAATTTAATTCCCGCCTACTCACCGAAGTGTTGGTGATTAAGAAATTAGATTACAAACATTTGGGCGGATGGGTGGGCAACACAAATCTAATTCACACGCGCACAAAGTTTAAATTTAATTAACGCCCACCCACCCAAATGTTGGTGATCAAGAATATACATTACAAACACTTGGACGGGTGGGAGGGCAACACAAATCCAAACCACACGCGCACAAAATTTGAACTTAGTTCTCTCTCACCCACCCAAGTGTTTGTGTTTTAAAAATTGGATCACAAACACTTGGGCGGGTGGGTGGGTGGGTGGGCAACACAAATCCAAACCACACGCGCTTAAAGTTTGAACTTAGTTCCCGCCCACCTACCCAAGTGTTTGTGGTTTAAAAGTTGGATCACAAACACTTGGGCGGGTGGGTAGGCAACACAAATCGAAACCACGCGCGCACAAAGTTTAAATTAAGTTCCCGCCCACCCACCCAAGTGTTGGTGATTATAAAATTAGATTACAAACACTTGAGCGGATGGGCGGGGAATCTGAATTACATTCCCACAAAGTTTGAACTTAGTTTACAAACACTCAAGCGCATAGTCGGGGAACACCAATCCAAACCACACGCGCACAAAGTTTGAACTTAGTTCCCGCCCACCCACCCAAGTGTTTGTGTTTTAAAAGTTGGACTACAAACATTTGGGCGGGTGGGTAGGCAACACAAATCCAAAACCACACGCGCACAAAGTTTGAACTTAGTTTTCGCTTACCCACCCAAGTGTTCGTATTCTAAAAGTTAGGTCACAAACACCAGGGCGGGTGGGTGGGCAACACAAATCTAAACCACACTTGCAGAAAACTTAAACTTAGTTCCCGCTCACCCACATAAGTGTTTGTGTTTAAAAAGTTGGATTACAAACACTTGGGAGGGTGGGTGTTCAACACGAATCCAAACCACACGCGCACAAAGTTTGAACTTACTTCCCTCCCACCCACCTAAGTGTTTGTTTTCTTAAAATTAGATCACAAACATTTGGGCGTGTGGGTGGGCAACACAAATCCAAACCACACGCGCACAAACAAAGTGTATAGTTTCTTAAATTTTTAAATTGTTAAGCGCTACGACGCGCTATTAATGCAAAATATTATAATACATTTCTATCAAGATATTCACAAAAATCTTTTTGGAAGAAGATAGGCGGAAGGCTTTGCGCGTTTAGTTTTTGGCGTTTCTCGGTAACTCTGCAATTTTTTGCTTTTAACGACAACTTGGCCGATTTTAGTTTGCCGGAAGATGTTGCCGGCTTTAGCTCAAGACGCCCTCAATTGGTCAGTACAAAGATACTGCAGGTAACGGCTGATTCAGATATTTTTTGATATTTGCCATTGTAGTTGCCTACAAAGACAATTCTTTGCATTTTTTTTTACTTTTTTGATTTATTATCTTGAGTCATCAATAGGTAATAAATTTACTTGTGTTTTGCAAATTATAAACGTATCTGTACAACAAGTCGCTACGAATATATATATGTTACCTCTACATTTAGGGAACATTTTAGAATGGTTTTAGAGATGGTGAATAATGTTTGTGTGGCAGGTTTGTTTCTGTTGCTCAAATAGAAGGGTTTGTTCTAAATTTCCCAAGTCACTGTTGCGTAGGTGGATAGTGTAATGACATGTAGGCAAAAATAAATAATTAGTATGGTATAATGCTTTACGTGTTTGTATTTTTGTTTGCTTAAAGTCTATTTGAAAAAATTAATTTAAGTGGAGACCGGAAAAAGTATTATTTAAATGCTTTTTTTTACTATTCTAGACAGTTCCAAACAATTCTGTATTTTTGTCATAGGTGGCACTGTTAATTGCTGTCGCTGGTCTAGGTCAGTGTTATGTTCTTTTGGTGTTGCTGTGGGAACGTCTTGGCGGGGTTGGGAATCTATAAAAAAATTTGATGTGTTTGCTGTACTTACCAATAGTATGGCGAGCATACTAGAAATATAATTTTCTAGTTAGTTAGCTTACAGTGAGGACACAATTTTTCATATTTTTTTACACATTTTTTACAAAACATTATCGAGAGTATAAGAAACTACTGTGAGATTTAAAATAATTTTTAAAAAACTCTAAATATTTTTTGAATTTTTTTTTTTGAATTTTTTTAAGTTTTTGGTAGTTGGCTTATAGCTGAAGACACAATTTGTGGAATTTTTGAATAAATTTTTCACACAGCAACCTCGAAACATATGAGAAACTAGAATTGAGATGCAAAATAATTTTTAAAAAATTTACAAATTTACAATTTTTTTTTTGTTATTAAGTTTACATTTGAAGACACAATTTAAGGTATTTTTGTACATGTTTTATACAAAACAATCTTATCACATATATGAGAAACTATTAAGAGAATTAAATTAGTTTTTAGAAAATTTTAAATATATTTTTGCAATTTTTTTAACAAAATTAAAAGTTTTTTGTAGTTACACCTGAGGAAACAATTTTTGGTATTTTTGTACATTTTTTTTACAAATCAATCATTAAATATATGAAAAATTATTGTGAGATTCAAATTAATTTTAGAAAATTTTTAAATATTTTTTTCAAATTCTTCTACAAATTAGCAAAGTTTTTTATATTTGGCTGAAACTATTGTGAGATTTAAAATTAATTTTAAAAAATTCTAAAATTTAAAAAAAAAAATTGAAAAAAAAAAAGATTAGAATTCTTTAAAAAAATTACATAGTTTTTCGTATTTGGCTGAGGACACAATTTTTGGCATTTTTGAACAAATTTTTTTGCAAACCAACCTCTAACCATATGAGAAACTATTATGAGATTCAAAATTAGTTTTAGAAAATTCTAAATATTTTTTGCAATTTGCAAGTTTTTTTGTAAATTTTGGCTTACAGCTGAGGACATACTTTTATGAATTTTGAATTTTTTTTTACAAAAACACTTTTCAAAGACATGAGAATCTGTTGCGAGATTCAAATTAGTTTTTAGAAAATTTAAATTTTTTTTTTTCAACTTTTCTTAAAATTACAAAGCTGTTTAGCCTTTAGGTGAGGACACAATTTTGGGTAATTTTATACAAAGTTTTCACAAAACAATCTCTAGGCGTGTGAGAAACTATTGTGAGATTGAAAACAATTTTTAGATAATTTTTTAAAATTTTTTTACTTGCAATGTTTTTTGTATTTTGGCTTACAGCTGAGGACACAGTTTTAAGTGTTTTTGTATAAATTTTTCACAGAGCAATTTCCAGATATATGAAAAACTGTTGTGAGATTCAAATTAATTTTTAAATATTTTTTGCAATTTTTTTTCAAATTCTTTATCGAATTTACCAAGTTTTTTTTGTTTGGCTTACAGTTGAAGACACAATTTTGGGTATTTTTGTACAAATTTTTTACAGAACAATCTTCAAACATATGAGAAACTATTGTGAGATTCAAAATATTTTTTAAATATTTTTTTTGCAACAAAAGTTTATTGCATTGATTAAACTAAAATCCTATTACAAATCCCGCGGGTAGACCACTTTTTTAAAGCTTGAATATTATAAGAAAGTTGTCAGCTTGATTTGGACAAAATATCAGTTTGCTGTATGCTTCCAACGACATTCTTTTCTACACTAATTCCAAAGCTTTCATGGCTAAGCAAAGCTCCGAACGTGAATTGTGGGAATTGTTATTCTGTATTTGTTCTGTTCTTTTTACCAGAGTAGTTTACATCCAGTTACAAGTCTGAAAGCTTTTAAACTAACTTTTTGTTATCTTTTCCCTTCATGACCTTGATTTGAGATCGAATAATAATTTTGAAGAAACTAAATTCAGACATTTTTTGAATTATTAGTATAATGTTGAAAGATCTTATTATACTCCATGCTAATTATTTCCTCAATACCACAGCCACCATCATTCATTCCTTTCATCATTAAACTGTTGTTTTATTTATTTTCATCCCTCTCTCTATAATCCCGCACTGATTTAATTTCACGGCTGGTGGCGATCTGTGTGTGCATGGAAAACGTGGATTATATATATATTTTTCCTCTCTTCTTCCCGACTGCCGCTGACAATGATAAACAAAAGCGATAATGATAGCGTCTCGGCGTGGTAGTCACATTATTGTTAACCTCATCTTTTCTATTCCCCGGGCTCCTCGAGCTCCCCGGGGCTCGATAATTTAACGGCTAAGATGAAAGCCGGAATATGCGCGAGTTTACGGGGATTGTTTCTATTGGGAGCAATTATGTATGAGGGCTATTTTTAACCATTTTTTTTTATATTCAGATATCGAGGGAAATGGTATAAATCAACAACTAACTTACGTATCAATTCCTTGCAGTCCAATAAACAATTCTAATTACCTTTAGTTGTTACGTGTCTTTTCATATATTGATTTGAATAAATTCAATTCAATTGTAACAAAAAACTTTACCGTTACTACTTCCACAATAACAATGCACGATGCCCTCCACGTCCCCACTACTCTTTATCAAACAATCCATGCGAATCTTTCTTCCGCTCGCTATGCAATTCGCACTGAATCAAGTTCAGTCAGTAGTGGATGCGCTGTGTTGTGGTCGCTTTCCTTTGTGTGTGCATGGACTTAAAACATTAAATTGAGACCAGTTGGATTTACATTTCAAGCATTTGGATTAATTATTACGGTGAGGTTTATTTGAAACATTAGTTTCATGTTTACAACAATTTATATGATGTAATGGTTATCAGATGTAATATATCTTGATTGTTACCTGGAGATCGATTCTGATATTAGTATTGTAGATCTAGTTATGATATGGCGGTATGCATAAGGTGTGTTCTTTGTTGTAACTGTCAATGGTTAACTATCAGGTATTGAAAATCATTTGAATGGGTGATTGGGCATTTTTATAGTTATTTTATGAAGATTGTATATTGAGCTTATTCTATCTATTTCTTCATAATAGTGATGAGCAGTTATAATTTTTAATTGATTATTACAGCATTAATAATAGTTAATTAACACTTGTAGCTTAGACAAATGTCTCATTTATGGATAAAGCTTTGTCATACAAACTTTTGATCAAAGTTTTGGGTTTTGTAGGTAGCCACACATTGAACAACTTAAATTAAATTGCAGTAATAAATCTTTAGATCACCAACAATTGGGTAGGTGAGTAGGCTACGATAAAAGAAGTTACCCGCTCACAATTTAAACTTGGTTCTTGCCCGCCCACCCAAGCGTTTGTTATCAAGAAATTTGTTATAAACTAATCCTCTGTTGTATTGCTAACAATTTACAATAATTTTCTTATTAAAAATAGCTGCAGGAACACAAACGGTGGTTGAATTAATAAATCTTTAGATCACGAACACTTGGGTGGGTGGGTGGGCCACGGTAGAAGAAGCTACCCGCCTACAAATTAAACTTGGTTCCCGCCCGCCCACCCAAGCGTTTGTTATTAAGAAATTTGTTGTAAACTAATCTTCTGTTGTATTGCTAACAATTTACAACAATTTTCTTATTAAAAATAGCTGCTGGAACACAAACGGTGGTTGAAGTAATAAATTTTTAAATCACGAACAATTGGGTGGGAGGGTGGGCTACGTTAAAAAAAACTTCACGCTCACAATTTAAACTTTGTTCCCGCCCACCCACCCAAGCGTTTGTTATCATAATTCTTTTGTTAAGATAAGCTGCAGGAACATAAACCATGGTTGAAGTAATAAATCTTTAGATCACCAACACTTTGGTGGGTGGGTGGGCCACGGTAGAAAAAGCTACCCGCTTACAAATTAAACTTGGTTTCTGCCCGCCCATCCAAGCGTTTGTTATCAAGAAATTTGTTGCAAACTTATCCTCTGTTGTATTGCTAACATTTACAACAATTTTCTTGTTAAGAAAAACTGCAGGAACACAAGCAGTGGTTGAAGTAATAAATCTTTAGATCATCAACAATTGGGGGGGTGGGTGGGTTACGGCAAAAGAAGTTACCCGCCTACAATTTAAACTTGGTTCCCGCCCGCCCACCCAAGCGTTTGTTATCAAACAAATTGTTGTAAACTAATCAAATGGATTTTTAAAAAATTTGCGCAAGAGGTACTGATGATAATACTGTATATTAGTACCAAATCTAATTAAATTTCAATATAAGGTTCAGAAGTTATGGACTACTTTATTTGTTTTCTAGTTGGGAGCGCATGTTGGGTCAGTTCAGTTTTATTCAAGTTTTATAAAATGTATTGAACAAGTTTTTATAAATTTTGCACAATTTATACTAATAATGATAAAGTGCATAAGTACCAAATTAAATCAAATTTCAATAGAAGGTTTGGAAGTTATGGACTATTTTATTTGTCTTGAAGTTTGGAGCGCATGTTGGGTCAGTTCAGTTTTGTTTAAATTATAATAAATGTATCCAACGGATTTTTGTAAAACTTGCTCAAAAGGTACTGATAATAATAAAGTATATTAGTATCAAATTTAATTAAATTCAAAAATAAGGTTTAGAAGTTAGGAACTATTTTATTTGTTTTATAGTTTGGAGTGCATTTTAGGTCAGTTCAGTTTTATTAAAATTTTAGCAAATGTTTCAAATGGATTTTTACAAAATTTGCACAAGAGGTACTGAATATAATGTTGTATATTAGTAGCAAATCTAATCAAATTCTAATGTAAGGTTTGGAAGTCATGGACTATTTGATTTGTCTTTTAGTTTGGAGCGCATGTTGGGCCAGTTCAGTTATATTCAAGTTTTATAAAATGTATCGAACGGATTTTTATAAAATTTGCGCAACTTATACTGATGATGGTAAAGTACATTAGTACCAAATTTTATTAAATTCCAATATAAGGCTCAGAAGTTCTGGACTATTTTATTTGTTTTGTAGTTTGGAGCGCATGTTGGTTCGGTTCAGTTTTATTCAAGTTTTATCAAATGTATCAAATAGATTTTTATCAAAATTGCGCAACCTATACTGATGATGTCAAAGTGCATTAGTACCAAATTTAATCAAATTCGGAAATATGATTTAGAAGTTATAGTTTTTTTAATTTTTCTTACAGCTTTGAGTGAGTGCACATTAGGTCAGTTCAATTTTATTAAAGTTTTAGCAAATGTATCAAATAAATTTTTATAAAATTTGCACAAGAGGTACTGAAGATAATGCTGTATATTAGTAACAAATCTAATCAAATTCCAATATAAGGTTTGGAAGTCATGGACTATTTGATTTGTCTTTTAGTTTGGAGCGCATGTTGGGCCAGCTCAGCTTCAAGTTTTATAAAATGTATTGAACGGATTTTTATAAAATTTGCGCAACTTATACTGATGATGATAAAGTGCATTAGTACCAAATTTAATTATATTCCAATATAAAATTTAGGAGTTATGGTTTATTTTATTTTTCTTACAGCTTTGAGTGCATTTTAGGTCAGTTCAGTTTTATTAAAATTTTAGTAAATGTATTGAATGGATCTTTGTAAAATTTGCACAAAAGGTACTAATGATAATGCAGTATATTAGTACCAAATTTAAGTACATTCTAATATAAGACTTAGGAAATATGGATTACTTTACTTCTCTTACTATTTCGAAAGCATACTGGGTCAGCTCAGTTTTGTTTGATATGAATTGAATGTATCGCATGGATTTTTATAAAAGTTTTACAACTGGTACTAATGATAATACAGTGTGTAAGTTCAAAATTTGATCAAATTCTAACATAGCGTTATACGGTTATAGATTATTTTACTCTTCTTACTGCTTTGAGTGCTTTTTAAGTCAGTTCAATTTTATAAAAATAATCTCAAATTTATCAAATAGATTTTTATAAAATTTGTGCAGTTGGTACTAATGATAACACAGTGTATGAGTACCAAATTTAATTACATTCTAACATAAGACTTAGGAAATATGGGTTACTTCACTTCTCTTACTATTTGGAAACCATACTGGGTCAGCTCAGTTTGGTTTAAAATTTATCAAATGTATCGAATGGATTTTTATAAAACTTTTACAACTAATACTAATGATAATACAGCTTATAAGTCCAAAATTTGATCAAATTCCAACAAAGCGTTTCAAAGTTATAGATTATTTTACTTTTCTTACTGCTTTGAGTGCATTTTAAGTCAGTTCAGTTTTATTAAAATATTTTAAATTGTAACGAATGGATTTTTATCAAATTAGTACAGTTGGTACTAATGATACTACAATGTATGAGTACTAAATTTAAGTACATTTTAGAATAAGATTGAGGTAATATGGATTACTTCACATGTCTTACTACTTGGACAGCATATTGGGTCAGCTCAGTTTTGTTTGAAATGAATTAAATGTATCGAATGGATTTTTATAAAAGTTCTACAACTGGTACTAATGATAATACAGTGTGTAAATCCAAAATTTGATTAAATTCCAACGTAGCGTTTCAAAGTTATAGATTATTTTACTCTTCTTACTGCTTTGAGTGCATCTTAAGCTAGTTCAGTTTTATTAAAATATTCTTAAACGTATTGAATGGATTTTTATCAACTTTATGTAGTTGGTACTAATGATAATACTGTGTATGAGTACTAAATTTAATTTCATTCTAACATAAAACTTAGGAAATATGGAATACTTCACTTCTCTTACTACTTGGAAACCATACTGGGTCAGCTCAGTTTTGTTTAAAATGTATTAAATGTATTGAATGGATTTTTATAAAAGTTTTACAACTGGTACTAATAGTACAGTGTGTAAGTTCAAAATTTGATCAAATTGCTACCTAGCGTTTTAAAATTATAGATTATTTGACTCTTCTTACTGCCTTGAGTGAGTCAGTTCAGTTTTATTAAAATATTCTTAAATGTATCCAATGGATTTTTATCAAATTTGTGCAGTTGGTACTAATGATAATACAGTGTATGAGTACCAAATTTAACTACATTCTAATATAAGACTTAGGAAATATGGTTTACTTTACTTCTCTTACTATTTGGAAAGCATACTGGGTTAGCTCAGTTTTGTTTAAAATATTTTAAAACTATCGAATGAATTTTTATAAAGTTTTTACAACTGGTACTAATGATAATACAGTGTTTAAGTCTAAAATTTGATCAAATTCCAACGTAGCATTTCAAAGTTATAGATTATTTTATTCCTCTTAAAGCTTTGAGTGCATTTTAAGTCAGTTCAGTTAGATTGAAGTTTTTTTAAATGTATCAAATGAATTTGTACAAAATTTCCACAATTGATACTAATATTGATACAGTGTATGAGTATTAAATTTAATAAAATTCTAATATAAAATTCAGAAGTAACTTTTTCTTCAGCTTTGAGTGCATGTTGGGTTAGTTCACTTTTATCTAAATTTAATCAAATGTACTGAATGGATTTTTATAAAAGTTCTACAACTGGTACTAATGACAATACAGTGTGTTAATCCAAAATTTGATCAAATTCCAACGTAGCATTTCAAATTTATAGATTATTTTACTCTTTTTACTGCTTTAAATTCAAATTAAATCAGTTCAGTTTTATTAAAATATTCTTAAATGTATCGAATGGATTTTTATCAAATTTGGGCAGTTGGTATTAATAATGATATAGTGTATGCGTACCAAATTTAATTAAATTATAATATAAGATTCAGAAGTTATGAAATAGTTCACTTCTTCTATAGCTTTAGGTCTATGTTAGGTTAGTTTACTTTTATTTAAGTTAAATCAAATGTATTGAATGGATTTTTATAAAAGTTTTACAACTGGTACTAATGATAATACAGTGTGTAAGTCCAAAATTTGATCGAATTCCAACGTAGCGTTTCAAAATAGCTAACTTTTTAACCGATCAAGATGACAGTGAACTGTGAAACCCAATTCCGAGATGCAAAACATTTTTTGAAAAGCATTGTTGGCAAATTTTTATAAATTCCAATGAATAGTTTTAAATTTTTTTAAAATTATTTTTGGATCTACTTAGTAAAAATCTAGCATTAGAAGTTATTATTAAATCAGAAGTATCAGAATCTCTTTGATCAGAAATACTTCGATGGGTGGGTGGGACATTCTAGTTTATGTTTACTAGTAGTTGTTTGAACTGAAGTGCCCATCCTTATGAGTGTTGGTGATTCAAAAATTAGAGTTTTCTTTTTTGCCAGCGTTGGTTGTTGTTGTGTCAAGGAGGCGATGGTGATACAAATTTTTGGATGATCAACACTTAATTGGGTGGGTGGAGCACTCCATAACATGATAACCAGCCTGTAGTTAGAAGTGGTGTGCCCACCCACCCGCCCAAGTGTTGTTGATCCAGAAATTGAAGTTTTTCCCACTGCCTGCGTTGGAAGCCTCTATGTCAGAGGAGGCGATGGAGATACAAATTTTGGCTAACCAACAGTTTAACATGTTTACCAGCCAGTAGTTTGCAGTGGAGTGCCCACCCACCCGCTCAAGTGTTGGTGATTTACTGCCTGCGTTGGAAGCCTCTATGTCAGAGGAGGCAATGGAAGTACAAATTTCTGGATGACCAACACTTGGGTGGGTGGGTGGGCTATTCCATAATATTGTTTCCAGTCAGTAGTTTACGCTGGAGTGCCCACCCATCTGCCCGAGTGATTTTGATTTAGAAATTGGATTTGTCAAGGAGGTTATAGTGATACAAATTTCTGGATGATCAACACTTAAGTGGGCGGGTGGAGCACTCCTTAACATGATTACAGAAATTTAAGTTTCTCCCATTGCCTACATTGAAAGTCTCTATGTCAGAGGAGGCAATGATGATACAAATTTTTGCCTAACCTACAGTTGGGTGGGCCTGTGGACCACTCCATAATATGTTTACCAGGCACTATGTTAGAGGAGGCGATGGAGATACAAATTTTTGGATGACGAATACTTGGGCACCCGCCCAAATGGGTTGGGCTTTTCATGATAATGTTCTCAGTTAGTAGTTTACCCTGGATAACTTTTATAATTAAAATTTTGCACAAAAACCTATTTTTTTATAAAATGTATCAAAACAGCCCGTTAAAGATTAAATCAACTTTAAAATTAAACAAATTTTCTATGAACTATATCACGAATATTCGTAATATAGTACATAGAAAATTTGTATTATTAGATGTTCTAGCAATATTTATTTTTAAATTTTTGTCAGTCATCACTAAAAGAAACATTATGTTGGACCATAACTCAAATTAAACAGAAAATTACTAATAAAGCTGCAAGAACACAAATAAAAACTAAAAACGTTGAAGCAATAGATTCTAAACCCAACATTATTTCAAATCAAGCTTATCTTAAAAGACCAATTTATTTTAAAAAAATTTTAGATCATAATTAACTAAATAAAACTAAAAAAAGTAGAATATAAAAAAAGGCCCAGGTGTATGAACTTCACTTTCGATATTTCTTTTTTATGTTCAGCGGTTCTGTCCTACTCAGATTCTGTAAAGATTAGACATCTAAATAGTTCTACAACAAACTTATTGAAGTACGCCTAATAGTCAAATAATCAGAGTTATTTTTAGTTGTTAGATTATTAATTGCTCAACTTGAAACTGTCTACTTTTATTTTCTAGTGCACTAATATAAAATTATTTTTATTTTAATCAATTTTTGAGCAAGTATAGTTAAAAAATCAATCTTTCCTTTATTAAAATTAAATTAAATAAAAACCAAATATTTTTTACTAGACTTAATAACTACTGGTTCTGTATTAAAAACTTCTGAAAAATTGTGTAGTACATGAAAACCAATGAGTAAAATCCACGACAATGAAGCCGATTAGCGTTATCGTACGGTTAACAGATTAAAAGCATCACATTTTACGCATAATATAAAATAAAATTTGTGGGCCTTATGTAACGTAATAAAAAGTAACATGTGCTATTAAGATTGGCACTTAAGAACTTATGATGGCTCCTAAATCCGACATATATTCAGAGTTCCGATAACATAATTACCACGGCTTTGCTATGAATTGGCGGTAATGTCATTAGGGCCAATAGGCAAATGGCGCTGGAGGTCTCAAGACGGAATAATAGGCACTGCGGTTGCCTATTCAGCTCGCGCTTCCACCATATAAACCGGCGATGCGTTACATTGTTACGGTCATATAGATCTTGTTATGGGATCATTTTAATTTGATGTAGGACTAATTTAGATCTTGTATATCAATTGGGGGAAGAGATGGGATAATAAAATTTAAATGGCAGCCTTCTCGCTACGACTTTAAGAATCGATTCAATTTCCTTGAAATTCGGGCAGCAATGCGAGAAGTGGGTGGGCGATTATCGTAATTAATAGGAAATACAGCAATTTCATCGCATTGCAATGAGTAAACCAATATTGGCTTCGATACTAATCTTGTATAGGTTCCGAATTGAACGTGATATAACTAGATTTGCATCAGTACATAAATACATATACGTACAGATCGGTAACTTAATTACAAAGTGATATCTCATGTGATTTATAGCAAAGATCTCGTGTGCAGGGGTGGATACGCTTGATTAAAAAGACTTAGCGTACTTTTATTGATTTATTTACGGTCCCGAAAAAAAATTTAACGCATTTCACAGTCGGGAAACACGTAATATAACTTAATTAAATCGCTACATTTGTCATCGGAATGTGTAACCGAATTTTAGGATAGGTTTATAACGGAATAAATTGGAAATCCCCACAGGGCCAAACTACACCAACAATTAAGTGCGGTTATTAAAATTAATAGATGGTCACTTTAATATGCAATTACAGTAGTAAAATATTACGCAGTTGGTAGTCCCTACATACACACTAACTAAAGAATATCAAAACAATGCCGTGCTAGAGATTCACTTATGTAGGGGGCATTTTGCGTGTTCGAGTCTAATAAATAATCTACGTTCTTTTACGTGGGAGGAAGGGTATGGATGAAGCTAAAACCCCCCTCAAAGCACGTATATTTATATTTTTATATCTTTTTAACATTCCGAAAATATAATCACTGACTGGTTCTCTTTTTTTTAATACACTCTCCTTAATAAAATGCCGAAATTGTGTTTATACGACGGAAATTTTATTACTTAATGGTCTATTGACTATCCATTATGGAAATGGCCGTACAGAGAAATCGCTTTCGTGAACGCAACCAATCGAAAATTACCGTATTACAAGCAAAGTTTATACACATTGTGCATATACAGCAAATCAAACAGCCCTTTCCAATTATCTTTCTTATCCAAACAGAAAATTTAAGATAGTATTTTATTAGCTATTAGTTTTACATTGAGGTTTTAATGCCCAATTTTTTGCTTAGGTGGCTATTATTGGGTCATTTACAAAATATACAATTTAATAGTTTTTGGTGTTAAGTAAATGTATGCTCAATTAAAATTAAAGCTAAAATTATTTGGTTTTATGACATCAGCTTATTCAAATATTTTGACTAAATATAACCAAATTAGAACATAAATATTTTTGGTCTTTATGTTGTGCATATTAATTTAACACTAAATTTTACCTAAACTAAGTTAGAACTGTATTAGATTCAAAATTTATTTGATTTATATATTGAATGGTTTTAAAAAAAATTTCTCTTAACATTCTACACTATAGTAAGTGTACTAGAAAATAAAAGTAAGCAGTTTTAAGTTGAGCAATTAATTATCCGACTTTTACATCTAAAAATAACTCCGATCATTTCAACTTTCAAATTAATGTACTTCAATAAAATTGTTGTATCACTTTTTGGATGTCACATCTTCACAGAATTTGAGTAGGAGTAATTTTTGTAAGTAAGTTGTTCTAAATTCTTTCTATACTTTGCTATGGGCAATTTTTATAAGACAAGTCGGTTTTTTAAATTTTCTAAACAATTTTTGACACGTTTACACAATAAATTAGTGTTTTAATCTTATTTTGTGCAGTAAATGAGTTTTTTAACGGAATTTTAATAGATTTCAATTAGTAATTGTGATCAAACGATTTCATGGAAAAAATGCACTTCTAATCGCGATTTTAATTTTTTTTTCAAACTTATAACAAAAAAGCATTTTGTAAATGTGATTTGCAAGCGATAAAAATGCATTTTCTTCAGGAATTTTGAGAAATTTCAATTAGTAAATGTCGATTTTGAGCAATTTTGTACTAAAACTAGTTTTGACGTAATGTAGTAAGTTTTTATTTTATTTTATGATAAAAACGCGTTTTTTTTAAAATTTGGTAGATTTTATTTAATTAACTGACTTGCAGGAACGGTCATAAACGCATTGCAGTTATTAATTCAAAAAAATTGATAAACATTTGTTTTTAAGGGAATTTGGTTTGACTTTGTTTAGTTTTTATACGAAAAATACGATTTTTTGTCAATTTTATGATTAAAATGATTTTTTAATAAAATGTTTGGATTTATGTTATTTACGAGCAAAATAAAAAAAAAAAATAAGCGATTTTTAGTAAAATTAATCTGAAATATTTTTTTTATGCAGTTTTGATAGACTTCATCTAATAAATGGATTTTTTTGCAAGAAATGCGTTTTTTTGAGCATGTTTTGGTAAATTTGATCACAGAAATGTCATTTTTTACTAATTTTTAATATTTTTAAGCGACTTTTGATGAATTTTATGATTAAAATGCATTTTTAAACAAAAATTTTGGTAATTTTATGAAGTAAATGAAATTTTCTTGCGATTTTATATACGAAATTTAACGTTTTTGACAATTTTATGAATCAAATCGATTTTCTTTTGACATTTTTAAGGATTGTATCTGGTAAATCTGAATAACAAACGTTTTTATACAAATTATATTTTTAAGCGATTTTTAGTAAATTGATGTAAAAAACGCCTACACAAGTTAAATATTGATAGAATTTTTGCATATAATGTAATTTTTGAGTGCAAATTATGTGATTTAAGTGCAGTTTTAGACAAGAATTGTAGTTTTATAAGCGAATTTTAATAACAAATGTTTTTATACAAAAAAAATGCAGTTTCTTTAGCAAAGTTTGCTCATTTTTGTGTTTTTGTGTTTTTAATTAAGGTTATCTTTAAAAATGTATTTTTTTTAAATTTTATTAGCATACATACAAAACGCATTTTTTTAAGTGAATTTTATTATTAAAATGCAGATGGTTTTATACAAGAAAAAAATATTTTTATCATAATGTATTTTCTATCTGAATTTTGTCTAGTAAATGTGATTTGAGCGATTTTATACAAGAAATCTAGTTTTTTAGATAATTATGTGAAAAACATTTGCATAAATTGAAATCATACAAAAGATTTTCATTTTCATACATTTTTTTCAATTTTAATGATAAAAATGGTTTTCCTAAAGGAATTTGGTTTGATTTTATTCAGTAATTATGATTTACGAATGAATTTATACAAAATATGTGGCTTTTTAAGCAAATTTTGCTTAATTTCATAATAAAAATGCTTTTTTTAATGAAATTTTTGATAGAATTTAGCAAGTAGTTGTGATTTACGAGCGATTTTATAAAAGAACTGCAGTTTTCTAGTTTTGTTTTAATCTTTTAGAGTGGATTGGATTTGATTTATATGATTTTTGAGGTTTTTTAAATTACTAAACCTTTTTTTTAGTAAATTTTAATAATTTAATATGAAAAAACGCTTGCAAAATATAAATAAAATTGTGCATTTTATAAACAAAATGCATTTTCTAAGCGAGTTTGTGATTTATGATTTTTTTACAAGTTTTGGTTAATTTTGATGATAAAAATGCAGTTCTAAAGGAATTTGATTTGATTTCATTTAGTTTATTTGATTTACAAACGATTTTATTTAAAAATTGCAGTTTTCTAAGCGAATTTTTGAGCGATTTGATATAAGATACGCTAGTTTTAAAGCGAGTTTTAGTAAAAATTATGATTTTCTAATAAATTTTATGTATAAAACGCTTGCACAAGTCAAATACTGACCGAATTTATGTATGAGATGAACAGTTTTTGTACATTTTATACACAAAACGCATTTTCTCAGCGAATTTGTGATTTACAAGCAATTTCATACAAGAGATGCGGTTTTTTATTAGCTGTTGTGATTTACAAACAATTTTATACAAAAAAGGCTTTTATTAGGGTCAATTGAATGCTTTTTTATGAATTTTATTTATCAAATATAATTTTTGAGCGATTTCATATAAGAAATGCGTTCTTCTAAGCGAGTTTTAATTATTTGAAGACTTTTTAATTATTTTTATATTAAAAAACGTTTACACAAGTGAAGTATTGATAGAATTTATGCATATGATGTACATTTTGTCCAGAAAAAGCATTTTCTGAGCGAGTTTATGATTTACGAGCAATTTCAATGACAAAATTCATTATTTAACAGAAATTTTATGGTTTTTAGCTGGTAATTGGAATTTACAAACAATTTTATATAAGAAATGCAGTTTTTAATTATAGTTTTATATTTAAAATATTTTTGCTTGAGGAGTTTTGATAAATTTGATCCAGTAAATAGTATTTGTGAACGTATTTCTTCAAAAATGATTTTTATAAAAAAATTGTAAATTTTGTGACAAAAATACATTTTTAATGGAATTTTTATGGATTTTATCTAGTAAATACAATTTATGATCAAACTTCATATTTAAATTGCACTATTTTAAGCAAATTTTGGTAAATTTAAAAAAAAAAGGCATTTTAATAAATTGTAATGTTATTTGCAACCAAAAATGCAGTTACTACGGTTTTTTGTTTATTTTGTAAAATATTGCATTTTCTAGCAAATTTTTTATGTATTTTGTATAGTAAATGTGGTTTACAAATGATTTTATACAACAAATTTAACTTTATAAGCGAGTTTTATCTTTTTGTTATAAAATTTTGATTAGTAAATAAAATTTATTAGCGATTTTGTACAAAATGCTTTATTTTATCGCAAATTGTATTATTGAAATGCATTTTCTTACGGAATTTTCAATTATTTTATTGAGTAAATGTGATTTGTAAGCGATTTTATACAAAAAATTAGGTTTTCTACAAAAGATTTTGTACATTTTGTTTGTTTTTTTTTCAAAATTTTGATGAAATGTATTAAATAAACGTAATTATATTAGTGATTTTATTCAAAAATTACAGTTTTTTAAGCAAATTTTTTTTAGGATTTTGGTTTGATTTTATTTGGTAAATTTGATTCATAAAAGATTTTATAAAAGAAAACATTTCTTTAACAAGGTTTGGTCAATTTTGTATTAAACATTTTTTTTAACGGAATTTTGATTGATTTATTTAGAGTATTGAGAAATAAGTTTAAAATAATATAATAGTTATTATAAAAATGCACGATATTTTTATGGGTTTTGTTCTGTACTTGTAATTTACGACCCAGTTTCATATAAAAAATGCACTTTCTTTAACAGGTTTTGGCAAATTTGATAACAAACATTTATTTTTTAATTGAACTTTGATGTATTTTATCTAGTAAATGTGATTAACGAACGTTTTTATACAAAAAATGCAGTTTTTTTCAGTTAGTTTTGGTCAATTTTATGATCAAATTTCTTTTTCTAACAAAATTTATATAGAATTTGCCTAATTTGCAACAATTTTATACAAGAAATGCGATTTTTTTAGAGAATTTTGTTTAATTTTATAGCAAAAAACAGGTTTTTTTACAAGAAATGCATTTTTCTAAGCAAGTTTTAATTAACTTTATGGTAGAATAACTTTTTTGTAACGCAATTTTATATAGTAAATGTGATTTATGGGCGATTTCATGCAAAAAACGCAGTTTTCTCTGCTAATTTTGGTAAATTTTGTAATTAAAATGCATTTTCTAACGAAGTTTTTGTAGGTTTAATTAAAAAACTCTGGTAGCAGGCATTTTTATAAAAAAAAAAAATATGGATAAAATACAATTTTGGAAGTATTTGACCAATTTTATGATTTTTTATAAAAGTTTTTGTAAATTTTATTAAGTAAATATAGTTTTCAAACAATTTTATACAAGAATTAAAGATTGTTTGCTCAATTGCATGCTTCAAATGCATTTTTTAATGAATTTTATTTAGTATTTGTGTAATTTTTGCTCAATTGTGTGCGGTCAATGATGAATATACATTTTTTACGGATTTTTGATTAAGTTTAATGTAATTTAAAAGCGATTTTATACAAAAATGGGGTTTTTTAAGCGAGTTTTGTTTAATTTTATGATAAATTTTAATTTTTTAACAGAATTTATGTAATTTTCAAGCAATTTCATTCAAGAATTGTGGATTTTAAAACAAGTTTTGTTCAATTTAATGCCTAAATTGCATTTTATTATTGAAATTTATTTTGTAAATTAGATTTATAAGCGATTTCATACAGAAAATGCAGTTTTTTAAGCGAGTTCTGACGAATATACTTTTTTGTAACGAAATTTTGATAGTTTTTATTAAGTAAATGTGATATACGAGCAATTTTATACAAGATATATAGGTTTTTAAGCGAGGTTTATTTAATTTTATGATAGAAATAATTTTTTAATCAACATTTTAATGGATTTCACCTGGCAAATGAGATCAGTATTAGCAGTTTTAAAGAAAATGCTTTTTGGTTTGATTTTTTTAATTTATTTGATCTAGTAAATTTAATTATAAACAATTTTACCAACAAATGCAATTTTTTAGCAGGTTTTCACTTTTTTGTAACAGATTTTTGATGGATTTTATTTAGTGACTGTGATTTACGAGCGATTTTATTAAAGAAAAACGGGTTTTAAAGCGAGTTTTTGCCGATTTTTTTAATAAAAATACATTTTCTAATGAAATTTGCTTTAACTTTATCTAGTAAAAATGATTTACAAATAATTGCATACAAAACTTGCGGTTTTCTAAATGAGTTTTGGTCAATTTTAAGATAGAAATGCTTTTATTTAATGAAATTTGTTTTGGTGAGAGCGTGGTGCAGTGGTCTAGGCATCCAGTCGCTGTAACGAAGATCGTGGGTTTGATTCCCATATAACATGATAAACTTTTTACGGTTTTACGGCTAAAACCTTCTCTGATGGAGTGATAAAATATCTCTAGTGGTTCGGAATCCACTTAAAACTGTAGGTCTCTTGTAATTTAAGTTGCCAGCATTACAAGCAGAGAAGAGGCTAGGTGCCAGCTTTGGTTATATCTAGTGGATATAATCTACAAACGATTTCATTAAAAAATTGCAATTTTAATTAGCTTTATTATGAAAATAATGTATTTTTAACGGTAAATGTTTAGTAAATGTGATTTCCAAGCAGTTTTCTACAAGAAATGCAGACTTTCAAGCGAATTTTGTTTTTTATGGATGGTCATCAGATAGCAAATGTGATTTATAAGCGGTTTTAAACAAAACATGCAATTTTATAAGCAATCTTAAGTCAATTTAATAAAAAAAATGTATTTATAAATAGAATTTTAACCAAATTTATCTAATAAATGTGTTGTGCAAGCGATTTTATGCAAGAAATGCGGCATTCTAAGCGATTTTTTTCTAAATTTTATACTTAAAAATTTTTGTTCAAAAATTTTTAAGCAATTTCTGGCCAATTTTATAATAAAATATATTTTTCTAATAAAATTTTAATGGATTTTATTTAGTAAATGTGATTTATAAGCTATTTTATACCAGAAATGCAATTTTTAAGCGTGTTTTAGTCAATTTTATACAAAAATTATATTTTTAATTTAAAATTTTGCGCAATTGTATGCTTAAATTGCATTTTGTATGCAAGAAATGCAATTTTCTAAGCAAATTCTTGTCAATTTTAGGATAAAAATACTTTTTTGTAAAGGAATTTTGATTGATTTTGTTTAATAAATGTGATTCATAAACGATTTTATACAAAAAATGCAGTTTTCTAACGAATTTTTGGTAAATTTTATGACAAAAATTTATTTTCTAATAAAATTTCAATAGAATTTTATCTAGAAAATGTGTTTTTTACATACAAAATGCTGATTTTTAAACAAATTTTGTTTAATTTTATTTTTCAAGTACATTTTTAAGTTCATATCATCTAATAAATGTGGTTTTCTAAAGAAATTTTGATAGGTTTTATTTGGTAAGTGTTATTTACGAGCGATTTTATTTAAGAAACGCATTTTTCTAAGCGATTTTTTGTAAATTTTATGATAAAAATGATATTTTAAACAACATTTTAATGGATTTCATCAAGCAAATGTAATTAATAATAGCAATTTCATGCAAAACTGCAATTTTA
Source organism: Tachinus rufipes (assembly GCA_963932245.1). Lineage (NCBI taxonomy): Eukaryota > Metazoa > Arthropoda > Insecta > Coleoptera > Staphylinidae > Tachinus > Tachinus rufipes. The sequence goes on along the minus strand of OZ010744.1, from coordinate 113,701,914 downwards.
AGAAATTTTTCGGTTTTCTACTTAAGTTTTTGTTATTTTTAATGATAAAAAGTTTTTTCAAAAAATTTTGGTTTGATTTTATACTGTAAATGAGTTTTACAATCGAATTTAAATAAAAAATGCTCAATTTTATGGGTTTTATTAATGTGATTTTTAAGCAATTTTATACAAGAAATGTAGGTATCTCTATAAGGGTTTTGATTTATTTTATGATTAAAATGCATTTTTTTACAAAATTTTGATGGATTTTATCTAGTAAAGGTGATTTGCAAGTGAAGTAATGTGAGTTTTTTTAACATTTTTGTTAATTATGTGAAAAAAAAATGGATTTATAACAAAATTTAGATAAATTTTATCTATTTATTGTGATTTACGATTTATTTCATATATAAAATGCAAATTTATACACAAATTTTATTTCAAAAATGCATTTTCTACCGGATTCTGCGATGTTCAAGCACATTTTAATGCTTCAAATGCGTTTTTATGGTTTTTATTTAGTAAATTTAGTCAATTTTATGATTGAAATTGAATTTTGCTGTGTTTCATTCAAGAAATGTAATTTATGAGCGATTTTATTTAAGAAATGCGAGTTTTTAAGCAACTTTTTGTCAATTTTATGATAAACATATGCATTTTTTAACCAAATTTTGGTTTTATCTAGTAGATAGCAAATTTTGGGAGAATTTACTTAGTAAAAGTGATTTTTACTCAATTTTATACAAGAAATGCTGTTTTCTAAGCGAATTTAAATTAACTTAATGCTTAAATGCTTTTTTTCACAAAAATGCAACTTTCTTAGCAAATTCTGGTTAATTTTATTTTTTTGCAATGAAGTTTTAGTAGATTTCATTTAGTAAATGTGGTTTAGGAGCAGTTTTATACCAAAAAAGTAGATTTTTAAGCGAATTTTGCTTAGTTTTATTCTGAATATGCATTTTTTGATGGGTTTTATCTTGCAAATGTGGTTTATAAGCAAATTTTGGCAAATTTTGTTATGAATATACATTTTATGAAAGAATAATAATAGAATTTATTTGTTAAATGTGATTTGCAAGTACTTTTATACAAGAAATACGGTTTTCTAATCAAATTTTGTTTAATTTAATGCACAAAAGAAATTCTACTTTCTTATCAAATTCAGGTCGATTTTATTTTTTTGAAATGAATTTTTAATATATTTCATTTAGTAAATGTGGTTTAAGAGCAGTTTCATACCAGAAAAGCAGATTTTTTAGCGAATTTTGCTTAGTTTTATTCTGAATATGCATTTTTTTAAGGATTTTCTCTTGCAAATGATATTTATAAGCAATTTTTGGCTAATTTGATGATGAGAATATATTTTTTGAAAGAATAATAATAGAATTTATCTACTAATTGTAATTTGCAAGCACTTTTATACAAGAAATACGGTTTTCTAAGCGAATTTTGTTCAATTTAATGCTTAAAATGATTTTTTTACACAAGAAATGCAACTTTCTCAGCAAATTCTGGTCAATTTGTATAAATTTTTGATACATTTTATTTAGTAAATGTAATTTAGGAGCAGTTTTATAAAAAAAACGGTTTTCTAAGAGAGTTTTGTTCAGCTTATAAATAAAAATGCTTTTTTTATGGATATTTTAAAGAATTTATTTAGTTAATGTGATTTCCAAGCGATTTTATATAAAAAAAAGACAAATTTTGTTTAATGTTATTCTTAAATTACATTTTTATACCAGAAATGCAATTTTTAAGAAAATTCTGGTTAATTTTAGGATATAAATACTTTTTGTAACGGAATTTTGATGGATTTTGTTGAATAAATGTGATTCATGAACGATTTTATTCAAAAATAGCGGTTTTCTTAGCGAATTTTGGTCAAATTTATGACAAATATGCTTGTTCTAATGGAGTTTTAATAGAATTTATCTAGTAAATGTTGATTAACAAAAATTTTTATACACAAAATGCTGATTTTTTAACAAATGTGTGGTTTTCTAAGGAAATTTAGATAGGTTTTATTTGGTAAATCTTATTTTCGAGCGATTTTATTCAAGAAACGCATTTTTTTAAGCGATTTTTTTGTAAATTTTATGATAATAATGATATTTTAAATAACAATTAATGGATTTTATCAAGTAAATGTGATTAGCAATCGATTTCATACAAAAAATGGGATTTTTTTTTTTTTGTGAGTTTTAGTATAAAATGGTTTTGCAAGTGAAATATTGATTAAATGTATGCATAAGACGTTTATTTTGTGAGCATTTTGTATTACATTTTTTTTTTGCTAAACGAGTTTGTGATTTACAAGCAGTTTTATACAAGAAATGTGGTTTTTTACTTAAGTTTTGGTAATTTTTAATGATAAAAAGCTTTTTTTAATAAAATTTGATTTGATTTTACCCTATAAACGAGTTTTACAATGGAACTTAAATCAATTTTATGGATTTTACTCAGTAAATGTGATTTTTGAGCGATTTTATAAAAGAAATCTAGGTTTCTATAGGAGTTTTGATTTATTTTATGATTGAAACGCAGTTTTCTACGAAATTTTGATGGATTTTATCTAGTAAATGTGATTTGCAAGCGATTTCATACAAGTAATGTGATTTTTTTATAAACATTTTTGTCAATTTTGTGAAAAAAATGCATTTGTAACAAAATTTAGATCAATTTTATCTATTTAATGTAATTTCCGAGTTATTTTATTTATGAAATTTAAATTTATATACAAACTTTTCTTAATTTTATTTCAAAATTGTGTTTTTTACCAAATTTTGGTTTGATTTTATCTTAATATATAAAAAATGCGATATTTTAAGCAAATTTCAATGACTAAAATGCATTTTTATAGAATTTATTTAGTAAATGTCATTTATAAATGTCAAAAATAACAAATTTTAGTCAATTTTATAATTGAAATGCAATTTTGTAACTGAATTTTTAAGGATTTTATTAAAAAATCTAATTTATGAGCGATTTTATTTAGGAAATACGGGTTTTAAGCGATTTTTTGTCAGTTTTATGATAAGAATGCATTTTCTAATAAAATTTTGTTTGATTTTATCTAATGGATACGATTTTATACAAAAAGGTGGTTTTTTATTAGCGAATTTTGATAGAATTTACCTAGCAAATGTGATTTTTACTTAATTTTATACACGAAAAGCAGATTTTTAAGCGAATTTTGCTTAATTTTATTCTGATTATGCATTTTTGATGAATTTCACCTAGCAAATTTGAATTAAAAGTTATTGTAAACAAATTTTTGGTGAATTTTATGATAAAAATGCATTTTTTGAGAGAATAATAATAGAATTTATCTACATCATGTGAATTACAAGCATTTTTATACAAGAAATATGGTTTTTTAAGCGAATTTTATTCAATTTAATGCCTAAAATGTATTTTTTACACAAGAAATTTAAAATTTCCAAGTGAATTTTTATCAATTTTATTTTGTTAATAGATTTCTTTTAGTAAATGTGATTTAGGAGCAATTTTTTACAAATAAAGCGATTTTCTAAGCGAGTTTTGTTCAGATAAAAGATAAAAATGCATTTTCTTATAGAATTTAGGTAGATATTATTTATTTAATGTGATTTTTGATCAATTTTGTATAAAAAATGAGGATTTAATGATGAAGTTTTGTATATTGTTATACTTAAATTGCATTTTTATACAAAAAAATCAATTTTTTAAGCGAATTCTGATTAATTTTATGACAAAAATTCATTTTCTAACAGAATTTTAGTAGAATTTATCTAGTAAATGTGATTAGCATGAACTTTTATACTCATTATTAAACAAATTTTGTTTAATTTTATGTTTTAAATACATTTTCTATTAGTAAATGTGATTTATGAGCAATTTTATATAAGAAATATGGTTTTTTAAGCAAATTTAATGACAAAAATGCTTTTTTAACTGAATTTTTATGGATTATATCTAGTAAATACGATTTAATACTTTTGGAAAACAATTTTGTGCTAATAAATATTAATCCTACATGAAAGTTGTTTAACATTTAATGCGAATATAATGTTGCACAACATTACTGAAACTAAATTTTCAAAAAATCAATAAACTATTAATATGCATGCAGGAATCATAACATATAAATGTTATGCAAGATAATTTTGATAAGGTTACAATAGTTTATTAATTTTGTTTTTTGCTGAAATAAATTGAAATCTAAAATTTAAAAATAGAAATGATAATTTGGTGCATATTGAGTCATTTAGTGCAATAGTTTAAGAGCTATATTACAACACAAACAGCAACTTCGGATATCATTATTAGTTCTACAAATGTATTAAAAAATTTTTACCATTACATTTAGAAAGGATCAGACCATATTTAGTCAAATTTAATTTGTAAATAGATTTAACTATAATGTGACTAAAATACTTTAACAAAAAATAGGTTGATTTAGAAAGAATACTAAATTATATGTAGAAAAATTATTATTGCCAAAATTGCTGGAAATTAAGGTATATTGAAATTTAATTTAATATAATAAATAGTCTTATAAGGCATTCTGGCAAGGTTTGTAGAACGAAAATTAACTTCTAATACTGCACATGATAAGTTATATAATAATTATAAATTATTTATAGAATTACATATTCCCATCAAAATAATATAGTTGAAGCTTTATAAAGTTTTGAACTTTTGATTATCCGCGCTTAATTAAATAAACAGGTGATATTAGAGGTGAGTAAATTAATCAACTACCTTGCATAATTAATTGATTATACTTTGGCGAACTCTAAATCCATGTAAAGTAGACGAAGCTTTGCTATAACGCAACTTGACGTTGCAAAACCTCATGTATGCCCAACATATACGAAGCGGCATCGCTCCACCTCACATTAATTGCGAACTTAATACTCTAAAAGTCCTGAACACAATAAAAAATCTAAAAGGCAAACATTAAAAATTCCAATAACGAAGTGTTTCGGTTAAGCAATAAAGTGATGACCTCATAAATCCGGATTAAAAGAAGCAACAATTGTTAATACTTTAGGCTCACAAAATAAAGTTTGACCATAATCTACCTCTGCAGATTCTAATCCCGTAACCCAATCCACAAACTAAACAGTATCTTGATGATATATAGATGCATATATTATTGGTAAACAGTAGCCGGCTTATCTTAATATTTCAATTAACAGGAGGCTACTGTTGCAATAATGCTTTACATGTTAGCTAATTATATTTGTTAACAAATATATAGAATTCACAACATGCTAATTCACCCAAATTAATGCGCCGGCGCATTTTATGATTTAATCTCATTCGCATATTAAAATCCTGATACTGTCTTGAATTAAATGAGGGTGTCGACATGTATAAATTTTATATGAGACTGAGATTAATCATGTGCATGACTTGTAAGCTAGTGGCATGCAACCCTACTTAGTGTACTATATAGATGCACAAGATACTGGAAGAAATATTGCGCAATTCATGTTACTGTTACATCATGGATACAAGATATCGTCGGCGATATGTCATGAATGATTTTAACTGTTACTATTATATTTCATCGTTTGCAATTTTATATATTTTTGCACGGAATCAAAGATACTCCGCTAATAGCTTATCCAGTTTTTTTGTGTTGTTGGCCTGGAGGCAATCTTTCTAATGGATTGAAATATTTCCCATCTAAATCATCCCCTTTTGCTAACAGAAGGATGTAATTATCCTTAATATATCATAACATAAAGTTATTTTCCCTGTATGTGGGGAAATTTTGCATCAAATGGGATTTGATTTGTTATTAAGTAATTAAGTTGCCATTCAATTTATGTAATTTCTTAATAACTTATTCATCATTGATGTTTATGTTTAATGCATTAGTTAAATTACAGGGGATTAAAGATTTAATTTAACTTGCGTGTAATTGTGAAATATTTAATTTATTTTGTTTTAAATGATCAAATGACGAGTTTACTTTAATTAATCTTGGCCACGAAATTGCAGTATTGTATTTTATACTGAACTATTTTGATACACGAAAAAGTTGCGTAAACATTTAAAACTGAACAGCAAATTTATTTCAAAGCTATATTTAAAAAATTGAAACTATTAAAAACTAATTGTATAATGATCAATATTTTTTAAAAATCTGAAAAAAAAAAATTTGCGTTTAGAGTTAACGCACTTGGAGGATATGATGTGAAGTAGTAAATTACGAAAAGGCTCGCGAAGGCTGCATCCTTGATAATAAGAATAAAGTTGCACAGTTCAGAAAAATTGGTTCGGTGGTTTTAAGCTGTGTTTTTGCCCAATTGCTTGTACCAAAGAATTTAGAAGTTACTACTACCTACTTCGTTTTTGCAGCAAACAAACTTAACAGAAAGATTGACAGAAGTCATTAAGGTACTAAAGAGTGATGACGTAAACAATTTCTTGATAACAAACACTTGGGTGGGCGGGCGGGAACACAGTTAAGAAGAAATGGATCATTGGTTTTAAACTGTGTTCCCGCCCACCCGCCCGAGTGTTTGTCATTAAGAAATTTAAAGTTACTACCACCTACCGTGTTCCTGCAGCTAAAAAACCTAACAGAAGCACTGACAGAGGTAATTAAGGTACAAGGAGTGATGACGTAAACAATTTATTGATAACAAATACTTGGGCGGGCGGGCGGGAACACAGTTTAAAAGAATTGAACCGGTTGTTCCAAACTGTTTTCTCGCCCACCCACCCAATTGTTTGTATGAAAGAATTTAGAAGTTACTTCCACCTACCGTGTCCTTGCAGCTAACAAGCTAACAGAACGACTGACAGAAGTCATTAAGGTACAAAAATAAAGTGATGACGTTAATAATTTCTTTATAACAAACACTTGGGCGGGCGGGCGGGAACACAGTTTAGAAAAATTGGTTTGGTGGTTTCAAACTGTGTTTCCGCTTACCCGTTCGAGTGTTGTCGTTAAGGAATTTGAAGTTACCACCGCCTTCTGTATTCCTGCAGCTAAAAAACCTAACAAAAGCACTGACAGAAGTAATTAAGGTTCAAGGAGTGATGACGTAAATAATTTCTTGATAACAAACATTTGGGCGAGCGGGCGGATACACAGTTTAGAAGAATTGGACCGGTGGTTTTAAATTGTTGTAGATTTGCTTCTTTTTTTTAACTTTTGAAGATTTCGACTTCTTCCTGATATCTTCTGGCAGTGCTAGCAAGCGACTTTATTTGCCAGGGATTTGTGGTTGATTTTTCCAGGTTTATGGGTTTGAGTGCACCGATGATTTTGTCTCTCAAGTGGTATCAGGTACAACCTATCAATAGGCGTTTTAGCATCTTTTGGTTTCAATCGACGTGCTTGATTAGTCTTGGAATAATCTTGTAGATTTGCTCAGTTTTTGTCGGACGTGGAGTCTGTTCATGAGTTCATCCCATGCTGGAATATTTTTTGGGAAATGAGCGGATGAGGTTGTAGTTGTGTTTTAAATGTTTATCTTCAGTAGTATCTAAAATAAGAAAAAAAGTATAATATATAATATTTTTTGGACATTTTGCAAAAAGTAAGAAATTCTTGAATTTCTTGTTTGTTTATTATGAGTATTACTAAACACCTAATGACTCTGGCGACCGTAGCACAATGGTCTAGTGCGATTGTTGGTAGCCCGGGTTTGATTCCCGGCAGCAGCAATATCTAAGGCAATAGCAAACCAGCGAAGTATTTGCCTAGTAAACTCTTCAGTGGTGTGGTTTGGATTTCACGTTAAACTGTAGGTCCCGCATGTTTGTGAAGAACTATTATCGCACACCACAAACATATGAGAGAGGTGCCTACGCTCGTAGCGAGCATGGCACTATAAAAAGAAAAATGACTAACTAACTTTTTACATAAAATGCAGGTTTCTTTATATTTTATTGTTCCAAAACAGTAATTAACACGTAAAAACGGTTATTAAGCAAAAAAAAAATTACATTTTAACTATCCCACTATACATAATGAAGATTCACTCATATTTGCTTGTCTCTTACTAAGGATGAAGTATGCGCCCGAGAACAAAAGTTTTTATAATGTTGAGCAGTTTTAGAAGTTGCGGGTGATAAAGGTTTTTTGTATTTACTACGTTTACTGAAGATTGCTTTGTCTGGTGTCGATGATTAAGTTGACGTAGTTATTTGTGGTTTTTGTAGTGGCTTTAATGTGGCATAAGTGATAATATCAAGTCTTGGAAACTGTAGGCAAAAGCGGTTTTTTTGTATTCACTGCGTCTACCAAAGATAGCTTTATCTTGTGTTTGGGGTAGGTTAAGGTTTGACTGATTCTTAATGCTTATTTTCAATCAATGAACAATGGCTACTTGTTTTTGTTGTTAAGGCTTTTATGTGTGAATTTCTTTGTGAGCAACTTAAAGTAAGAATAATTTACGAGTTATTGGTTGTATCTTAAGATTTACACTCTAAATTCAATTAACAATTTGTGAACTGCGCTTACATTAATCCAGCTAGAGTGCGTGTGTGTTGCAGGTTGGTCTACCTAGTGCAGGCTGAGTCGAAATTTTTTGGACATACTTTTAATTTGGTGCCAGCCTAAAAGTTGACTTGAGATATTACAATTCAATATTCAGCAGAATTGATAGTTTTATGATGTGTTTTTAAGAGTTAGTTGATTTTTTAACAATTTTGGTAGCACATTGAGAATATTGTGACTTTAACAAAGATATAATCTTGTCTAGGTAGTAGTGCGTCTTGCAAGTACTAAAGTTTTTATGATGTCCAGAGATTTTGGAGCTTTTAAGTCATAACGGTTTTTTAATGTGTTAACGGAAGATAGCTTTAAGTTTTATCTTGCTAGAACTACATTTCCGAATTACTGGAGAGATTATTAATTTACTATGGACCAGAAAAGGATCTTAATTGAGAAACGCCACCCTGACAAGGCGGGTTGGGGACTGGGAGAGCATTTAAACGTTTCAAATAGTTTCCGTTGTGAGGTTTGAATCTACGACCTTTGGTGCAGCAGTCTGGTGCCTAGACTACTGCATCACGCTTACTATTCTTTCTCTAGAGAGAAAAAAGTGCGTTTTACAAGTACTAAAGTTTTTATGATGTTGGTTAGGTTTTTGGAGTATTTTTTTGAACCAAGGAGTCTTTTGAGGTTTATTGTCTTCATTTTAGGGTATTTTTTAAAACTTTAAATTTTATTACATCGTTACCAGTACATCTTGAAAGTTAGTAAGGGTTTTTTAAGTATTTTCTAGATTTTTAAAGTCACTTAACGTTTATTTTCTACATTTTTTACATTTACTTTCTGAATATGTTTTAGAGTCTGAACATTTTTTGGATTCTTTTTTCTAGATTAATTTAGTCTTTTAATTTTATTAAATTATAACAAAGGTTTTATGAGTATTTTTTAGAGCTTGGAAGTTTCTACTTTTTTAAAAGTCTTTCAAGTCTAGGACATTTTGAAACTTTGTGAGACTCTCTAAGTATTTTTAGAGTTTTGTGATGCTCATTTTTAAGTTTTTGATTTGTGTATTTTAAGGTCTTTTAAGTCTTTTAAGTCTTTTGAGTCATTTTTTAAGTTTATTTATTTTTATTTTAAGGCTTTTTGAAAGTTTGTAAAGTTTTTTTGGGTATTTCTAGATTCTTTCAAGTCTATTAAATTGTTACTAAGATTCTTGAAAGTTACTAAGGTTTACTGAGTATTTCTGTCTGGGGTCTAAGAGTTACTTGACGCTTCTTTTCTTCATTTTTTAAGTGTTTTTTAAGTTTTCCATGTCTATTACAATTTTAGTAAGATGTTTTGAACGTTTGTACGGATTTCTGAGTATTTGTTGTGTTTTCTTAATTGTAAATTAATTTTTAATATAACCTGACTGTACCTATACCTTGCTAAAGGTCAACTAAAATAAAGAATTATTATTATTATTATTATTATTTTTTAAAGTTTGAGAGTTTATTGAGGTTTATTGTTTGAATCCTAAAGTTTATTACATTTGATTAAAGCTTTAATAAAATTTGTGAGCTTGTTTTGTTATGAAAGACTTTTTAAAAGTTTCTTGGGTCTTATTTTTCTTTAAGGCTTATTTTCTACATTTTAAGATATTTTTTTAAGTCTTTTGAGACAATTCTATTACTTTGTTACCAATATTTTTTGAAAGTTAGTAAGGTTCTCGGAGTATTTTCTAGAGTTTCAGAGTTATTGACGTTTATTTTCTACATTTTTTATGTGTCCTTTGAGTTTTTTAAGTCTATTGCACCTTTTTAAAGAATTTTCAAAGTTTTTAAGGTTTTTTAAATATGTTTTAGAGTCTGAGAGTTTCTTATTTTTTAAATTATTTTAAGTCTTTTAATTTTATTAAATTGTACAAAGGTTTCTTAAATGTTTGATGTTTGTTTTCTACTATTTTTACGTGTTTTTTTTAGTTTTTTAATCCTATTAAATCTTTTTAAAGCATTTTCAGAGTTTTGAAGGTTTTCTGAATATGTATTAAAGTCTAAGAGTTTCTTGAGTTTTATTTTAAGTATTTTAAATTTATTAAATTGTAACAAAGGTTTTTAAAAAGTTTGACGTTTGTTTTCTACTATTTTTACGTGTTTTTTTTAGTTTTTCAAGTGTATTACATCTTTATAAAGATTATTCAAAGTTTTGGAGATTTTCTGAATATGTATTAAAGTCTGAGAGCTTCTTTCTACAATTTTTACGTGTCATTTGAGTTTTTCAAGTCTGATACATCTTTATAAAGAAATTTCAAAGTTTTTGAGGCTCTTTGAATATGTTTTAATGTCTGAGAGTTTCTTGAGTCTTATTTTCTAGATTATTTATGTACTTTTATTTTATTAATTTGTAACAAAGGTTTTTTAAAAGTTTGACGCTTATATTCCACTACTTTTTATTTTTTACTGTTTTCACGTGTCTTTTAAGTTTTTCAAGTCTATTAAATTTTTTTAAAAATATTTCAAAGTTTTTGAGGCTTTCTGGATACGTTTTAAAGTGTGAGAGTTTTTCGACTTTTATTTTTTAAATATTTTTATGTCTTTAAATTTTATTAAATGGTAACAAAGGTTTTTTAAAAGTTTAACGCTTATTTTCTTTTATTTTTACATGTCTCTTTTGAGTTTTCTAAGTCTATTACATCTTTCTAAAGATTTTTTAAAGTTTTTGAAGCTCTCTGAATATGTTTTAGAGTCTGAAAGTTTTTTGAGTCTTATTTTTTAGATTATTTTAAGTTTTTTAATTTTATTAAATTGTAACAAAGTTTTTTTTAAAAGTTTGACGCTTATATTCCACTACTTTTACGAGTCTTTTGAGTTTTTCAAGGCTATTACATATTTAAAAAAAAAAATTAAAGTTTTTGAGGCTTTTCTAAATAAGTTTTAACGTTTGAGAGTTTCTTGAGTCTTATTTTTTAGATTATTTTAAGTTTTTTAATTTAATTTATTTTCCACTAATTTTACTTGTCTTTTGAGTTTTTTAAGTCTTTTACATTTTTTTTTTAAATTTCAAAGTTGTTGAGGCTTTCTGAATATGTTTTAAAGTTTGAGAATTTTTTGAGTTTACATTATTTTAAGTTTTATAATTTTATTAAATTGTAACAAAGGTTTTTTAAAAGTTTGACGCTTATTTTCTACTGTTTTTACATGTTCTTTGAGTTATTCTAGTCTATTACATCTTTTTAAAGGTTTTTCAAAGTTTTTGAGTTCTCTAAATTTGTTTTAAAGTCTGAGAGTTTTTTGAATCTTAGGTTTTAGATATTTTAAGTCTTTTGATTTAATTAAATTGCAACAAAAAGTTTTAAAAGTTTGTAAGGTTTTTTAAGGAGCATTGTTTAGAGCTTGGAAGTTTCTTGAGGTTCAGTTTCTACGTTTATTAAATGTCTTAAGTTTCTCAAGTCTAGTTCATTGTTACAAGACGTTTTGAAGCTCGGTGAGCCTTTTTAATAGTTTTTAGAATTTTGTGAAGCTCGTTTCTTAGTTTTTATTTTGTTGTTTTTTAAATCTTTTGCGTCGTTTTTTAAGTTTATTAATTTTTGATTTTTTGAAAGTTTGTAAAGAGTATTTCCAGATTGTTTTAAATCTATTACATTTTAATTGATTTTTGAAATTTATTGATTCTTTCTGAGTATTTTCTTGAGTCTAAGATTTACTTTTCTAGTTTTTACATTTGGTTAAAAAGTTTTTTAAGTCTTTCAAATCTATTAAATTAAGTTTTTTTGCTTATTTTTTAAATTTGTTAAGTGGTTTTTTGAATCTTTTAAGTCTATTACATTGTTACTAAGTTTATTTGAAGTTTTGTAAAGCTCTCTAAGTATTGTTAAAGCTTATTGAAGCTTTTTTCCAGATTTTGTAAGTGTATTTTAAATTTTTGAGTCTTTTAAATCTATTTTGAGTATTTTGAGTTTCCTGAGGCTTATTTTCTAGATTTTTATGAGTCTTTTAATTTTCTTTTAAAGTTTGTAAAGTTTTTAGAGAATTTTTAAAGTTTGAGATTATTTTAGGCTCATTTTATAGATCTTTTAGTGTCTTTTAATTTTATTGTTATCTAAGACTTTTTGAGAGTGTAAAATTTTATGTATATTTTTAAGTTTGTGAGTTCTTGAAGCTATCGAAACTTTTTTCAAGATTTTTTTTTAGTCTTTCAAGTTTATTTTGAGTATTTTTAGAATTTGGGAGTTTCCTGAGGGCCATTTATTAAATCTTTAAGTGTCTTTCAAATTGCTACCAAAAGTTTTTAAAAGTTTGTAAGGTTTTTTGAGTATTTTTAACGTATTTAAGACTCATTTTATAGATCTTTAAGTGTTTTTTAAATGTTATTAAATTGTTATTTATTTTTGAGAGCGTGTAAAGTTTTATGAGTGATTTTGAAGTTTGAGAGTTTATTGAGGATAATTTTCAACGTGGTTTAAGTTTTTTGAATCCTAAATATTACTACATTTGGCTAAGGCGTTAAATTTTTTTTTGAGTTTTTCAAATCTATTAAATTAAGTTTTTTGCGCTATTTTTTTAGATTTTTTAAGTTTTTTGAATTTTTTTGGTCTATGACGTTGTTACTAAGTTTATTTGAAACTTTGTAAGGCTCACTAGGAATTTTTAAAGCTTGTCGAAGTGTTTTTCCAAATTTTTTAAGTGTATTTTAAGTTTTTTGAGTCTTTAAGTCTAGTTTGAGTATTTTAAGAGGTTTTTGAAAGTCATTTTGTAGACTTTCAAGTGATTTTTAAATTGTTGCAGTTTTTTTTGAAAGTTTATAAAGTTTTTTTGAGTATTTTTAAAGTTTGATATTATTTTAGGCTCATTTTATAGATCTTTAGTGTCTTTTAATTTCATTGTTATCTAAGATTTTTTGAGTGTGTAAAGTTTAATGTGTAGTTTTGAGTTTGTGAGTTCTTGAGGCTATTGAACCTTTTTTACGATTTTTTAAATATCTTTAAAGTTTTTTGAGTCTTTCAAGTCTATTTTGAGTATTTTTTAAGTCTTGTGAGTTTTTTTGGGCTTATTTTTTTAGTTTGTAAGGTTTTCCGTTTGTTTTTAAAGTTTGAGAGTATTTCAGACTTATTTTATAGATCTTTTAAAGTTTTTTAATTTCAGTAAGTTGTTATCTAAGATTTTTTGAGACTGTGTGAAGCTTTAGGAGTATTATAGGAGTTTAAAACTTAATTTTTAATTGTTTTTTAAGTTTTTTGAGTTTTATAAGTCATGTTGTGTTGTTACTAGATTTTATGAAAGTTAATGAGATTTTCTGAGTTTTTATGTTTTAGATTTTATAGAATTTGAGTCTTTTGAGGATTATTTGTTAGATTATTCAGGTGCCTTTGAAGTCGTTTCTAAGGTTCTTAACAATTTAAGACTTTTTAAGAGTGTAAAACTCAATTTTTTTTTTCAATTTTTTTAAAATGTTTTTTTAAGTATTTTGAGTCTTTTGAGTCTATTTTGAGTATTTTTAGAATTTAGGAGTTTTTCGAGGTTCATTTTCTAGATTTTTAAGTGCCCTTTAAATTTTTACCAAAAATTTTTGATTTTTTGTAACGTTTTCTGTGTATTTTGAAAGTTTGAGAATATTTCAGGCTTTTTTTATGATTTTTTTTAGTGTCTTTTAAATTCATTGTTATCTAAGACTTTTTGAGAGTGTAAAGGGTGTAGTTTTGAGTTTGTGAGTTCTTGAGGCTTTAGAAGTTTTTATAACATTTTAAAATCTGTTTTGAGTCTTTTGAGTTTTTTAAGTGTTTTTTTTGAGTATTTTTAGAGTTTGGGAGTTTTCTAAGGCTTATTTTCTAGATCTTTAAGTGTTTTTTAAATTGCTACCAACATTTTTTGATTGTTTGTAAGGTTTTCCGTATTTTTTTAAAGACTTTTTGAGACTATGTAAAGCTTTCTCAGTATTTTTGGAGTTTAAGAAGTTTTCAGGTTTATTTTTTAGGTTTTTTAATTGATTTTTAAGTTTTTTGAGACTTTTAAATTTTATTTCATTGTTTCTAAGACTTTATGAAAGTTAGTGAGTTTGAGTTTTTTTAGGCTTTTTTTCTAAATTATGCAGGTGCTTTTGAAGTCGTTTCTAAGGTACTTTAAGTGTTAGACTTTTTTAAAGCTTACTTTCTATATTGTTTTTAGTATCTTAAGTCTTTTCAGTTTTTTTGAGGTCTGTAAAATGATTTTTTAAGGTTTTCTGAATATTTCTTATCTTTGGAGGCTTATTTTCTACAGTTTTTAAGGGTTTTTTGAGTTTTTTTAATTGTTACAAGACTAAGTTGGTAAAGCTTTTTGAGTATTTTTAGATACTTAAGGCTAAAGGTTTTAAAGTTTTTTAAGTCAACAATTTTACTAAGAATGTCTTAAAGTTTGTTAGGTTCTATCAGTTTATTTTAGTTTTTGAGAGGATTTTTTTTCTGTTTTTTAAGTGTGGGACTCTAGAGTTTGATTCTTTTAAGTCTCATTTACTGCATTTTTTAAAGCCTATAAAATTATTATTAAAGTTTTTAAAAATGTAGGTAACGGACAGTCAAAAGAACGGTATTTTGAAAAAAAAAATCTTGTCAGATTGATTTCCTTTCAAAATTATTTTTAGTTAAAATTATTTATTACTGATATCTTTGCTCGATTTGATCTAAAATACTGTAATTACACCATAAAAGCAACAATTATGGAACAAAAAATTAAAATGTGAATTTAGTTATAAATTGCACAATAGCTGCAGGGTTTTAATCCAATTGAAATGAATTAAAACAATTTAATTTAAATAAATTAGTTTTCAGTGCAATAATTGACTTCAAAAACAATTTGAAAATTGATATAAAACTTGTTGTAAAATGATATTGAGACATTATGCAGCACGATAATTCAAAACTGACAGCGCTGAGGAGTTTTAGAAATGCAATTATTATCCCATATAGAACATTTGTGCAAAGCGCTTAACAGAGGAAACACATTTTCCGCGATTCAGCGCATCCAACATTTGTCTATATTAAGGATATACATTACACTGAAACTAATAATATAGCAATAGAAACCTGCCATTGACAAGTAATTAAACGTTTTATTGGTGACTGCGTGGCAGTTTCCATTCCAACCACACACAAAACAAAAACTAATAATCGTAAAACCTATCACACAAATTATATTAGTAACAAAAGATAATAATAGTAACAGTTACATATATACAGAAATATCATTCCGAATTGCGTCGGTTATATTTAACAGAACTGATTGACGTTTGTGAAATATTAATAATGCAAAAGAGCAAAAAAATATACCGCATATTTAAAAATTTAGCATTCTCGCGTTTGCGGTATGAATAATAAAAAACATAAGGATTCCGAGTGATTTTCTGTGTATTTTTTTTTGTCTTGTCTCATCCATGAATGACATTTCGCCCTCTTCATAATATAGTCCTTGATCCTTTACATTTCCCAGCTTCACATCCGGCACTACACGTAGTTCTAGTACGCTTTCTAGAGGTAGTACTGCACGACAATGATAAGAGATGGTTTGAAGAGTCATTCTCTTTCAGCCATTGTGACGCGGTAGCCGCCCTGGGCATGGACAGCGGCGCAAGAATGTTTACACCCAGGTATGTGGACCACAAACAGGCCCACCAAACAATTTCATCACCAGGCCCAATTACATCACCATTATCATGATCACTAAAATCGCATCAAATTTGGATGTATTTGTTGTACACGTCACTTTTTTCTTTTCTAGCCTATTGTGATATGTTGGGTCTGTTGTGTTATCAATATGGAGGGCTGTTGATGTTGTGCTGTACATATATACATATATATTTAGAAAGTTAGAACCGCGTAGTGCCCACTATTTAGTTATCCGTCTCTGTCAGATATAGTAGTAATGTTATCTTATGTTGTCTTTTAGGGGATTCGGATTTATCACCTTCGCAGACCCGGCTAGCGTAGATAAGGTATTAGCTCAAGGCACTCACGAGCTAGATGGTAAAAAGGTAGGGTAGTATTTTTTATTCCTTTAGTTATTTTCCCTCTCGCTCTCTTACGGGGTTGATTTTTTTATTATTTCCCTTTTCATGTCTACAGTCCGTTTAATTTAGAAGTTTTTATGTGAAATTCCATTTCCATCCGTAATGAAATATACGGGCTATTATCTGCAAGTACGAAATTGTATATAAAGTGAAATTGGCGATTTTTATTAAAAAAAAAATATATCTATATAATAGTAGCCAGCCAAGCCAGTAGGGCAATTAAGATTTCGCCCTTTTTATATTTATCGCGGCCGGCATTTCTCTCGGTTTTAACTTGATTAATGTAATTAGCAGAACACGACAGTTATTACAATGGGGGCTAATCGATTTATATTTTAGGATGTGTTACGAATGCAGGACGGGTATTAATAAAATTACACAATTTATTAATTAGGGGCAAGCGGAAAAGTAGGGCAAATAGAAAGTGATGTGTTTATTTTGTCACACTTCATTGCAAATTATTTAATTTATAGGAACGACTTTTCATTACTTCTTACTTGAATTGATTGTATATTTTAGTTGGAAAGTCTTTCTTATAAATATTATTAAACAGACAGATAATGATGGGCCTACGAAAACAAATTTAACACTTAGTTTGTACTAACCTTGCATGCTTTTTACAGGAATTGTTATTGATGTTATCATTTGATGTAAAATATCTACCAATTCAAATGGATTGAGTTGGCATATTTTGCTTTGTGTTTGATGTTTATTGGAGCTGAAACCAGTTTCATTTAAAAAATGGAAAATTTTAACTTTTTAAATTGAAAAATTAGTTAACAACCATTTTTAATAAACAATTGAAGTACTGGTAATACCAAAATATCAACTTTTTATCAAAATATTTTATTTATAAATTGTTGAAAAATAATTTACTAAAAATTTGTTCTTTAAATCACTAAAACTTGAATAAAACAAAAACGAATCAATCAATTTTGATCAAATTAGTTATCAACAATCTCTAATAAACAATTAAAGAACTGGTTATGCTAAAAATGCAAAATTTTAATTAAAAGTATTTTTTATAATTTTTTTTTAAATTTGTTCAAAAAATTCGTATTTCAAATCACTAAATCAACAATAAAACAAAAACGAATCAATCAATTTTGATCAAATTAGTTATCAACAATCTCTAATAAACAATTGAAGAACTGGTTATGTTAAAAATGCAAAATTTTAATTAAAAGTATTTTTTATATTTTTTTTTTTAATTTGTCAAAAAATTCGTATTTCAAATCACTAAATCAACAATAAAACAAAAACGAATCAATCAATTTTGATCAAACTAGTTATCAACAATCTCTAATAAACAATTGAAGAACTGGTTATGTTAAAAATGCAAAATTTTAATTAAAAGTATTTTTTATAATTTTTTTTAAAATTTGTTCAAAAAATTTGTATTTTAAATCACTAAATCAACAATAAAACAAAAACGAATCAATCAATTTTGATCAAATTAGTTATCAACAATCTCTAATAAACAATTGAAGAACTGGGTTATGTTAAAAATGCATAATTTTAATTAAAAGTATTTTTTATAATTTTATTTTTTAATTTGTTCAAAAAATTCGTATTTCAAATCACTAAATCAACAATAAAACAAAAACGAATCAATCAATTTTGATCAAATTAGTTATCAACAATCTCTAATAAACAATTGAAGAATTGGTTATGTTAAAAATGCAAAATTTTAATTAAAAGTTTTTTTTAATTTTTTTTTTTAATTTGTTCAAAAAATTCGTATTTCAAATCACTAAATCAACAATAAAACAAAAACGAATCAATCAATTTTGATCAAATTAGTTATCAAGAGTCTCTAATAAACAATTGAAGAACTGGTTATGTTAAAATTGCAAAATTTTAATTGAAAGTGTTTTTTATAACTTTTTTTTTAAATTTGTTCTAAACATTCGTATTTCAAATCACTAAATCAACAATAAAACAAAAACGAATCAATCAATTTTGATCACATTAGTTATCAACAATCTCTAATAAACAATTGAAGAACTGGTTATGTTAAAAATGCAAAATTTTAATTAAAAGTATTTTTTATAATTTTTTTTTTAATTTGTTCAAAAAATTTGTATTTTAAATCACTAAATCAACAATAAAACAAAAACGGATTCATCAATTTTGATCAAATTAGTTATCAACAATCTCTAATAAACAATTGAAGAACTGGTTATGTTAAAAATGCAAAAATTTAATTAAAAGTATTTTTAAATTATTTTTTTTAATTTGTTCAAAAAGTTCGTATTTCAAATCACTAAATCAACAACAAAACAAAAACGAATCAATCAATTTTGATCAAATTAGTTATCAACAATCTCTAATAAACAATTGAAGAACTGGTTATGTTAAAAATGCAAAATTTTAATTAAAAGTATTTTTTATAATTTTTTTTTAAATTTGTTCAAAAAATTCGTATTTCAAATCACTCAATCAACAATAAAACAAAAACGAATCAATCATTTTTGATCAAATTAGTTATCAACAATCTCTAATAAACAATTGAAAAACTGGTTATGTTAAAAATGCAAAATTTTAATTAAAAGTATTTTTTATAATTTTTTTTTAAATTTGTTCAAAAAATTCGTATTTCAAATCACTAAATCAACAACAAAACAAAAACGAATCAATCAATTTTGATCAAATTAGTTATCAACAATCTCTAATAAACAATTGAAGAACTGGTTATGTTAAAAATGCAAAATTTTAATTAAAAGTATTTTTTTTTTATTTGTTCAAAAAATTTGTATTTTAAGTCACTAAATCAACAATAAAACAAAAACGAATCAATCAATTTTGATCAAATTAGTTATCAACAATCTATAATAAACAATTGAAGAACTGGTTATGTTAAAAATACAAAATTTTAATTAAAAGTATTTTTGATAATTTTTTTTTAAATTTGTTTAAAAAATTCGTATTTCAAATCACTAAATCAACAATAAAACAAAAACGAATCAATCAATTTTGATCAAATTAGTTATCAACAATCTTTAATAAACAATTGAAGAACTGGTTATGTTAAAAATGCAAAATTTTAATTAAAAGTATTTTTTATAATTTTTTTTTAAATTTGTTCAAAAAATTCGTATTTCAAATCACTAAATTAACAATAAAACAAAAACGAATCAATCAATTTTGATCAAATTAGTTATCAAGAGTCTCTAATAAACAATTGAAGAACTGGTTATGTTAAAATTGCAAAATTTTAATTAAAAGTATTTTTTTTAATTTTTTTTTAAATTTGTTCAAAAAATTTGTATTTTAAATCACTAAATCACTAAATATTTTAATCAAATTAAGTATAACCAATTTTTAATAAACAATTGAAATCTGGTAATGTAAAAATAACAATTTAAAAAAAAATATTTATTTATAAATTCTTTGTATTTTAAATCACGAAATCAACAATAAAACAAAAACGAATCAATCAATTTTGATCAAATTAGTTATCAACAATCTCTAATAAACAATTGAAGAACTGGTTATGCTAAAAATGCAAAAATTTAATTAAAATTATTTTTTATATTTTTTTTTTAAATTTGTTCAAAAAGTTTGTATTTTAAATCACTAAATCAACAATAAAACAAAAACGAATCAATCAATTTTGATCAAATTAGTTATCAACAATCTCTAATAAACAATTGAAGAACTGGTTATTTTAAAAATGTAAAATAATAATTAAAAGTATTTTTATAAATTGTTGAAATTTTTTTTTTTTTAATTTGTACTTCAAATTATCTATAAAACAAAATTTATTTTTACTAAATTTATTATCAACAATCTTTAATAAACAAATGAAGTAATAAGTTTATTAGTTCTATGACAGTAGTTTAAACTTTAGTTCCCGCCCACCCGCTCAAGTATTTGTGACTAAATTTTTTAATCAGAAACACTTGGGTGGGTGGGTCGACTTTAGAAAATAAACTTTAGGAGAATCTCAGACACTCAACAAACCTTACAAACTCTTAAAAGTCTTAGTATTAATGTAATAGACTTAAAAGACACTTAAAATGTGTATAGAAAACCCCTAAATAATCAAAGAACAATACATTTTTTTTGAAAAATTTTAGATAAAAATTTAATAATTTAAAAGACTCGAGAGATACTTAGAGAGTCTCACTAACTTCCTAAGAGTCTTAAAAACATTAAAATAAACTTAAAAGACTCAGAAAAGTTGAAAGACACTTAAAAATGTAAAAAAACAAGCATTAAGAAACTCATAGAAAACTCAAACTCATAGAGAACTAAAAACTTTAAAAAAATTGCTTAAAAAATCTAGAAGGTAAGCGTCAAGTGATTCTCTACAAAATACTCAAAAGTCCTACTTTCAATATGTCTTAGTTACAATCTCTAAAAACTACATAAAAGACTACAAACTCTAAAAAACTTTATCAACTTTCAAAAAAAAAATAACTATTTTAAAAACTTAAAGAAATCTAAAAAAAAGCCTCAAAAAATCTGAATTTTTAGAAATACTCGGAGAGCATTACACACTTTCAAAAAGTCTTAAATAAACATGAAATAGACTTCAATGACTCAAAAAATTCTAAAAACACTTTAAAAAATGAAGAGAATAAGCGTCAAGTGACTCTCAAAAATCCTCAAATACTCAGAAATCTTTTCCAGATTTTAAAAAGTTTTAAATCCTATTTAATAAATTTAAAAGATTTCACAAATTTTATAGAAAAGTTTTAGATAACAATTAAAAGACTTTAAAGACTCAAACAAGATTCAAAAAACATAACCAATTAAAAAAAAAGTTACAAATTTGAAAAACTGAAAAAAGTACTCAAAAAACCATACTATTTTTTAAAATGTCTTTGTAACAATGTAATAAACTTGAAGGACTTAAACAACGTAGAAAGTAAGTCTCAGGAAATTCTCAGACTTAAGACAAAAATCTTAATAAAACGTTATAGGTTTGAAAGACTCAACAAAACTTTAAAGATACTTAAAAAATGTCAAAAATTAAAATCAATTGGTTTTAAGACTCTAGAAAGTACTCCAAGAGCAAAGCAACTTAAAAAAAAAAATTACTAATGGGTAGACTTAAAAGAGCTTAAAGAATCTAGAAATCAAGTCTCAAAAAACTTTTAATCCCAAGAAATTTTAAAAAGAATTTAAAAACTATTAAAGCTGTAGAAAATAAGCGTCAAGTAACTCTTAGACTCTAAAAAATACCAAGAAAACCTTACTAACTTTAAATAAGTTTCTGGTGCAATTTTGTAAACTAAAAAATGACTTAAAAATAAAGTAGAGCTTTGTAGAAACTATCAAAGCCAAAAGTTATTAGACTTTTGCACATCACTTTAAGAACATCAAAAAGCTTTGCAAAACTTTTTTCAAGCTTTAGAAGATACTTTAAAGATTTAACAAAAACTTTATTAGAACTCTGAAGAATTTATTAAAGCTTTGAATAAGGTGTTTTGCAAAAAAAAGTATATCAAAAAACAGTTTAAAAACATTAGTACAACTTTGTAGCTTTGAAAAAGTTATAGGTGCTTTCTACATAACTGTGAGAACATTATAAAACTTTGTAAAACTGTTAACAAGTTGTAAAAATGATTTCGAATTGTAGAAACAATTCAAAAACAGGAAAAAAATTAAAAATGTTAGTAGAGCTTTGTAGAAGGTAACAAATTGCAGAACAGTTCTAAAAGATTAACAAAAATATATTCAAAATTTAAAAATGAAGAAAACTATTAAAGCTTTGAAAAAATTATCATAACTTTGAAAACATGGCAAAACTGTTTTCAAAGATTAAAAAAAATATCAAAAATTTTAGAACGAAGAAACAATCTAAAAAGTAGAGTTAAGTTTTGCATTTAAGTTAATAAAGCTTTGCAAATCTGTAAACAAGCGAAAAATGATTTCTAAGTCTTTATAAAAAATAATTATCAAATATTTTTGAAACATTAATTTTAAAATGCCAGTAGAGTTTGTAAAAGGTATTGAAATAAAAAAAAAATAGAATTTTGCTTGTACCTTTGAGAACGTTATAAAATTTGCAAAACTGCTGAAAATCTGTTAAAAAATATTTTAGAATGAAAAAACAATTTGAAATTGCTTTTTTTTTTAGCTATCAAAAATTTCAAAAAGATGAAACCATTGAAAAATGTTAGTAGATTTTTGTAGTCGTAAAAACGCGCAGAAAACTATTTTATTGCTCAATTAATTTATGGCAAAAATACGTAAAATTAATTTATGGCAAGAACTACCTTAAAGTTGCTTAAAAAACTAATTTATTCCATAAAATTTGCACATAAAACACATTTTTTGCATGAAACTGATCAAAGATTAACGCAGAAAACCCTTTTTTGCATAAAAATTATTTAAAAAATAAAAATAAAATACATTTTTTGCATGAAATATATCAAAAATTATTGCAGAAAATTAAAAAAAAAACTTTTTAATGCATAAAAGTGATTTAGAAAATCAATTTGTGGCAATAAATACCGTAGAAAACTAATTTATTGCATATAATTTGAACAAAAAATACATTTTCCTTATGAAACTCATCGAAGATTAACGCAGAAAATTCTTCTATTGCATATAAATTATTTAAAAAACAAATTTAGTGCAAAAAATATGATGAAAACCGACTAGAAAACTAATTTATTGCATAAAATTTGCAAAAAAACAAATTTTTTGCACGAAATTCATAAAAAATTAACACAACAAACTTTCGATATTTGACCTCTTTGCATCAAAAATCACTTTGCCACAAGAAAAGGTTGTGATTTAAACTTTTAATAATTAATACTTAGGTGGGTGGGTAAGCCACTCCAATCTAAACTCTGACTTGTTATGAAGCTGTGGAGTGACCCACCTACCCACCTAAGTGTCCGTTATTAAAAGACTGATAATTGACCTCTTTGCAACCATCAGAAGTCAATTTGTCACAAGAGAAGGTTGTGATTCAAACTCTTGATAACCAACACTTGGGTGCGTGGTTGGGCCACACTAATCTTAAATACTGATTTATTATGAAGCTATGGAGTGACCCACTTACCCACTCAAGGTCCGTTAACAAAAAATTGAATGTTTGTGAGTATCAAATGTCACTTTGCAACAAGAGAAGGTCATGATCTAAACTTTTAATAACTAACACTTAGGTTGGTACTTGGGCCACTATAATCTAAACTACTGACTCTTTATGAATGTTTGACCATTTTGCGATCATCAAAAGTCACTTTGTCACAAAAGAAGGTCGTGATCTAAACTCTTGATAACTAAAACTTGAATAGGTGGGTAGGCCACACCAATCAAAACTACTGACTTTTTGTTAAGCTATGGAATAAGTGCAAGAAATACAGTAAAAATTGCTTAGAAAACTAATTTATTGCATAAAACTTATATCTATAAACTTTAACGTAATAAAATAATTTTAATTCATTAAATTAGTTTAGAAAATCAATTTATAATAGAAGTACTGTCAAAAATGTTCAGAAAACTAACTTATCGCATAAAATGTGTACAAATTTTTTTTTTAATTTATGAAAAATATGCAAAACAAACTTTTGGTTGCATAAAATTTATTTGAAAAATCAATTTACTACATGAAATTTGCACAAAAACCACATTTTTTGATAAAATTTATAAAACATACAAGAAAAACCATTTTGTTACATAAAAATTATTTAGAAAATCAATTTATAAGAAGAAATACTGTAAGAATTGCTTAGAAACCTAATTGCTTATAAAGAAAATTAATTTATGGCAAATAGACCGTCAAAATCGCGCAAAAAAATAACTTATTGCTTGAAATTTATACAAGAAACACAATATTTTGAAAATAATAAAGCTTTGCAAAACTGTTGTGAATACTTTGATTTAGTTAGAAATTGAGGTTTAGTGTGTTATACAAAAAAATCCCAAACTGAAGAAAATGCTGTTGAATCTAAACGGTTACAAATTTTGAGTTGGGAATTGATATTTTGGAATCAACATACATAATTTCATCTAAAACAATTAAAAACTGCACTGAAAAAGCTTTAATTTGGTTAGAAATTAAGGGTTTGTGAGTTTTACAATAAAATTCCAAACTGAAAAACTTGCTGTAAAGTTGAAATTGTGACAAATTTTGAGTTGTTGGTTAATATTTTGGAATTAACATACATGTTTTTATTTAAAACAATTACAAACTGCATTGTAAAAACTTTAATTTGGTTAGAATTTCAGGTTTTGTGTGTTTTGCAATAAAATTCCAAACTAAAAAAAAATGCTTTTAAATCAAAATAGGTGCAAATTTTGAGTTTATTATTAATATTTTGTAATCAACATACATGTTTTCATTTGAAACAATTAAAAACTGCATTGAAAAAGCTTTAATGTTGATAGAAATTGAGGTTATGTGCGTCTTAAATCAAAATTTTAAATTAAAAAATTTACTAACAAGTTGAAATTTTGACAAATTTTGAAGTGTTGATTGATATTTTAGAATCAACAAACATGATTTTATCTAAAACAATTGAAAATTGTATTATGAAATCTTTAATTCGGTTAGAAATTGAGGTTTTGTGTATTTTACAATAAAAGGTCAAACTGAAAAAATTGCCATCAAATCAAAATAGGTGCAAATTTTGAGTTTAATCTTGATAGTTATTAAGTCATTTGTTATTGCACCCACCTCTGACGTATAAGTGACAACTGTCATTTAATCTGGCATATTAAAAACATCAGAAACGCAACAAGTGTGCAAAGAAGCAATTTTCTTGATAGCAAACACTTGGGCGGGAACACAGTATCAAACCACCGACCTAATGTTTATAAACTGTTTTTCCGCCCACCCGCCCAAGTGTTAGTTATCAAAAAAATTGTTATTCTACCCACCTCTTACGTATATGTGACAATTGTCATTAAATCTGTCATATTAAAAACTGCAGGAGCGGGAACACAGTATCAAACCACCGACCTAATATTTATAAACTGTGTACAAATGTTTTTAATGGTCAAAAGAATGTTTATCAAAGAGTTCAGAAACATGAAACAATTTAAGAATGCCAGTAGACTTTTGTGAAAATTATGAAAGCTTTGAAAAAATTAACAGTACTTAGCACATAACTTTATGAACATAATAAAGCTGCTAGTAAGCTATAGAACAGTTCTCAAAAATTAAATAAATATTTATTAAACATTTCAGAAAAAAGAAAAATTGAAAAATGTAAATGAGTTTTGTAGAAGGTATCAAAACTTTAATAAAATTTGTTAAAGTTTTGCACGTTACTTTAAGAACATCAAGTTTTGCAAAATTGTTAACCAAGTGTAGAAATTCTGAAAGTTTAACAAAGACAGTTTATCAAAGGTTACAGAAACATAAAGTAATTTAAAAATGTCAATAGAGCTTTGCAGAAAGTATCAAAGCATTAAAAGAGTTTTTAGAACATCATCAAATTTTGTAGAACTGTTAATATGTTCTAAAAATGTTCTAAAAATTAGAAAAAATAAATATTAGTTATTTAAAATTTCAAAAACCATTTATAATGTTAGTAGAGTTTGAAGAAAATATCAATGCTTTAAGAAAGTTACCAGTACATTTTACATAGTTTTGAGATAATATGGCTTTTAGAACTGTTAACATGCTGTAAAAATGTTCCCAAATTAAAAAAAAAATAGTATCAAAGATGTCAGTATTAGAAAACAATGTCAGTAGAGGTTTCCAAAATGTATTATAGCTTTGCACATAACATAAGAAATATTATAAGCTAACAAGCTGTTCTCATAGATTAAAGAAGTTTATCAAATCTTTTAAAAACGGTATACAATTAGAAATATTTAGTAGCATTGTATCAAAGCTTTAAAAAAATTATCAGACGATAAAAAACATTAGAAAGCTTTGCAAAACTGTTAAGAAGCTTTAATTTAATTAAGATTTTAGAAACAGAAAACAATTTTTAAATGTTAGTAGAGCTTTGTAGAAAGTACATTAAAAAAATATAATGAACTTTAAACACATTATAAAATTTTACACATAATTTTGAAAAGTATTCAAAAAGCAGTAGAAATGTTCTTAAAAGTTAAAAGTTAAATACCTAGACACTATGTTTCTTTTCGAAGTTAAGCAATTGAGGTTAAAAAATTTCAAAAACATTAAACAATTTAAAGCTTTGATAAAGTTATTAAAGCTTTGCACATAATTTTAAAAACTGTTGACAAGCTCTAGAAATATTTTTATCGCTTATCATATATTAAATTTTTTATAAACAGTTTAAATGTCATTAAAGCTTTATATTCAAGCTTTGAGTAAGTTAACATAGCCTTGCACATAATTTTGAGAACATTGTAAGAATTTTACTATTTAAACCTCTTAAATGCATCAATTGCTTAAAAATTACCCCATCTGGAATGGAAAAAAGTACTTTTTCATCAAGATAACGCACTGATTAATTGAATTGCAGTTTGAATTGGTTGATCACTAAGCATTTACAATTTCTTGTTTTCTAAACTCAAAGTTTGGCTTGAAAAACGGATTTTTATCAAATGTAGAGGTCATTTTAATTGTATATGCCTATTTTGCGGAGAAAGACATCAACTATTATTTGAACGTATTATAAAGATTAGAGAAAAAATTTAAAAAAAAATCAAAGGAAAAATTGAACAGATTTAAAAAAGTTTGTGGGGTTATTGACTGTCCTGACTAGATCAGCTTATTTGGTATTTATGTCCCATTTTGAGTTTAAGCAATTATTATTTATTTTATATACCGTGTAAACGTATAGATTATGCGCAGCATCCTATTTCTACACGTTGGCATGCCGCAAAATGGCATGCCAACGAGGTTAAATGAATTTTTTTAAGGATTATTTTATTCCAAATATCGCATCTTAAGAGCATACCGACCGCTACCTAGATTTGTAGTATTTTAACAAAAACGGCAACTTCTCCTTCATCACTGTTGCTACAAATAATTTGATAATCGATTTATTTTTTTACCAGTACATTTAGAAAAGATTAAACTATGATATGTCGAAGTCTTTTTTGTGAAATTATATTTGCAAATAGCAACAAATTGCATTCAAAAATACAGAAAACGCATTTATTTCTATATTTGATGGGTTTTTTCGGCAATTTTCTAACTATTATTTGACTAAAAGACTTCGACATTTCATAGTTGAATCCATTCTAAATGTACTGGTGAAAAAATAAATCGATTATCAAATTAATTGTAGAAGCAGCGATGAAGGGAAAGTTGCCTTTTTTGTTAAAATACTACAAATCAAGGTAGCGGTCGGTATGCTCTTAAGACAAAAATCTTAATAAAACGTAATAGGTTTGAAAGACTCAACAAAACTTTAAGACACTTAAAAAAATTTAAAAATAAAAATCAAGTGGTTTTCAGACTCTAGAAAATACTAGTAGAGTTTTGCATAAGTTATCAAAACTTTGAAAAAATTATCAGAGTTTTGCAAAAAAAAATAGTTTATCAAAACTTTAGAAACATAAAACAGTTAGTACAACTTTGTATCAAAGTATCAAAGCTTTAAATCAGAGCTTAGCAAATAAGAAAATGAATAAAGAAAATCTCATAAAAACTTTGAAAAAGTTTGCAGTGTTTTGCATAAAAAACAAAGTTTATCTAAATTTTAGAAACACAAAACAGTTTGAAAATGTAAGTACACCTTTGTAGAAAGCATCAAAGCTTTAAAAAAGTTATTAGAGCTTTGTACATTTGAAAACATGCCAAAACTGTTTAAATTAAAAAAAAAAAAAAATAAAGAATCAATTTAAAAAGTGGAGTTTGTGGAAAGTATTTATTATAGTTTTTCACGTAACTTTGAGAAGATAATTAATCTTTGCAAAAAACTGTGAACAAGCTGAAAAATAATTGTAAAGGCTAAACAAATAATTATTAAATATTTCTAAAACATTAATTTAAAAACAGCCAGTAGAGCTATTGAAGTTTAAAAAAATTATTAGAATTTTGTCTGTACCTTTGAGAACATTTTAAAGTTTTGCAAAACTGCTAACAATCAGTAGAAATGTACTCATAGATTAAAAACAATATTAATTTTAGAATGAAAAAACAATTTGAAAATGTTTTACTAGAAGCTATCAAAAATTATAGTTTATCAAAGATTTCAAAAAGATAAAACAATTGAAAAATGTTAGTAGATTTTTGTAGCCTTAAGAATTATTGTTTAATTAATACATGGCAAAAAATACTAACTGTATCAAAAAACTAAATTCTAGCAAAAAAATTGGACAAAAAACACATTTTCCGCATAAAATTTATTTAGAAAATCAATTTTTAGTCAGAAATACTGTGAAAATTGCTCAGAAAACTAATTTATTGCATAAAATTTGCACAAAATATATATTTTTTGCATAATACAAGTGCTACCTTAAAACCGTTTAGAAAACTAATTTACTGCATAAAATTTGCACATAAAACACATTTTTAGCATGAAATTTATGAAACATTATCACTAAAAACTCTTCTATTGCATAACATTTGTTTGAAAAATAAATAAAATATTTTAAGAAATATTCACAAAAAATACAGTTTTTGCATGAAACATATTAAAAATGCAGAAAATTCTTTATTGCAGTAATTTTATGGCAGAAGTACCGTAAAAATTAAAAATAACCTTTTTAATGCATAAAATTGATTTAGAAAATTGGCAATAAATACCGTAAAAACCGCGCAAAAAACTAATTTATTGCATAAAATTTTCACAAAAAACATACTTTTTTGCATGAAATTTATCAAGCATTACCACAGAAATTTCTTCTATTGCATAAAAATTATTTAAAAAACAAATTTAGTGCACAAAATATACTGTTCAGAAAACTAATTTTTTGCATAAAATTAAAAATTAACTTAAAGTTTTTTAATTTATAAAATCGAGTTATGGCAAAATATACTGTAAAAATTGTCTACAAACAACTTTTCAGAAAAATCACATTTTTTGCATGACATATACTAAACATTGACACACTCATTTTCTACATAAATATTATCAATTATTAACACAAATAAATCTTTATATTGCATAAAATTTATTTAAAAAATCATTTTATGGTAAGAATTATTGTAAGAATCGTGCAAAACATTATTTACTGCATAAAAATTGCGAAAAAACACATTTTTTACATGAAATTTATGAAAAATTAACACATAAAGCTTTTTTTTTCCATAAAATGTTGTTTAGAAAATCATTTGCGAACATCAAAAGTTTTTTGCCACAAGAGAAGGTTGTGATTCAAACTTTTAATAACTAACACTTGGGTGGGTTGGTGGGCCACTCTAATCCAAACTACTGACTTGTTGTTAAGCTAAGGACTTACCCACTCAACTGTCCGTCATCAAAAGATTCGATGTTTGACCTCTTTGCGAGCATCAGAAGTCACTTTGCCACAAGAAAAGCTCGTGATCCAAACTTTTAATAATCAACACTTGGATGGGTG
The DNA here is from genome assembly GCA_963932245.1 of Tachinus rufipes. NCBI lineage: Eukaryota > Metazoa > Arthropoda > Insecta > Coleoptera > Staphylinidae > Tachinus > Tachinus rufipes. The sequence continues at coordinate 113,672,057 of OZ010744.1, read as the reverse complement.
GATGGGCCATTCCAATCTACACTACTGACACGTAATGAAGCTATGGAATGACCCATCTACCCAACCATATATCCTTTGACCTCTTTGAGAGCATCAGAAGTGACTTTGCCACAAAAGAAGGTCGTGATCAAAACTTTTAATAACTAACACTTCAATCTAAATTACTGACTTGTTATAAAGCTGAGAAGTTACTCACCCACCTACCCAAGCGTCCGTTATTAAAAGATTGAATGTTTGGCTTCTTTACGAGTATCAAAACTCACTTTGCCGTAAGAGAAGGATGTCCAAACTTAAGAGAATTAACATTTGGGTAGATGGGCTACTCTAATCTACATTAGTAACTTGTAATGAAGCTATGAAGTGACCCACACACCACATTTTTTTGATAAAATTCATAAAACATACAAGAGAAAACCATTTTGTTACATAAAATTTATTTAGAAAATCAATTTATTAGAAGAAATACCATAAAAATCGATCAGAAAACTAATTTAATGCATAAAATTTGCACCAAAAATACATTTTTATCGCGGAAAATCCTTTTATTGCAATTAATTAATTGATATAATTTTTTTTAAATTTATTTACTAGAAAGAATACCAAAGAAATTGCGAAGAAAACTTATTGCATAAAATTAATAAAAAATAAGTTTTTAGTTATAAGAAAATTAATTTATGGCAAAAACCGCCAAAATTTTGCAAAAAACTAACTTATTACATGTCAAAAACACATGTTCTGCATCAAACTTTTCAAAAATTAACTTAAAAAAAAAATAAACTCTTGAAAAAGTTAGCTGAGTTTATTATTTTGAAAACAATAAAACTTTGCAAAACTGTTAACAAGCAACAAGCTGTAAAAATGTTCATAAACGTTAAAAGAATGTTTATCAACCAGTTTAGAAACATGAAGAAACACTTTAATAATGTCAGTAGGCTTTTGTGAAAATTATCAAATTTTTGAAAAACTTATGAGTACTTAGCACATAACTTTAAGAGCTTTATTAGGCATTGCAGAACTGATAATAAGCTATAGAACTCAGACGTTTTAGAAACATAAAGTAATTTAAAAATGTCAATAGAGCTTTGTAGAAGATATTATAGTTTTAAAAAAGTAAATCAGTACATTTCACATAGTTTTGAGATCATAAGGCTTTCTAGAACTGTTAACAATCTGTAAAAACTTAAAAAAAAAATAGTTAATAAAGATGTTAGAATCAGAAAATCATTTAAAATGTCGGTAAAGGTTTGCAAAAGGTATCAAAACTTTGAGAAGGTATCAGAGCTTTGCTATGTGCAAAGCTCTGATACAACAAGACAACAAGAACATTATAAAATTTTGCAGAACAAGTTAACTTGTTTTTCAAAAACTAAAGAATTTATCAAAGGTTTCAAAAATAGGAAATAATTTAAAAATATTAGTAGAGTTTTGTAAAAAGTAACAAAGCTTTAAAGTAGGTAAAAAATAGCGGTGCCTGTGACGTTGCTTATGGCGATTAGCATGGACATCCGGTCGATCTATTTTATGCATATATTTGCGACTGCGCATGCGTCGCCTGCGTCACCCAAGCGCGCTCGGCTGGCGGTACCTCCTTATCAGTTGCTTATCGCTTCTTATCAGTTCTTATCAGCTGTATGGACATCTGTAACGGGGACTCCGTGAGTGTGACTGCATGAAAGAGTGGGATGCAAAATAAGAATAAAATTTGCTGACACAAATTATGAAACGAATCGAGAGAGATGGGTCTCTGTGCGAGGAAACATCGGAATGCGATGCGCGTGCAAAATTACACACTATCGGTGCTCTTATCTATTACATTTGAAACATTATGTATTACATCTGTAACGGATAATGATTTTAATTAATAAGCATATGAATAGATAATAAAATGATGGAAATTAATTATATGTAATAATTTAATTATTAATAAAGAAGTTGTTTGTTTATTAATTTTATTATTAATAAAGATTTAAAATTGGACACATGAACGCGCAGATGGGATTAATATTAATATCCGTCCCGTCAACGCATAATGCAACAAAACGATTGAGATTAATTGTATGTATTAACTTATTTATTAATAAAAGGGTTAATAGTGGTGGGGGAGCATTATATAAAGCTAAACTTAGACAATAGTTACAATTTAATTAAAAAACTGATATTGTGGAGATCTAGAACTCTGTCTCCTGGCAAAAATGGAAAACGTAATCAGTATAAGTGGTGATGAAAGTGATTTGTCGTGGTCGACCTCGCATGCGTTGGATAATTTTTTAAATGATTTTGAAACTTCAATAATAAATGAAGAAACTCTAATAAATGAAGTTAGATATTGTTTAAACAAGCGTTTCAACGTTTCCGTCGGATTGAGTGCCGCTCGTGGATTCTACCCATGTATTTTATTTACTTTTTCGAATAAAAAATTATCTATGATCTATTCAGAATGGAATGCACTTATGCAGCAAAAAGAGCAAATAATCAAGTATTTGTCAATCAAAAGGAAAGCGGTGAAAAGGAAAAGGGGCAGTCTTGTCTGTGAAACGTGTCGTCAAAATGTGCTTGCTGAAGAAGATTTGCAATGTGATTCGAACATTAAGAATTTATTTAATAAGTTTAATTTACATTTTGAGGAAAGCGGAAAAAGTAAAATACAGAAGGTGGTGTCTCTGGAAAGATGTGGAATTAAAATACCATTCGATCAATTCAGTTTCGGGTCTTTGTGTGAAATGCAAGAATTAATTAATTTCAGAATTGATCGATTGAGTAAATTACATTTTTTTGAATATTATAATGCATGTCTAAATAAAATTGTACGGCAACAGTACACCGATAATGATTTGAAAAAGGCAGTCTTAAGCGCGATCCAATCAAACCCACCACTTTATTATGAAAATATGGAATGCTTTTACGAAGCATTGCTATATAATAAGGACAAATTAAAGAAAGACTTACAACTAGTGCAAGAGTGCGACGGTGTTGATAACTTAAACGATGAAAAGACGTTTACAACTTAATATAGAGAAACAAATATATCGTATAAAACAAATTAAACGACTTATTTGGGAATACGAAGTCAAAAATTACTTATGCCCAAAATTTGACAAAATTAAATTTAGTGATAATGAATGACTTTGAAATTATGATGGAAAAAGTAAACAAGGCTATAATATCATACCATGACGGAAAATTAAGCAAAGATATAATAACATATCTTCCCAGCAGGTTCCTGCATTCCATTGAGGGACAAGAACTGGAAGCAATTTGGAATTTTCTACCTGACAAGCATAAAACTAGTGAGAATTTTCGTAGAAGACTTCCATGTCACAAACATTATAATCTGCTTACTGATCGAACCCATATAGATGGTCCACCACCCCCCATAAAAAATTGCAAACGTTGTCTCGACAAGCGCCACGCCACTTTTGCAACCGAAAATTAATAGCAGGTGCTTTATTACAATTGACATGGAAAATAAATAAATATAAAAAAAAAAACGCATTTGAATTCTATATATATTCTATTTATTGTTATTAATATCATTTGTAGTATTGTATTATAAACATGTAAACATTGAAAATAATTGATAATAAATAAATTGCAATCAAGTGTATTATTTTCTTTAGTAAATCCTCTATTTTATCAAATAGTAATAATTGAAAAAAACGCAAAGATAGCACAACTACTAATCTTTATAATTGTGCAATAATTAATATGAATGTCCATTGTTTCATTATTAATTTATTAATTATTAATTAAATTGATTGTTTATTCATAAAAAAAAAAATTAGTTGCTTTTTTGCTACTGTAGTTTTGCAACTTTGCGTTTTCATCCTGCTTATAAACCAGTGACTACAGATTTTAGTAAATCAGTTATAATTTGTACGTGCGTCAACAATAACCAAAAAATGTCCTCAATAAGTGATAAATCTGCTGATGGGATTGTCGTAGATCTACCACAACCAACTCAATCCTTAACTGAGAGTGCTCCGGAAAAGCAGAAGAAGAAGCGACAAGTGCAATTAGATAGCGAGGAAGGAGAAGAAAAACATTTGCTCGAGCCGTCAAATAAAATCACAAAGAAGAGCGAAGACGAGCGCGACGATATTATAAATAAATTAAATTATGCTGGAGCAGAAACCCAGTTAAAAATTAAGCCGTTAAGAGATTTGTCACTGAAGAAACCCTATCCGATAACGGAATTTAGAATATTAAATACTCAAAATGGCAAGAAATTAATTGCAGAAATAGCTGAAAATGTTATTGTATTTATGCCAGAGCGATTTAATACTCATTTTACTTCTGACGACATAGATGCCCTAAACTATTCCCAATCCGCAATTGTATATAACGGATTAAAAAAATTGGGTGGAGGCAAGAGTTGCCACGACATAAAGTTTATTAAGTGGGAAGCTTAAATCTAGCTATAATAATAGCAAATAACTCAATACTAATAATAATGGAATATATTAACATTAACTATAAAATAAAAGAAATTAAAAAAATATTAAGTGCATCACCAACATCGGACACCCCGGCTTTACTAAATGCATGTGGAAAAACAATTAATAAACAGATTAAAATCATTAATAGTTTACTAAAATCCTCTCCCGGTGTGAGCAATAGAAAAAAACTAATGGGTTATTTGAACGCAATCACCGCATTAAAAATTAAATTAAAAAAAAAGTTACAAGTATTGGGAGATAATCAAGTGAAGGCAGGACTGAGACCTCGACGACAAATTAATTACGGATCTATAAACAGAAAGCAAAAAGACACTTTAACAGCTCGAGTAAAATGGCAAGAGGTGAGTACGATATTTTTATTTAATTTTTGTTTATTTAATAAATAAATAAAATTGTAGATGACGTCAGCGTTCCAATCAAGGATTAGAACGGGGCTTGCAGTAAATGTAAAGCACATTGATCCTCTAAATTTTTTAAAAGATGTTAAAGTATTGGTAATGCGTCGTTTAAAAAATTTAAGAAAATTTGTAAATTGTTTTAAATTAAATTTTACATTCTGCGGTGAATTTATACAACCTTCGTCAGAAGAAGGTGAATATAAATACATTTCTACTCGGAATGTAATATTTTTGAGAGGGTCCAACGATGACGATCTCCTTGATGATCTTATCAGGGAAATTCAAACAAAGGTATTTAATTTTTATGGGACTATGATCAATGTTTAATATGTATGTTTTTTCAGTTAGAAGAATTTCAAGAAAGAAAAAGTGGTTGGGCGTTGTCATCCATCATCAGCCTCTCAGTCTCTTTCGTCAAATATTGCCCTTTGAATGGTTCGTCTTCGTCATATCTGGAGCTGCCAACGGAATTACAGGGAAAAAAACAATCCATATTAAACATTCGAAATATGGATAAACGATGTTTTGTCTGGTGTATTGTTGCCGCGTTATTCCCCTGTAAAGAAGAAGACGGTACTGACCCCACACTAACCCAGTCTTATCCCCAAAATTTATATGAGCTATTAAATTTAGTCGGTTTAGAATTCCCGATGCAAATATCATATATTTATAAATTTGAACAACAAAATAAAAAATTATCAATAAATATATATTCTTTTGATAAAATTTCTAAGTGCATTTACCCACTTTATATGTCAAAAAATCAAGGTAATAATGGGAATATAATTAACTTATTGTTTATTAACAAATATCATAAATCCAATGGTCATTTTTTCCTAATAAAAGACTTAAATAAACTATGCTTTAAACAAATTTCTAAATTTGAACATCGGAAATACATATGTAATCGATGCTTAAATCATTTTAATTCAAGTGAAAAGTTAAATCAACATTCTTCAGATTGCTCAAGTTTTGAGGCGGTTAAAGTGGTAATGCCCTCAAATGGGTCAGTTGTAGAATTTAATCGTTTCAATGCCACGTTAAAATTACCATTTGTAATATACGCTGACTTTGAGTGTTTGACAAGCCCAATATCTAGTTGCAAAAATAATCCTAATATATCATTTAGCAACGCCTATCAAAAGCACATTCCATTTAGTGTAGCCTATCTACGCGTCTGTTCGTACGATTCAACATTGAATTATTTTAATATATACCGTGGAGAAAATCCTCAAAAATGGTTTATTAATGAATTATTAAAAGAAGCTTGCATTATATCAAACTATTTTAGTATACATTCTAAAACTCCAATGACTCCATTAACTGCACTTCAACAAATTAAGCACAACTCATGTGTTAAGTGCACAATATGTAATTGTGAGTTTGATGATAACAATGTTAAAGTTGCCCACCACTGTCATTTTACTGGTAATTTTATTCAAACTTTATGCAACAATTGTAACTTACAGTGTAAATATTCCAAAAAAATTTTACCAATATTATTTCATAATTTATCGCGATATGACGCACATTTTCTTATCGAGGAACTTGCCAACATCGACAATCAACCAATACACATAATACCAACAACCGATGAAACGTATATTGCGTTTACAAAAAAATACAAAGACATTCATTTAAGGTTTTTAGATTCACTTCGGTTTATGCCTTGCTCTCTGGAGAAATTAGTTGACAATTTAACCGATAAACAAATGACATATACTAAGTCAGCATTTCCAAATAATGTCGATTTTAATTTGGTTAGAAAAAAGGGAATATTTCCTTACGATTACATAGAGTCTTTCAGTAGATTAGATGAAACAAAATTACCCGACCTCGAACAGTTTTATAGCAGACTGCAAGATCAAAATATTACAACAGAAGACTATTTGCATGCAACCCAAGTTTGGTATAACTTTAAATGTCGGACATTGGGAGACTACGCAGATCTGTATCTAAAATCTGATATTTACTTGCTTGCGGATGTCTTTGAAAATTATAGACAATTAATACTAAACACGTATTATTTAGACGCATGTGCGTTTTATACAGGTCCGGGTCTAGCATTTTCGGCAGCTTTAATTATTT